>CAWUFW010009175.1:25000-625000 GCA_963921515.1 Calotriton arnoldi
GGGAGAGGTAGAGAGGGGTAGAGAGAGAGAGGTAGAGAGAGGTGTATAGAGGTAGAGAGAGAGGTGTATAGAGGTAGAGAGAGAGCTAGACAGATGTAGAGATGTAGAGGTAGAGAGGTGGACAGAGGTAGAGAGGGGTAGAGAGAGAGGTAGAGAGAGAGAGAGGTAGAGAGAGAGAGAGGTAGAGAGAGAGAGAGGTAGAGAGAGAGAGAGGTAGAGAGAGAGAGAGGTAGAGAGAGAGGTAGAGAGAGAGAGAGGTAGAGAGAGAGCGAGGTAGAGAGAGAGCGAGGTAGAGAGAGAGCGAGGTAGAGAGAGAGCGAGGTAGGGAGAGAGCGAGAGCGAGGTGAGAGAGAGAGCGAGTAGAGAGAGAGAGCGAGGCGAGAGAGAGAGAGAGCGAGGGTAGAGAGAGAGCGAGAGCGAGGTAGAGAGAGAGAGCGAGCGAGAGCGAGGGTGAGAGAGAGAGAGAGCGAGAGCGAGGTAGAGAGAGAGAGAGCGAGGGAGAGAGAGAGCGAGAGCGAGGGTGAGAGAGAGAGAGAGAGCGAGAGCGAGGGTAGAGAGAGAGAGAGAGGCGAGCGAGAGCGAGGGAGAGAGAGAGCGAGAGCGAGGTAGAGAGAGAGGCGAGGTAGAGAGAGAGCGAGGGTAGAGAGAGAGAGCGAGGTGGAGAGAGAGCGAGGTAGAGAGAGAGAGAGAGCGAGGTGAGAGAGAGAGAGAGAGAGCGAGGTGAGAGAGAGAGAGAGCGAGAGCGAGGTGGAGAGAGAGAGCGAGAGCGAGGTAGAGAGAGAGAGAGCGAGAGCGAGGGTAGAGAGAGAGAGAGCGAGGGTGAGAGAGAGAGCGAGAGCGAGGGTAGAGAGAGAGAGAGCGAGGTGGAGAGAGAGAGAGCGAGAGCGAGAGAGAGAGAGAGAGAGAGAGCGAGGTAGAGAGAGAGAGAGCGAGAGCGAGGTAGAGAGAGAGAGCGAAGTAGAGAGAGAGCGAGGTAGAGAGAGAGCGAGGTAGAGAGAGAGCGAGGTAGAGAGAGAGAGAGAGCGAGGTAGAGAGAGAGAGAGAGAGAGCGAGGTAGAGAGAGAGAGAGCGAGAGCGAGGTAGAGAGAGAGAGAGAGAGCGAGGTAGAGAGAGAGAGAGAGCGAGAGCGAGGGTGAGAGGAGAGAGAGAGCGAGGAGCGAGGAGTGAGAGAGAGAGAGCGAGGTAGAGAGAGAGAGAGCGAGAGCGAGGTGAGAGAGAGAGAGAGCGAGAGCGAGGTAGAGAGAGAGAGCGAGAGCGAGGTAGAGAGAGAGAGAGAGAGCGAGGTAGAGAGAGAGAGCGAGAGCGAGGTAGAGAGAGAGAGAGCGAGAGCGAGGTAGAGAGAGAGAGAGAGAGAGAGAGAGCGAGGAGAGAGAGAGAGAGCGAGAGCGAGGTAGAGAGCGAGAGCGAGGTAGAGAGCGAGAGCGAGGTAGAGAGCGAGAGCGAGGTAGAGAGCGAGAGCGAGGTAGAGAGCGAGAGCGAGGTAGAGAGCGAGAGCGAGGTAGAGAGCGAGCGAGGTAGAGAGCGAGCGAGGTAGAGAGCGAGCGAGGTGTAGAGCGAGCGAGGTGTAGAGAGAGCGAGGTGTAGAGAGAGCGAGGTGTAGAGAGAGCGAGGTGTAGAGAGAGCGAGGTGTAGAGAGAGCGAGGTGTAGAGAGAGCGAGGTGTAGAGAGAGCGAGGTGTAGAGAGAGCGAGGTGTAGAGAGAGCGAGGTGTAGAGCGAGTGTAGAGCGAGGTGTAGAGAGAGCGAGGAGAGAGAGAGCGAGGTGGAGAGAGAGCGAGGTGGAGAGAGAGCGAGGTGGAGAGAGAGCGAGGTGGAGAGAGAGCGAGGTGGAGAGAGAGCGAGGTGGAGAGAGAGCGAGGTGTAGAGAGAGCGAGGTGGAGAGAGAGCGAGGGGTGGAGAGAGCGAGGGTGGAGAGAGAGCGAGGTGGAGAGAGCGAGGTGGAGAGAGCGAGGTGGAGAGAGCGAGGTGGAGAGAGCGAGGTGGAGAGAGCGAGGTGGAGAGAGAGCGAGGTGGAGAGAGAGCGAGGTGGAGAGGCGAGGTGGAGGAGAGCGAGGTGGAGAGAGCAGCGAGGTGGAGAGAGCGAGGTGGAGAGAGCGAGGTGGAGAGAGCGAGGTGGAGAGGAGGCGAGGTGGAGAGAGAGCGAGGGTGGAGAGAGCGAGGTAGAGAGAGCGAGGTAGAGAGAGCGAGGTAGAGGGAGGCGAGGTAGAGAGAGCGAGGTAGAGAGAGCGAGGTAGAGAGAGCGAGGTAGAGAGGCGAGGCAGAGAGAGCGGGGCGAGAGAGCGAGGCAGAGAGAGCGAGGCAGAGAGCGAGGCAGAGAGAGCGAGGCAGTAGAGAGACGCGAGGCAGAGAGAGCGAGGCAGAGAGAGAGCGAGGCAGAGAGAGCGAGGCAGAGAGAGCGAGGCAGAGAGAGCGAGGTAGAGAGAGCGAGGCAGAGAGAGCGAGGAGAGAGAGAGCGAGGCAGAGAGAGAGCGAGGCAGAGAGAGAGCGAGGCAGAGAGAGAGCGAGGCAGAGAGAGAGCGAGGCAGAGAGAGAGCGAGGCAGAGAGAGAGCGAGGCAGAGAGAGAGCGAGGCAGAGAGAGAGCGAGGCAGAGAGAGAAAGAGAGGTAGAGAGAGAGCGAGGCAGAGAGAGAGAGGTAGAGAGAGAGAGGGAGAGAGAGAGGTAGAGGGAGGTAGAGAGAGGTAGAGGTAGAGAGAGAGAGAGAGAGAGAGATAGAGCGGGGAGAGAGAGATCGAGAGGTAGAGAGAGAGAGAGAGAGAGAGAGAGAGAGAGAGAGGTAGAGAGGTAACCGATGAAACATTTCTCTCTGCTTCATCAATTGGCAAGTTTGCATCAACGAAAGTACATGACAACAAAAGCAATTAACCCCATCTATAGGTTGGGGGTAAATGATCGATAAAAAGTTGCATTTGCTCCACTAGCCAAAAATAAAGAATTTCAAAGCTAATAAAAGGCTTAAATATCCAAATCACGCATCCACAAAAGTCTAAAGAGGTCATGGATTAGACAACCTAAAGTATACTATGCTTTTAAATTAAAAATGTTGACAGAAGGACGTACAATTTTCATGGTTGAGTGGGATGACAAATACAGAAACGCGATACACATTTTAGAGATACGCAAGACAAATGTTAGCTCATTTTGGAGCAATGTGGTAAAAGATTAATATTTTAGGGTAGGGCTGATCCTCTCTGGTCTTGATTATAGTAACTCCCTTTACTTGGGCAGTCCAATATCAGTCACAAAAAAATCCATGTCATTCAGAATGCAGCTGCTTGAATACTTTTAGGTATTCCTAAAACACAGTCAGCTAGAGCAGCTCTCAAATCTCTTCATTGGCTGCCCATTAACTATAGAGTACAATTCAAGCAAGGTACTCTGCACCAAACATCAGGCAAAATATATAGGGGGCCCACAGGCCCTGCAGCAGTTGATCAGCCCCCACTTGGCCAATAGAGCTCTGGGATCCAATAATTGGGGCCTTCTTACTGTCCCCAGAGTTAGAAAGGCTAGAGGTGGAGGCCGCACCTTCTCTTTTCCTGTTTCCAAACTCTGGAATTCGTTAACTACTATCAATTTGAGATTGGACGAAATCTTCCAGAGCTTTAGAAAGAAATTAAAAACCTATCTTTTCCCCTTGTCCCTTTAGGTACTCATACTCTAGCTAGTCCAGACAGCGCTGGGAAGCCCTGGTAGGGTAGTAGCCATGCACTTTATAAATCTGGTGAATAGAATAGGTATACAAGGAATCGTGAGCAACAATATCGCAGGTGCATTAGACCAGCGAAGGAAAACCAAAGGTAGCTGAAGAAGCAGACATGGGAGATGCAACTGGTTAATAGTATAAAGGCGACCAATGAACAAGATCAGAAGTAATTTATTAAGCTAAGAGTCGTGTTAAGTTCTTCTACACCAAATGCCAGTACGAGTTTTATAGACAGCTCAAGAGATCACATACAGTAAACTAGGGAAGAAACAGTTGGACAGTGTGCGAGGTTTTTTTACGGGCTTTCTTAAAGTGAGAAAATTGGGTTTTACTCGGATGTCATGAGGCCCTGGATAATTTATAGCAGTCAGAGCATTGTTCAGGAAAAGCGAAAGACTAGCTCTATGGAGCAACCAAGTTAGAAAGGGGACAAAGATTACAGAGTTGCGGTGGCCCGGGCACTATAGATTGACAATGTTGCTGTGTCATGAGGAAGTAACGAAAGAAGACCTGCAATGTTTATGCAGATTTCAGTTTGCTTACTTTACTGCAAAACCGGAAACAAAGTGCCAACATAAACGTCGACCAACTATGACAGAAACAGGTAAATGTCAAGGCATGCCGCAAAAACTCAACTATCTTAGAGATGTTAACCCTTCAGCTGCTACAATACCATTGACAATCATTAATGGAAGATCATCAGTGGCAACTTTAGTTATCAAAGTAACATACGTACTACCACCTTAAAACAGCACCTAACGTCAAGTGACACCGCTTTAAAGACCATGCCCAAGTCCTATAGAGCTCAAATCTGACAGCAGACATTAAGAATCCTTTGGAGAATTAACGTGTGGTGTTAGGGCTGTTTAAAATAAGGAAATTCTCAAAGTAAAAACGCCTCTGTGTACGATTCAGGTTAATGTTTTTGCCATAATGGGGGTCAGGCGATTTGAAGTACTAATGTGTCAGAGGACGCCCCTTTGATCAAGCCTCCAGTCAGTGTTTCACGGCAACCACCGCATCAACATTTTACGACTGAAGCATTGAAATGAGCACAGGGAGGGGAAAGGCGATGGAGACTGAGAAAGTGCTCTCGCTCCATATGGGGCCTTCACAACGGAGCACCGGATGATGGAGAACGACAAAGCACCAGCGTGGCCCACAGTAATTCGCTGCGAGACCGTGTGCATTCCCCGCGTGGGGTAAGCAGCGGTCCCAGCTCAGGCTATACTGACTTCTCCTGCGTGAGCCCAAGGGCAGCCTCCCTCCCGAGTACCAGCTGAACGTTTCCTGACACCGGAGCAGCCCAAAACTTCCATTAACAAGCGCGCGCGCCTCGCACGGCAGCAGGGGAGAGGAGGGAGCCTGCGCGATTCACTTGCGGGGGCGAGCGGCGCCAGGAGCCGCTCGCTCCCGCAAGTGAATCGCCAAACGTGCACGCGTTGCCATTGAAGGCAATGGAACGCGTGCACGTTTTAGGCTGAAAAGCCGAATCGATGGCAAAAGGTCTTTTTGCCTACGAGACCTAAAAAACAGAGCTATATCAAAAAAGGCACATTTTGCACAGCTTTATTTAGTAATCCATCTTGGATTGGGAAATAAAAAGAAAAGTGTGCCTCATTTGGCAGGTGTGCACATCCATGTTAGCACGCACCTATATAATAATGCCATAGCTGCTTCATCGGTTTTTTAACGTTATTTTCAGTCACGCTACACAGCAACCGCGCTGCTGTATACTACTTTAAGTCAGGATTCTGTGACCATACAGAGATACTTGGACAAAGGCACAGTTTACACAGTGACCCCCATCGCCCTTCCTACAAACCATTTAAATCCTTGGCGACTTGTTTTTTCATGTGAAAAAGATACTATGGTTGCAGATATGAAGAAAAAAAAATGAAATTTGTTGTGGAAAATTAACACTAACAAGCAGTTAACGTTTTGTTGCAAAGACATTAGAATCAGTTTAATGCAAGTCAAATTAAGAATGCTGTAGCTCAGTGTGTAGTAACATGGTGTGCACTTCTATCTTCTTTGTAATGGCCCAGAGTTTGCAAAAACAAACAAGTTGCCATAATTCCTCCAGCTGATCACTGCTCATTTTAGAAAAAATAAGGTGGTGGAAAAGTCAGTTGTCGTTTAAATGCTCTTTAGACCCGCCTATCACCTTGGCTGCTGGCTCTGGCAGCAGGCATTGGGACTTCACAAAGCACATAAGTAGGGCAGCTCCCTCATTTCGCCATTTCAGGTGACTAGAGACATTGAAAATTCAGTTGGATAAGGAAATTAGAGGTAGGGTTTTTATGCAGTGATGCAGGCTCCCATGTATTACATTTTTAAACACACACGCAGAACCCTCCTCTAGGCATGCCTTCTGGGAACAACACTGGTAAAAATAGCTCTTCCTATGCAGTCTAGTGTCCAGACCAGCATGCAGAACATACTTGGCTGTGTCCTAGCCATTTAGTTTTGTTTGGCCAACAAAGACCTGAGGACGTCCGGGACAGGAGGGAAGCCCTCTCTGGTACATCCCTGCTTTATGGGGCATTGCCAAAGAAAAGACTATCCAGAGGATTGGCTGGAAAAGAATTCATACTGACCTTACTAGTTGAAGCCTAAGCTACCAGGTTTTCAGGTGTAGGGTTTCTAGTAAAAAAATTTGATCACCTTGGGCCAGTCTATGCTGCCTAGCCACAGATCAACTGAACGGAAGGCCAGAACACAGCCTAGCACAGTTCGCCATCAAAGTATCAATATAGGCTTGATTGCTGGAGAATTTGAGTTAGTCTCATGTTTTATGAAGGAGAGCTTTGTCTACCGTTCCTGCATTGCCTTCGGGTACATTATGATACAATTGTTGTATGACGGAGTCGTGACCAGGGCCCAAGGACCATAGAGACACATTGTATGGGTCAGTGATCTAAATAGGCTTCCTGCAGTCCCTGCACAGCTTGAATTGTGTCATTTGTAGATTGAAAATTAACCCTAGCACACTGCTGTATAAGGGTTTTGAAGGTATCAGATCGGGAGTGGAGCTCTAAGTCTGCAACTAGTGGAGGAGAAAGGAATTGATGTCAGAGCACAGAGATGGCTCTTATATGTAGATTTGCCGCTTCCAAGACGTTATGAAGTCACTGTAGGCCAACAATGCACCACCTGCCAACGCACAGGACAATGCTGGAAAATATTTCCTGATTGTCTGGCGCCTTGGATTATACTAAACCAGAGGAATCTGCATTTAGATAAGTTTGCACACAAAAACCCCAACTTGATCTACTCCTCACGAAATCTTAACAAGAGGTAAATCTAACCTCATGTGTGGCCTATCTCTGCGACAGGAATAGATTAAAACTGACTATATGAAAACAATGTGGTCTTCTTATAGTCCATGGTTTGTCCCATTCTAGTCTCGGGTAAATATGCCCAGCCACACAAGTAAGGTACTGCTTTTATTGTGAAAAGTGTGGGATCGCTGGGTAGCAGGAATTTTCTGGATACCTGCAGATTCTGAATCTTGGAATGCATGATTTAGCAAAAGTTTGACGTCTGCTACTGTGTAAGAAAACTTCGTGGCATCCATGCCAGGCACATTACCCTGGATTCACCTCTCTTTTTAAGTTTCAATAATGCACAGGGTTCATAGGGTTCCCTAGTTGTTGGCAGACCCAGAGTCCAAATAGTGCAGCTATTCACTGTGGCAAGTGAGAAGAAATAGGATTTATCCCCTCTGCCGGCTCAGATGGCAAAACTACACCCAAAAGAATCCAAATTTCCTCTAGCTTACTATGGGCATGCTGCTCTAGGCTCCTGAGGGCCAGAAAGGATGTTGTAGCTTTAGGGATCTGACAAATATCAGGACGGGCCAGCCATTTTTTCTTTTTTTTGGAGATCTCTCCCTGCACTCAGTGAGCTTTCTGCCTCCCCAGCCTAGACTGGAGGGTGAATATTCCAATATTCCCCCCAAGGCAGCAGAAACACATGTAACTTGTGGAGTCCCCCAGGGCTTCTTCCTATTACCACATCTGTTCAATGTGTGTGTATTAGACCATTAAAAAAAGAGCCGACTTTAAGAGAATGCAGATTGTACAATTATGCAGGTGATTCACTATTACTTTACCTTGACAGCTGTACAGCCACACAATTAGAGTATCAGAACATCATGAAGTTTATATGGAGCTAATGGGTATCAATCAATCAAAAATCAATGCAGAAAAAAAGAGAAAGTGATCTTAAACAGAATAGACCAGTGGGACAATTATTACCCGTCTGAGAAGGAAAATCCACCGACACCAAAAAAAGAAAAAAGCTTCGGAGTACTCATAGACAGTCAGCTGACAATGACATCTCAGATAAGAACGGTGATTTTCAAATGTATTTACCAATAAAAACTATTAGGAAATTAGTAATCTCATGCCATTAGAAGCCTTAAAAAAATATTGAAACAAATCACAATTAGACTGGACTACGCCAATTCCATCTACACAGCACTGCTCAATAACATCACCAATAGGCTACAAGTGATCCAAAATGAAGCTGCTCGCCTCATACACGATCTTCCCTGAAACTACCACTGAAGCAACTGCATTGACTGCCTGTAAAACAGGATTGTATTTAAACCTGCTGCACCACATTTAAGGCCATTAAAGGAACAGTCCACCTTCCCACGTATTCTGAACAGGAAATTTAAGAAATATATTCTAACACCACTTCAACTCTCTGGACCAACCTACCTAGCCACTCTTAGATACTCAAGGAAAGGAATGGCTGACTGGAGTTTTCTGCTCAGGCACCCAAATTGTGGAACACCTTCCTGGATTATCTACGATTGGAAACGGAGTACCTCCCTTTCTAGAAAAACTACTCTGCGGATCATTTCTCAGATTAGCTATCTTTAAAACTTTTAGCACCAAGAAACCATTGGTGTACATGTGCTTAACCAAGAATAAATAAGAAAGTAACAGACTGCTGATGCTTAGAGTAAGGGGATATGGCCAGACACATCCCGGGCCCCACCCACAACCATGGCTGTAGTACGTTTTCTGCCCCTCCTCCCTGGAACCTGTGATTTTCCCAGCTCAAAAAACGACATCACTGAAGTCTTGTGATTAAACTGAGGTTTCTAAGTTATAGCCCACATAACTAAAGTCAGACACTGCACTAATTCTTAAATTTTGTTGCAGGTTTGCTGAACAAAATTAAACCAATTGAGCAACAGTTGTGATCCTCTGCTACAAACAGGTGTGTTTTTTTGGCATTTATCTGTTTAATTTTTATCTGCACTCATTTTTAAAGGACAGGTTACACCTAGCCTGGTACTTGCAACAAAGTATTTTTGCATTTGTAAAACCATGCTTTTCTATTTACTTAACTGTATGGCTTTCATTTACAGTTACAATGCATTACTCATCTTCATACGTGTGAAGAGAAATCATGTGCAGTACTCAGCTACCAGAGAGCGTCGTTCTGAGTGCGGGCAATGACAAAAGGCCTTCTAAGATGGACATACATTCCAAGAGCACCCGTTCTGAGCCAAAGAACAATGGCAAATACAACATCTGAAAGAAGCCATCCATGCCTAAACTTGAATGCTGGAAGCAGAAAACAAGGGTGAGGTGAATACGTTAAACAGAATTTGCGGCAGAAAACACCAATCGGAATTGACCTCCAACAACGAAGGCTGTGGAGTAAGCAGAATCAAGGCAATGAATGAAGAGGGGATAAATGCAGTTGCGGGAAACGCAGGATACCCCAGGATCTCAACTGTCCGGGCTAAACACAACTTCAAGCACTACGGTATCCCTAGGCCCCAGAGGAAACAAAGGACCAGAGTAAGTTCGGTCCATGCCTGACTCGATTCTCCTCTGAGAAAAAGGCGTTGAAATAAATCAGAGATACTCTTATCTTACGTGGAGCACTGAAGGGATCAGCCTTCAATCAAACCTTCTATTGAAAAAGCTAGTACTACTGTTCTAAGCATTTTAGCAAACACTTCAAAGATGAGAAAGATTCTGCTTATTATCAGAAGCTGCCACATTAAATGGTGTGTAATTGCCTAGGTGGATTTCATAGCTAGTTTTCTTCATGTGTAAATCAGAAATTTGGATACTCTCAGGCACAGCTAGTGGAAACTGGTAGCACATTTTATTGCGAGTGTAAAAATCTTTGTTTAGTTAGTAATAACAATTTTACAATAAAACAAATATTAAAATGATAAAGAGGGCACCAATGTGGACACCAATGTTAGCCATGGCAAAGATAAGGTTATACAGTGAATGAGGAGGCCATGTTTAGGGTCTGTGTTTAAGGGTATAAAAGCCCAGCGACATGCCCGATCTTCTTTGGACAGTGAGTAAAAAAGAAAGTGCAGATACCCCCAGGGGGTGGGGGATTTGCGGGTGGTCGCAGGATCACACCGTGAAGTAGTCTTATCAGTTTTTGAGCAAAGGTAGCAGGGTGGGGTTGAAGTAAGTCTTCAAGCTTCTTGACATATTTGCCGCACCTCGATAGGGTTCGTGTGTCAGTATGGGAGAAGCACAGTGACGATGCCTCCAGGCATGAGTGGATATCCTTCTTTGGATAAACTGGTTTAAGGAGAGATCTTCTGGGGGAGTCGAGCGTGGGACAACAGCACAGAAGGTGGAGCCATGATTCTTTCTTGTTACACAATCTGCAGACCCCCTCCTTTCCCGATGGAGCCCATTGGTTGAAATCAGCCACTGGTAGGCCTAGCAAGCACATAAGTAAGATGTTTCTGTGGACCAGTCTGTTTATATCTTCTGTGAGGTATGGTTGAGACTTCCCGGTAAGTAAGAATCATTCAGGGGGGATAAGATGGTGGAGGACTTTAAGGAGGTGGTATCCAGCAGATGTGAGGTTAGTTTCAGCTGCCTGTTGATGACCCTTCCCCGGGCTGTGTGAGGAAGAACGTACGACTTTAGTGCAGTGCCTTAGATTTGTACAGAGGTTATAGCTTTTTGGATTTGTCGGTGCCAGGGATACCCAGGGCTCTCAAATGTCTTTTAGGCGTGCTTTAAGAGTATTTTCTGGTGCTTTTAGGGCACTTATGTAAAGGTTCAGGGTGTCAGCCTCGCAGGTGAGTGATTGTCTTGGAAGGCCCAGTTCCAACCGTAGTCTGGTCCTTCGTATGTATCTGGGCAGTTAAAATACTCGCCTATAGGCCATGCATTGAGCGTGGTCTAGGCTTGCGGCACAGGCCTCCAGGAAGGCCTGTTGCCCGTAATGCAGCGCTGGGAGAAGAGTGGCTTTCATGACCTTTAGTATAGGAACAGCCGAGGAGCTGTTTAAGATCTAATTGAGACAGGTCAGGCTGTGTGTAATGGGTCTGGCTTTCTTTTTCAGGGCGGCTAGATGGGCAGCTGGTCTGGAGGTCTCGTTGAAGCATACCTGCAGGTAGTTGTACGTCGTGTTGGTTTTAATAATCACAACTCCCATGCAACAACTTAGAAGTTTTTTTCTACAGTGGCCAAAGATCAGGACTTTGGTCTTGTCCTGGTTGATCGTAAAAGAGTTGGCTTCATTACAATTTCAGACCAAATCCACACAGAAGATAAGAGGTAACCTACTCTTTCTCCTTCACCCACAAAAGACTATGTCCTGGATGTGTTAGGACTGCAAAGTATCTCACACGTGGAGCACAAAGCTAAATAACAAAAGAGGTAACACCTTGATGGAAATTTTAGTCTAACAAAAGGAGGATAAAAGAATCAGTAAAGGATTTTCTCAGTTGATCAAAATAGAGAATAAAGGTGTGTGACAACTAAACACTAGCCGAGAAACAGGAAAATCTAAAAGTATGAAAGCTCTAGGGTTTCTCTATGAAAAAGACTGAGCCCAATAATAAACATTGCATAATTTGTACATATACTTTTGAACGAAGATTCCAAGTATGGGTGTATGTAGAAAAATGCAGGTGAATACAAAGCAACAATAGCAAATACAAAGGAATTATACAGAATGTGTCCTTATTCTAACACTGGATGCTACAAGAAATAAAGAAGCGGGAATCCAACTAACAAAACATGGAAAGGTTACTCACTTGTAACCCCAGGTCATCACATTAATCACTGCATATATCAATACTAAATACATCTGTGTGTGAATTCTAGACAGAAAGCAGGGGAGGGGCAAGAGGAATCCAACACCGAGCACCCCCTAAAAGAGCAATACATTTTCCTCCTATGTTTCATCTCCTGCAAACTGAGGCTAGGGAGCCAAACATGTTTCGCTAGACTTGATGGAGTTCAGAATAAACAGTGAGTGTAGCAGATTCCTCCCATTCACAATAATTCATGTCTAGGCAAGAGACCCAAGTTCAGAATTGCACATTCTCAAAATTATCCCTTCTTTTATACTAAGGCATGCCCAGGTCCATCTCGGACCCAAAATGTGTGCCTCAGCAAATTTCCTATATCTAAATAAGTATGCCCAAAGCAAACCCTGCAATTCTGCAAGAGGCATGAGCCGGAACAATTCTTTGATCAACGTGAGGTTTCCTCCAGTCAGTTCAAATGATTCAGAAGCATTCGGACAAGTTCACCATTTTGGATTAAAAGAACAGACATCTGATGCCTAGCTAGACATAAAGCACTCGGAGGTAGAATGTCAGTTAGAAACTAGGCGTGGTCTGTCCGATTGTCAAGAATAGGCATATAATGTTCAAAGATTTTGAAGTATCCTATCGGCTTCAGCTGGACCATTCCCATGGTGACCAAGGGACATACAGATGGAGAGTCATATCAAACCAATCCACATGTACATGCATTACAATAAGAGGTTGACTTACCAAAGAGGTTGAGATTTTATTTTATTACAGCTAGTGTTCTCCATTCTACTTACTACACGTCAAACAGAGGAAGACAATCTTTTTTTCTATATTTTCACTTCCTTTACTGTGCCATGCTTGATTTTTAGCATTGCTTTTGCACAGAAAAGAAATACTGTTACATATTTCTTTTCATTCCGTTGCAGACTTTCATTCATGTAAGCTGTACTATTTTACAACTACACTGGACCCTACTTAATTATTAGGTCCCGCCTGAGCCAGCGCTTAGCACTGCTCTGGGCGAGA
Source organism: Calotriton arnoldi (assembly GCA_963921515.1). Taxonomy (NCBI): domain Eukaryota; kingdom Metazoa; phylum Chordata; class Amphibia; order Caudata; family Salamandridae; genus Calotriton; species Calotriton arnoldi. Next base: position 37,791 of record CAWUFW010009175.1, read on the forward strand.
GTTTTAGTAAGCGGGTTTTGGAAGTGCAAACAGCAGTGGCTTTTGCTGGCGACCAGCTTGCGTTCACGTGAGCGTGCACGCGCGTCACGGGTCATTAAGTGCATCGCGATTGCGATCACTTTCACGGCTTTGAAGTAAAGAAATAGATTATTTTTCTATTTCTTTACTTTGCTATAATCGCGGCACCCACGCTTTACTTTTAATGTTAAAGCGCTTTACTTTTAATGTTAAAAGTAAAGCGCGGGTGCCGCTGATTATAATGGTGTAGCCAATAGGTCTCGCTTTTGGGACCTTATAAGTATTTAGTTATGCAACTGTTGCATGGCTAAACACTTATAAGGTCCCAAAGGCGAGACCTATTGGCTATGCCAATGCTTTGTTTTTTAAAGGTATAGCTTTGAAAGGACATTGGCGTGTGTGTTCTCTCGATCATACCGGATCTGATTTTTTCTTTTGGAGTAGGAAATGGCTGCACGACCTGACTCTTTTTGGACAATCAGCTGTACTAAGGTTTTGAACTTGTTTACCAAATACAGTTAAGTCGTACCCGAGTCCCTGGGACACCGATGGTCAACCACATTTCTCTTGCTCCCACAGTGTAGGCAGAATAAAAATCTGAGCTGTGTTGCATACGGGGCCTGGCAACACATTGAACTTCTGATCTCAGACCGGAAAGGGAGCTTAATCTGTGGTGCTTTATTACCTTATCCGCTCACTCTTTCATGGGGTAAGGATGCAAAGTTATGGACAGGACCATCGGTCTTCTACACACTCGTAGCCCTGCTAGATGAAACTTGTGCTGCTAAGCGCTGCTTGATGAACTTGAGTAAGAAACTGATTTGATGAATGCAGCGGTTTAATTGCCTGAGGTATTCTTATGCCTTTGTTGTCATCCTTGTGACAGTGACTTCTTCCTTACAAAGAAAAGCTTTGTGTGTGGGGTATGCAAGGTGTATTGTAGGATTTATATAGTTCTTCATAACCCTGATGGGGCCCCACAATGCTCAGATTTGCATTGGGCACTTTTTTGGAGTGCATGGTTGCAAGGGTGCTGAATGTAGTTTTGTCTGATATGGGAGGTGTTGGGTGAGGTGCATGAGGTTCAAAACATGCTTCAAACCTGATATGGCAAACAGTGCTGCGTAATAGCACAACGTGAAGAGGGAAGTGTGAGAACAGACAGTTGTGCTTTACTATAATTTTAGAAGTAATCAGTTTCCTGAACATGAGATGGCCAATGGTTGCCTATCTTATGCATAGGTTGATCCAACAGAAAGTATGTTACACGGAGTACAACCAAACCAAAGCATATACTGTGCAGCATCCATCCAGTATACGGCGAAGCACAGCTCCTAGCGGGCTATTAAGCTACCTCTTACGTCTAGCAAAAAGCCTTTCTACCAAACAGTTGCAAGCAAGAGTCACTGACTTAAGGCCATTCTTCCCACAACCAACTCCCAAATCGATCTCTCTGAATGGAGGGTCCCGCAGGCAAAATTTTGGTCGAGTCTGTGGTGTACTGCAAGCCATGGTTGCTCTGGGAGAAATTAATCTTTTTTCACTCACATTGTTCATCCAATTATTTATCATGATGTTTTAACCGCACACTCACTACCTTTTTTGTTTTTTCCGATTTTGTTTTCCGTTTCAAATTGAAATGATTATGCCTCATATACAATGGTCAGATCAACACTTGCTTTTATGCATACAGGTATTTCATTCATTAAAACCGAAATGAACAGCTGGAATTTAGGCTTTCCCCACAGTTCCGTTACTCTGCACTTCTTCAAGAAATGGGTGCTACCGTCCTCAGCCATAATGAATGGGCCTGCAGTTTTTGGTGAAGTACCAGGCCATTAGCCAGCGCCTCCGTGGGACTGAGGGAGCTTTCCACTGACGACGTAAATAATGTTGACGTCCTTTCCCTGGTAGTGCTAAGAAATGTAATGTGCATTTGTTTTGTGCCGATTCTCTGTTTGTCGTCTTTATTTTGCTTTCATTCATGTAAAATAGCTCTTGTATTGCTTGCCTTCAAATGGTGTATATAACACCTTACTAATATTTAAAAACCTGTACTCTTGTGGGTGATTTTAACCATGTATTCCTTGTCAGTGATGTAAAAACTAGGTTTATAATGTGTACAGATATCGGTGTCATGCGGGAATTAATATTAACATCGCTGGTATTACAGTGAAGATGTGGATTTCTCTAGTATTGCTGATTTTGATCAAACTGTAGTGATTGTAGGAAGGTGGAATCTGACTATATGGTTGCCCCCACTTTTTTTTATGGTGTTCTGCTGGTTTAGGACTTAGTTGGACTGGGATCCTGCTATTCAGGGCCCCAGTCTATCTGCTTTCTCTGTAAAATGGTTTCCATGTGCCTTAGGCACATCTGATTGGAATCTGGAGTGCCCTTATAAGTCCCTAGTATATGGTATACTATGTACCAAGGGCATAGGTACCTCAGAGGCCTACCAGGGGCTGCAGCACGTATTGTGCCACCCCTGGAAGGCCATCCAAACTGACACCACAGGTCTGCTACTGCAGCCTGGGTAAGGTGGTGCATGCACTCCTTACTGTGATATAGGTTACCTATATCACTAAATACATACACACATATAAACCTATAAGTCACTCCTAAGGCAGGCCTTATCAATCCTAAAGGCAGAGTGCATGGTTCCTATGTGAGAGGGTGCCCTGCATGAGCAGGGCCCCTCTGCAGCGTTCGGAGACCCTTCTCTGATGCTGTTTGTAGTGCAGCCTGACCATATACTCTTAAGCGCATTATATCCTCGCGGTAAAATGCTAACTTTGGAATGGCTGCACCTAAACATGTCGTGTTTGGTGTCAAACATCTTGGAATACTACCCCCCGCCAATACTGGCGGCGGGGGTAGCATTCCACCCTTCTAGAGGGAAAGACATGTTAACTCTGGCTTACCCGGTAACTTCTTTCTGAAGCCCTGGCATCACAAAATGGATGCTGCTGCCACAGACACAAGTCTGGCCTCCTGCTGCTGGACGAAACTCCGGCAGGGGAGGCCTGGACAATAGGTTTCCTGTTGCAGGGAGGTGTGACCACCTCCCCAGACAGGATAATGTGTATTGGGGCTGGGTGGGTGCACTCTTAGAGTGCTTTGAAGTCCTGCACTGGGGGAGCAAAAGGCTCCTCTGTGCATATGCCAGTTCAAACCAGCTCAGGGGCTACCTGCCCCTGCTCTGGCGCGAAACTGGACAAAGGGAAGTGGGTATAGCCACCCCTCCCTTGACCCTCCCATAGGTGGGGTCATAGAGTTAGTCCCTCCCTGTTTTACTGGTTAAAATGGGGAACCCTTGCCACAGCAAGATTAGATTATACCTGGACGAAACTCTGAAACTGAATCCTGGACCTTCGACGCTCTACGACAAGATTAGAGGACTGAAGAATCTCCCTTGGGGTCAAGGAGTGACTCCCCGGCTTGGCAGGCACCAAAGAAGCATCTGTCCGGTTCGCATTTCTGACGCTCCCGTCGGACGCCGAAGTCATCGCATCACCAGAGGTGGATTCTCAGACTTCCCGAGGCTACCCCTGAGTCCCCAGCAAAGCTGAGGCCCGTGGCTATCGTGGGTGACTTGAGACCGTGACCCCTGGACACCGAGCACATTTGCAAGTGCATCATCTTCTGGGTCTCCCAAGAAGTCGTGCTTTGGGCTCCGAGTAGCCCCAGCCTCCAGCACCACCTGCACCGAAGATCACTGGCCCCCACTCCACGAGTGTCCTGTAAGCCAGCTCCACGTGCGGCGTCACGAGGCTCCTTCGCGGTCGCTAGCCCGTTGGCTAGTAGCCCTTAACGAAGGCCAATCCTTTTCTTACTTGGCATCCTGGTTGCTCCAGGCCTGCCCTCACTTACCCTCGCTGGGTGAGTTCCACAGACCTTGCTGGTCTGCACCATCGACGATCTACATCTTAACCGAGACTTGCCGTTGCCAAGGCTTGTTGGGGCCAATCCGGTCGCCGACACCTCAGCACTCGACAGACATCGTGTACCAGCCCGAATCCTGCTCCTGGTCGCCGACAACGCCTCCCGGACCTCGTCGAAGAGTCAAGACGACCGTCAACGCACCTGAAGCACTCGACATCGGTGGGCATCTGTCCATCGCCTTCCTGGTCACTGGCTAGTGACCCAGACTCTGTCCCCTCTGCTTTCAGGTTCACCAGAACTCCGATCCACTCTTGGATCCACCCGGACACTTTTCTCTTGGCCGCCAGCAGCACTTTGCAGCAGATCGCCATTCGAATCGACGACGAAACCCGACCCCGAAAGGCACCTATGCACCCGGCTTCCCTGGGTGAGGTAACACGAGTACTCCGGTGCTCCCGTGGGTAGAGACTCTTCAAAGTCCTAGATCTCAAAGGGTTTTGTCCTAGTCCTCTTTTAAGTGTCCCTTTCCTCTATTTTCCAGATCCCGACTTTCTCCATAGAAGTTAACGGCGTATCGCGGTTGTGTATTTACACTGCACGCGTCTCCCGTAGGTCCCCTGTGTCACTACCTTGGGTGGTTCCTTGTGGTCCAAGCACTTCTAGAGGCTCTAGGCCTAGTGTCTAGTTCAGTCGTGGTTCGCATACCACTTTATTGGTATATGGTTTGGTACGCCCCTAGGGCCCAAACGTGTATTTGTGCTATTACTGTGATTTAATATCTTATAACTTATGTACTTCGAACTCTAGCCTCATAAAGAGACTAGAGGGGTGTGTTTAGCAATAAATACATATATTTTGAATATATACCTGGTGTGGTGCTCTTTCATTTGGTCACTCAAGAGATTATAGACTGGTAAAACAAGCTGCTTTACATTCCTTCAAGACTTAGCCTGAAGGCTGCTCTCCATAGCTACCACTAGGATAGCTTTCAATAAAGGTTGTCTTTAACCTATCTCCAATAAGGGGTTGTTTGGACTGGTGCAAGGTGCCCACTATAATTAGTGGACAGCATATACCAGGCCAACTTCTCACAGTGATCTCATTATGTGTATAAATATAAGTGCAAGTCCATAATTTATTATTCTCATACGGCCATTTTTAGGTCTCGCCTACGCAGCGCGCATGCGCTGCATAGGAGGGCCTTTAGCCGTCGCTCTGCTCATTTTCAAGCACACACTTGTGCTTGTGGCGGCATCCATTTTGCGGGAGCGAGCAGCAGTGCGCCACAAGCACGAGTGCAGTGCTTGAAAATGAGCAGACTGCTCTCCACTCGCGCGCTCACCTCCTGCTCCCTACCTCATCTCCCTCTCTCTCCTCGCCCACAAGTCCCGGCCACTCACTCGCTCCGCCCTCTCCTTTTTTTTTTTTTGCTCGTTGCTTTTAAACAGCTGTTTGTGCACGTTCGTGCGTTTCCTTTTATAACAATGCTGCAACTCAATTCAACCTTAACCCCGCAGGTAACATTTTAATTATAATCAGTGCGACGGCCGCCCCAGCCTCATCTCTAAGTATTGCGGCGGCATGCATTTCTTTTGTCTGTCAGTTTTCTCCCCCCCCCACCCTGCTCTTTTACAAATGCTGCATGCGAGTACTGTACAGGACCGCATTAGCAGAAAGCAATAAGTAGACCAAGGAGACCGCGGTCAGATAAAATATGAACATTAATTATCCGTCTTTAGGCAACAAAGTTATAAAAAAAATACCCAAATAAACCTTCACTTGTGTTGTTTTTTTCCCATCAGATGAGTTGTTAATGATAGCAGTTTTTAATTGTTCCATTGTGCTCATTTTGCGCCGGCTGATATGTAAAGATCAAATTATTTTCTGTTTAGCTATGCGGGGCGGGACCAGGACCCTGATGGTGCGTGGCAGCGTGTCTCTCGGACAGACTGTCAGAATCCCTGGACACCAGAGGTGATCGCCCTCCCTGGCATGGAACACACATTCTGTAAAAAGAACATGTACTCTGCCATATCATAATTTTTTTAATGCTTCCATATTCTGAACAGAAGCAATGTTTGAAGTGGCTGCCGTAGCTTAGGGAGTGGGCGGAAAGGGAGCGGCCATGTCTTTGTAACTGTGTTTGCGTGTTACAAAGTTAATGCAAAGAATATTGACAATGTACTAGAGATCTCATCCGATCGCGAGCCAGAAATAGTTATGTTACTGCAAAATTAAAAGGCAGACTAGTCGGTGTACGCATTCACCAAGCTTAATTAATCGCGCCATGAACATGGATGTAAATACATTTTTAGTAGGTCGCAACAATAAGCCAGTTTGCTGTAGACTAAAATCTTCACCTGCTGAATTTAAATACGTAATTAATGGTAATTTGAATTCCGGTTGCTTTTGTGGAATACAATCCGTTGATGAGAAGCAAGACTACAAGTACCAGCATGCATTGCCATAGAATAAAGGGACAAGAGTACTGTGATTTTAGTGATACACAGTAATTGGTAACCTGGCTAAAGTATTCGTACGAGACATGCCTCGTAGTTTAGTTAGCGTTCTTTAGCACTCGTTGGGCACCGCCAATCAATCAGCTATTTGTGTAATGTTTATTCAGCCTCCTGCCCTGGGAATGGTTACACACAGAGGGTCTCTAGGTTGTTTTAGACGGCATGTAATTTATTGCAGGACACTGTCGTCCCGGTGTGGACCCCCTCTTTCCCTGTGAGCTTTTATCGCCATATGCTTTTTTCAATCCCGCAACAGCATGTCTATCTCTCCCCATACTGTCGGCGAACAATTATAATATTTAAAAAAAAAAACACACAGGACAGTGTGTGTGTTTGGATATACCGTCCATGTTATTCTTGGCACTGGACTGTTATCTCACACAGCAGAAGAAGCAGGATTTAAATACAAAATTATAGCCTGATTTCACATTTAAAGACAAAACAATATTTAAAAAGGTTCACCTTGATGCCCGCTTCCACCCTCTTTCTTTCTGCCTCTTGTTTTTGACCTTCTTAAGTTCGATGTCTGTATCCCGCTATACCTCATGTTAGTGCCCTGTCCTGCCCTCTTCCTGCTATTATTGTTGCCTTCCCCCATCCGCACCAAGTCACCATAGATAGCGCACCACTACCTCAGCACTAGCACAGCACCTCCTGACTACCAACACAGCACTACCTCAGCATCAGTGCAGCACCACCACCTCAGCACCAGCATCACTCAACACCACCACAGCACCACCTCAGCATCACTCGGCACCACCTGAGCACCAATACAGCATTACCAAAGCATCACTCAGCACCACCTCATTACTGAACAACACCTCAGCACCACTCAGCACCACCTCTGCACAAGCACACCACCACCTTAGCACTACATCAGTTTAAATCAGCATTACCTCAGCACCAGCACAGCACCACCTCACTACCAGTGCAGCAGTACCTTGGAATCAGTGCAGCTCCACCACCTCCGCACCAGCACAGATTCACTCAGCGCCACCGCAGCATCACTCAGCACCAGCGAAGAATCTACTCCGCATCACTCAACACCACCACAGCACCACTTCCGCATGAGCACAGCACCACCTCCGCATCAGTGCACCACCACCGGCAAAGCACCAACGCAGCCCCATCAAAGCCGCAGCCCCATCAAAGCCACAGCACCACCTCAGCACCAATGCAGCACCACGTCCGCATCAGCGCATCACCCGCACAGCACCCACTCCGCATCACTGAGCACCACCTCCATACAAGCACACCACCCCCTCAGCACCATGTCAGTATAACTCTGCATCACCTGAGCATCAGCACAGCATCACCTCAGCACCACAACAGACAAACTGGAAGACTTATATGTTAATTCTTTTTTTAATAGGGTCGTTCATTTGTACATAATGTTTACTTGGTTAAATATAAGGTAACAAAAATGCTTATAACACTTTATTATAACTTTTCAACATGCTGCACAGCAGCCACACTGCTCTACAACATAGCCTAAACACATTGGCAAGGCCAATAGCTCTGGCTAAACACTTATAAGATCCCAAAGGCAAGACCTATTGGCTATGCCAATGCTTGGTTTTTACTATGTATTGTATCTACTGAAGTGTTCCTAGTGGCAAGAAAGTCAGACTACCATCTCAGCCAACACTGCAGTACTATTAGCCTGGTCAGAACAGTTATTCATTTATCTTTCTCCAAGGTCTCGATTGATAACACTAGGACAGGAGAAACATTAACATGGAGTATGCAGGGCAGCCCAAACAGCATGTGCATGGACTGTCTTAAATGATAAAAGATTTTAGTCTTATGTGAATTATATTCTAAATACAACCTCTAAATACAGTATTAAACTTACTTGCTTTTGAACTTCCTCTGGTTTTTTTTCAATTTCAATTCTTTTTCTTTTATTTTATCTTGTAATTTTTTCTTTTCTGAAACTTTTGTGTCTGAAAGGAAAACAAGGTTGTTATTATAACAAATAGTGAATTTATTCTTACAAGCCAAGCAGAAATTGTTGAAGGATGCTAACTCCAGAACCTCAGGTATGGAAAATGCACAGGACAATGTACGGTTGAAAAGAGGAAATGTTCTGCTACTTGCAGTTCAGGATATCAATCACTAAACCTCAGGATGGAAATTCAAAGCTGACAAAGGTCTCTGGATGTTTATAAGCTCCCATTGAAATAGTACAGTAGTGGTATATGCACACCGGATCCGTAAACCAAATTTTAAAAAACTAAAAAACGATAAAGTAGGTTTTTTGCCTGCGTGGGGGGTATCGTTGACTGATCCACCAGCGTAGGGGGAATAGGAGTGAAAAGCGTTATCCCACCAGGAAACGTCCCCCAATTGCACTGCTAAACTCCCAGAGGAGGTTCATCCAATGTTAATCAACAGGAAAATGATGATTTCCCATTGAAAACATCACTTGAGCGATGAGGGGCTGAGTAATAGCACAGTGGGGTAACCAAGACCTGGGACTGAGGTCCTCGCTTGAAAAAGCAAACTCAGCCATTCTCAAACAGGATTCCTATCCACCATCTACCATAGTTACTTGCTTCAGGTGGATGTATGTAACCCATTACTGGTAATGCAAAAAGCAAGGATATCAATGCACATCAGAACACAAAGGTCCATATGTCCCAAACCAAAGGGAGCTTTATAATGGATAGACGCAACTCAAGACTTATGCAGGAGAAAACACATTTTCTTTCTGTTTCATTTGTTTAAAAAAAATCATGCATCCAAGTGCCTCAGAATACAATATAGCAGCCAGACTAGTTCAGCTACTCACCCTTCAACAGTTGCTAGTCACCGGCTGTCTAAACTGGACAGGTCACCTTCTCCACCCCCACACCCTTCTCATAAAACGAGTCCTTTATCCTTTGAGCCTCCTGGGCAAGGGACACTCCTACTTATTCGTACTCCTTGAAATATCTGAGGCTGCAACATGGTCAACCACAATATCCTACTAAGCACTCAGTGACGGAATGGGAGATGGAAAGAAAGGTTCTAGAATAATTCTATACTAGCAACCAGTTTAAAAAAAAAAAAAAGCTTTAATATAAATTGGACTAACTGATCTAACCGCCACTTACTAAGTACTACAAGGCGGTATTCTATCCCCTACTCTCTTCAATCTGTACATGGAATTTATGACCCCAATCCTAAAACAGTCAAACACTTCCTACTATATCCATGTGGATGATACACAGCCATACCAAATCAAATCTTAACTGGCATTCAATTGTGGCTATCTTGAAGGTATTTGATGCTAAATTAACTCAAGATTGAATTCCTCATTTCCCCCCGAACTCCAGTGCAATCCAGGTCCAAGACCAGTGGGCCTCTAAATACCTTAACCTGCGAACCCACAAAACATTGAATGCTCCAGCTCTCTCAAGATCACCATCAAATAGCACCTGAATTATCAAACACACAGAAAAGCCACAACAAAGTCCCCAGCACCTCAGTATTGCCAAGAATATTAAATCTATTATCCCAAATTCAGACTTTAAACTTTTAGTACAATCATTGGTCATAGCAAGACTACTAGAGAAATGCCCTTCTCACTGGTATACGCAAGGCACACCTTGCTCCAATGAAGGCTGTCCTCGGTGCTGCTGCAAGACTTCTCAAGAGCTACAATCACATAACCCCAGTTGTCTTCACTCTTAACTGTCTCCCAGTCAAAGCCAGAAGCATCTTAAACGTATTTTGCATTACTCACAAAGCCTTTTTGTGGCACCCACAAATTACTGGTCTCCAAATCTAATCCTGTTGGGGTAGCCACACTCTGAGCTGTGCTAAATCATGTTTATAACCACCCAGGTTCAAAAAGCAAAAAAATAATTTTAAAAAATCTTACAAGGCTTCTCAGGGAGTGTATCCAGAACATGCAACGCTATCCCCCTCACCCCTACAGAGATTAGCACGAACGCCTCCTTACAGTATCAACAAAAAGACCCAAAATCCGTACTGATCCACAAATACCTTATTAACTAACCTCTTGTTAATGACCATTTACATAGCCTATAGCTTATTGACCCCTCTATTGTGTTGCAGACTGATCTCACTTCTAGAAGCAGTTTTCCTATTCAGTCATTAACTTGATGAAGGACACTAAACTGAGGCAAAACGATCCTACAGTCGTGTGGGCAATAGTAAGTAGCCTGGTTACATTAGTCGCCTAAAATCTATTTCATGAGTGGGGATTTTCACATCTGGAAACATTCTGTTTTATATTGCAATAACCAAGTAGTATTTCCTCTCAGTATATATGCAGTCACATTCAGCACATTATGTTATTACAAGCTGCATCGTACACCTTCCACAAGCAACAAAATATACAATGCCTCAAACCTAGTAGCTAATGGCAACCAAAGCCATGTCCTACCTGGAGAACCACCCTTCGTGCTTCAGTTAACATAAAATGAAACCAACCACTTATACACTCATTAACGTCTGCTGCTCAAAAGCAGTCCTTTGAGTCAGTTTGGCTTGGATCTTTTCCATGGGATTTTCTCTTCACATACAATCCATTAAAAAATAAATTAAAAAACCACACAAAAACCCCCAAAACGTTCACATAATTAGACCACCAAAGAATCGTTTCACTAAAGAAACTCAAGAGACCCTACCCCTTCCCAATATCCAAAGGGAAAGAAAAAAGGGAAAAAATAATAAATCAGAATGCCTTGTTCTGGGGGAATAACTTTCAATAAAACTTAGGTCAATACTACTAGTACAATAACAATGAAAAAATGGAGTTACAACCAAGAAAACAGCAAATTAAGATACCTTCCTTTTCCAAATCGGCAACTGAATGCCCCTCTGTGCAATTCTCAATGTCCTTCCCCTACCCCATTACACTTAATCTAATGCCCATCCCTCACACTCCTCTCGATCTGACAAACACTGACAATGTATCACCCTTGTAAGAAAGTGGCTCTGTATATACTGTTCCCAAATGGTACAGTGTGCACAGAGTCCACAGTCCCCAGAGGTTTGGCAGAGGCTAAAGTTAGATATAACCTTACTCTCTATAGTGGTAGCTTGGTTCAGAAGTAAGGCAGTATCAGAGGACAGTGTAAGGCATTTGTTGTACACACTCAGTCAGCAAATGGTCGCACACACTCAAGAACTGAACTCTAGGCAAATTGTTTTGTATATAAAAATATATTGTTGTTTTATTTTAGAACCACAAGTAGGTATAAAAATACTTTCTCAGAATGAGATGCTTTAGATATATACTTTCAATACACAATAGACTTTTGAATGCAATAGCTACAGTTGTTGCAATAGGCAACACAATTTCAAACACAATAATACATTGAGCTCAATGGGAATTTCTAGTTAAATGCAATAGATTACTTTTTGGATTACTTTTCTTACCACAGGACTGGATCCTAGATTCAGTCCTGGGACATCTCCTGTAAACAGTTGAGTAAAAACGTTTTGGTTACAGTTGTGATTTTTAAGGAATATTATTGCATTTTAAAAGTTGATACTTAGAAACTTTTTCACATAGAATCGCCAATGTTAACCTATGGGAGGAAATTCACTTCGCAGGTAAGTAGTGTTATCGTTATTTTCTTACTCAGTGTTGGATCCTGGATCCAGCACTGGTGCATCTCCTGTAAACAATTGAAAGAATGCGTTCATGTCACACAGGCGATTTTTAGCAAATATTTGTAAGTTTCAAAAATCGACACGTAGAAACTTTTTCAGCAAAAACCAGGCAATGTTATCTTATGGAAGGAAATTCGAGTTACCGGCAAGTACAGTTATAATTACTTTTCATGGTCAGTGCTGGGCACCAAGATCCAGCACTGGGATCTCTCCTGATAACAGGTGAGTATTTTCGTGCTTCGGCTGATTTTAGATGAATATTTTAAAGTTTCAAAACTCCACACTTAGAAGAATTTCCAAGCGAAACCAGTCAATGTTACCCTATGGAAGAAAAGTGAGTTATCGGCTTTTGGGTAAGTACTCGACTGGCAGAGTTAAGGTTCTGGGCATAGACTCGGGGGTCTCCCAGGGTCAGGTAAGTACAGTTGTTACACCCTCAGCGGCACAGGGGCGGCCGGGTGCAGAGCGAGTTAGGCCCAATGTTATCCTATGGAAGGCAGGGGGCCTGTGGTTGGTGGCTGCTGGCTAGCAGGCCACGCGGCTGTGGGAGCTGGGCTCCTGGTCACTTGCTCAGGGCAAATGGGGAAGTCGAACAGGGTAGTTGGTGCACCCTCAGCGGCACTGGGGCGGCCGGGTGCAGTGGGCTTTTGGGCCGTCGGGCGCCCAATGGGTTTCAATGGGAAAGCTGCGTGACTAACAAAAGCTGAAAGCTCGGGGACGGTGATTCTTCAGGTGCGACCACCACTTCGAGAGGTAAGTTGGGAAGCTGTAGGAAGGGTAGGCACCCAGGAGTTGGGCACAGGAGGCCGTGGGGCGCCGGGTGCAGGGGTGTCTTTAGGCGTCGGAAATCTTAGCCTCGGCTGGTCGCGGTTGGAGGGGTCCCTGGTTCTGAGGCTGCAGGCGTCGTCAGGAGCGTCGAGGAGGGTCCTTAGGTGCTGGATTCTGGGTCACAGTCGCCGGGGGGACGTCCTCGTGGTCTTTGTCCACTCAGGCACAGGCCGGGCTCGGCGGGTGCAGGATTCACGGTTCCTGGCTGGCACCAGGGGTTGTTACTTGCTTTGAGCAGTACCACTGCTCGTGGGAGACAATTCTGTTAGAGTCACAAGGCAGTCAGGTCCTCCGGGGTTTTTGAGGTTGCTGACCACTGAAGACGTCGGGGTTTAGCAGGAGCGGGTTCGAGGGTCGACAGGCCGGTAGGGCTGGGGCCAAATCAGTTGGTGTCTTCCTCTTGTGAGCAGCTGCACGGCAAGTCTTCTTGTTTCTTGTTCTTCTTTCGGTTTCGGGATCTGAGGAAGGAAGGTTCAGGGTGCCCCTAAATACTAAATTTAGGGGCGTTACAGGTAGGGCAAGGGCAGGGACCAATGGGTCCCTGTCCTGGGGTGAGTACACCCCCTATCCTGCCACTCTCCAGTGGGAGGGGGGCAGGAGCCTAGTCCTGATTGGGCAGGGTTCCCCATCTTCAAGATGGAGAGAGCCCGGAGTTGTGCTTCACCTCGCCTCCCCCACCTGAGAGGTGGGGTTGGCAGAGGCTGGCACACCCCCTCTCCTCCCTCGGGGTTTCCCGCCAGTCTTCCCACCAGAGTGGGGGCTAGAACCGGTGGGGACCAGTTGCTGAGTACAGCAAGTGGTCTGGGGAGGCTCACAAAGGCGGAATGCCTTTGAAGCTTCCCCCTGCCCATCCTGGGGGAGGTGACCTAGCACCTCGCCCAGGACGTGCATTGTTGCAGGCCCGGGAGAGCGGATGGCTCCCTACCCAAGGGTCCAGCAACGTGTCTGCTGGGTGGCAGCCTAGGCAGCCTCTCCGACAGGACGTGGATTGTAGGTTAGGTTCAGGGGGCAACTCTAAGTTGCCCTCTGTCGTGCATCTGACATTAAATCCCACACTGGCATCAGTGTGGGTTTAATGTGCTGAGAAGTTTGATACCAAACTTCAGTCTTCAGTGTAGCCATCATGGTGCTGTGGAGTTCGTAATGACGACCTCCCAGCACCATATACTCTTAATGGCAGCACTGCACTTACAGTGCCCAGGAATGGACCTGGGTACTGTAGGGGTACAGGGCTCATGCACCTGTACCCTCACCACTGGCATAGTGCACCCAGCTAGAGGGGTGACTGAGGTATGCCAGGGCAGTGTGTTTGTGGGCATGGCACACAGGGGTGTGTGCCATGTCGACTCTCTGTTTTGTTCTGCACCAAGACTCAGCCTGCAAAGGCAGTGTGTGTGTGTGTGTGTGTGTGTGTGTGTGTGTGTGTGTGTGTGTGTGTGTGTGTGTGTGTGTGTGTGTGTGTGTGTGTGTGTGTGTCAGGGTACAGGGCCTCTAAGGGTGGCACAATAAGTGCTGCAGCCCTTAGGGGCCTTCTCTGGTCACAGTGCCCTGGGTACCTAGGGTACCATTTACCAGGGGCCTACCTGTGGCCAGAGATGCCAATTGGGTTTAGGCTTTAGTACAGTTTTTAGGGAAGGAACAGAGGCCCTGGGTACCTGATTGGCAGGGACCCAGGGCATACAAAAAAAAAAAATGCATCAGTTATCAGGCAAAAAGTGGGGGGGTTACTGCAACAGAAACCCACTTCCTTACAACCCTCTCCAACACTAAAGTCACCAATGTGTCAACTTCCTAGACACCCACACCACAAAATAAACAAGCATTGGCATAGCCAATAGGTCTCGCCTTTGGGACATTATAATCAATCACAGAATTTGTCAATCAATCACAGAATTTGTAGAGCGCACTACTTACCCGCGAGGGTCTCAAGGCGCTGGGGGAAAAAAAAAAAGGGGGGGGGGATTGCTGCTACTGGTCGAACAGCCAGGTCTTGAGTAGCCTCCTGAAGGTCAGCAGGTCTTGGGTCTGTCGTAGGCTTAGTGGAAGGGTGTTCCAGGTCTTGGCGGCGAGGTGTGAGAAGGATCTGCCGCCGGTGGTTGTTCTTCGAATGCGAGGGACGGTGGCGAGGGAGAGGTCGGCGGAGCGGAGCTGGCGGTTGGGGACGTAGAAGAAGAGTCGTCTGTTGAGGTAGGCTGGGCCAGTCTTGTGGAGTGCCTTGTGTGCTTGGATGAGGAGTTTGAAGGAGATTCTCCTGTCGACGGGGAGCCAGTGCAGGTTCCTCAGGTGGGGGGTGATGTGGCTGTGGCGTGGTACGTCGAGGATCAGGCGTGCGGAGGAGTTTTGTATGCGTTGCAGTCGCTTGATGAGCTTGGCCGGGGCTCCCGCGTAGAGGGCGTTCCCATAGTCAAGTCTGCTACTGACGAGGGCCTTGGTGACTGTTCTTCTTGTATCTGTCGGGATCCACCTGTAGATCTTGCGAAGCATGCGGAGGGTGTTGAAGCAGGAGGAGACTGCGTTGACTTGCTTGGCCATGGAGAGCGTTGAGTCGAGGATGACTCCCAGGTTGCGTGCGTGGTCAGTGGGTGTCGGGGCTGCTCCCAGTGTCGTTGGCCACCAGGAGTCGTCCCAGGCTGAGGGGTTGGAGCCGAGGATGAGGACCTCTGTGTTGTCCGTGTTCAGCTTTAGTCGGCTGATCTTCATCCAATCGGCGACGGCCTTCATTCCTTCATGGAGGTTGGATTTGGCGGCGAGGGGGTACTTGGTGAGGGAGAGGATCATTTGAGTGTCGTCGGCGTAGGAGATTATGTTGAGGTCGTGCTGTCTGGCGATGCGTGCGAGCGGGGCCATGTAGATGTTGAACAGTGTTGGGCTGAGGGATGATCCCTGGGGTACGCCGCAGATGATCTCGGAGGCTTTGGATCGGAATGGTGGGAGGCGGACTCTCTGGGTTCTGCCGGCGAGGAAGGAGGTGGCCCATTCCAGGGCCTTGTCTCGGATCCCTGCGTCGTGGAGGCGTGCGCGTAGAGTGCGGTGGCAGACAGTGTCGAAGGCGGCGGAGAGGTCCAGCAGGATGAGGGCTGCGGTCTCACCGTTGTCCAGCAGGGTCCTGATGTCGTCGGTGGCGGCAATGAGGGCAGTCTCAGTGATGTGGTTGCTGCGGAACCCTGATTGGGATGGGTCCAGGATGCTGTTTTCTTCGAGGTATCGGGTTAGCTGTTTGTTGACGAGTTTGTTGATAAGTGTTTAGCCATGCAACAGTTAAATTGCACCAAGGATATTGTGCTGCATAATTAAATACTTATAAGGTCCCAAAGGCGAGACCTATTGGCTATGCCAAGGCTTGTTTTTATTACTATCACCCCCACCCCTGCCTTACCACTTTTTATTTGCAGCAGCCGCTACTAATCAAATCCTGAACTAAAACACATTTCTATCGTCCTCCCTCTCGGAAAACCGGAACATGTACTAAATTCACTGAAATCTGTTGAGACAAATGGTGAAACTCCAGAACTGCCCCCTACAAATCTGGCAGGCCAGGCCACCCTATGCAAACCTCTGTGGCCCCTTCTGCAGTCCAACAGTGTCACAGGGGTGCAGAACCTGTGGCCCGGGGGCACTGTGTGTAAAATGACCCCTGGCCTGTGTTTATACATTTGCACTAACATGGGAATGACTGCTACAGCACTACTAGCATTTTAGGGGTGTGCCTGACATGTGACTGCCTCTTCCCCAACCCTACTGGCCTTTCCAAGGTGCTTCGGGCTTGACATGCAACTGTCATACAGAGTTTAAGTGTCTCCTTTCCATGCGTGAAAACCTCAGCCGGTCCGAGTTTCCCCTCTGCATTTTTTGACTTGTAGTTCTAATTTTGTATTGGAAACAGGACTACAAATCCCAGACTGCAACGGAAAAAACAGAACTGGACGCGGTGCGCACTCAAGGAACTAGGAAACACGAGATCTCTGGTGATGTGAAACAAACATGTTCCGCTATCCCCACTATGGCTGGTCTTACATTTCTGCATCTTTATTAAAATAGAGGGTTGGGGAGGAGGGGGGGTAGGGTTGTAAAAGAGGAATCGAAGCAGGACATTCCACAGTCTCTTTCACGTAAATCCAGTTAGTGGTGATAACATTAAAATGAAAAAAATGCTTTCCGGCTACATTCTCTCAAAGTGTTTATTTTCCTGAACTCACATTGGAAATAGACAGCCGCGACCAATCGCCGTCTCCACAGCTCCACAAAAGAGAAGGCTCTTTAGCGTCCGAGACGAAGCTGCCTTGCATGTCTTTAGCGCGGCGCTGTGCGCGCTTCCTGGCACTCGGTGGTGCCAGCTGCTTCCGCGCCATCATCTCGCTGCAGTGGGCCGGGCCGGCGGGCTCGGTGTGAGCCGGCTGTTGCTAGGGAAACCTGGCGATGTTCCCCTTAAACACATATCTTAAAGCCATCTTATTTGGGCAATGGAAATGAAGGACGCATTTTTGCCACTTCGCTGTAAAGTCTGGCTCCCCTCTCTCGACGGAAGCCACCCCCTCCCTGACCGAGAAAAGGCCCCTTTTCTCGGTGTGCGAGGTAAGTACACGAGGCCACCGCCTGGGGAGACCAGCCCTTTTCGGTCTCCAGATAGTGTGCATCCAGGCATTGCAATGCCTCGCACGCCGCTCCATAGAAGGTGTTTTCAGGCTTTCCTGTGGATTGGTGGCTCAGTGGACTAATGCTCTGCAGTGGCCTGTGTTTGAACTCATGGCCACAAGTTAAAATCCTGGCGGAGCCTTTCATCCTTCTGAGGTCGATACCATTGAGTTGGGTAACAATAACGGTCTCTTATTCAGCGCCAAGATGCCCACGGGGGTACGTGCGCTTTACAAATACACCGATGTTATGTCTCGAGCACCCAGGCGTGGCTGCTAAGTAGCTCTGATTTACAGCTGAGTCACAGGACGGAGTGGTATAAAGAGTGCAATTTTCTCAAATGTCAACATTTTCAGGCGGAGAACAGCCCTGCGTCTGCTGCCTCTAACAACGCTTTTATCAAGTGCTGAGGGCCCATTAATGCATGCGTGAGCGTTCGGAATGTAAAATACTATCTGTAAATAAATATACACCGTGATCCCTGACAAGGTGAATGTAGAGAGTGGGCAAAGAGAGGGAGCAAGCCAGCGAGGGAAATAGAAAAAAGAAACAGCGAGAGAGGGCGGCCGCGCGAGAGAAGCAATTAACGAATCCGATCGCGCTAAGGACGCCTGTAGACGCTGAGGGCATGTCTGGCGTTTCCCTTGCGGGAGCGAGAAGCAAGGCGCGATAATTGCTAACAGATGGCGCCGCTGCTCGCTCCCGCAAGGGAAACGCCAAACTTGCACGCGTTGCAATAGAAAGCAATGCAAAACGTGCACGCTTTTAGCCAAAATGCTGATAGATTCCAAAAGGTCCCCTCCTATGCAGCGCATGCGCGCTGCGTAGGTAGACGCTGAGGGCATGTCTGGCGTTTCCCTTGCGGGAGCGAGAAGCAAGGCGCGATAATTGCTAACAGATGGCGCCGCTGCTCGCTCCCGCAAGGGAAACGCCAAACCTGCACGCGTTGCAATAGAAAGCAATGCAAAAAGTGCACGCTTTTAGCCAAAATGCTGATCGATTCCAAA
Source organism: Calotriton arnoldi (assembly GCA_963921515.1). Taxonomy (NCBI): domain Eukaryota; kingdom Metazoa; phylum Chordata; class Amphibia; order Caudata; family Salamandridae; genus Calotriton; species Calotriton arnoldi. The sequence continues at coordinate 56,311 of CAWUFW010009175.1, forward strand.
GGGTCCCCTCCTATGCAGCGCATGCGCGCTGCATAGGCGAGACCTAACAAGTGTGACTTCTGGCTTTCATTTACCCACATTCTAAGCTATCAGGCAACCTCATCTATTCAATATTGGTAAAAGCCTGGACCTCATCCTATTACCAATCCCCTCCCTCTGACTTCTGAATTGTCACACTGCCCTAACCTCTCATGACTTTCTAAACCCCCACAAAGCATTGCAAAAAGCAGTCTTAAGAACTTCCAACAGAACCTTCACCTAAACTGAGCTGCAGATGTGGACATTCTCGGTTGCAATTCTACTCCCACACATACTGCCATACAAAGGTCAAAATCAAAACCAAATAAGCTCTTGTATACACAAGTACTCTACATATAAAGATTGCAACAACAAAGTCTTAAAACTTTAAAGGGAACTACTCAGCTCTCAACTGTATCCACCATCCTAAAGCTTTGGCATAGCCAAACCAGACTTCTACATTCAAATCATAACGTTGTCAACAACTTTGTAAATTCATTTCTACATGTTGTCATACCAGGCACCATCTAAATATCCACCAATACTAAGCACTTCATTATAACCAAAATAAAGACCATATGCCAGAATAGACAGATCTCTCTGATCAACAACCCAGTATCGTGCCTCACATCCCTTCTAAATGTGTGCTACTAGCCTCCTTAAATCAACAATCTAATCAGTACTTTCTCACAGCAGCTTCACAAAGTTAAATGCTTGCATCAAACGCTCACCTTTCACTCTTACTGCCCTTATTAATACATCACTGCTTCCATCTGCAATGGTACTTGCACTTCCACCAAGAAAATTGGAGCGACAGCAATTAGAAGAACGTATTTACCAACACAACCTCGTAGAGGCCACAATCAGGGCTCACAGCTTCCAGAATCCTCCATCATCGAAGACTGTCTTCAACGCAGCTGGAGAGAAACTATTCAAACTAAGTACCATTATATTACTCTAGCTCCCCTGATCCACGCAATAAAGCACACATTTCAATGTTCCTTATTAACCACGGACTACAACAAACTGGCTAGGTAGAATACATTCTGTGCAAAAGTTGGATCACCAGCCTACAGACCCGCAAGAAAAATTACGACAGGCACCTATGTCCCTAACCCCTATCAAAATCCCCAGCCACCACTTTTGATCTTCCAGAAGAGTAAAAAAGTGATTTGGACTATACCCTTCCCAGCACACACTGCTCCTCCTACACTGTGAAATCTGGTCTGTCTATATAAATGTTCATATTTCTACAGCCAGGGTGGTTTCCCTTTTGCTGCAGCAAAAGTCTTTTTTTCCCCAACCCATATGCCTCAGCCCTCTGCGGCTCGGTGTCTGCTACATAAATACCGTTAATAAAGAATACTATTTTGGCAAACAATGTAACATCTCGTAGCAAACCCATCACAATTTCATAAACATATCCAAAATTACGTTGTACCAAACTGTTATAGTGGCAAATCTCAGAGCCTTTTCAACCCAGATCTCCAATTCACAACTACCATCTCTCTCATGGAGAGATCTGGGCCACAAACATTCTAGAATCCACAATGCCATCGAGGAGCTGGAGTCCCATTCACTTATTTTTTCAATGTTGTCATACTCAAGCACTCCACCAATGTCCTTGGAGCCAAACATATATTTTATACAAACTGTGTCTCACGCCAAGTGTACAAGCACATAAACTTGATCTAGACATAGCATCTCACATCAGCTAGCTTCTTTAAGTAGCAATCAAACTAATGTCATGAACACTTTTGAGAAAATTGTCAAAAGAGGTTACTCAACACGACCCAGCAAATCCATAACCACTAACCTCATGATACAGTAAACTCGTACGCTACTGATTGTTAAGGTTACATTACCCAAACACCTCACTTATTGTCCACCAAATGCACGTGTTGCATGCTGATCTATACTGCATAAAGCATTAGGATTCAGACTCAAACACTAACTTCTTTCACAAGGAAATAAATCTTTGAATGTGCAATCCCAAACTTCATTTAAAGGAGTGTTGCGGCTGGTTGCTATATTAATCACTCCCTATTTGCCAAGGTCACCTGCCCAATGTGCAACTCACAACAAGCAGACCTCAATCGTCGAACGCTGACGACACACAGATTGTCCATCAACAGCCCGGCTACGGCTTCCCGGTTTCAAGACTTCATGGGTCATATAGGGAACTGGATGCAGGCTGTTTGAAATTAAACACGTCAAAAACAGAAGTCATGCTGTTTGGCATGACGCCAGGTATCTGGTCTGACAGCTGGTGGCCAAATGACATGGGATCTCCTCCAATACCTGCCAGCAGGGTAAAAAACCTTGGTGTCCTCTTTGACACCAAGCTTTCCTTTGAATTACAGATCAGACTACAGTTGCATGCTTTTTTATTCTTAAAATCCTAAAAAAGGTATTCCCGTTCATTCCATTTGAACTAAGGAAAACAGTGGTCATGGCCTTAGTTGGTTCTAGGCTGGACTACTGCAATGCCCTGCTTACTAGCGCAGCATACAAACTTCAGGTGACGCAAAATGCCGCTGCCAGAGTTCTGCTTGGGCTTACCCGCTTTGACTCAGCCTCTAAAGCTCTGGCTGAGCTCCACTGGCTACCTATCACCAAACGCATCCAGTTCAAAGCTCTATGTATTGCGTTCAAGGCTACACACGGTAAAGGCCGCAGGCAACTGTCGCAACTCTTCAGGCCCTACATCCCTGCTAGATCACTGAGATCCTCAGGCAGTGGCAACTTGATTGTCCCCAAGATACGTAAAGTAAAGTGGGGAGGAAAAAGCTTTGCATATACCACCACCAAACTCTGGAACTCCTTGCCTACCTCCCTCAAAAAGGAACCCAACTTGCTACAGTTCAGGAAGCGCTTAAAGACCTGGCTCTACTAACTTACTTTACCCATCGACTTCACTGCCCGTTTGTCTATCCAGCGCCTAGATACCCTCGGGTCTGTGTAGCGCTTTATAAATTCTTCATTTCATTTCAAAGATAGAGGAAATCACCAAAGGCACAGACAAGAACATCAGCACTCTGTACAAAGAAATTAAGAACTTCTAAACACATTCCACATTCAATCAGGCTAGATTACAAGACCAAACCACCTTATGGGATCTTACAACCCGCAGAATTCACTGCTAATTTGGGATGGTCAACTACCCCAAGAGGTTGAATACATTTTAGATACTGCATTACATCATATTCGGCACACATACGTTATGAGGGGCTAGACATACTGCATATGTAAAATGCAATATGGCCTCTGCAGCGCCAATATAGCACCAAACCAAAAAAAGACACCCTTTAAAGACAGACCAGAAACATTTGAAGGGAGGGGGGTAGGACATGACAATTATGTGGGGAAAATGACAGAAGCTATGGAAGATATAGAATAAAGGTAATGTGAGAAAGTGGGTTGGGATGAAGCATGTGTGTGGAGGTGGTTTCTTTAACTACATTAATGTATGTTTGAGGGAGAGGCAGTGTACCTTATAATACATGCCCACTTGTCATCCCTACAGTCACACTATTAGAGGCACAATGCCCCCTCTAATATCCAAAACAAGCCATTGCATGTCAGGTACGCTTCAGGCAACTGGCAACCTCGCAAGCACTATTATCACCGGCCAACTGGAAGCTTTAACGCCAGTCACTATACCAAGGTTTCCTCAATATACATCTGCCTTACAAGCAACAATGTAGAAAAGTTATAGTTCAATATTCCCAGACTGCTTGCTTTTTAAGGCTCCAACCCTTCCGGTTGCAATTTTAAAATCCTCAACTACACTATCCCTGAATTTCCTCCCACCTTAAACTCAGAGAAAGGCCCTGAACCTCACCCCGCTCAAACCGGGTCAGGTGAACCCTCAGACAGAGCCACACCTTTTGTTTATGCAAGAATGGAGATTGATCCAACTGTTTATGGTTATGCTATACTCACATCAGCATGTTGCTCTCTTTTTGCAAACTTCAAGTGCAGCACAGAAAACTGAAACAGAAAACTAAGGATGCCCAAAACAGGCAGAAGAGTCCAGCAAAACCTTAATAGTGTAAAGCTTTCACGAACTTCCAAGTCAAAGAGCTCTATCCAGGGTTCCGAACTCAGAGCACCTCTCAATATTTTGTATATAGTCCTCCATATTTGTGACAATAGGAGAGACAATGGTCAACTGGTGACATATAGAGGACAATGAACGGTTTAAGTACATGCCCAGAAGCCCTGAAGAGTATCTCCTCTCCCCATCCGAGGTCTGCTCATTAACTATATACCATTTATCTTCTGTATCGACTGATCATGAAAGCACACAATGCATCTTTAGTGCTTGCCTATCACAACATAACTTATTCATTTCAAAAGAATCTTTGAATCTACTACTTATTTATCCATTCACTCACAGTGTACACTCCACAAGAGAACATGTGAAGACCAGCCGTGGCAGTTAAATGTATTTCATACATGGACGAATTGCAGCTCTGAATATGGAATTGTGGAAAACTATTAGCACCCAATTGGATAAATACCTGAAAGGTTTTATTATTTAATTAAGAGCTATGTAAAGCACAATATGTTGCCTGGACACTTTCAACCACAGAAGTTACTGAACCAAGCAGCTTCACACCTGTTTTTTCTGCTTCTTTTTTGCTATCTTCTGCTCCTTCTTCCTCATCATCCCAGTTATCCTGCAAAGAAAAATATTTTTATTACAAAGTAGCAATGTCAGCCATGCCCAAAGTCAGAAAATTAAGCCAAGTCCAAGATTCTTTACGCAGGCATACACTGCCTTAACACTAAATGCATAGTAAACCTACTGCAACATTACATTCTTCCACAATAAAACTTTAGTGCATTTTGATATTAAATTACTAAGCTTTAATTCATATTGCAGCTTATGCATAACTAAAAGTATGTACTGGTGAGGGAGATGGATTTGACAAGATAAAGTATGAGCAACTGATCGGGGAAGAGAACGGGACCCCTGTGGTCTCTGAGCAGCACATTGAGTTCTTCAGCGAGAGCACAGTATCCAAACAGAAACCGGGGATCTGAAGGGAAATATAAGAAACATGGGGCAAATCATGGATAGACCACTTCCAAGATATTGTCCTCGGGATATTCTTGTGCAGACTGCAGTGGGGTGACCTTACGAGTTATGTTTTATGATGAAGTCCATAACATTGCAGAATACACATGAACCAACAATATGTGTTCATGTACGTTTACTGCCTACTGTTTTGGTTTACAAATAAAAACAAGTTTTAAAAAACTAAACCTTTACAAAGACTCCACAATTTAATTACATGAGGCTAACATAACCCTAGCAGCCTGAGAATGTGAAACTTGGATAAGCTTCTAGAATTTGCCTGAAATAAGCCCAGCATTTTCTATGACAAAAAAAAAAAACAGGTCGGGAACAGTTTTTTTAAAACCAGCGGTGGAATACAACTGAAGCTTCTCATATTCTAGGTGAGGGAGAGTGAAGTGACTACCTCCAAATCAGGATACGAAAGTTTAATTTTAACAAGTGCTGCCGAAGTAGTTGCCATTTAATTTCTCTTCTGCAGGTTTTTTCCATAATCATGTACAAGCTTAAAGTATTTGTTTTCAAATTTCTAATGTAGTCCTCATTATGCACCCCTCCCTTTTTACAGTTAGATGGATATTGCCAACATTTCTTAATTGCAAGAAGTAGCTGGCTCTAAGGATGCATCTAAACCAATCTGGCCCACAAGTATTGTGCATACTGGCCCAAGTGTATGCATAAATGTTTGCTCAATTACTAGCTTCATCCAGTCTGCTCTAGCTCAAAATGAATGGCAAATCTATAAAACTTCTTCAGGAACCTCCCCCTCCCCCCCCCCCCCCAACCCAAAAAAAGGCAACAGAGCAATGAGGCTCTTTGACCTGTATGTCACCATACTTTGTGTTAGAGCATACAAATTGGGGAAGTCTCAACTGTAAGCTCATATTCTCTCTGGAAAAAGAAATAGACTTAATGAGCAAATATTTCTAAAATTAGCAGCTCTTTCAGGCTGAAAGAAAATATACCCATCAGGAATATATTGCTTCAACCAACGTCCACTTTGCAACACCAGCACACACCAAGTAAACTAGTTCACAGACACAATTTTAACCCCATTTCATTATAATACTGAAATTATAGGCCCATACGAAAAAAATACTCTTCATTGCCAATCATTTTGGTAAACCACACGCCAACCCTATTCTCTGACAGAGAAAAGGATGGAGTCCTAAGCATTCGGCAATACCCGGCGGCAAACATGCCACTTCCTCCCACTGACTGAACGGGTCTTCAAAAGGAGGCTACTTCTGCACAAAACTGACATCTGTACCAGTCTATGATGTTACAGTCTCTGAAATTTCTAGCAAGCACAGCATCCTTTTGTGTACACGTTTCTCAACTGCCCTCCTTGGTGAAATTAATCATTTAGGCTACCTAGATTCCATCCAGGACTGTGTGCTGAGCTCCAATAAACATTCTCAGCAAACTAAAACCGATTGACTGAACTTCCAAAAACCCCACTCTTGCATACGCTAACAGCCACCTCTACCAAAGATTCACAAAACAATCCTCCAAATCCCAACTTCATCTCAAACTTACTGTTCTGAACCCACCCTTGTTTCTTTCTCCCTCTATACATGGCCCCTTTTATTGGCCCTCTGATATAATTCCCACTGCCCCCAAACACTGTGTGCACTGCACTATACAGGACCCCCAGAATATTGTGGCACCATTTTTTTTTTTGCAGCATTATTCTGGCACTTTATTTTACTCGTAATCTTTCCTTTTCAGCCTTAAATCAATGGAAACTGTTTTATACAAGTATTCCATTTTGAAATCGGCCTGTCTGAAGTGTCGGACAGTGTTTGTTTGCTATATTCTTCTTTGTGGTAACATTCTGGAGCATGGGTTAAGCAAAGCACAATAGCACAGGGTTGCTAGTCATCTTGTTTTCTGTGGCATTGTGCGGATTTGGGACTAGAGGTTAGGGGAGAGGATGTGGCCTTACAGCTAGAGCTGTCAACCTCGACGCTGTGTAACCGGATTAGAGTCACGGCAGTGACGCTCGACATCCTGTGATTCTGGGCAAATTACTTTATCTCCCCGTGCTTAACCCCCCCAAAAAAATGAATGTGTATCTGTAACGCAACTGGTGCTAATGTAAAGCGCTCCAATACCTTCGGGTCAAGTCCGCGCTTTATAAAACTCTGGGGGGAGGAGTCCCAGAGCCGTCTGCTGAGGACACCAAATGCCTCCGGTGTTATTTTTTGTTGAGGATACGTTCGGTCCCTCATCCTTCTTAACACTTTCCACACACAGTTTTCCTATCTCTTTGTCTGCATTAATATAACTAGGTTCTCTAAGCAGGATTGGCAAAGGTGTCTACAATATTTATCTTTTAAAAACATCTTTACATAAAATTTAAATGCGTTTTAGTTTGTTTTTTTCTGATATTTTCGACCAAACTGTGGTTCTATTAACGTGTCTCTCCACAAATGGATTTTCAAATATTTCGTTTTATAGAAGTAGGGTTGAATTGTGTTTTTTTAAATGTATTTACATATTATGGACACCCACTGTAGCTTATTGGACGTGTTCTATCGCTACATATTTGGTTTTCTTCACCCGATTGTGTATTGTGTTTTTATTCCCCTACATACACACTGAAATAGTAGACAGGATGCACACAGTGCGTTACAAAACTCCCAAACAAATACATGAATAAGGACCATATATAATGGACCCGTTGAACAGACTGGAATTTTAGTTTTTAAAATGTGGTTAATAAGATGTCTGTTTCAAATTACTCTCATTTCTTTCAACACACAAACAAGTGAAGGCACACAGAAATAAAGTAATGTGCCCAAGATCACACTCGATATATGGGGTGAAAGCGTTTATTAAAAGCTAGTCAACTGATATATTTCAATATTTAGGTAATATATTTATTGTATATCTTCGGTCATGAAAAAGGAAGCAGAATGAGACATTCTTTTAAGTAACAGGGACTTATTAAATATGGGATTTTGAAGAGTATTAGCCTTGAAAGCAGTGAGATTTCTCTCTGTGCTGTGCGCTGTCTGGTGGCGTCAGTAATGGAATAACAAGGTGCCTTGCAGGTGTAAGTTGTGGTGCTTTGGCAGGACTGTGTGTAGGTCCTTGTTCTCAAGTAGATGGGAGGGTTGCTCAGGGTTGAGGTGGAATTTTAGAGGAGACATTACCAGAAAAGTAATTGGCAAACGTGTCGGTGTTGCTTGCACAGAAACGTGAATATTTTCACAGCACGTTCCTCATCTTCCTTGATCGATGTACAACATAACATGCAAGTTTAACATGGGGGAGTTACTTGGTCAGAGGTCTGCTGTTCTTTCCACAGGGTCACAAGCACAGGCGAAATAAACAAACTCAGGGCCAGCCACGGAAGGAGCCGTCACTGTTGTAATGAACTAATAATAGTACCAGCTCGCCAGTGGTATCCTCACTCTTTTTGTAGAAACGAACCTTTAACAAAACATTTCCACTACCAAAATACAAGGCAGCAAGTGTAATTTGTTAGCACTTTTCAGGCTCATTGACTACAGGCGGATGGAAATTACTCTGCTGTACAAATTGGTTAAATAAAATGTGTAGCTTGCCAAGTGAGCCTTGCTGCTGTATTCCGCACTCGTGAGAAATTTGACAGGTCGACAGATAAGGAGCCTTGTTCCGGTTGCCCCTCAGTAATAACCAGCATCGCTGCTGTGGTGTCGTCTAACTTAGTGTAGAAGGTTCTGCACAGACACCTGTGACGTCACCTTTGGGATGTTGAGGTGGAATTGGACTGTGGGGAAACTGAGTGGCAGTTGGTAGAGGCTGCGGTAGGATGCACTTGTGTCCCGCCTCCTTCCTTTTACAATTAAGAATCCTACTTAAGCCTGGCTCCAGAGTATCCTTCACTACGAGGGCGTAGTATCTCTGCTTGAAGGTATTGTGGCGGTGTTGGCACTTACTGTTTTTTTTTGTCCCTGCCTCCCTTCACACTTTCAGATGCACGATACGCTTCATGTTAGTGTGTTATACTTGGGAGCCACTGCTCTGCGCGCCTGGTCACTAGGAAGGAGAGCGGACACTTTAACATAACATTTTGGATTTTAACTGAACTGCTGGTTGTGTGCTACTCTATTTTGTTGCGCTTCCTTAAAGCATAGTCATCGCGCAATTCTCTAGGGAACAACTCTTGCGCGCCTTGGCTGCTGCGAAATGCATTGGGATCTGTGAGGAGTATTCTGTTCGGCTGTGTCACTGGCAGTCTTCGCGTACTTTTTCCTCACAACTGCCTCCGCACCCGATCCTCACTAGTTTCAGCGCACTCTCCTCAGCTCTACGCTCCCACGTCATCACCCCAGCAGCCATTTCCCTCACACGTGTCACAACGGTGGCCATCTTATGTAAACTCTCCTTCCAGTGTGCCGTTTCAAGATATTCTAGTTACCTCTACAGCGCGTGTCTACACGGTGACACGCACATCCTTCAGCGTGTTATCAACATCATTAACCGCGTTCTTATGTGAGATCGCTTCCCCACGCCAGTATGCTGCCTTTCGGTGTTACAGCGAAACCTTCCTCAGTGCGTGTTGCATGGTGATGCAACACCTTTCAGTTGGTCATCCGTTTCTGTACCACATGTCACATTAGTGTGTCCACAGTGATACACACACTTTTACTGCTTCGCAAATCCTTACTTGGAAGGTTTTTTTTATATCTCGCAGCAAACCATAGTGATACGCACACTATCACCCTTCACCTCTGCGTGTCAACAGTGATTCGCACACTTACTACAGCGCATCTAAGCACAAGTTAATGCACCCTTCATCAGAATTTAACCATATTCAAGTGTATCTTGCGGTGATAAGCACACCTTTACGCTTGGTGCTTATTCTGTGAATCCTTCTGTGGTGATCTACGTATCTGCAGCCCCCTGTGGGTGCACACTTATGTAGTACTCTGTACATTGCAATTCTTTGCGCCGTATTTTGTGGTCATCAGCAACGTGTGCACAAACATTTTCATTGACACCACCTGTTCCTTTTCTCCCTAAACCTGGTGAACCAGCAATGAAATGGTCAGACTGGAAAGGTTATTTTTTAAATTACTCATCTGCTATAGAAGAAGCTAGTGATGAATTTACTAGTAACAGGAAGAAAAACATTCTATTGCACAGCCTCGGTCCAGAGGGTTTAAGAGTGTACAATGAGATGATTAAAAAACCTAGAGACCCTCAGGATGAAGATGTTTTCAAGTATGCCCTAGAAGATCTAGAAAGTTATTACCAACCTGTAATATGTGCAGCCATTGACAGATATAATTGTTTTCAGCGGAAGCAAAATAAGACTGAAACTGTAGAGGATTTGGTTTCTGCCCTCAAAAAACTTGTAATCAATTGTAAATTTGGCACCCTACATGACGAATTTGTGATCAGATAATAATGCATTCTGTTAACACTAGTGTACAAGAGAAGTTATGGGTGTGTGGGAATGCATCTCTCAATGAGATTATTGCTATTGTTAAAAAAGCGGAAATGTCTAAAAGGTGCGCCATGGCTACTTAGAAAGAAAATGAAATTACAGATTCTGTATGCAAAGTTTCAGATAAGCAAGTAGTTTCTGGTAACAAGAACATAAATTCTGGGAACAAAGGAGGTAGTAAAGTGGTTAGAAGTACTTCCGCACATAGCAGGTCACACACTGACAAACGTCCTAGCTGTTTTAGATGTGGTAGTCATGGACCCATGGCTAGAGACAGGAATTGTCCTGCCATAAGGTCCAAATGCACCTATTGCGGCATTGTTGGACATTTCGCGAAGGTATGCAGGAAAATTTCCAGCAATGCCACAGTCAAGTGTGTATTGCATGAAGAAAACACTGATGAAGAAGATGAACACGAGTTTAAGAATTATGATTGCATTCTATGCATTGAAAAAAAACTGTTAGGCATTGATGTGGAAGTTAAGAAATAACCTTGTTGTCATGTGAAAATTGAGGGTGTAGACATAACTATGGTCGCAGATTCCGGTTCTCCATACACCATAGTACAACAAGAAGTGTGGGAGAAAGAATTTGTAAAAGTCTTGGGAGATCAATTAATTCCCACTGATGTCCATCCTGTGACCTTCACTGGTGAAAGAATCCCAATGTTAGGCTTTAGACGCCTCAATTTTGAGTTCAAAGGCAGACAAACTGTAGGCAAACTATGTGGCGCAAAAAGGACCTTCTGTTCTTGGCTGGGGAGACCAAGGATCATTGGGAATTACCCTTAACCCTAATTGTAAAGACCAGGTTCTAATGATGGGTAATCCTGTTACATCCATAGAAGTGGAATGAAAAAAATAATTTCCTAAGGTTTTTGTTGTGGAACCATCAGAAAACTGTCAAAATTCTCACATAAAATTGTCTTAAAAGGAGGGGGCCACACCAGTAAGTCACAAAGTTCGCAACATTCCATTCAATACCAGGGAAGCTGTACAATTGGAGTTGAAAAAACTTGAAAAGAATGGTATAGAACCCATAGAGCGTGCTGAATGGCTCGCACCCTTAGTTGTGGCACGCAGACAGAACGGTAAGGTACGCTTATGCATCGACCTCAGAGCTGAGCAAAAATATTGTTATAGACAAGTTTCCTTTCCCTAAAATTGACGAACTACTTGCACAAACTAAAGGGGTCCAGTGGTTCTCACGACGGCCTACCACCAAATCTCCTTACATCCCGTCTTGTAAGAAATTGACATCTTTCATTACTCCCTTTGGGTGTTACAGATGTGCGTATACCATTTGGATTGGCATCAGCTGCCGCAGTATTTCAGCGGCTGATGCACAAGCTATTCAAAGACTTAAAGGGCGCCTTATACTTTCAAGACGACATACTTATGTGCAAGAACAGAGAAGAGCATGATTTCAAATTGAAACAAGTGTTGAAGTTAGCTGGGAATGGTCTCACAGCAGAATTAGGAAAATGCAAGTTCGGTCTCCGTTCTGTAACCTACTTAGGGCATGAGATAAGTGACAAAGGCATCACACCAAAAAATGTCACCGCCATTAGTTCAGCTCCAGCACCTAAATCTAAAGATGAAATTAGATCTTTCCTAGGCTTGTCAGAATTTTATAGTAAATTCGTTAAAATTTTTGCCACCAAGACTCATAGCATGCGTCAACTTTTGAAAGAAAAGAACACCTTCTCTTGGAATTCGGAGATTAACCTAGAATTCGAAAGCATCAAATCAGACCTTTGCAATGCCATTCCTCTTCATGGATTTGAGATGTCAGAACCGAGCATTCTAACCACAGATGCTAGTGAGAAAGGGTTGGGGGCAGTCTTGTCCCAACTGTCCATTGATGGGTCAGAAATTACCATAGCATTTGCTTCCCGTTCACTCGCCCCCAATGACGAAAAATTCTCAGTAAAATCGAGAGAGAGATGGTGGCCACTGTCTGGGCCATGGAGAAGTTCATGCAGTATCTGTGGGGGTCAAGATTTACACCCTCAGAACAGATCACAAAGCCTTAGTCAAAGTCCTTACCTCCAGTGGCAATGTGAAAGCCACCCCCGCATTGCAAAGATGACCCATAGCTTATTAGACTATGTCTATGACGTAGAGTATCTGCCAGGCAACAAGAACAAAGTGGCAGACTACTTAAGTCGTTCACCTTTGGCCTTGGATGAACATCTACACATTGAATGGGATGATTACATCCTTTCTCATCAGTGAATGCAACATTGTAATCAGCGCACAGGGATGGGAGTCAGCCTACGACAACGTTCAAATGCAACTGAAACATTTTGTAACGCATGGTTGGTCAGAGAAAAGGAAGTTACCAAGTGAACACAGGAAATTTTGGGAACTCAGAGACGAATTATCCATCAGTGATGGTGGCAAGTTCCTCCTCAGAGAAGATAAAGTAATTCCTCCTGAAAGCGTTAGGAGCCACATCCTCAACATAATGCATGAGGAACACTAGGGCATCGTAAAGTCCAAAAGAAGAGTGAAATCAGCTTACTGGTGGCCTGGCATTGACAATGATGTCGAAATGAACGCGAGATTGTGTACATATTGCGCCAGTGCTGACAAGTCTTTAACAATATTGAGGCCTCCAATAGGGGAGTACAAGTGCCCAGACAATCCATGGGATGAACTCTTTGTAGACATTCTAGGTCCCATTTTAGATTCATGGGGTTTACCTAAATACATTATTGTCTTAATTGATAGATACTCAAAATGGCCCGAGTTAGAAATATGTGAAAAAGCTGACTCATCCTCCGTCATAGCTTTTTTAACCAACACCTTTTTGAGGGAGGGTATTCCTAGAACCATAATTTGCGACAATGGCCCACAATTTATCTCGGACAAATGGAAAGCCTTCCTTAACAGGAATGGGATCAAAGCTAAACATACCCCAATTTATCACCCTGAGGGTAACGGACCAGCAGAACGTTTCAATCGAGTCATTATGGGCTCAGTCCAAGCTGCCGTAAATGCAGGAATTAATTGGGAGACAGAAGTTATCAAAACTGTATGGGCTTATTGCATAACCCCCACGGTCACTGGGTATAGTCCCTTCAAGATTTTGCGAGACAGAACCCTTTACCAGAGAAAACACAGTATGGATGGACCTCAAACTTCAAAGCAGATGGTCACCCTTGGTGGTGAAGAGCAATCTCATGAAAGCGCAGAAGAGCTACAAGGAGTATTACAACAAAAAACATGGGGTGAAGGACACCAAGTTGGCTGTGGGTGATTGGGTCAGAGTGAAGCTAGGCACACTGCAAGAAAGGTAACAGCAAGTTCAGTGACCCTCTCCAAGTCAAAGAACTTTATTCTCGTTCCGCTCTGTTAAGCGACAACAAAATATGGTCCTTTGAAAGAATGGCCAAATGCAACAAAGTTCTATGGTGGAAACGTGATGACAACTTGACGAAGGGAGATGGTTGGTTATGGTCTGAAGTTGAAGCCCTTGACCATGCCTCAAACAACAATAATGAGCAGATAATGGGTTCGGGTGGAGGCGTTACCGTCCAAAGTGAGCTTAGTGACTTAAATGAGCTTAGTGACTCAAATGATATACAGAGTGGAGCAATTACTCTGGACAAGGAGGCACACATTACCCCGGTTACTCAAGTGTCCACCCGTCGAGGCAGACCTGTCGTTCTACCAAAAAAATATGATGAATTTGTAATGCAACCGTCTTGAATTATTCTGTATGCACTTTACCGTTGATACTTGTTCAAGCATAGCATTGTTATTTATTTATGCATTTATGCACCATTTATTGACCTAGGTATTTATCTGTTCTTTCGCATACATTTATGCAACCTGTATATTGCTCTCGGCTTCCCTCATGATGTTCTTTTATTAATTTTATAGAAGGGGGAGATGTGTGGTGTCGTCTAGCTTAGTCTAGAAGGTTCTGCAACAACACCTTTGACGTCACCTTCGGAATGTTGAGGTGGATTTGGATTGTGGGGAAACTGAGTGGCAGTTGGTAGCGGCTGTGGTAGGATGCACTTGTGTCCCTCTCTCCTTCCTTTTACAATAAAGAATCCTACTTACGCCTGGCTCCAGAGTATACTTCACTACAGCTGCCCTCCATGGAATTAACAAACGATAACCGTGGCCTTGGTAACAAGGACTGGGTCGGAGTGTCCTCCTCAAAACAAAAAAATTACCAGGGCCTGTGTTGGAGCGTGGCTGAAGAGATGGACAGTGTATCCTCGGCTGCCTCTGCTAACACTTTCATTGGATTCAGGTCATCATTTTGGCTGCCAAAAAAGGTCTTCGGTCTGGCTGAAATAAGCCCTGGGAGGTCTGTATTACAGCGGCACGTAATGACGTGCGTGTGTACAGCCAATAAGAAGCCACCATTTTTTCCGGTCTGCTGTGAGACCCTTTATTGCGGCCAAAATGGTAAATATTGCGCTCCGTAACGGATTTTGTGATTATTTCGCGAATCGCTGGAGGGTCCGACTATTCAAGGCTACTGATATCCTACCAGCGCTGAAAACTCATTTCAAATAATTCCTCAATATTGTATCCTATTAACACAAACCTCAGTCCTGCCCACTCCGAATCAGATCCAGAGAGAAGCCATTGCATTAGGCTGTCTAGTCTACCATAGATAAACCTTTTTCACAGACTAAGAAATCTCAGAACCCAGTGCAAATATGCAGCTTACTCATGCTTTACTGTTGATCCCTTGAGTGCGAAGGCTCCTCCTGCCCCAGTGTTCAGCTTTTTTTTATATATTTGAGACAGTTTGTGCTCAACCTTCATAACTTTCCCCCCAAAGGTTATCCAGGCCAAATCGCCCTTTCTCGATCTCTCCCACATGTTGGGGATTCTAAATGTGCCAGGGGTTTCTTGATTCCCATGGAGAAAAAATAAAATCAAGAAAATAGCTAAAACACAGCTTTTTTGGGGTAAAATGGGGGGTAAAGTGCCATCAATAAAAGAGTTGCTGTGCTAAGAGCACCCTCTTGCCAGCTTTTAGAAACAGGCAGAGATGTAATCAAATTTGTTTTTTACCACTTTCCACAATTTACGTGGTAGTTGATTTTTCCTACTCTTCTGTGGTTTCTACCTTTCAATTTATGGTGTAAACAAGTATGAAAACCACAAGAAGACCAGGAAAGCTATACATTTCTGAAAAGAAAAGAAAAACATCGGAATTCAGCTAGGAATCATCTGTGTAAATCACTTCTGGCTTTCCCAAAGAAACCAATTGTTTAGATTAAAACATGAACGAAGATAGTAGGAAAGAAATAGGTGACGTTTTCATCTGAAGGTTTTTCAAGTGATGGCTGATTTACCAAAGTAATATACCATTACGTCCTTAGAGACTTATAGTGTTTGTTGGCCGTCCAAAAACATGCTATACTCAGAGACAACTAAGCTTCAGCTTTACAATTATTTTTCTTTGTACAGACCATGAATCCAATCGTGTGGTAAAATCTAATTAATGAAAAATGGGTATGAAGGGAACATATGCAATTATTTTTGTGTACACTCAATCCCATGGGTTTAGGAATAGTATTTTTACAACTATGAATATGGGGTTACCCAGAATATCATGCGATTCAGATGGCAGAAAAAAAAATTAAGCTATGGGGAAGGAAAAGGCAGCCCAGTTTGGTATAACCCAAGATAGTAGATGAAAGGGAGGAAAGATGTCAGACGGGTGAACTTACCAGGGGGATGGAAGGTTTAAACAAACATGTCAGAAACAAGTACCAGTGAAAAGCAAGGACGAGGGAGGAAGAAATAAAGTAATAGTTGGTCAGGATTAAATAAATAAACTAACTGCCAGGCAAAAGGTAAAAATGCATCATGGACACACCTGTGTTTATTTTTAAGTTTGGTGAAATGCTTAAAAAATATGGTATTAAATAAAAAAAGCCAAAGGTTTGCAGGAGGGGGAATTCCACCAAATACCAATTTGTTTTTTTAATGTTTATAGATAACATTAAAATGTAACCAGTGCAGCGTTATTTACTCTAAATTTGGACCTATGCTGTAACAGTACTTTAATGAACGTCACTGAGAAATCTCAGAGAAATTAAATGGACTATTTTTATATTGCAAGCCCATTTTTCACATTAGAGTACTAGGCAGACTCCAAATTACTAACTTTATTGAAAATAATCATACCAGTTCTTATAACCTCAGATTTGAAAGTTACAAGACACTAATATGAAGGTTTAATAGTCCTTTTCCGTGCAAATGCGGCGAGCCAAAGTGATTCCATTAAACTATAAAAAATAACATTTTACCTTCCTGTACAGACTAACAGTAACTCGTCCCTTTCTATTCTCTCTCCGGCCACCAACTGAAAGGCTCAACTAACAGAGCATGCCACGACATGCAACATCTTGCATTCATTATAAATGCAAATAAACTAACTACTCAAACTATCAGGGCCCTGTATTGCATGAATACAAATAAAGGGGCTGGCCAAGCCTTTCACCAAAGCACTGCAAGGATGCAGGTAGAATGAACAATATGTTCTTCGCTTGCACACTTGTGTTCTGCCAAGGGCGCAAAAAAATGATGGATGAAATGGTTTGAAGCATGATCAATGCTTGGCTGCCCAAGTCCGAACAGTAGATGTACGAAGAGTAACCAATTCAAATGAATGCAAATGCTGGAATATTTGAACCTCTCTATGTACAACGGAGAACCTTCTGTATATGCTCCATGTCCTCAAACCACCTGCTATTGGCCATGCATAACTGGATTAAGCACAATCTCATACTGTAAAGGCGATGTGGAGAATATCAGAGTAAATAAATAAAAAACACACACACACACACACACACACACACACCATCCCATCCACCAACATTAATATTGCTTGTGATGTTCTTGAACGGCCTGAGAATCCCTGCTAAGGAGTTGCCAGTAAGGCCTTAGCTGCTGCACAACTAGGACGTCTTTATATTACACCATGAACGCGATTAACTGTGCACACAAACACAAGGTAAAAGACTTATTACCTCATCTTCTGGATTCAGTAGGATGCACATGTGATTGAACAAGTGTTAATTGATTTTAGTTTTGCCAAGAAAGCAGTTCTTTCATGCTCTGAGCAGGTCCTCATACTAGAGTAGCCCCTTCCTTCTCAACATTTCTCATCACCTTTTGATGTTCCAACTACTCTGGCATGAATCAGCGTAGAAATGAACCCGACAGATAGCCCATATTGCTGTGCTAGAAAGGTAGAGCTATATTACAAAAATACAAAGTAAAAACAGAACATGCAGGCTTCAAGTGAACTGTGTGCTTCTGATTACGCTTTAGAGCATGGTGGGTGCTGAAAAACAGTTAAATAAGAATAGGTATGTGGAGTTATTTTATGGCTTCAACATCAGAAGGGTTCTGGACACACGAGTGATAAATCGAAGTGTGAGAAGCTAGACTGGTGCAAGGTGCCCACTTGCAATAGTGGACATCATATACCAGGCCAGACAACCCACATGGTGATTTAAGAGGTCTTAGACAACCTTAGAAAGCTCTCCAAGTGGTAGCTGTGGAGAGCAGCCTTCAGGCTTAGTCCAGGAGGAGTGTAAAGCAGCTTGTTTTACCAGAATGCAATCTTATAATATAGATTAAGTGAAAAAGAACCCACAAGGTATTTATAAAAATAGGTATTCATTATATAATACTCTCTAACACGTTTAGATATCTACTACCCGGAGATAATTACAATGCACACAATACTTTGCAAAGAAACACAGTAAATAGCACAGAATACACAGTGGGCCCCAGGGGGGGGGGGACCAAACCAGATACTAAGAAAGTGGTATAAGAACCACAACTTTGGTCAAAACAATGTCGAGAGGACGAATAAGTGCTGGGGACCCATGGGTCTATGAGCCTGACATAGAGGCTCCTCAAGCTACTGGCACAAGAAAAGACCTAGTGGTGTAATCAGTGAAAATCCTTTTTAAAAGGACGGAATCACATCACTCACCGTGGTGACATGCTTCATCATCTGGGATCTCCTCTTAGTTGTTCAACACAAATGGGGTCGCTCCCAGAAAAAAGTGACCGAAGGTGCTCAAGGGGAAATTGTGAGTGTGGACATCTCACAAAAAGTGTAGGACTGGCCTCACACACCACCTGGTGTCATGCTTCATCATCGGCAGTCCTCGCCCTCTAAAAACTCCTACGTGGTGCCACCACCGGGGAGGACAGAAGGACACGGTTAGGTGATACTACGGAAGGCGTACCTTGATGCAAGTCTGACTACAGGGGCTTTCCCTCCATTCCTCCTCCCATGGAGCACGTAGGTTGAGGTTCTAGGGTCTACTGAGAGCCCTTTTGAAGTGGAAAGTGACAAAGGTCACCCCACATAGTGGTACCTTCTCAACATGAAATTGGTAAGAACGGAGCCCGCTTGATACAGGTCCTGATGAATGCCACGTACCCCTTAGGGACACCAGGCAGAAACATGTTGACCCCATTCACTACGGTGAGGGGATAATTAATTCCTCACCTCACCGTCCACTGTTTTTAGTACCATACAGCTGTCTACCCTATTAAAAATGTAATTTGGCAACTGTAATGGTTTTTAGAATTCACTCACTTCCCACGGGCCCCCACTTTGTTTAGAAGTGCATCCCTGTCGTCAGGTGAATGCCTGCCCTCTATCAAATCGAGTTTTTAGAAGGCGAGGACTGCCGATGATGAAGCATGACACCAGGTGGTGTGTGAGGCCAATCCCACACTTTTTGTGAGATGTCCACACTCACAATTTCCCCTTGAGCACCTTCGGTCACTTTTTTCTGGGAGCGGCCCAATTTGTGTTGAACAATTTGTGTTGGAGGCTGGCCTGCTCCTAGCGCCCTGTGCCTCTAGTTCCCTCCTCCAGTTAATCCCTGGGGTTAGTGTGGTTACATCTCCTCTTAGTTGCCACCTAGTGCAACCAAGGGCTACAACCCCCTCTAAGAGGGAGGAGCTCAGGGATGTTTTTATAATGGATATAGCTAGATTTGCTACAATCCAACAGATGTGAAGAGTAGAAGTTTCTGAGAGTGGCGGGCGCAGTGCAAGGAATGTGAGCAGTGATGTGCTCGCTAAAATTGGTCAATAGAGAAAAAACTTTATTCATAATCTATTGGTCACCAAATTAAAAATTGTGCAAATGCAGTTTTGAAATAATAACTGCATAAGTCCAAAATCAAGGTCTACATGTTTCAGCCATTTTGATGGAGTGTAATCTTGGCCTTCCTCAGGACCTATATAATTATGCTACTGCGTGTGTGAAATGTGAATACAAACTATCATAAAAATTAGGTTGGACCAATTACAACCTACCGACCTGACGTCTAGGTTCTCAGTGAATTATGGTGCAATGATGACACCTGGAGACAAAGAGGAAAAAACACCAACAGAAAATCAAAACTTGTGCCAAATGCTAAATTTCGACGAGGGTCTGCAATGACCCCTCGTTGTTGTTACCCGAGTGCTGTACTCTTGATGGTATTGGTGATCTCATGCTTACCTATAATGCACGAGAAAACTGCCTCGCCTCCCCTGGCTACTGCTCAGGAAATGAGGCCTGCTCTAAGGAACAAAAAGAAAAAGAAAACTAGGTAATGACCAAGCATAGGCCAGCCACAAAGTCTCAGTAGCCTATGCTGCCTGTTAAAGTTTTACAAAGAACCAAACATTTGTGCGATGCTGGACATAACTATACTAAAATTCGAAGGTTTGAAATATTAGGCTTACAAAGTGAGTCTTGTTTTTATCCAACGGCTCCCAGGACTGGTTTGAAATGGGCTATGCACAGGGATACCAAATGTGCCCCTCATGCAGATTGAGTGGTGCTGGCAAGCACACCCACCCTACCCCCATACACTAAATCCTGTCTGGGAGGTGGTCACACCTCCCTGCGACAGGATGCCTATTATTCTACCTTCCCCTGCTAGAGCTTGGCTCAGTAGCAGGAGGGCAGAATCGGGTCTCTGGTCGGCAGCAACAATTTTTGTGCTGTCCTGGTCAAGAAGGCTGGTACCGGGATCACCGAGAGCCTAACGGAGGGCTTTTCCAGTGCTTGGAATCATACCCCCACATCGTTTACGGTGTGGGGGTATGATTCCAACATGTTTGATACCAAACATGATCGGATTCGTTGCCGCCAGTTTCGAGATGGTCATCGTGTAATTGCGCGGGGCCCCTCTATATAGTATATGGCTGCTTCACTGACAACCCGGGAGAATGGACTCCGTAGGCGTGTCCTGCTCATGCAGGGGCACCCTCTCACTTAGAACCAAGCACCCTGCCTTCAGGATTGTAAAGGCCTGCTATAGGGGTGACTTACAGGTTTAAAGGGCAGTGACCCTAGATATAGGAAACCATATCTTTAGTAAGTGGTGCAAGCACCAACTTACACAGGCTGCAATGGCAGGCCTGTAGTTCTATTTTGAATTGTCTCTCATGGGTGGCATAATGCATGCTTCAGCCCATGGGATACCTCTGGGGTACCTATGCCCTGGGTACCTTAGTACCATATACTAGGGACTTAAAAGGGCACCCCAGTATCCAATCTGGGATGTACCCAAGTACTGAACACAACCATTTTAGGGAGAAAGCAGAAAGACTGGGGTCCTAATTAGCAGGATCCCAGTCAGACTAGTCAATAACAGCTTAGCACCAGGCAAAAAGTGGGGGGGTGGGGGGGAGAACCATAGAAGCAGATCCTACTTTCCTACACCCCCCCGCCCCACCAAACGTAAGGAGATGAGACTAACCTGACCCAATTGAGTCTTCATTTTCTAAGTGGAAATATCTGGAGAGTCCATCTGCATTGGCATGGTTACTCCCAGGTCTATGTTGCACTGTATAGTCCATCCCCTGTGGGGAAATGGACCACCTCAAAAGTTTGGGGTTTTCACCCTTCATCTGTTTAAGCCATAAGAGGGGTTATGATCGGTCTGAACAATAAAGTGAGCGCCAAACAAGTATGGCCTCAACTTGGGCCCAGACCACAGCAAAGGCCTCCCTCTCAATAGCTGACCAACGTCTCTCTCTGGGTGTCAACCTTCTGCTGATAAAAGCTACAGGTTGATCCTGGCCCTCTGCATTAAGCTGTGACAACACAGCCCCAACGCAGATGCATCCGTTTGGACAATTAATGTTTTAGAGTATACAGGACTTTGCAAATTGGGAGCAGTGCACATGGCCTGCTTAAGGTCATCAAATGCCTTCTGACAGCTAACTATCCACTGAACTTTCTTGGGCATTTTCTTTGATGTAAGATCATTCAAGGGAGTCACTATGGACCCATATCCTTTTACAAATCTTCTGTAGAACCCAGTCAGGCCCAAGAAAGCTCTGACCTGGGTCTGGGTAGTTGGAGCAACCTATTCCATTATGGTCTGGATTTTGCTCTGTAGTGGTTGAACCTGGCCTCCACCTACCAGGTGGCCCAAGTACACAACCTTACTCTGCCCTATCTGGCACTTAGTAGCCTTGATAGTGTGGCCTGCTTTCTGCAGAGCCTCTTAAACATTCTTCAGGTGGACCAGGTGATCCTCCCAAGTGGCGCTAAAGACAGCTATATCATCAAGATATGATGCACTATAAGCTTTCAGACCTGTGAGAACTTTGTTCACTAACCTTTGGAATGTGGCAGGTGCATTCTTCAAGGCAAAGGGAATTACAATAAATTAATAATGCCCACTAGGGGTTGAGAATGCTGTGTTTGGTTTGGCATCCTCAGCTACTCTGATTTGCCAATAGCCAGCAGTTAGGTCAAATGTACTTAAGAACTTGGCTGAGGCCAAAGCGTCAATAAGCTCACCTGCCCTAGGAATTGGGTGAGCATCAGTCCTAGTGACTGAATTGAGGCCCCTGTAGTCTACACAAAACCTCATCTCTTTTTCCACCCTTGGTGTGAGGCTTAGGTACTAGGACTACTGGGCTAGCCCAAGGGCTATCTGAGGGCTCAATTACTCCTAACTCCAGCATCTTTTGTACCTCAGTCCCAATGCAATCTCTGACATGGTCAGGCTGCCTGTAGATTTTATTCTCAACAGTTAGACTCTCACCTGTGTCCACTTCATGGGTTCACCGGGTGGTTTGTCTGGGATTCGGAGAAAACATATGCCTAAACTGATTGAGGACCTTCCTGCAATCAATCTGCTGCTGATTAGTGAGGCTGCCTGCCAAGGCTACTCCATCAACTGATCCATCATCAGGGTTCTGAGAGAGGAGATCAGGGAGAGGGCCACTCTCTTCCTCCGGTCCCTCATCAGTTGCCATGAGCAAGCCCATGTCAGCCCTGTCAACAAAAGGTTTTAGCCTGTTCACATGAAGTACCCTATGGGGACTTCTGGGAGTGCCAAGGTCTACCAAATAGGTGACCTCACCCTTTTGTTCAAGTATGGTGTGGGGTTCACTCCATTTGTCCAGGTGAGCTGCTGGGGCCACAGGCTCCAACACCCACGCCTTCTGACCTGGCTGGTAAACAGTCAGGACAGCCTTTTGGTCATGCCAAGCTTTTTGAAGTTCTTGGCTGGCCTCCAGGTTTTTGCTTGCCTTTTTCATGTACTCAGCCAAGCGGGAGCGCAGACCAAGTACATAGTCCACTGTATCCTGTTTGGGAGGTTTGAGAGGTAATTCCCAACCCTCCTTCACCAGACACAAGGGACCCCTAACTGGATGCCCAAACAGAAGTTCAAAAGGGCTGTAGCCGACCCCCTTCTGAGGAACCTCTCTGTAGGAAAAGAAGGCAGGGTAGTAGGACATCCCCTTTTCGCCTAAGCTTTTTTGGGAGGCCCATGATCATACCCTTTAGGGTCTTGTTGAATCTTTCAACCAACTGCATTGAGGATGGTAGGGTGTGGTGAATTTGTAATTCACTCCATACTCTTTCCACATTGCAGTTATATAACTTGACATGAAGTTTGTACCTCTATCAGTTAAGACCTCCTTAGGGAAGCCCACTCTGGAAACAATTCCTAAGAGGGCCCTTGCCACCACAAGAGCTGTAGTGGTCCTAAGGGGAATAGCTTCTGGGTATCTAGTGGCATGGTCCACCACCACTAGAATATAACTGTGCCCAAATGCTGTTGGAGGGTTCATGGGACCAATAATGTCAATTCCAACCACCTCAAAGGGAACCCCAACCACTGGAAGTGGAATTAAGGGGGGCTTTGTGATGCCTCCCGACTTTCCACTGGCCTGGCAAGTGGCACAGGAGCGACAAAACTCCCTAGTGTCCTCAGACATATGGGGCCAGTGAAAGTGAGGGACAAGCCTGTCCCAAGACTTGCTTTGCCCTAGGTGTCCTGCCAGGGGAATATCACGTGCAAGGATAGTAGGAACCCTCTAAACGTCTGGGGTATAACCAACTTCTGAGTAAAGAAGCCCTTCATCCCAGTAGATCCTATGGGACCCACTGATCTTCCCAGCAGCAGCTTGCTGTCTGAGGGGTTCAAGAGGGGCAGGTCTGCTGCTCCAAACTCAAATCTGCTCTGGAAGGGTCCCCATGCCCCCAAGAACTCAACCTGATCAGGCTCAAGTTCATCTGGGGCAGTACCTTCACAGAGGCGAAGATCCTCTCCCTTAAGAGATTGAGCCTCCCTCTGAGTCCAGGGGGGGGGGGGGGAGGAGGAGGAGGAGTGAGGGGGGGGGGGAGGGGGGAGAGGCACAGCCTTACCCTTCCTGCTCCTTCTCTTGGAAGGCACCTGGTCCATTGTTCCAGGATCCAGGGCCTGTTCAGTGGAAAGCGGTTTGGCTTGTGACCTGGTCACAGCAAACACACTTGCAGAGATGCCCAACAAACAATTCACAGGGAGGTCTGAAGATACCACAACCTTTTTAGGTCCAGTTACTCCTCCCCAGCTGAGATTCACAACTGCCAAGGAATGATCAGTCCTGACATTGCTAGCATTAGTCACTTGCTACACTTGTCCAAGTATGATTTGGTCAGGAGACACAGGTTTCTCTGTCACCATTGTGACACTGGCCAGTGTCCCTGTAGGCCATGGCCTCTTTTCCATTTATCAAAGGCTGCTGCCTGTACTTGCCCAAGTTAGTGGGACTAACCAGTAAGGTGGCAAGGTCTATGCCACCATCACAGACTAAAACAGCCTGAGCTGGAGTTCTGACTAAGTCAGAACCCATCTCAGAACCCAAGGTTAACCCTACTAATCCCTTGGTTGCTGTACTGCCACTTGTACTGGAGCTAGGGGGTGCGGTTGCCTTAGGGATAGTGGTAATAGACGTTTCCTTGGCCTTTGGACAATCAGCATCCTTTGTCCAATGGGTCTTTACCTTACAGATATAGCACCAAGGTTTCTTTTTGCCTTTCTTGGATGATTGTGACTCTCCCCCCTGCCCCCCCCCCCCACAATGCAGGTTTTTGGGACCCTTGAGAAGACTCTTAGCTTTGCCCTTGTCCCCACCCTTATCCTGGGATTTTGACGAATCCTGTTTCTTCTGGTCACCACCATTGCTCTGATTTTTCTGCTTAACCCTGGTTCTGACCCTTTATCTGCCTTCTTTCCCAATTCGTGGGGAGAAGTCAGATCTGAGTCCACCAGGTATTGATGCAAAGGCTGGTTCTGACAATTATTAAGGATCTGCTCCCTCATAATCAAATTGTACAATCCTTGGTAGTCATGCACTTTGCTGCCAAGTAGCCAACCTTCCAGAGCCTTAATGGCACTATTCACAAAGTCTACCCAGTCCTGGGTTTGTGCTTTCTGGGTGTCTCTGAACTTAATCCTGTATTGCTCAGTGTTTAAGCAAAACCATCAATAAGAACACTCTTCAACACGGAGTAATTATCAGCATCCTCTTCTCTAACAGTGAGGCGCTTATCTCTACCTTTGTCAGCAAAGGAGAGCCACAAGATAGCTGCCCACTGCTCTTTTGGGACCCTCTGAACTTTACAGTCCCTTTCTAAAGCAGTTATCCATTTGTGGATGTCATCTCCAACATGGTAGGGAGGAACTATCTTGTTCAGGCTATGTTCAAAAGAATGTTCTTTACCTGTAGCGACACTGTTGCTGCCACCATGGGACTATAGTCCCAATTTCTGGACTTCTAGGGGACTCTGTCAAGGGCAAACTGCTTTTGCCTAAGCCTAGCTTTCTCAAGCTCAAGAAGTTGGTACTCCCTATCCAAAGAATTCCCCCTCTTACTAGAAATGGAGGTCCCTACTGAATGTCCGGAGGCATTGGATTCTGTAGAGGAGGACCTAGACCTCCTTGGTGTACTCTGCACCTTCCCAGGAGGATCAAAGGGGGCATCCTCTTGGCCACCTGCAGTATCCTCTGGGAGGTCAGAGTTGTCCAGGTGGGAGTTATCAGACTCCACCTGGTCAGGGTTAGATTCTAGGTCAAAGAGGGGTCCCCCACCTGGCCTATCTTCAGTCCTCTTCCCACCCACTCTTTCCTGTTCATCTGACACACTGGATTTCCTTATGTCATCTAACAGTCACACCTCCAGGAGACGTTGAGTGTTGGCACTTTTCCCTGCCTTCAGCTTTCTAGGGGCACACAGTGTTTTCAGTTCTTGGAACGAAAGCTCACTGTATCTAGAAGGCAGAGAACCACTGGCATCTCCTTTAGAAGACATACTAACTGAGGTGTGGTGTTGCACCTACCTAACCTAGTTGGAACTAAACTCTGAGGTTGGAGAAAGGGTGTGCTAGACACTTGACTTACCCAACCCTAAGTTCAGTAGAACTTACTATTCTAAGCTTGTATTATATGTGCCTAGTATTAGTGATGGTTTTTCAATTAAATCAACACAAAGATTCCTGGTAAAACAATGCAGGCTTGAATCCCAACCGCTGCACACCAATGTGAGAAGCTGGCCTGGTATATGATGTCCACTATTGTAGGTGGGCACCTTACACCAGTGCAAACAACCCTTATGGTGATTTAAGATGTCTTAGACAACCTTAGAAAGCTCTCCAAGTGGTAGCTGTGGAGAGCAGCCTTCAGGCTTAGTCCAGAAGGAGTGTAAAGCAGCTTGGTTTTACCAGAATGCAATCTTAGATTATAGATTAAGTGAAAAAGAACCACACGTGTTTATAAAAATATGTATTCCTTATATAATACGCTTAGATATCTCCTACCCGGAGATAATCAAAATGCACACAATACTTTGCAAAGAAACACAGTAAATAGCACAGAATAAACAGTGGGCTCCAGACCATATACTAAGAAAGTGGTATAAGAACCACGACGGCGTGTGCAGTGTGGGAACACGACCGTGTGCTCCGTACAACTCTACGGAGAAGCTGCGGTTTGATTTTCAAAGATAAGGACCTATCCCAGTGGACCCTGAAGGAACCCTGTGGAAGACAGAAGGTTGGAGAGCCAACCCACCTGTGGATACCCTAGTACCCACGTTACCTACACCAGGGAAGCCGGGTGCATAGGTGTGGTGTCGGAAACCACCCTCGAACCCAATGGAGGACTTCAGGTAAGTGCTGCTGCTGCTGAAGGAGGAGAAACTGTCCGGTGGAATCCGAAGGTGGAATCTAGTTGAGAGGTACCTGCAAGCAGAGGGGACAGAGTCTGTCACTCAGGAGCGACCAGGAGATCTGGAAGACGAATGCCCACCAATGTCGGGAGTTGCAGGAGAGTTGACGGTGACCTTGACTCTGCAGCTGTGAGGACCAGGGGACGCTGAGGAAGACCAGGAGCCGTGCACGTGCTGTCCCACGAAGGATGTTGAGCGCTGAGGGGGTCGGTGTCCGGCGGGAGCACCAACAAGCCTTGGCAAATGCAACTAAACGCAGGAGTTGAAGGACCAACGTCGGGACCAACAAGGGCCAGGGGACCCACCACAAGCAGGGGAGTTAGGGCAGGTCCTGAGCAATCAGGGGAGCCCAAAAGAAACAAGGGTGACCCTCAAAAGGATCCACAGGCCGAAGGTACTGGAGTCGCGAGAGGATCATGAGCAGCTCACCAAAAGATGCAGGCAACGGTGTACACGATGCGGTGTGGCTGAAGATTCTGGTCACTGGAGGTGCTTGAGGTAGGGGCTACTTGGAGCCCGAAGATCTTCTTGGAAGGAAGCCAACCAGCCTTTGCAACTGCAAGTTGACATGGTGCACAGGGGTTCGGTTATTGCAACCCCCATGAGGGATACTGGCCACAAACTTGGTGAGGGCAGGGCAAGCCTCGGGAGCTGTGGAAAACCACCACCTGTGTTGCAGAACCTTACGGAGTCCAGAGGAGCTCAGGATCAGCAGACTGGTCGACTTAGTTCCGGTGCCTGCAAATGCAGGGGAGTGACTCCTTCACTCCAAGGGAGATTCCTTCAGGCGTCTTTGATGCCCACAAGCCTTGGAAGGTTCCTGTATGGTGCACAGGCACAGACGATGCAGCAGCCTGAAAGGGAGACGAAGTCAAGCCCAAACGAAGTCCAGAGTGCCCACACGGTAGAAGAAGTGTCTGATCTGTGGACCTACACCCAGGTAAGACCTTAAATACCCTAAGCAAAGGGTTAGGACGATTCAGGGGACCCTCCCAGGGGAGGGTCTGGACACAGGGGAGGTTACTCCCATGTCCTTTGTCCAGTTTCGCACCAGAGCGGGAGCCAACAGCTCCCAGGACTGGTTAGAACTTGACTTTGCACGGGGACACCAAATGTGCCCCTCATGCAGACTGAGTGGCGCTGGCAAGCGCACCCACCCTACCCAAATATACTATATCCTGTCTGGGAGGTGGTCACACCTCCCTGTGCCAGGATGCCTATTGTTCTGCCTTCCCCTGCTAGAGCTTGGCTTAGCAGCAGGAGGGCAGAATCGTGTCTCTGGTCGGCAGCAACCATTTTGTGCTGTCCGGGTCAAAAAGGCTGGTACCGGGATCACCGAGAGCCTAACGGAGGGCTTTTCCAGTGCTTGGAATCATACCCCCACATCGTTTACGGTGTGGGGGTATGATTCCAACATGTTTGATACCAAACATGATCGGATTCGTTGCTGCCAGTTTCGAGATGGTCATCGTGTAATTGCGCGGGCCCCTCTATATAGTATATGGCTGCTTCACTGACAACCCGGGAGAATGGACTCCGTAGGCGTGTCCTGCTCATGCAGGGGCACCCTCTCACTTAGAACCAAGCACCCTGCCTTCAGGATTGTAAAGGCCTGCTATAGGGGTGACTTACAGGTTTAAAGGGCAGTGACCCTAGATATAGGAAACCATATCTTTAGTAAGTGGTGCAAGCACCAACTTACACAGGCTGCAATGGCAGGCCTGTAGTTCTATTTTGAATGGTCTCTCATGGGTGGCATAATGCATGCTTCAGCCCATGGGATACCTCTGGGGTACCTATGCCCTGGGTACCTTAGTACCATATACTAGGGACTTAAAAGGGCACCCCAGTATCCAATCTGGGATGTACCCAAGTACTGAACACAACCATTTTAGGGAGAAAGCAGAAAGACTGGGGTCCTAATTAGCAGGATCCCAGTCAGACTAGTCAATAACAGCTTAGCACCAGGCAAAAAGTGGGGGTAACCATAGAAGCAGATCCTACTTTCCTACAGGAAGGTAGGAGAAAGAAAAGAGTATATGCACAGGGGAGGCAATAAGGACCAGATAATCAAATTCGTAAAGACTAAGAGAAGTTAGAAAGCACCTAAAGAGGCTACTGAAACACTTCGTGGATGAAAGCTCATTCACTGAGAACCTAGAGTTTGTCGTTCGAGGATGAGGTAATGGAGATCTTCATAGATGAGTGCATCAGTCAACATAGGTCTGCACGCCAAGTTTAAATAAGGTAAAGCCTTTTAACTGGGCTACTTGCCAAAAACACTTAACGCCACGAGTGAACACTACTCACTTCAAAGAGTACACAAGTCAGAGTAACGCTACAATGTCATACAAACATTATCACTGAAATCATGTACCCAAATGATTTGTTTTTTTAAATATTGTTTAATAATATCCAGTTCAAATTTTTGAATTCCAGCTTGAATTTTAATTATACATGCACTTACCAAGCATTTCAGATCCTTGTTCCACCTTAAGAAATGTTCAAAAAGAGGATCCTATATAGTGCTTAATCAATCAATTGTTCCAAAGGTCTTCATTTCTATGAAATGGCCACTGATCTGTAACCTAAAAACTTGACCATACTCTGCAGATCCAATCCGAATAAGGATTATGCCCAATCTTCTATATAAAGTATCTTTCAACAAGGACCTCACATACTTGGTAGGAAGCTTGCTGCAATGTGGCAAAGTGGATTCAAGGACCTACATCAATTTAATTATTCGGTTTCATCTGGTTCAAACAGATGCTTCCAACTGGTTACTGCAGTTCTGGTAATTTTCCGTAGGGCATTGAAAAAAAACAATCAAAACAAAAAACCTAGATTATTAATAGAATTAAAATATATAATCAGGACGCGCATACCGGGCTGGTGCTGCCGTGTTTGTTCTCTCCTGCAGCTGGGGTGGGACTCGGTCCCCCAGCCACCATCGCTCTTCTGAGGGGGAGAAGCCTACTCCCATAAAGCCTGTAGCAGTCACCCGCAGCGCGAGTCGCGCTTATCAGGCTGGAGGCGCCGTTTGTTCTCTCCTGCAGTTGGGGTGGGACTCGGTCCCCCAGCCACCATCGCTCTTCTGAGGGGGAGAAGCCTACTCCCATAAAGCCTGCAGCAGTCACCCGCAGCACGGGACGTGTGTGGGCGTGCCCGGGCAAAGCCCGGGACAAGGGCAGGCCCGTCTGCGCCCAGAAGAGGCTGGGCCACCCCCCTGACATCTCACCCCAGCGGTTCGTCTCCAGATACTCACAACAAGGCAAAGGTACTGTACCAAGGAAGCGCCTCTTTGAATAACTTTGGTTTTCCCCGGTGGTCCTCTTGTTGTCCGTGCTGTCTATCGTGTGCTCCTACCCTGCGCGCTTTGAGACTGAGCTGTGATGGGAAAGCGCAAAGTTAACGAGGGAGGCTCGAAGGAAGTCTGTAAAAAGAAGGCGAAGGAGAGAACTTTGACTTTCAGCCCAGTTGCTGGGGGAGGGGTGTTAGATCGTATTGATTGCCTATTATCTGAATGCGAGGTCCTCCTTGATCCAAACTCAACAAACACTTCACCCAAGTATCCCATCACACAGGCACCTAGAAGTCCTACACACACCGGCCACAACAGCCGCATACCAGCTATGTTTAAAAGAGCAGTTAGTAAGAATTAGCCCCGTTACTCTAAACCCACAACCTAGCAGGTCTGATAGTGGGGTCAATGGAGTGCAAGAGTCCGTAGTTGATCTGTCAACTTTCCCCTGCTTCTCTCTACTCTCAGAACATGTAGATTTACCAGACACTACTACTAGCTTGGGCAGTGGGGTGCAAAGAGAGGGCATAGAGGCTAATACATGCCCAAACACGGACACTCAATTAGTTCTAAGCCCAGTTTTCTGCCTAAATAGTCCTGACATTAATAGTAGAAATTGTTTACCAAACCACACAAATCCTACACTAAACGAGGCACCTATGCAAAGATCATTAACACTGCTAATAATTGATCTAGTGAAAGAAGTTAGAGCGCTTAAAGCAACTGTTGGCAGTCTTTCTGAATCCCTTATCAAGGTATTTACTGATGTTCAACACGTTAAGAACCAACTAGGATCCCAAACAACCAGTTCAGTTCACGATCAAGGAGGGACGGACCTTGCCAGTCAGACATCAGGGGGACCCCCAAAGGCATCATATAGGAAATATATCTTTGAGTGCCAAGGTCGATCACTCAGACTTTAGACATCCGAGTAGGGTAGGTCAAAATAGGGTTGGTTTTCTGCAACCTACTAATCTGAACATGGCCCGAAGTACCCTACCCAGCCCTGCTTTCCATCAGGCAAACATGAGCCCCGTTTCTCATATCACTGATAGGACTCCTGACTTGAGACGGACAGCACACCTGGTTAATGTACCAAAGCTTCCCCCCCAGTCTATATAAAGAGGATGAAGGTACCCTGATAAATATGTGCATACACTGGATCCGGCGAGTGTGGGGATGCCGGTCTGTAATAAGGGATGACATTGTTGGAGCCAAAAGACACTAATCCGGGGGCTGCCCCTGATGCCATTGCACTTACTCTGTCTCACCAAGATTTTGTTGGAAACCTGGTAGCCTTTATTTTACGCACGTAACATCTGACTAAAACCAATATTCGCCTCAAATTCAATCTTCCGGAAAAGGCTACGACCCTAGCTTATTCCGTAACATCTCAAACTGGTGCCTCCCCTCTTCGAGAGATATACTGAAGGTCCCTCCTACCCCCGCTGTTTGTACCCAGGTCATCAAACTAGTGCACATCAGTGAGCTCATCGAATCCCATCCAGAAGTAAAATCTTCACCAGAGATCAGCTGTTCCATTAGGGCAGAGAGTGAGGTAGGTCGCACACCAGGGACCACAATCCCTAGGGATCGGCTGACACCTGATGCACATCTAATACCACGTAGCTTAGCGTTCCTATCCTCAAACATTGCCGGGCTGAGGTCTAACGGTGCCTCCGCGGACTGTAATGCCTTTATTGAAAAGTTCGATATATGCGCTTTTCAAGAAACCTGGTCTGTAGAACCACTCCATCACCCGGGGTATTTAAATTATCACGTCCCGGCTATCCAAGGTAGTAAGGGTCGCCCATCGGGGGCGATCACAATTTGGGTTAGACAGGATATCGGCCTTAAGATACTGGCACTACTGACAGAGTAACGATATTCTTGCTATCAGATTGGTCTGTGGCCCCTATGGTAACAGACATCCATAACATATGTGCGAGAGGCCACAGCGGGGGTAGAGGTCTGAAACTATCCTAGCTTTAGGCGAACTTTTAGATAATCTTTCCTGGGCTGCCTCTGTTGTTATAGCGGGGGGGACTTAAACTCGACTTCTGAACTCCTTGATAGCGAGGAAAATGACCTGGCGGGGGAGGAGGATGAGCAGTGGGGTATCCCACACTTGGAAATACCTCCAATTAAAAGATGGACAGAAGTAGCCATTCAACTGAAAGCCCTATGTCTAGAATAAGGCTTGAGGGCGGCCAACGGTAGAACTGTTCCCGATAGGCACGGGGCAAATACGTTACAACAATGGCCACCACTCACGCCGCACTGATTATCTCTTGATCAGTTTGAACTTGTGGCATACCCTCGAGAACATGGCCGTGCAGGCTCGTGTGGATAGCGATCATGACCCACTTTGCTCTATGTTTGCATTCAGGGAATTACAGGTTCAAACCCACAATTCATTTTCCACTGGTGATTTGCAACCTTCCAAGGTAAGTTAAATGGCCAATGATCTCAGAACGTCTGAAAATACTGTCCACTATAACCACCGATGTTGGAAATAAGTTAGCAGAGATCAAGACCTCTATTCTTAACTCCCAGCCGCTCACAGAAATAACACTGTTGCATGACACATTATTTATGAAAATGTGCTCATATTTCCAAAGGCCCTTTGGGGCCAAGGCGAAGGGCACCCCGTTAAGGCATCACTGGTATAACCAAGAGTGTAAACAAGCCTGTGGTTCCCTGGGGGAGGCATTTAGATCAGGTGATGCTGTCAGAGTACTAAACGCAAGGACAAGTTATAAGAAGGCAATGGCAATTGCTTAAAAAACCTGGGATGAGAATAGATGGCAGGATCTAAAACAGGCATGTAACAGTAATAACGCTCAACGCTTCTGGAACTTGGTAAAAGGGGCAAGGGTGGAGTAGCACCGCCCCCTGAAAATCATGTAGAGCCAGGTATTTGGGTTAAACACTTTGCTTTACAATATGCAACTGATGACGCAGAGGATTTTGATTCTTTTCCGGTGAATTTTTATTCAAATGATTAAGTATTTGATCTGGCAGACATTAATGCAGCCCTTAGTGCCATTACAGGTGGGCGAGCACCAGGTATTGATAGTGTTCCCGCAGACATTTTTCTACATGATAAGTCTAAATGGAGTCTATGCCATCGCCCACGGCGCCCCCATCCCGGATACTTGGGGTGGCAGGGGGGGGGAAATCATTCCAGTATACAAAAAAGGGGAAAAGTCTTTGCCAGGAAACTATAGACCAATAAGCCTAATAAATTCAATGCAAAAAGTGGTGGCCCGGCTCGTTCTGGCAAAGGCCCAAGAATGGATAGACGATAACTACATCCTTAGTCCACTCCAGGCAGGTTTTCGGGCTCACATAAGTACCACAGACCAGGTCTTTCGATTCGTCCTAATATACTGGCAGACTGTAGTTCTCGGCAAGGGCAGCTTGTACGCTGCCTTTGTCGACCTTAAATCAGCTTTTGACCTGGTCTCGCGTAACAAATTATGGGTGGTACTACAGGAGATAGGGATGTCCAACGATTTACTTTCCCTCATTGCCCGCTTTCATGAGAAAAACTATGCACAAGTACGCTGGGGGGCACAGGAAAATAAGACCGAGCCCTTTCCTGTAGAGAAGGGAGTACGCCAAGGATGTGTAATGGCTCCCGCATCATTTTCACTTTTTATTAATGGAGTTGCCAACTTTTTATCTACTGTTCATACCGATGCACCAGTTTTAGAAGGCAAAAAGATTCCGATTTCAATGTTTGCAGATGGTACGCTCATTATCTCTAAAACTCCCAGCTGGTTACAGCCTGCACGGTGACGTTACGAAGATTTCTGCCTTTTACGAGGCTTAAAAATTAACGCAGCAAAAACTAAGTTCATGACTTTTAACCAGCACAGATCGTTCAAGGGTAGTATGGTAATGGATGGGTCACCCCTTGAACAGGTCGACGCATTTATCTATTTGGGTATTACCCTGCAGAAGGAACTGATATGGAGGCCACATATTGACACCATGGCACTAAAGCACCGGCAATTAGCGGGTGTCCTAAGAAATGAATTTAAAACATCTTTGACCAAGCCTCTTAGTCCGGTGTTGCAAATTTATAATGCCAAGGTGGTGAGCTCAGTTTTATACAGTGAATTATGGGGCCTCGAGAAACTCACAGCTAGCCATATCAGAGAATAGGTTTCTCCGACCGATAACAAGCTTACCACAAAGTGCACCCATGCTTCCTCTGCGGAAAGACCTAGGCAGAAAAGCTCTGGTAGATCTAGCCAGGCTATGCCTAATTTTATATTGGCGCAGAATCTGGTGCACGCCGGAATTGGCTACCTTTGCAGAGGGCCTTGGGGATATTATCGACACTGATCATTTTCATAAAATTAGCTGGCTGTGTGACACCAGAAGTCTCTTGACCAGAATGGGCCTGTCGTATCTGTGGGAAACCCCATCTAGCTCCCAGTTTCCACCAAGAGAATCAATCAAGGAAAGATACATTTAAGAAACATTTAATAAATACTCCAATAAATACAATAGTATGTGTGAGGTAGTTGTGTTGTTTGTGCCTGGGCACCATCTATATGTATAATTATTTGTTGATGTGGTATTGTATTTGAGTATTTATTAAATGTTTCTTAAATGTATATTTAATATTTTGATACACTGAGTAAGGGTTAAATTGGAAATGTACGCCCTGAAAACAATGGTGTCACTGCATTAGCTACTGAGCGTCTTCTGGTCTCTGTTTTTGCACATTACCCTTTTGCCCCTTGGGGACGGGATTATGTAGTTCCTCGCTTTTCATCCTTGACTTATAGCGTTTTTACATATTATTTACAGGCAGTGGGTTTTGTTCTTTGATATTTATGATGGATGTGGTCTATAAGATCTCAATTAACGACTGTAGAATAATGAATCTGGAATCTTACCTGTGAATGTGTAAGCAGTTTAATATGGACGTGTGGTGCTTATTAAGGTTAACCTTTTTAGCCATCAAATGATAATATATTGTCCATTCTCCATATTGCATGATTTTGCTGCAATATAATGTATTGGGAACAATTGATTTCCTCTATGCCTATTTACACAAATTTGTATGCATATTATAATTTCTTTTATCGTTTTAACAGTGTTTTATGCTCAATGCTTTTATGACATGTATTGTCGATTAAAGCTTTCTTTGATTGATTGACATAATCAGGACTTTGTTTTCCCATATGGTGTACAACCTCAGGATACTGAACATATAAGCCATATGAGGCAATACGTTTTTTACAAGAGTGGAATGCAGAAACAAATGGTTTAGAAGCGCGATTTAACATGAACAAAATTATCAGGGCCCAGAAAAGTGATGAATGAATGCAGTTCACCCAACAAGTATGGGGGTTGTGGGGGATTGTCTAGAAATAATGGTCTTCGCAATATTTCAGGCACAAGCTTCGCTGCACTCTTGGTTTGTTAACGTCAGGAGGAAAAGCAATTCCTGGACACCAACTCATGGCATAGTAGATGAACCACCTCTAAGGAAAGACAGTGGACTGAGAATTCCGAATCCATAGCAAAAGTTAGTCCAGCAACGATTTTCCCTGAAAGCTCCCATTACCAAGTATAACCAAGATCAAGAAACTTGAATTTCACCTGCAGCAAAAAAAGTGCCCATGAGAATCAATTAACAGAAGCACACAGCTATCGAAATTTGATCTGAACTTGGTGAGCCTGAAAACAGCGCCTTAGAGTGTTTTTTCACAAAACAACTGAAAGGTTTCTATGTCTGCAAGTTCTGCTTCTCCGATTAAAAAAAAATGAGCTTCTCACTAACTAGCAAAGCAGAAAGAATTTTATGGCATGACACGGAGGCCAACATTATTGAAATCTCCTCTATTGCCACAGCTCAGCAGTAACAATGAAGAGAATATAGAACTTCAAAACAACATTCTATTACAGTATATAGTCCATGAGCACGCAGCCATCTTCCTTCTTTGTTGCTGCTGCTCACAAGATAAGTACCCTCATTTCTCTCGTGCTTATTGTGTATGTGTGGCCTTTTATGAATGATTATATGTGCATGTATATCGCATGGCTGGGTCCTATTGACCCTACCATGCGATTATTCCTTGTAATTTTTGGTTGAGAGATCGTTTCTCTGTATTCCTATATTTTTGGCGTTGTAACGGTGCTCATTGTGTACGGCCTCTACAGGAGCCTTCAGTAACCCCCCCCTTAACCGTGCCCTTCCCCCCCCGGTGCCGCTTGGACACACCCGCACAATGGGAATTTAAGCATTTCCCTCTTGCGACCTTTGAAAAAAGCGCAGCCGGCCGGACTCCCGTTGCCTGGCAGCGCTCCCAGCATGAGACAGGTATACGGGCTTCTGTGGCCACGCTGCTTACCGCAGCTCCAATCGGTGCCTGCAAGCTCTCGTCTCTTACGCTGCTCCAGCCTCACTGGATGGGCTCCCCTTGCCGTTCGGGGACGCTCGCCACAAGAATCAGCCTGTCTTCTCCCACCACGTCACGGTCTTCATACACGTACCGCGGAGGGGAGAAATGCATAATCTTAGCCTCCTTGTTCTTAATAAAATCCAGATTTTCTGCCCACCCGGCTGTGAAAAATCTACATTTTGTTGTAGCAGAGAATAAATAGAACTAGTTTAAACATCCTATTGCATGCTGGCAACTGATATGCTGATACCTTGGTTTACAGCATTAACAATGTAGACACGAAAAATTGGTTTGAATGCAAGGCAAAACTCAAACAATTAGAAAGTGGTGGATCACATCAATTGGCAGGTGACCAGGAACCTAGGTGTAATATAGGAAATCCAGAGGCAATGCAGTAGTGTTCCTATAACCAGAGTATGGCTAATGGTCTGGTTTTCAAAATAGCTATTTGGCCTACATCTGTCAACAAGACAGACAAATACTATCAACAAAGATCACAAGTGGATTAGGCACGGTTACATTGTTAAGTGACTCCCACACAGCTACCAGGTACTGACAGAATACCCCAAAAGTGGAATCAAATGAGATACCTTAAACTGCACAAAGTACAATACTGTGTCTTCAGTCCAGCAAATGTCTCACATACGCAGTGCTTTTACTACTGCAACTCTGATCACTGCAGAGCAAGGAATTAGTCATTCAATTATCTTACAGCTGTGTCTAGTTGTGGTACTGTAGCTGAACTGCAGAAAAGGCCAACCTGAAGCCACAATCTATATGCTCATTTAAAAGTGCTAGTTTGTTTAATCATGCTACCACTTAAGTAAATCATATCCTTAAACTTTGTTAAAAACAAAAAATACGCAGCCCCAGTGCTTATATCCTTATCTAGGGACCGTGTCTGTATATTTCATTGCTGTAATTTAATAAGCAATTGCACATTATTTCAGGTTACAAGAAAACAAAAACAAGTATTTCGCATTTTATTTAAAAAACCTAGCTTACAAAATGAGACAACAGAATGCTATTCACTCACTCTCACTGCAGAAGTTAGTAAGTCGGTGCATTCAGTTAAAGCACACAAACACTTTATGAGCACAGTAGAAACAGCAGAATGAGCAGCTAATATTAGAGTACCAATGACATGCGTAGAAATGGACATTTAATGTTTGCTGTTAATACCCACTATATGAAAGGAAACGAAAGTAAGAATATGAAAATTCTGTGTCACTCAGGCACCGATTTACGAAGACTGTGTTGTGCAAGACGAAGGGTCGCACAAAAGCTTATTTGGGATTTTCAAAACTTAGAAAGGCTTGATTTGTGTGGCTCGGTAAAGAAATGAAACGCAACGGCTTGCGTTACATTGTTTACCAATAGGCTTTCCATGGGTGGAGCATGGGCATTCCTGTGCATCCACCCATGGATTTCACACAATTCCAGATTTTCTAAGGTTTGTAATGCTGGAATTGCGTGAAATCGGTAGGACTACCAGAGGCGTAACGAGGAGAAATAGGTTTATTTCTCCTCGTTACTTCTGATTTCTATTGGTGATGCATTCTCCATCACACACAAAAAGAGGACAATGCCTCCTTAGATCATGCCCATAACGCAGGCACACTTGTAGTATAGCGCATGGGTGCCTGCGTTGCTAGGCATTCACTAATGCACCATCGCTGGGAGAGAGCGGAAGGGCGCCATATCTTCGTAATTATGGCACACTGTAGCTCACTACCATTCACGCAACGCAGCAACTTGCCTTGCTGTACTGCGTTGCGGGAATTCTTAGTAAATCTACCCCCTAGTGTATATTCACAAACATCAGCAGTTTAACGGCTGCTCATCCAGTCGATGTGTAAATGTAGGTCTTCCTTTATAGCATTTATTCTTTACAACATGTGCTTCACCAAAGAAGAAATTTGGCAACAGCTTCACAAGTGAAAAAAGAAAGATAAGTTAGTGCAAGCCATAACTCCAGTGAGATAGGAAAGGAGTGTATAGGAACAGTAATAGGGGCAAATTAGCCACGGAAACTAATCACAGATGGTCATGCAAATATTTTTTTAACAGTAAAGATCCTTTTTCTAAAAAATATTAATTCTCCCGTTTCAACTTGTGTGCTCCTTTGATACACCTGTAAACATACAAAATGTGTCTCATTTTGACTATGGAATGGCACTGCATCCACACCCCTCTTTCTATCACAAAAAGCAAGTGATTCACATGAGAGAGAAAGAAGAAGAAAAAAAAAAAAAAGCGGTGCGAGAACGCCAGTATATTGCTTAAGGCATTTAAATGCGCCCCAATTGGTTTATAAACGAACGTATGCTGTGAAGCACTCAATTCCATAAATCGGGAGGAGTTAGACTTGGTAAATAAAGTAATGATATCAGAAAATTGACTTCTTTTAAATACCAAAGAATAAGCGAAACATAGAAATAATTCGAGCTGTGCGCAAGCTATCAATAAAAATCAGTTGGCCCACTAACCAGTATCCAATTACACTTCGCATGAGATCGCAAATGTCGACATTATGTCCAATGAAGACTACATACATTTTCGGGACAAAATACAACATAAGAATTTCTTATTATGATACTTTATTCTTAATTTCTTTTCTTCAAGAAAGTACTTATAGTGGTATAGTCACAGAATGCCTGGTTACTTACCGGTATATCTCATTATCCTTAGTCCCTAGTCCTCGTCACAGTCATTACTTCTGAGGTGGAACCCACCTCAAAAGGAAGGACTGGGACGATGACATGG
Organism: Calotriton arnoldi; assembly: GCA_963921515.1. NCBI lineage: Eukaryota > Metazoa > Chordata > Amphibia > Caudata > Salamandridae > Calotriton > Calotriton arnoldi. Next base: position 95,879 of record CAWUFW010009175.1, read on the forward strand.
GGATAATGGTACAGTGTTAAGCAGCTGTTTTCAGATGCCAGATTCAGAATAATACAGCCACCGGGCATATCATCCGTGGTGACACGCAAACCTTTGGGCTTTCCGGAGGTTTTGGTAAACAGTCTGCTGCTAAAACAATCTGTGCCCGAAGCAGAAGTTCTACATTTTACATGCAATCAGTTTCGCTGCGGTTGCTCATGGGGTCAGAGAGCCGTGCATTCCCCGGTGGTCTGATTTGCTGGACACGTGTTAAGTAGCTAGTGAAGAGTTCCACTAAAAAATAGTGTTCGAGGAGAAAAAAAGCATGTCATTTTGAAAGATTCTCATGCACAAGTTGCCTGTCGAAAAACGCACATTTTGTGGGGCATATAAGCTGTAAGGTGAAGCGTGAAGGCGACAACCTTTGCAAATATAATGTAGGTGCAAATGTGTCACATTCACAAAACTTTGTAAGGAATCACTGGAATTAGCAACATTATGAAGGTGACCACTTTTTTCTGGTCAAGACAAATATTCCTCCAAAGCAACACTCCAAAGATAATGTGCCACACACAGCCACATAGAAACATCAACAGCTATATGCTATCCCAAAACCTGGTATAGAAAATACTTGCGGAGCAGGTGAATAGTTAACAGGAAAAAGCGAAAGACACTTTCCGCAAACTCCTTGCGCACAGCTTCGTCTGAACGACTGGAGCCCGTTTTTGACCATATGCGGACCAAATGCGCACCAAAGGCTTTGCAAATACAAGTCTCATCCAAAAGCGTGTGAGGGTTGGTTGCACACTTTTGTAATCTGAAATCATCACTGGCGTTTAACTTGCACATACACCGCCCCATACTGTTTTTTTCTGCCCTGCTTAACAGCTTGTAATGATGCCAGGATCCGGTAAGTAATAAGGAATGCAACACAGCTGTTCTTACCCAAATCAACAGTACTCAACTTTCTGACCTCGGAAAGGCGAACAACTGACTTTGGTGTCATTGGAATCAATGACTTGCAGGTCGCAGCTGATGTCAACTTATACTTCACTAAGCCATCCCATCATGGTGTCAATGTCACAAGACCCCCCCGAATTACCTTCACTTCGTCCTCTTCATCTTCACCGGCCCAACGATCTGCCACCACCGGGACAGTTACCACTCCAGGGACCTCCTCCACCGGTTCAAAGTCGTCCACATCTACAGAATAAAAGAGGGACGCGTCAGTAAGAAAAACTAATGGCACGGACTTTAATAGGGTAGGAACCAGGAGACAAGAAAGGTGGGGAAGCCTGGTAAGGAAGACACATAAAGATAAAGAAAGAAGGGAAGTGGTGGAAAGACAAATTAAATGATAGCCAGGGACAAAGACAATCTGTAGGTATTTGAATACTGAGCCCGAACGGCAGAAGCAATCAAACGGGAAGAGAAAGAGCAAAGGTGTAAGTTTGAGGCGGGAGAAAGCATGAATTCTGAAGGCCGGGGAAGCACGACCATAGATGGACAGAAAGTAGCAAGTCGGAGGCCATTAACGGGTACAATGGAGTAAAGAGGCACATGCCGAAAAGAGTCACTGAAGCAAAGGCCGAGGTCTGGGAATCCGCCTTACCCCAGGAGTCAGGCTCCGCCATCTTTCTTGCAGCTTGCTCCTGTCCGCGCGGTGTGTGAGTCACTGTCTGACGCTCTGCGTATCACGCAAGCGCACAGTCGTTTTTCCGGATTGGTGAATGCTCTTGTCCATCACCGATTGGAACTCGATGACACGCTCTTTACGCGAGGCTGTTCTGAGTACTAGCACATTGAGATTGCATGATCTAGCCATCCAGTATTATTCGAATGCGCCTCCTTGTTTCTGGAGCCAGGGAGGAATGCAGGGATACTGGAGCTCACAGCACGCCCAATGGTAGGTGAAACAGAAAACGAACCACTTTGAAAATTAAAAAGAAAAAGGTTCCCAGTTCTCGCATTGAGTAATCATAGAATTCCATTAAAAAACTAGAGTGCTAACTTTCTGAATGAGCAACCGTTAGGTGGCTGCAGGCGCCATGCTGCTTGAACAGACAGCAAAAAGTGGAGTTTACTTGCGTTTTTTTGTTAATCTACAATTGAAACATGCATTTGAAAAACGAGAGAAAAAATAGAAAACATTTTAGCATTCGTGAAGGAAAGTTTCAATTTTCTCAAGGACAGTGAGGCAAAAATTATGCATAACATTCTTTTTTTTAATAACTTTTATTTTTTATTTTGTTGATTGAAAAGCAAAACATACAATTGGGAAAAGGAGTCGTTAATGCATGAAGTATGCTCAATTGCGTGCAGCAAGGTACAGCAATGGGCAGAAGGTATTGTAGCAGTCTCTTCAATGAGAAACACAGAGTTACATCAACATCACATATATGCAAATACATAGGGCAATTCTCGTACAATCGTAACCGTCAGGCATGGGCTAGGCATCACGGTTATTAATGACTTGGTTCTGTCCTGCCGTGTGAAAGGTCTAGATTTCCCCCATCCGCGTCCAAGTCCAGATTGTAGTATTTTATCCATGGCGTCCAAATTTTTCGAAATTTACGCGGGCAGCCCCTCGTTTTGTAAATCACTTTCTCCGCAACCATATATAGGTCCATATTAGACTTCCATTCCGTGAGTGTGGGAAGTTGTTGGGCCCCCCAGTACTTAGCTATGTCTCTTCTGGCTACTACTAATCCTAGATTGGCCAGCAGAAGCTTGTGTCGCGGCAGGTCGATGTCTGTGGGGATACCTAGTAACAGGAATTTCACGTCTAACCCTAGTTGAGCTCCCAGTATATTGTTCAATTCTCCCAGGATCGTGTGCCAGTAGGTTTGGATGTGTCTGCACTCCCAAAGGGTGTGTATGTACGTGCCGCGCTCCACATGGCATCTGAGACAGGTTGGATCCTCTACCCTCCCCATCGTGTGTAGACGTGCCCTGTCAAAATAGAATCTGTGGAGGATCTTATATTGTATGAGACGCAGCCTCAGTCTGATCGCTACTTCGCGTGGGTGCATAAGGGCCGCCTCCCAATCTATATCTTCAAGTGGGGCGGTGGTGAGTTCCCACTTGGCACGCAGCGGACCAAGGTTGTCAGGCATATTGTTGATTTGTGTCTTGTATGTCAGGGATATCGCCTGGGTCGGGATCTCTTCCTGTAGGAGCCTACCTTCTAGCGGGGCATATTCTGGCAGCGTCACACCGTCCAACCCTTCAGCATGCCAGGCGTGTTGAAGTCTAAGGTATGTATAGGCTTGGGAACTATGAAGCTGATATTTAGACTGAAGGGAAGAAAATGAGGCTAAAGAGCCCCCCTCCAACAGATCCCCTATCTTAGAGATGCCTATGAGGTCCCACTTCCCAAAACCCCTCAACTTTCTGATCTCAGTCAATCTAGCGCCCTCCCACAGGGGGGTCTCCCGCGTAGGTTTCCCCTCCCACTTCATCTGCTTTTCCGCACTCTTCCAGGCCGCTAGTACGCGTTGGGTAGCTGGGAGGAGACGTGTACCCCTGGCCCCCCGTATATGTAGTGCACTTGGGTGCGTTTACGGAATTGCAGCCTTTCCAGTCTATATGTAGGGTGATCACCTGGCACGTGGTTCCATTCGTTAATGACTATGAGGTGGGCCGCTCTATCGTAGGCTCTAATATCTGGTAAGGCCAAACCTCCGTTATACGGGTTGCGTTGCAGGGTTCACAATGCTATTCGTGGGTGGAAGGAGACGTAGTTCACTGTTAATGGAAACAAAAATGGCGTCTGGTATTTTGTGATATGTGTTTTGCAGAATATAAAGGAGTTGAGGGAGTGTTACCATTTTATACATGGCGGCCCTCCCCATGATGGTCAGGGGAGTTTCCTCCACCTCTTCACATCCGCCTGAAAGTTCAGTAATACTCGCCTAATGTTACGATCCAGTCTGACCACAGGGTCGGTGGTAATGTAGAGCCCCAGATAGATAAACCCCTCCGTAGATAGCCGCAAACAGCTCGGGTAGGTATGAGGCTCCGTTCCTCCACTCAACGGATAGAGGGTGGATTTATTCCAATTGATCTTATAGCCAGCGTGGCTGCCGTATTCTTCAAATATTTGCAGTATCCAGGGGAGTGTCTCGACTGGTTGTGTGACATATAGCAGAATATCGTCCGCATATAATGATATGCGTTCTTCTTCCAAAAGACGTGATTCGTCGAGGAAGCCACCCAGCACTGGTCGGGTTCTAACCACACAGGCCAGCGGTTCTAATATGAGGGCAAACAATAGAGGGGATAAGGGGCATCCCTGTCTGGTGCCGCGTTGTATCGGCCAGCTGGCAGAAAGAGTTCCATTTACTCGAACCCTCGCTTCAGGTGTATTATATAACAGCGCCAGCCATTCTCGGAAGACCAGGCCGAAGCCCATTTTTTCCAGAGTGCACCACATGAAGGGCCAATGAATCGTGTCAAACGCTTTCTCCACGTCAAGCGAGAGAAGCAGATGGGGGCTATCCCGACCCTGTACCGTGTACATCCAATTAACTAGACGGTGCAGATTAAAACGTGTGGCACGCTTTGGCATGAAGCCAGATTGATCCCTGTGTATCAGCGGGAGAATCAGTCAAGAGACGTCTCGCAAGGATTGTGGCCAGGATCTTTGTTTCAATGTTAAGAAGGGATATGGGGCGATAAGACCCACAATCCTCTGGGGGTTTCCCAGCCTTATGGATGACCACCACCGTGGCTAGACGGAGGCCTCATGGCGAATCCCCTGTTCCTTTGATTCCTGGAACATCTTGAGAAGATGCGGCGCCAACAGTGCACTATTCAGTTTAAAAAATTCACCCGGAAGGCCGTTAGGACCCGGAGACTTGCCCGCCTTCTGTCGGCCAATGGCCTCGGTCACTTCTGCCAGTGTCAAATCCTCCTCTAGACTGTCTTTCTCGTCCTGTGTAAGTGAGGGTAGGTCAATGGTATGCAAGTATTGACGTATCTGTGGTTCTTCCACCTGGGTGTGGGCTGTGTATAGTGTTGTGTAGTATCGCGCGAAGGCTCCCGCTATAGCCTCAGGAGTGGTGTGGGTGACAGCATGTTCCCTAATAGACAGTACCCATTGTGACTCTATTTCTTTCCGTCCCAACCATGCTAGTAACTTCCCCGCTCTATCCCCAGTTTCGTAAAGTCTGTGTTGGGTTGCCAGTTGTTGTGCTCTCACCTCGTTGGTCGCAAGGGCTAGGTAGTCTCGCTGGGTTCTTTCGATTTGGCGTAAAGTGTGCTCGGTCAATGCGGTGGGGTCAGTTCCCTCTAGGTCTAGGAATTTATGTTCTAACTCTTCAATCTCCTGGGCTTCGCGTTTCTTTTTATGAGCTATTATGTTCTGTGCTCTATCACGTAGTACCGTTTTGTACGCCTCCCATAAAGTGACCGCGGACGGGACTGAGCCCTCATTTTCACTGAAATAGTGCTCGGAGTCTACCCGGAGCTCCTCAATAATTGTCTCATCCTGCAATGCCCACGCGTTCAGTCTCCACTGTGCTATTTGAGGACCACCCCCGCCACCCACCTTCATCAGTAGGGGAGAATGGTCAGATATGCCCCTAGCCAGGTAGTCTATGGTGTCCACCTGACGTACTTCCCCCGCCGGGGCGAGAAGATAATCCAGTCGTGAGAACACTCTGTGGGCCCCAGAAAAATAAGAGTATGCCCGTTGATGTGGGTGGTGTCGCCGCCACAAATCAGACAGTCCCAGGGTATCTAAAAAGCGGGCCAGAGGTGTGGTCTCGGGGGCTCCCATTCGAGTGTGGGTGCGATCCAGCGAGGGATCAAGTACATCGTTAAAATCTAACCCCATTATATGTATGGCTGGGCCAGATTGCAAAAGGAGCGCGGTTAAGTTATCCAACGTGCGTTGTTGCAGCCGTGGGGGTGCATACACACTAATGAGTAGGAACGTCTGACGTTTCCAAATGCCTCTTACTGCCACGTAGGTCCCCTCTGTATCCACCCATTGTTGTGTGACATGGAAGGGAGGGGATTTTCTAATGAGGATTGCCACTCCTCGCGAGCCTTTGGTAAATCCCGCTTGAGCCAGAGTGTTGTAGTGTCCCCGTCCTAGGAAAGAGCAGCTCGATCCCAGCAGGTGTGTTTCCTGTAGGAATATATCATCAGGTTTATGTCTCTTAAGGTATCGGGTCACCAACCCCCTCTTAACTTTATTACCTAAGCCATTGACATTCCATGTCATTACTGCATATTTATCGTCTGCCATAGTGACTTAACACTTGGGTCGTCCCCAGTCCCGTCTCTCATCGGAAGACCGCCCCACCCACCCCCTCCCTCTTCCGCTCCAGCATTATGATCAAGACCTTGAATCAAACGATCTCCATTTCCATCAAACAGCCCCAATGTAATACTCAAAACAATGCCCCGACCACCCCCCACCCAACACTCTTCAGACACCCCCACCGCCCCCAACTCGTCAACATGACAACTTTGGTACGGGTAATCCACTAAGAGGTTTGTTACCCCCTCTTCCCCCCCACACAATTAACTACACAATAATAAAACGATAACCTCACACAAGTGCTTCCCCAGCTCAGTTCTAAGTCTCTTGATACCCACTAAGCCTCGGGAAAGTCTTACTGTCTGGTGGCGGCCAGCTGGCCCCGATTCTCAGTTCTCTTCGCCATTGTTGGGTGGTTGCTGGTTCTGCGTATCCGGAGCCTGGAGGTTCTGCTCCGCTGATTCTAATCGTATAATACTTTTAAGCAACGGGTGTTCACTAGGCACATCATCTGAGTCCTCCCTTTCAGATAGCTCAGTGTGTCCAGTGTCATCTGATCTATTCAGGGATCGCGGTGGGCGTGAACGAACCACTTCGTCTCCAGACTCTGATAGGAGCGTGTCCGTATCTCTGGGTCGCAGTGCTCTTCCTGGAGTACTCCCCGCTGAGTTCCGGGCCCTCAACCCTCGTCGCTGGCGTTTGTCTTTGGGTCTGTCCTGAGACATGCCCCCTCGTTTCAGTGGTGGTTGGTTTGAGGCGCTCGGTGTCGCCCGCCGTAGCTGTGGTCGTTCCTCGATCCAGGACCATGCCTCTTCAGGGGTTTGAAAGAATAACGGGGAGCCGTGGAAAATAACCTTCAGTTTGGCCGGGAATAATAACATGTATTGGAGCCCCATTGCTCGTAGTTTGACCTTGACCTGGTCAAAGGTCCGTCTCTGTTTTTGTACGTCACGGGAGTAGTCTGGAAAAACCATCACTCGGGTGTTCTCGTAGCGGACCTCTCCTTTTTTCCGGATTTCCCGCAATATTAAGTCTCTATCTTGAAAGTTCAGAAAACGTGCTATCAGGGGCCGAGGAGGGGCTCCCGGTGGTGGAGCAAAATTCGGCATCCTGTGCGCCCGTTCTATAACAAAGCAGGTCGAGAATGGCGCCTGTGGTAAGGTATTTTTCAGGAAGGTCAAAAGAAATTGCCCCGGATCAGACCCCTCCGCTTTTTCTGGAAAACCAATAAATCTCATGTTATTCCTTCTGGCCCTATTTTCCGCATCGTCCACTCTCCAGGCCACTTCCGCCACGGATGCCAAGAGTCCCGTAACATCTTTCCGCGTGACATGAGAGACATCTTCCATCTCTGAGATGCGGTGCTCGGTCTCGGTCACCCGTTCGGAGACTTTGCGGAGATCGTGTCGCAGCAGTGTCACCTCCGAGCGGACCTCCGCTATCTTCCCCTCCAGACTTTCTCTGGACTCACTAATGGCTTGCAGGATAGTTGTAGTGTCCGGAGGAGGAGCGGGGCCGCCCTCTGCACCCAACGGAGCGGGGAGCACTTTGGCATGGCGGTCCAGTTTACCCTGTCGAGATTGTTTGGGTTCTTTATCTTTATCTTTATCTTTCGCCATCATGGGCAATCGTGCAGGAGCGGACGACCCAGCAAGTGTCTTCAGAACCACTGATTTCAGCAATTTCTCGATATCTGCCCCACCTGTTGACCCCTGGGTGGTCCAGTGACGTCCGAATCGATGTGCAGACGCTGAGCGGGTTCGGGGATTAGTGTAAGGCTCCGCGGACGCCCTCCTGGGCGTGTCGGCCCACTGAGAGAAGCACCACCGCACCGCGTCGGTGAGGCCCACGATGGACTGTTCCCCAGCAGTGATTCAGGCAGGAAGAGCAGGTGTCCCCGGTTTGGCGGGAAAGTTCGTGCCGAGCTCCCAGTGGTCGTCGGATGTGGCGCAGGAAAGCGTATGGTCAAACGGGAAGGGGACTCTTCACTGATTGAATCCCCAAAGCGCTCATGGCCGGGAAAGGCGGCGGTGACCAGGGTGGCCGTGTGGGTCAGGGTGGCAGACAGACTAAACACAGCCACGTGTCGGAGCACAATGCAATCAACAGGAGAGTACCTCCCTCCACGGGTCACTCCGTCCCGTCTGGATGTCCCACAGGTGGAATCTGTTCTGTGCCCACAGGGATATCAGCAGAGTGCAGGTGGGGGTTAGCGCCACAGGAGTCTTGGTGGGCCGGGTTCAACGGAGGCACCCCTTTGCTGATCACGGTGCCGGGGAGCTAAGGCAGGACTCCCCCTCCGCTGCTGTAGGCAGAAAATCCGTTTATGTGGCAGAATGATAGTCTGGCCAGTGCACCAGACTGGTCGGCAGGGGCCGCGGTCGGCGTTGCGGGGAAGCCCAGGCGTGAGCCCCCACACGGTGTGAGCGCTGAGCCAGGGCCCGCTGCTCCCGAGTCGCCCCCCGGTAGTCTCCACCGGCGCCCCACCACAAAGCAGCCGAGTCACAGGAACGGGGGCACCGCCGGGGGCCACCGTAGGGGAAACTCACCGCCTCTCCAGTCATAGGTCACAGTACGTTCCCGCAATCTCCAGGCACCATTCACCGGAGCTCTACCCCTTGGACTCGGGGACTCCCTGAAGCCATTTTCGCACCGCGACGCCTCCCATGCAATCAAGGGCAGAGGTGGCAGTCCGGCATCGGCGGGTTTCAGCCGCGGGGATCGTCCGGATACCACTACGGGCGGTGCGTATCAGGGCCAGCGGAGCTCACGAGCAACGCGGCTACCAACCTGCCGCACCCCACTTTACCATGTCGTCTCACCTTCGCCTCCAGTGCACGGCCGCCTTTCAGATCGGAGCCGGGGGGGCCAGACCATCTCCGGCGGCACAGATCTTGGGCCAGGCGGCTGATGTTATCGCAACACCGCCGCACCCGCTCGCTGGCAGGGCCCACCTCTCTGCCAAACAGGAATCAGTCTACAGATGGAAGGGGCCGACACCGCAGTCCTCTCATGCCTCGGCTCCGGGCCACTCCCACGGGGACCGGAGATGTGCAGGGATGGTCACCTCGCCCCAGAGTCCCTCGCATTGCCGCAGTAGACGAGCGGCGGCACACCGCTCGCCGCCCTGAGCACCGAGGCGCCTCCCTCAGCGCCGCGAGACAGGGAGCAGCCGGCGCCTCGAACAGTCACACTGTTGGCCTCAGATGTTCGGCCGTAGCTCCGGGGCCCCACAGGTCCAGCACGTATCGCCGCTGTCGCCGCCGGGGAGGCGCTCCGGTCGCGGCGCCGCACACAACCTCCGCCGCTCTCACTGGGCACTTTCCTCGGTTCTACTCCTTGCGGGAGCGCTGCTCTCCCGGGCCCGGGTTCCAACTAGCGCGTCGCCGTCGCCATCTTAGAAGCGACCGCGCGCCGGTCCAAGCGCCAGAAAACGTCTTAATAGCGGGCTCAGGACGGCGCCTCCACTCTCACCGGTCACACCACTGTTTCCCGGCAGTTTTCCGCCGTCAGTATGCCGTTTTTGTGGCGATGAGGAACAGGATTAAGACAGGATTACGATCGGGGCCAGCGGAGCTCTCAATCAACACGGCTACTCCGCTATGTTGCTGGCCACGCCCCCTATGCTTAACATTCTTAATCTCTCACTTTCCAGTTTTAAAATATTGGCATGTATGTATAACATTCAGTAGTAGCGCAGCTCCGTAAATTGACTGTCTGTTTTTGCAAAGCAGCCTTATTGCATATCGAGGCGATAATTGCCCCAGTGCACTTGCAATTACGTGTAAGAACATTGGCAAATACAGGAACACAAAATGCAGCGTTACTTTTAAAATAGAAAACACATGATTTCCTTTCGGAAACAGCTTTCGGTAAATGTTAATGAAAGTTTAACTGCATCCAGTTAACTTTACTGGACAGATAGTAGTTCAAGCGCCAGCCGCGGGACAAGGCAGCACCATTGATGCATGCGAGGGTCGACCTTTAAGGGAGATATGATGACCGTCAGTATGCAGCTGCACCTGGTGCTGAGCTGGGGGGTGTTGCTGTGGAAAGCCCTCTTTACAGAGTCCCGTTGTGTGCCCAGCAGTTTTCAGGCAACAATAAAAACGTCCAGGGAAGAATGAGATAACTGTCGTGATTAATGTTACTACTGGAGAGAGATCCTAGTTTAGTGGCAGTTTTGACTTAAACTAGGACAGACAAGTTCATTAAATGCCTGCTGCAGAATGTGTACCATGTAGATGGAACTGTATTTTATGTGGATAGCGCAGTGGGCTACTGCCTTTGTCACAGAAATCCATATGATACTTGCGGTTCATTAGTTGCAATCACCTAATAACAGTGACCTTTAAACTGTCATCAAAGAGCTCAGCTGTATTTAAACTGCATGGTATTGATTAGAATGTTAGGATTTCCCCCAGTCTTTCCTTAGCCTAATGTTCCTAAAAGGGGTTGGTTTGTGTAGAAATGCATTCCTAGGGAGAATGAGAGAAAGTAAGAGAGCAGTCACATTAAAATGTTTTTTTGACTGAGCTCGTGTTGTTGTATTCCTCTTAGGGTGTCCATAACGGGCTTTCCAGTATCATGTCCTTATATAGGCACAATTCGCCCTGCCCTTATATAGGCATAAATTCCCAGGCCTTATTTAGGCATTAAACCATGCACTCCAAATACAGGCATGGTCTCCGACATCCGTCCACCCTAACGTCACAACGAGTACATGAAGAACAGACCCTTAGGCTGCGGGAGTTTCCCTAGTCCAGGACTATTGATTTCTTCAAGGACTCATATATTATGCATGAACCGTTATTCCTTAGGGGTTCATTCATGACGTCTTTCGCTGACCGACTCACGTCAATACTAACATTCCTAGGTACTCTCAGGTATAAATATACCTTCCCTAGCCCTTGTAAACTAGAGGAGACCTCGACTTCAGAGGAGCCCGTTTCCCGGCCTGACGCACTGAGAAGACGCTGTCATCCCTGCACGCAGAGAGTCCAGCTTCCAGTGATCTGACTTCCCTTGCAGGGTGTTGGAGTTCGAGTCTGGCAAAGAGATTCCTACCTCTCTCATTCTTCAGGTATGGAGCTGATAAGAACCTAGAGGAACTCTTGGCATACTAGGCATACTAGGCTTACCATACTCTTAGTATACCATAGTAAGGAATACTTCACCTACTTCATACCTCTCCCTACACCTAGGTTAGGTTAGGTACATTGGGGTAGAACTAGATTAGAAACGCATCGTATGAGTACTCGCATTTTTAGTCTGTGTTATTTATGTAACAGCATCTATACTAAAAGATAATGCTATCGCAGTATTATTTATTTCTACTGCTCACACTGTACATTATTTATCTCGCATACTGTCTTGTGATCGTAACAGCACATTTTACTTACACCAGAAACAAGACTGTTCAATAAATCTTTTATTGAAAACGCCCGCCTATTTCTTTCTGTGTAACTTGGAGAAAACTAAGCATGCACGATTGAGCTGAGTGAAATAGTTATCTATTGTTTCCACGACTCTGGGACACGTTCTGATTCTAAAGGGAAACATAGTGGTCATGTTTTGCGGCTGCCAGAAACTACTCCCTTCTTGTTGTCAAGGAGTTTCTAGTGGCCTCTGAGCTAGCTGGCACAAGTAATTAAGTTTAATATACTCGATAGGGACATACTGACCTTAGTCCTATGTCAAACCTATAGGATATATTATTCCAATGCGCAGAGCCTATTAGGAAATAGGAGCTACACTACATGGCGCCCAACGGTTTGGTAAGGCGGTAATTCAACGTTAGATACTGAGTAACTCAGCCGTGCTTTTTTCTCTCAGAGACCCCTACCCATATACTCCAAAAGACGTCTGGAGTGGGCAGGGTTAAGTATCCACCAAGGCTACATAGGGAAACACCCTATATATTAGCTGTTTGGTTTGCTCAACGTTGAAGGATACAGTGTTCCAAAATATTGTGCACCTTATCTTTGTTTCCTTGAAACTTGTTCTACATTTTTCAAAAAACAAAATGACTGAAGCCGGAAACGGTGGAGCTGCGGCTGATCCAGCCCAAGCAGCAGTTTTTAACTTTACAGGTTTAAATGAAACCGAGGAGGGTGTTATAGACATCCCTCAAAACTTAAGAAGAGCCATCACTCTAAAACTTATAAAACATGGCCTACAGCCAAGAGGAGGTAGAGCAGTTTTTGTGATAGAGGCACATGAATCCTTTCAGACAGAGGTATTCTATTCATGGGTAATACTTCCTGAATGCAATCCAATATCACACACATTTCACTTCTACAAAGAAGATGATCCACCAGAGGAATACATTCCTTTCGAGGATATTGAAATTCCATTAACATACCAGGAGCATCAGCTCTGGTTTAAAGGCGCCCTAAAACATCACAAAAACATTACTAGGCTCGGTCCACTAGGTAGACCAGGAGCAACATGGCCGATTCTAGTCAGGCTACACACCTCATCCTGAACTGGATATAATGTCAGATGAGGAACTACTTACTCAAATACAAGAGTTAATAAAAATGTACAGACAATTGGTCCAATATGTCATGCAGACTTTTACAGTCCAGCAACCATTAACACTTCCAAATCCAACTCCCCAACAGGGGAATACACTAAAAATTACACCACAGACTCTCTACGCAGTCATGGGTAAAATGCCCACAAAACGTGAGCAAATTCCGTTCTGGATAGCTCAAAAAATTACTCAAATCGAAGCAGTATTTCCAAATACTAGCCCGTATGAGAAACACAGAATCCTAACAATCAGTTTACCAATGGGGATCACATCACAACTGGAAGACTGCACCACTTGGGGCTCAGTCTTTGCTGCCATCTATACTAAAACACATGGCATTCCGTCAATTGCGGTAATACCTGATGTCCTCAAACAAATTCAAAACGAATACGGGGCAGAGCCTGCTCTAAATTTAGGTATGAAGTTACTGAAAAATTTCGACCAGGTCTCAACAATAATATTATCTAATATTAAAGGAGAGGCAGCAGCAGTTGCGATCCGCCAAAAATTAAGGGAATTCGATGTTACAGAAAATCAAACTGAGCTACCCAGAATAATAGAACAATCTTATGCAGAATTAGGCAGAGATAGTGTGGGTGGAAGACCAGTGAAGCCGAAGCTATCTGAAAGTCCTGAGAAGGACTCTATTAAACAAACTCCTACATCTTCTAAAAAGAAGTGGGAAACTAATAAACAAAATTCAAACGAGAAACGTTCTCAATCCCGAGGTAGGTCTCCTCAAAAGGAGCCCTCTGAAAGGAGGTATAACCTCAGGAATAGGGATAATTTGAGAAAACCTGACAGGTATCAAGATACTGATACACGTTCCTCTCGTCCCTTTCAGATCTCATCACAGACTTCGGAAAGAAGAGGACGGACGGAACATAGAGAAGAACGCGTGAAATCGAAAGACGACAAACACGCTCCAAAAACTAAAACAAAACCTCAATTCTCCAAAAGAAAGTAGCAGGTCTAAAGATCAGACATGCAGAGAATACTGAGATCACAACTCAAGAACGGAGAATGGGCTCAGACAATGCTGGACAGTGCAGCAGAAGTCACAATAGTTCGCCAGAACCTGAAGGAACTTCTGGAGATAGTGGACTTGAATGAGTACATTAAAGTAGAACTAGCCTTATAATACAGACTTCAAGGTACTTCCACAGACACTTAGTCATCTTGTGTGTCTAAAACAGTTCATTGATTTTCATGACATGAAATGACTTTGATTTTTTAACAACTTATCGATCATTTTTTTGTCATATGTAAATACTAATGCTTATTTCATTCCAATTGCATTTATTTTCAAAACTATATGCCTGAAATGAAAAGCTGTTGCTTCAAATGTACAGTACCTTTTGCATTTTATATTATGTTTTTTAATATTTTTAAGAAATATTTTTTAAATATGCGGTGCTCCATTTTATGTTTAGCATTTTAAATGTTTAGCATTTTAGTATTATCGTATACACGAAAGTGGAGTGGGTTTTGTATTCCTCTTAGGGTGTCCATAACGGGCTTTCCAGTATCATGTCCTTATATAGGCACAATTCGCTCTGCCCTTATATAGGCATAAATTCCCAGGCCTTATTTAGGCATTAAACCATGCACTCCAAATACAGGCATGGTCTCCGACATCCGTCCACCCTAACGTCACAACGAGTACATGAAGAACAGACCCTTAGGCTGCGGGAGTTTCCCTAGTCCAGGACTATTGATTTCTTCAAGGACTCATATATTATGCATGAACCGTTATTCCTTAGGGGTTCATTCATGACGTCTTTCGCTGTCCGACTCACGTCAATACTAACATTCCTAGGTACTCTCAGGTATAAATATACCTTCCCTAGCCCTTGTAAACTAGAGGAGACCTCGACTTCAGAGGAGCCCGTTTCCCGGCCTGACGCACTGAGAAGACGCTGTCATCCCTGCACGCAGAGAGTCCAGCTTCCAGTGATCTGACTTCCCTTGCAGGGTGTTGGAGTTCGAGTCTGGCAAAGAGATTCATACCTCTCTCATTCTTCAGGTATGGAGCTGATAAGAACCTAGAGGGACTCTTGGCATACTAGGCATACTAGGCTTACCATACTCTTAGTATACCATAGTAAGGAATACTTCACCTACTTCATACCTCTCCCTACACCTAGGTTAGGTTAGGTACATTGGGGTAGAACTAGATTAGAAATGCATCGTATGAGTACTCGCATTTTTAGTCTGTGTTATTTATGTAACAGCATCTATACTAAAAGATAATGCTATCGCAGTATTATTTATTTCTACTGCTCACACTGTACATTATTTATCTCGCATACTGTCTTGTGATCGTAACAGCACATTTTACTTACACCAGAAACAAGACTGTTCAATAAATCTTTAATTGAAAACGCCCGCCTATTTCTTTCTGTGTAACTTGGAGAAAACTAAGCATGCAGGATTGAGCTGAGTGAAATAGTTATCTATTGTTTCCACGACTCTGGGACACGTTCTGATTCTAAAGGGAAACATAGTGGTCATGTTTTGCGGCTGCCAGAAACTACTCCCTTCTTGTTGTCAAGGAGTTTCTAGTGGCCTCTGAGCTAGCTGGCACAAGTAATTAAGTTTAATATACTCGATAGGGACATACTGACCTTAGTCCTATGTCAAACCTATAGGATATATTATTCCAATGCGCAGAGCCTATTAGGGAAATAGGAGCTACACTACATGGCGCCCAACGGTTTGGTAAGGCGGTAATTCAACGTTAGATACTGAGTAACTCAGCCGTGCTTTTTCTCTCAGAGACCCCTACCCATATACTCCAAAAGACGTCTGGAGTGGGCAGGGTTAAGTATCCACCAAGGCTACATAGGGAAACACCCTATATATTAGCTGTTTGGTTTGCTCAACGTTGAAGGATACAGTGTTCCAAAATATTGTGCACCTTATCTTTGTTTCCTTGAAACTTGTTCTACATTTTTCAAAAAACAAAATGACTGAAGCCGGAAACGGTGGAGCTGCGGCTGATCCAGCCCAAGCAGCAGTTTTTAACTTTACAGGTTTAAATGAAACCGAGGAGGGTGTTATAGACATCCCTCAAAACTTAAGAAGAGCCATCACTCTAAAACTTATAAAACATGGCCTACAGCCAAGAGGAGGTAGAGCAGTTTTTGTGATAGAGGCACATGAATCCTTTCAGACAGAGGTATTCTATTCATGGGTAATACTTCCTGAATGCAATCCAATATCACACACATTTCACTTCTACAAAGAAGATGATCCACCAGAGGAATACATTCCTTTCGAGGATATTGAAATTCCATTAACATACCAGGAGCATCAGCTCTGGTTTAAAGGCGCCCTAAAACATCACAAAAACATTACTAGGCTCGGTCCACTAGGTAGACCAGGAGCAACATGGCCGATTCTAGCCGGCTACACACCTCATCCTGAACTGGATATAATGTCAGATGAGGAACTACTTACTCAAATACAAGAGTTAATAAAAATGTACAGACAATTGGTCCAATATGTCATGCAGACTTTTACAGTCCAGCAACCATTAACACTTCCAAATCCAACTCCCCAACAGGGGAATACACTAAAAATTACACCACAGACTCTCTACGCAGTCATGGGTAAAATGCCCACAAAACGTGAGCAAATTCCGTTCTGGATAGCTCAAAAATTACTCAAATCGAAGCAGTATTTCCAAATACTAGCCCGTATGAGAAACACAGAATCCTAACAATCAGTTTACCAATGGGGATCACATCACAACTGGAAGACTGCACCACTTGGGGCTCAGTCTTTGCTGCCATCTATACTAAAACACATGGCATTCCGTCAATTGCGGTAATACCTGATGTCCTCAAACAAATTCAAAACGAATACGGGGCAGAGCCTGCTCTAAATTTAGGTATGAAGTTACTGAAAAATTTCGACCAGGTCTCAACAATAATATTATCTAATATTAAAGGAGAGGCAGCAGCAGTTGCGATCCGCCAAAAATTAAGGGAATTCGATGTTACAGAAAATCAAACTGAGCTACCCAGAATAATAGAACAATCTTATGCAGAATTAGGCAGAGATAGTGTGGGTGGAAGACCAGTGAAGCCGAAGCTATCTGAAAGTCCTGAGAAGGACTCTATTAAACAAACTCCTACATCTTCTAAAAAGAAGTGGGAAACTAATAAACAAAATTCAAACGAGAAACGTTCTCAATCCCGAGGTAGGTCTCCTCAAAAGGAGCCCTCTGAAAGGAGGTATAACCTCAGGAATAGGGATAATTTGAGAAAACCTGACAGGTATCAAGATACTGATACACGTTCCTCTCGTCCCTTTCAGATCTCATCACAGACTTCGGAAAGAAGAGGACGGACGGAACATAGAGAAGAACGCGTGAAATCGAAAGACGACAAACACGCTCCAAAAACTAAAACAAAACCTCAATTCTCCAAAAAGAAAGTAGCAGGTCTAAAGATCAGACATGCAGAGAATACTGAGATCACAACTCAAGAACGGAGAATGGGCTCAGACAATGCTGGACAGTGCAGCAGAAGTCACAATAGTTCGCCAGAACCTGAAGGAACTTCTGGAGATAGTGGACTTGAATGAGTACATTAAAGTAGAACTAGCCTTATAATACAGACTTCAAGGTACTTCCACAGACACTTAGTCATCTTGTGTGTCTAAAACAGTTCATTGATTTTCATGACATGAAATGACTTTGATTTTTTAACAACTTATCGATCATTTTTTTGTCATATGTAAATACTAATGCTTATTTCATTCCAATTGCATTTATTTTCAAAACTATATGCCTGAAATGAAAAGCTGTTGCTTCAAATGTACAGTACCTTTTGCATTTTATATTATGTTTTTTAATATTTTTAAGAAATATTTTTTAAATATGCGGTGCTCCATTTTATGTTTAGCATTTTAAATGTTTAGCATTTTAGTATTATCGTATACACGAAAGTGGAGTGGGTTTTGTATTCCTCTTAGGGTGTCCATAACGGGCTTTCCAGTATCATGTCCTTATATAGGCACAATTCGCTCTGCCCTTATATAGGCATAAATTCCCAGGCCTTATTTAGGCATTAAACCATGCACTCCAAATACAGGCATGGTCTCCGACATCCGTCCACCCTAACGTCACAACGAGTACATGAAGAACAGACCCTTAGGCTGCGGGAGTTTCCCTAGTCCAGGACTATTGATTTCTTCAAGGACTCATATATTATGCATGAACCGTTATTCCTTAGGGGTTCATTCATGACGTCTTTCGCTGTCCGACTCACGTCAATACTAACATTCCTAGGTACTCTCAGGTATAAATATACCTTCCCTAGCCCTTGTAAACTAGAGGAGACCTCGACTTCAGAGGAGCCCGTTTCCCGGCCTGACGCACTGAGAAGACGCTGTCATCCCTGCACGCAGAGAGTCCAGCTTCCAGTGATCTGACTTCCCTTGCAGGGTGTTGGAGTTCGAGTCTGGCAAAGAGATTCCTACCTCTCTCATTCTTCAGGTATGGAGCTGATAAGAACCTAGAGGGACTCTTGGCATACTAGGCATACTAGGCTTACCATACTCTTAGTATACCATAGTAAGGAATACTTCACCTACTTCATACCTCTCCCTACACCTAGGTTAGGTTAGGTACATTGGGGTAGAACTAGATTAGAAACGCATCGTATGAGTACTCGCATTTTTAGTCTGTGTTATTTATGTAACAGCATCTATACTAAAAGATAATGCTATCGCAGTATTATTTATTTCTACTGCTCACACTGTACATTATTTATCTCGCATACTGTCTTGTGATCGTAACAGCACATTTTACTTACACCAGAAACAAGACTGTTCAATAAATCTTTTATTGAAAACGCCCGTCTATTTCTTTCTGTGTAACTTGGAGAAAACTAAGCATGCACGATTGAGCTGAGTGAAATAGTTATCTATTGTTTCCACGACTCTGGGACACGTTCTGATTCTAAAGGGAAACATAGTGGTCATGTTTTGCGGCTGCCAGAAACTACTCCCTTCTTGTTGTCAAGGAGTTTCTAGTGGCCTCTGAGCTAGCTGGCACAAGTAATTAAGTTTAATATACTCGATAGGGACATACTGACCTTAGTCCTATGTCAAACCTATAGGATATATTATTCCAATGCGCAGAGCCAATTAGGGAAATTGGAGCTACACTACAGTGTTTTGGCTCTTAGAGCCAAGCCAGTAACCTGGATCTGAATTCGCTTTATTGCATACCTCTAAAAGATATACATGTATGAAATGGTAAGTTTTGCACCTAAAAAGGTGCCAGATTCTGTAATGGAGGTGTGGCTTGTAGAGCTGTCAAGCATGTTTTTTTCCCTGTGTGACAACTTGAACCAACAGCTCTTTGAATTGAGTACTTTTGTATACCCAATATAAGCATAAACGTAAACATTACAGTTTGTAAAGTCCAGCTATAAAACCAGGGCTGGCTGAAGGTTTGAAACGTAACTTGGATTTCAAGTATGGGATACTATTCTTTATGAACTGTTGGAGGTTAGGAAAGATTATTAAGTACATCTCCCTCCAAACAGGAATAGCTCGTTTTAATATTTTGTTCGAATCAATTTATCAATCAATCAGGAAATTGTAAAGCGCGCTACTCACCCGTGAGGGTCTCAAGGCGCTGGGGGGGGGGGGTGCAGCTCCGAGTCAGCTGAAGAGCCAGGTCTTGAGGCTCTTCCTGAAGGTGTGCAGCGTGGGGGAGCGTCTGATGTTGAGCCGGAGCTCGTTCCAGGCCTTTGCCGTGACGTAGGTGACGGCTCTTCCACCCGCTCTGGTTCTGCGGATACGAGGGGTTTCTGCTGGGGCGAGGTCGGCGAAGCAGAGGTTTCTCTTGGGTACGTGGAAGGAGACGCTTTCGTTGAGGTATTTGGGTCCGGTGTTGTGGAGGGATTTGTAGGCATGGGTGAGAAGCTTGCTCCCCTTCTTGACGGGGAGCCAGTGGAGGTCTCGCAGGTGTTGGGTGATGTGATCATGTAGTGGGACGCCGAGGACGAATCTGGCCGCGGTGTTCTGAATGGTCTGGAGTTTGCCCAGCAGGGTTTTGTTGATTCCAGCGTAGAGGGTGTTTCCGTAGTCCAGTCTGCTTGTTATGAGTGCGTGGGTGATGGTCTTTCTGGATTCGGGGGGGATCCATTTAAAGGTCTTGCGAAGGATGCGGAGGGTGTTGAAGCAGGTGGAGGTGACGACGTTGATCTGGCGGGTCACAGTGAGGAAGGAGTCAAGTATGATGCAGAGGTTCCGGGCATGGTCCGTTGGGGTGGGGGGGTTGTCGAGGGCGGTGGGCCCCCAGGTGTTGTCCCAAGCTGAGGGGGTGGGTCCGAGGACCTCAGTCTTCTCCGAGTTGAGTTTCAGTCAGCTGCGGCTCATCTAGGATGTGACATCCTTCATTCCTTCCTGAAAGCTGAGTCTGGTGGTGTCGGGTTCCTTTGTGAGGGAGAGGATGACCTGGGTGTCGTTGGCGTAGGATACTATGCTGAGTCCATGCTGTCTGACGATGGCAGCGAGGGGGGCCATGTAGATGTTGAAGGGCATGGGACTGAGCGATGATCATTGGGGTACTCTGCAGTTGATCTCTGTGGGTTTGGAGAGGAAAGGAGGGAGTCTGATCCTTTGGGTTCTGCCAGCGAGGAAGGAGCGGAGCCAGTCGAGGGCGGTTCCCTGTATGTTGGCGTCATGGAGTCTGGCTGCGAGAGTGCGGTGGGAGACGATGTCGAAGGCTGCGGAGAGGTCTAGTAGGATGAGGGCCGCGGTGTGGCCTTGGTCGAGGAGCGTGCGGATGTCGTCTGTGGCGGCGAGGAGGGCGGTCTCTGTGCTGTGGTTGCTGCGGAATCCGGATTGGGAGGGGTCGAGAATGGCGTTCTCTTCGATGAAGTTTGTCAGGTGGGCGTTGACGATCTTCTCAGTGACTTTGGTTGCAAAGGGGAGAAGAGAGATGGGTCGGTAGTTTTTCATGTCCGTCGGGTATGCCGAGGGTTTCTTGAAGAGGGGCTTGACTTCTGCGCATTTCCAGTCATCGGGGAATGTGCCGGATTTGAAGGTGGCGTTGATAGTGCGTTGTAGCTGGGGTGCAAAGGCGGCTCTGTGGAAGATGTGCGGCGGGCAGGGGTCCGTGTGGTCTTCTGAGTGCGTGCTCTTCATGGTCGTGGCGGTATCTTCCGTGGAGACTGGGGTCCAGGCAGTGATGGTGGGCTGGGTGTCGACGCTGGAGGTAGGGGTGGTATCTGGAGTCTGTTCGCAGAAGTTGTCGTAAAGGGCCTTGATCTTCAGATGGAAGTAGGAGCATAGCTTGTTGCAGAGGTCCTGGGAGGGTGTGACGTCCGTGGCTTCGCTGAGGGGTTTGGTGAATTGCTGGATGATGCTGAATAGTTCTTTTGAGTTGCTGAAGTTGGCGAGGATTTTGTTCCGGATGAAGGTCCTTTTGGTGGATCTGATGAGTTGGTGGTATTCTGTCATGGCGTTCTTGTAGGTGGTCTGGTCTTCAGTGGTTTTGCTGTTCCTCCATCGTTTTTCGAGACGTCTGCAGGTGCGTCTGGATTCTTGGAGGTTGGTGGTGAACCAGGTGGCCTTCATGGGGCGCTGTCTGTCGGGGTTCCGGAGGGGGGCGAGTTTGTCTGCGCAGTTGGTGATCCACCGGTGTAGTTCTTTGGCTGCAGGGTTGGCGTCGGTCGAGGCGGGTGGGGGATCGTGGTTGAGGTACTCCTCTGTGACCTTGCTCCAGTTCCTTCGCGGTGGGCGTGGAGTGGGTTTGTGTGCGGTGGCATTGTTGAAAGAAGTGTACGCAGTGGTGGTCCGTCCAGAGAGGCTGCATGGTGTGGCTGAAGTGGATGTTGTTCCCTCCTGCGAAGATGGGGTCGAGGGTGTGTCCTGCCTTGTGGGTGGGGGTGATAACGAGCTGTTTCAGTCCGATGTTGGTGAGGTTGTCCAGGAGGGCGGTGGAGTTGGGGTCGCTGAGGTTGTCAAGGTGGAAGTTCAGGTCTCCGATGAGTATGTAGTCTATGGAGGCGATGCCAAGGGGAGCGATGAGATCGTAGATGGTGGTGGTGAACGAGGTTCAGGGTCCGGGGGATCTGTAGGCGAGGGTGCCACGCAGCGTTGTTCTGGGGCTGGTCTGGATCTGGAAGTGAAGGTGTTCGGTGGTGGAAGGGGAGTTGCTAGTGCTGGAGGTGGAGAGTCGGAGGGAGCTCTTGTGTGCGATGGCGAGTCCTCCTCCCGGATGGTTGGGGCGGTCCTTCCTCTGGATCTTGTAATCGTCAGGGGTGGCGATGTCGGGGGCGGAGGAGGCGTTGGTCCAGGTTTCCGTGAAGAAGGCAACGTCTGGGGAGAGGGTGTCGAGGAGGTCCCAGATCTCTATGGCTTGTATGTGCAGGGAGCGCACGTTGAGGAGGATGCACCTCAGGGCTTCGGAGGTGCTGGTGTCGGGTGCGGCGGCCGTGGGGGTCCGGCAGCCGTGGGGGTCCGGAGGATGGTGAAGGAATGTCGGCAGTGTCGGCAGGAAAACTGGCCGTGGGTGGTGTTCGGCGTCGACAGCTGGCAGTTGTTGTTCCTTCTGGGGTTGAGTGCGAGGAGGGGAGCTGAGTCGTAGCGGTGGGTGGTCAGAGATCCAGGGTCCCTGGCGCTGGTCGCGGTCGTGGACAGGCGCAGATGGGGGCAGACGGGCTTGCCTTTGGCGCGGCCGCCATTAAATAGGGGAAGGGGGAGGAAAGTGCAGCTAGGAGGCGGGAGCGGGAAACCGGCAGGGGGGAGGGGCCACGGGAGGAGCAGCGGCGAAAAACGGGCACGGAGGGCACAACAGGAACAGAGGCAGAAATAAAGAAAGGGGGCAAGATAAAATAGAAACACAGAAGGACAGAAAAAGACAGAAAACGGGCACAACACGAAGACAGACAACAGCGGACCAGTAGAAGAGCAAGGCTCTCCCACTGGACCACCAGGGAAGAGGTGCAGGCAGGAGCCTGCGGGTGGAGGAGGGCCTCAAACACCTATCTAGCAGCGAGGTGAAGTGGCAGCAGCACTACAGCGGAGCTGCAGGAGCGGAGAGCTAGGTCTCTGACCAGGAATCACTCATGAAAGTCTGTTTCTGATCTGCCATAGCACAGGTTTTGCATCCAGATTGACAGTCAAAACATTCTCCTGTATTCGGATCCTCCACCTGACCTTCTAAGCATTCACTGAAAGAACAGGCACCATTTTGCAGTTTATAATTCTCCTTGCACATGTCACAATTCTCAACACCAGTGCACAGTTGGGCTTGGAGGGTTCACAGACATATCGGTCTAGATCCTGGTAGTAACCTCGCGGACAATGCACCTTGCATCGATTGCAATGGAGGAAGCGTTCCATGCCATCTTCACCTATTCCATCTCGGTGCATTCGAAAGGCTTGTGGCCTCTGCATTCCTCACAGCTCGAGTGGCAGTCCACGCATTGGTTATTTAGGGCAAACTACCTGCTTGGGCACACGAGGCCGGCGCCTCGTGAAGACCATAAACTTAAGCTGTCTACAAATAACATACAAGGCATCCAACCATAGAGCATGGTGTGACCTCCGGTATAAAACAGTAAATGTGGCATGTGTATGGGCAAGAAAAACATTACAACAACGCATTCTTAGTATGAGAAAGAATATAACCTTTGTGTGTGACATGAAATCATGGATGTGTTGTTGTATTGGACAGAGTAACATTTCCAGCATAGTTCCTATTTCTAGATGTAGGTCAAAATATTGCTCACTGTTTCGTTGCAACTATAGAAACATGGGTAGGCATTTTGCAATTGAGGATTAAAAAAAAAGTGTCGATAAACCAGGAGGTCTGACGTAATAAAAAAGATAGCCAAAGTAAAGATATGGAGAAATAGAGGGGTGAAGAGCAGAGCAAAGTTGTGTAAATGGCGAGATGACAGCGGTTTGGTGGATGATCTCATCTGGTACATCCATATATTGCAGAGTGCACAATGAAATGCACAGGAAAGCATTTATGTGCTGCTCATGTTGGAGGTCTGGGGGGGGAGAAGTCAACCCTACAGCAGATGATGTGGCAGTATACTCATCGGGTCCCCCTCAATGCTATAGGCCAAATCACAGATGAGGCAGATAGGTTTGGAGCAGTCTCTGGGTACAAACTCAATTTAGCAAAGACTCAGATTTTGCTTAGCTGTTATTCTGAACGTCATGTTTTTGGTATCACTCCAATAGCTATTTACCTCGGGTTTAACATCTATGACTCCCGCTTGAAGTTTGTTAGTTTTAAACTGCGATCATGGAGTCATCTTCCACTTATGTAACATCGTTAAAATTAACATTCTCCCTAAATTTCTTTATATTTTTCGTTCAATTTCATTACGAGTGCCTGACTCATTTTTTAAGTGACTTGAGGGGGTCAGCGGCAGTTTTATCTTTTTTTTTTTGTGGTATTTTCTTTATTAACATTTATGCAGTTTACAGATACAGCAGTGAAAACCGCATCAGATTGCATAACAACAAAAAATATCCCGTGGCAGTATAATACAGCAGTACATACATTCTCAGATAATGTCGACATATAATGCAGTGCAGAGACCTATAAAGGGCAATCGTATACAGTGATGTTATACATCAGGGTCAGGCGACGTATCCCGTTCTTTGGATCTTAAGTACAGTAACAAGGGTTCCCAGATATCTTTGGGCCTGGAGGTGGTGGGAAGTTCTTCGCATATAATGTCAGGGTGTCGCAACAGTACACCATATCTGCTATCCATTGGGCAGCAGTGGGGCTAGCCTTACTTTCCCAGGTCATCGCAACCCGTCTCTTGGCTAATAATAATGCTACCCTCACCAGTTTACCCAAGCTTCCCTTCAGGAATGGTACCAGGGATAACAAACACACCTGAGGAGAACAGTCAAGCACAAGATGGGTCATTTCTTGCAGGGTATCGATGACAGCAGCCCAGAACGCTGCTACCTTTCCGCATTCCCATGCCAGATGCCAGAAATCTGCGCCTGTTTTACCACACCTTTTACATTTATCATTATCTCTGATACCATATTTAAATAACTTGTGTGGTGTGTGGTATACTTGGTGTAAATATTTAAAATGAATTATGCGCAGGTTTCCATTAGGTGTGAGTGTGCCAGTGAGCTGGCAGCAGTGCTCCCAATCCTTCTGTGTGATCTGTGGATCTAATTTCGCGTTCCACTTTTCCATACTGTGATTGTGAGGTAAAGGTGTTTCCTCTCAAGCAGCCCTATACAATTTGGTTACCATTCTGCGTCTCGTGGGGCTGATGAGTAGAGTGTGTAGAGATTGCAGCGCCGGGGGTTCGGAGGGGAATGTGGGGTAGTGTGCCTGCAGTGCTTTCTTCAGTATATGGATAGTGAAAATAAATAGTGGCGTTTGGTTGTGCACATAACTTAAATCTTCAGCCGTTAAAAATGCGCCATTAGGGAAGACATCTTGCATTTTGTTAATCCCGGCTAATGTCAAGATACGCATGGCCCCCGCTTCGTGTGTTACAGATGCCCCTGCATGATATGCTAGGGGTTGTAGTGGAGAGTATAAAAGCAATTTCACCGCCCTGTGACCAAGCGCCTGCCAGGCTGCGACAGTAGTATCAATGGAGTTAATTTCAGATTTGGGCGTGCCCCTGTTCGTGTGAGTCAGTATAGATCCCAGGGGGATAGGGTGTGCATCACCATCTTCCACTGCAAAGTGTGGAATGAAGCTGTGTGTAGTATACCAGTAGTGAGCATATTGTGCTTGTGCGCAAAGGTAATATAAGTACATATCCCGCACACTAAAGCCCCCTTTGTGATAGTCTAAAGTAAGGGTCGCCAGACCTACTCGAGGCTGCTTACCGCTCCATATCAGCCTGAGTAGTAGTGTTCGTAGCGTTTTAAAAAATACTGGTGGCAATTGTATTAGGGATGTTACTAATGAAATAAAGGAACTTTGGCAGCACAACCATTTTGATGAGCGCCATGCGGTCCGCCAGTGATAATGGCAGCCGTATCCACCTGTCCACTTGCTGTTCCAATCGCGTGCAGGCCCGTCCATAGTTTTCACAGATGACTACCTCGGGATCTCGGTGCACACACACCCCAAGGTACTTTACGGGCTCCGCCGTCCACATCAAGGGAAATTCAAGATCGTGAGGAGACGTAGTCTCAGTTAGTGGTACCACCACAGACTTGGACCAGTTTATTGTGAGACCTGCGAATCGGCCAAATCGTATATATTCCCTTAGGATTGGCACCATAAAAGTGTGTGATTCTCTAATAAATAGCAGCATGTCATCTGCGTAAAGTGAGATACTAACAGGGCGGTGAACAAAGCACAGCGCCGCTTTTTTGTGTCGTTGCCGAATGATGCAAGCAAGTGGTTCTAACATTACCGTAAACAGAAGCGGAGACTGGGGACAGCCCTGCCTCGTCCCCCTGCTTATCTGTATAGGGTCCGAGGTGGTGCCCTAGACACGTACCCGGGCTGTGGGGTTGGTGTACAGCAACCGTATCCAGTTGATGAAGATCGGAGGAAACCCCATTCGTTGAAGAATATGAAAGAGGTAGCCCCATTCGATGGAGTCAAAGGCTTTGGCCGCATCAAGCATCACGGCTGCCGCCTTTAGGTCAGGGTCAAGTATGTGATACATGGCGAAGAGCGTTCTCAGATTATACAAGGTGGACCTATCAGGAATAAATCCGGATTGATCCGGCAGAACCAAGTTAGGCATTAGGGGGTTTAAGTCTAGCAGCTAGGATGTTCGCTAGAAGTTTCGCGTCCGTGTTTATAAGCGATAGCGGACGGTATGAGTCACATCTAGAAGGCGGCTTGTCTTTCTTAAGCAGGGTGATAATGAGGGCCTCCCTGAGCGTCGGCGGGAGCGTGCCCGTCTCGTAGGCCTCTGCGTACATTTCAAGCAAGTGAGGAGTCAGTTCTTCTGCGAATGCCTTGTAAAACTCGCAGGTGAGTCCGTCAGGACCTGGCGCTTTTTTGTTAGGGAGAGACTTGATCGCTGTTCGGATATCATCTTCAGTTATCGGTTGACCCAGGTATTCTCACTGGCCATCTGAAAGCCACGCGAGGGCAATGTCCGACAGATAGTCATCTAATTCTGCAGCAGATGCCCTCGTCTGCGATGTGTACATGTCTGCATAGGTTTGTTTGAACTGCGAGGCAATGTCCCGGGTGGTAAAGTGGTCCACACCAGAAGTATCAGTTATTTTGGTAATGGTATGTCTGTCTTCCCTAGCTTTTATTTTGAGATCTAGATTATGGCCTGGTCTGCCTCCCTCCCCGTATGCACGGGCAACATGCCCTTTTGACAAATACCTAATTTCATCGTTCGCCAGATCATTGTATTTCAACACTGATTCTTTAATTTGTGCAAGGAGTGTGGCGCTAGGGGAGCTTGCATATTCCCTTTCTAAGCAGCGCAGGTAGTTTTCAGTCATGGTCAGTTGGCCACGGATATCTTTCAATATCCCCGCTGTTGTGCTGATACATGTACCACGGATCGTGGCTTTGAAAGCCTCCCAGAGGGTTGCTGCACTATCTACCGACCCCTTGTTCTGCTCGAAATATTGGACAATGGCTTCATGGATGGTGTGTGTGTGTAGAGTGGGTCCAGTAGCGCCTCAGAACGAAACCGCCAGGTAAATTGCCGACTAACTGTTTGTGGGATGTGCAGTTTAAGTATGACTGGGTTGTGGTCAGACAGCGTCCTTGGTAGCCCCTCTATATCCGACACCCAAGTTGTCGCTGTCTCACTCATTATCCAGTAATCTAACCGCGACCAACTTCCATGCGCCGTTGAGACATGCGTCCCCTCTAGTGTGTCCGTGTGTCGCAAGCGCCATACATCTGTCAGACAGAGCTCTGCTATTCCGTCAATAACCCTGGCCGCCTTGGGCGATTGCCCCCCCCCATTCCACTTGATTTGTCCTTGCCGGGATCTAGGTGAGTATTGAGGTCACCCCCCCCCATATTATCGTAGCAGCCGGCCAGTCCCTCAGTATGGCTATTATCCGTTCATAGAGCCCAGGATCGTCTGTATTGGGGCCATATACATTTACCAGGGTGACGAGTTCTCCCGCCAAGTTGCCGTGAGTTATGACATAACGGCCCACGTCGTCCGTACAGCTTTTGATCATAGTGAATGGAAGAGTTCTTTTGATGAGCATGAGCACCCCTCTAGCGTAGGAAGAATACGAGGAGGCCAGGCGATAACCAGCCCATTGTGACCCAATGTGTGACTCATTGTAACGTGTCAAGTGTGTTTCTTTGATGAGGGCAATTTTTACCTCATGGCGATCTAGATATGCCAGAACCTGACGTATTTTCTTGGGTGAATTAAGCCCACGCACATTCCATGTCAAGCAGACTATTTTCTCACTAGCTGTACGTGACATTTGAGTAGATCATATAGTGTATAAAATACTGTCTTGTGGTTTGTGGCCTCCTGGCCTGCCTGGATACGTTGGTGTAGGCCTGGCTGCCATGATGACTTTTGCGCACGTTACTCTTAGCCGTTGTTCTGTCGCCCTCTGCTCCTGCCAAGTTATTTTACAACTGTCTGCGTTTTCTGTTTCTCACCTTTTCTCCTGTTCCTTTTGGGCTCAGTCTGAACAACAGTTACAAGGTCGAAAAACACGTCCCTGGTTCTTGCTGATATGGCCAGTCCTCGCACCTAGACATAACACTATGTACAGCTGCCATGGGGAAATTGGTGGGCTTTTATTATTGCGTTTTTCCCTCTTGAGAGGGACTTGAAGAAAACCTTTCCAGAGAGAAGAGCTGTGATTGTCTGCTGATGTAGTGTTTGCATCTAGAGACTGAAGTATGGGGGTTCGCGTGTCAAAGCCCAGAGGTCTTCTATTGTTATAATAAACAAGCTATTAGCACGGGGAGGGTGGTAAGGCCATTAAGCCCTCTATCCACTGCTTTGTGAAATGCTTTCCCCGTTGGTATTCTATGGAGTTGTAACTATGCTGATTATATTATTCTTATGCATTATGCTGATAGTACTGTCACGTGTACTGTATCTTAGAGCACGTATGTTGAAATAAACATTTTAACCTATACTGTGTCTCTCCTTACGCCGGTTGTGGACAGGTATGAGTGAGTGACGAAAGGGTGTTCTTGCTACTGCGAGTCCTGAGAGAGAGAGAGATACCGTGTTCTGGGTTGTCTAATCATTGGTACATTGTTGCTAATGGGACGCTAAGGCTAGTTGGGTTGGGGTTTTAGGTGCTAAGGTTTATGTTTGGCTCACCACTATATTCCGAGGTCCTATTATCCTGTGCATAGCTCTGTGTGTGTGCAGAATCCCTACGACAATACCAGCGTTGTAACGCAGTCCTGCCCTGTCTGCAGTATATTATCTGAGTAACTTTTTGCGACATGAACAAACCCCGCAGTCCCCCCTCCCCCCCCACGTCCCCCACCCACTTCAGCAACCCCAACATGCCAAAGCCATCCTGAACCTCCCAAAACAATACCCAGTAATGAAACAAAGCTGAAAACAGCTGTGGGGATCACCCATCGGGGAGCGCTGGAGCACAGGTATCCTCCCAGATTACAAGGGAGGTGGACGGAAAACCATGGTAGAAGCAAAGTTACCCCCCGCGTACCTGCAGAAGTAAAAAATTAGACAAGCAGTGATATGTACAATCATAATAACAGAAATCTTATTTGCATAGCCAGAGTCCAGATCCTCAAGTCAGACGGCAGTGGCCAAAGGCGTAAGGAAGACAGTGTCTATGCACAGTTCGCACACAAGAATAACCAAACTACGCCATTGGAAACATGGAGCTGCACTAACACAACAGTCCCTCACTCAGTAGCTGCGTGCGAGGAGCCATCGCTGTCATCGTCCGCGGAATTGGAGGACGCCCGGTTCCTGTGCTTTAGAGTCTTTGCGTAGTCCATCGCAGATTTTGGCGTGGTAAAGATCTTCGATTTACCGTTCACATCTATGCGAAGTCGCGCTGGATACAGCATAGCGTAGGGGACCTTTTCCGCCATGAGGAGTCGCTTCACAGGTTGATATTCTTTTCTCGCAGCCTGCACCGTTGCAGTAAAATCCGGGTAAAAAGCCAGGGAGTTCCCTTCATGAACGATATTCCCCTTTTCTCTGGCCAGTCGAAGGATGGTGTCCCGGTCTCTGTAATTGAGTAGCCGCGCGATTATGGGGCGTGGTGGAGCCCCTGGAGGGTGACGGGCTGCCAGCGAGCAGTGTGCTCGCTCCGCTATGAGCATTGATGATAGATGTTCGGCGCCAAAGATCGGCTGCAGCAAATTCTCAAGATAGGTTTCAAGGCGGCCAGTGTTGGTGGACTTCGGAAGGCCCGTAATCCTTAGGTTGTTACACCTTGATCTGGCTTCTAAGTCCTCATTTTTAGCCTGTATGACAGCCAGCACTTTTTCCATCGCAAGCATTTTTGTGGACATCTGCTGTAAACCATCCTCTGTTCTATTGCTTTTGATAAATATTTTTTATCTGCAAGAATTGTTGATAAACTTGCCACAGAAATGTTATTCAAACATCTTTTATCTGAAAAATAATAATTTTGTTCCTTGTAAAAACATAAGAACCAATGAATCAATCACGGAACAATGAATATTCAAAACACGGGTATATATAGAAAACAAATTTTTATCTTTTGAAATTTATCAAGGGTACTACACAGTTATATAAACAATGTAACACGAGGAAAATAGATACAATTGTATGATCCTTCAATGCCACTATTGTAAACACTTCATCTCATTATACATTATTTTCCAGAAGAAGTGTGAGTGTCGACGTTTCGGTCTCTATGCATTTGTCCATGAGACCATCTTCAGGACTACCATAAATATAACAAATGACCCCTGAATGATGTTTCCAAAGATTCAAGAATTACAATTGACACACATATGTCAAATCAATCGTCGTTCTGTAACTTTTGTTTAAGGTGAATAATCATCAAGAGATACAGGTAAATGATATAGGTAAATGAACTCTGGTGCTTTATTGGACGGTGTAAATAAATTTCCAGTCCTCAGCCACTTCTCAGTTGAAAGAGTTTATTCTGTTAGATTTTGTAGCGCAGCCAAAGTTCAGCAGTCAGCAGTTGGATTAATATCCATATTGATATTAATCAAACTGCTGAACTTTGGCTGCGGTACAAAATCTAACAGAATAAACTCTTTCAACTGAGAAGTGGCTGAGGATTGGAAATGTATTTACACCGTCCAATAAAGCACCAGAGTTCATTTACCTATATCATTTACTTGTATCTCTTGATGATTATTCACCTTAAACAAAAGTTACAGAACGACGATTGATTTGACATATGTGTGTCAATTGTAATTCTTGAATCTTTGGAAACATCATTCAGGGGTCATTTGTTATATTTATGGTAGTCCTGAAGATGGTCTCATGGACAAATGCATAGAGACCGAAGCGTCGACACTCACACTCTCTTCTGGAAAATAATGTATAATGAGAAGAAGTGTTTACAATAGTGGCATTGAAGGATCATACAATTGTATCTATTTTCCTCGTGTTACATTGTTTATATAACTGTGTAGTACCCTTGATAAATTTCAAAAGATAAAAATTTGTTTTCTATATATACCCGTGTTTTGAATATTCATTGTTCCGTGATTGATTCATTGGTTCTTATGTTTTTACAAGGAACAAAATTATTATTTTTCAGATAAAAGATGTTTGAATAACATTTCTGTGGCAAGTTTATGAACAATTCTTGCAGATAAAAATATTTATCAAAAGCAATAGAACAGAGTATTTCAAACAAAACCCTTGAAGGCGTTGTTTACCCGTTTATTTGAATTGCCCAAGCCCTCAAGGGTAGATTGGGTTTCCCATTATATTGAATTGTAAACCATCCTCAGCATCAGATATGCGCGTTTCCGCTTTGCCCAGGCGCAGAGCGTGTTTGTCCAGTTTGGTGGACATGTGATCCATTCTCAAATTTAAGCTGTCTATCTTGCCATCAATGGTCTGTAAACTGGTCTGCAGAGCAAGGAGTGTTTTTTCAATTGCGGACAGACTGTCCGAAGGGGTGTCCACTTCTGAATCCGAGGTGGCCCGCTGTTGTGATTTGGCAGACCTGCGGGGCTCGAATGTGAGACGAGGTTGGCCGCGCTCAGTTTTGCCCATTTTTTGATCCTTCGCTCTTGCTGACCGCTCGGAGGCAAGAAGAGCGCTTGACCCAGCGAGATATGAATTCTGTGCGCTCCAGACCCCTCCAGGCGCCGCAAGAGCAGTTAGTACCGACTGTTAGGCAAACAATCGTGAGGGCGCTTCGAAAATAATACAATGTGAGCTCCCAGAGGCCAGGGCCACCGCTTGGCAACGTGGCGCAGGAGAGTAGGCACAACTCCTTCAGAGCAGCGAGCCCTCAGTAGCCGACGGGTGCTGTAAGCAAAGGAAGTCCCAAATGCAGCGCGATGGGATCCAAGTGGGGTGATGAGTCTATGTGGCCCCCTCACCCGCTGCGTGTGTGGTTCACTGATTTAGGATCCAGGCAGTGGTGCGCAACCAGGTGAGTTTCCGGATGTTAACACCCCAGGGAGCTGTGTAGCTCCGCGTAGCTAGCAACGCTGTGTAGTGCTGTAGACGGATGAATGGCGCTGGTGTATGAAGCGTGTGCCCACCTTATTTACAGGGCCTGACTTGTGTAGGCCATATGGTGCAATTGAGCGGGGAAGGCCAGTTCGTCACTCCAGCGCAGCAGTACAGCGTGTGCCGTCCCAGTCGAGCCTTCCACGACGGCAGTGAGAATCATGGGAAGGGGGGGGCACTCGCCTCCAACGCTCCGCGCCGCTGAGCAACACAGATCAAGGGTCCAGTGCACAACGTGGATTTGTGAGGCCTGGGCGCGGGCGCCTACAGAGGTAATGGCCGCCGTTAGCAGACACATCGCCCCGGTTCGCAGCCAGCAAGCCGCACAATGTTCGCGGTACCTCGGGGGCGGCAGGTCCGCCACGGCCTCGCTCCGACGTTCCTGGTCGAGTCCCGTACACTCCGGCAATCCTTTTCTGCAGAGTCGCACCGGTCCGGAGACGTTAGCGCTGCCCCGGTGAGACAGCGATGCCCACAGGTATTGTGCTTCCGCCACTCATGCACTGGGCGTTAATTCCTCCAGGAGAGCGCCAGATGATGATTCGAGCTTCCGCAGCCAGCCGCCAGCATCAGCCGCAGTGTTCCCCCGCCCTCCGCGTACCGGCACTCGGCTCGAGCGCTAGGCCGCCATTTTGCAAGCGCAGGCCCGCTCCGCAAACATGCCGGTTCCACCTCAAACCGGGGCGCTGGCAGCAATATTCACCCGCTTTCTGCAGCCTGGAAGGTAGCGTGTACACATCCCGCAGTTTAGAGTGAGTTTTAGGTACGGGGGTATAAGGATTGTTGATTAATGAAATTCCGTCCGGCAGAGCTGCACTAAAGTGCAGCCATTTCGCTGTGCGCCCTCTAGCGCCCCCAGCGGCAGTTTTATCTGGGGCTATAAAAGAGCCAGACGGGCAATGCGCTTCATGAAATTACCAGCTAATCAAGACGGCTTGCTACTTCCTGATTTTAAGTTATATTTCTGGGCAGCTTTTGGACTGCGTATTCGGAATTTACTTACATATTTTAATCCTGATTCTCTTCTATTGGATTATCAATTGGCCCTGGGCTCTGACTTTAGGTTATCTCTTTGCAGGCGGTCGGACTCAAATTATTTTAAACGGTGCGGTTCAAAATCATTAGGGACATTCATCGGATCTAGGGGGAAATCTGTATTATTATGCCATGCCACATATACATCTTATACTCCGTTGTGGGGCAATCCTGATTTTCCACCTATCTTCCATGATAAGGTGGTTAGGCTGTGGTTTACACTAGGCTCGGCATGGTTATTTCAGCAGACGACATTAGTGATGCATTTGATATTGTGACTAAGGTTGTAATTTTTCTTGATGAGTTAGATTGTACCTTCTTTTTTTTTTTTCTCTTTTCTTTGTGACTTGCTATATCTTTTCTGTTCCTATTTGATTAGGAAATGATTCTGCTATATTATTGTTACATATTTGTTAATATCTTTGTTTAAATGTATCAAGACTGCTGTTATAATGGACCTTATGTAACTAAATTAAAAAGCAAAAAAAGAAACACGTTACAACAGCGCATTCTTAGTATGAGAAAGAATATAACCTTTGTGTGTGACATGGAATCCTGATCAACTGGGATGTGTTGATGTATTGGAACCGGGTGACATTTCCAACGTAGTTCCTATTTCTAGATGTAGGCCAAAATATTGCTCACTGTTTAGTTGCAACTATAGACACATGGGTAGGTATTTTGCATGCAGTTGGAGATTAAAAAATAAATGTGGATAAACCATGAGGTCCGACATAATAAGAAAGATAGTGAGCCAAAGTAAACATATGTAGAAAGAGAGGGGAGAAATGCAGAGCAAAGTTGTGTAAGTGGCGAGATGACAGAGGTTTGGTAAATGATCTCATCTGGTACATCCATATTTTGCAGAGTGGACAGAAAAGCACAGGAAAGTATGTATGTGTTGCTCATGTTGGAGGTCTTGGAGGGGAGAGAGAGTCAACCCTTTGTAGGTATTCGTCCAGTTTATCCCAGATAAGTGATGGGAGTTTTAGACATCCTTGTATTGTGTGAATAAATAATTATGACCTTCTTAGGCACGTGAATCATGTCCAACACATATACATTGATATACGCTTTGGTGATTTCCATTCTGAGAGAATTTGTTTATTGGCTTTTGATCTATAAGTGGCAAATGTGAGGATGGTAAATTAGGAACCTGGAGGGCAGCGTGTATTCCTAGTGATGTTGTAACAAAACCAAGATTGATGTGCATTTAGAAAATGTCTTGGAGGTGTACACTTATAGAGCCCCAGAGTGAGTATATGAGCTTGCAGCTAAAGATCATGTGTTCGAGGTTGCCTATTTTTTCATTACAGTTCAAGCAGGTGTCTGATGTGTATAGAGCAAGACCGGTAAGTTTAGCTGGCGTCCAGAATGCTTGATGAAGAAAAAATTGTTTGTACTCAAATAATATTGGTATTATTTTATTTTTACCAGTATTGCCAGTAAGCCTCCTTGGATAGGTGTGCTTGTTTAACAACAATAGTTTTTTTTTCCACCTACCTAATAGTGGGCCTGTTTTTTAGGCTTTATTCAAGTTAATAATTTTCCATTGGGCTTCTCCATTGGGTCGTCAGAGGTAACTTTCCATCAATGGAGCCAACAGGGCATGCATTGACAGAAAGCGGACAGTCTACCCATCTCTTAATAAGGCGGGCAGCCAGTCAGGTTGACAGACAGGGTACTCTGTTGCGTTTGTGGAGGAGTTCCCGGCCTGCCAAACTCTAAATATGGCCCGTAGTTCCTGTAAATAATCTTTTGAGACAAACAAGTTATTTACCTTCGGTAATGCTCTTTATGATCCAAACTCTACCTAACTGCAGATTCCTTACCTTTAGAATCTTCCTCAGGTGCCAGACTGGTTACAGAAAATTTGTCAGTCATGTTTCTGTTCGCCAACGCATAGAGGCAAAACTCTTGTGCTCTGACATCAGTGTCTTATCTTTTCACTTTTTGCTCCCTCATATTCAGAGGGTGAAACAATTGTGGTGACTGTGTGATAGGGTGGGGGTGGGTAGTGAGGCATTTGTGGTTGGATATTAACAAAAAAGCATTACTGAATGTAAGTAACTTGTTCTGAAGGATTCTTCTAACTGCAGATTTCTCACTTTTAGAATAGATACCAAAGTTGTAACTTCCAAAGGTGACAAGTCTGTGGAGTGGATTCTGATAAGAAAGTCCTGCAGAATTGAGTGGGCGAAGTGTCCTTTCCTCCTGACCTGGCTGTCAAAGCAGTAGTGCTTTGTGAAAGGATGCACTTACACCCATGTCACAGCCTGGCAGATATCAATGATAGTGCCAAATCCATCATAGCGGCCTTGGCACTGGTGGGCTTTGGGGGGCTGTTTCGTAGCCACTGCATAGCAGATCTTGATGCAGAGGACTATCCACCTCAAAAGAGTCCTCGTCTATGCAGCATCCCCTTTCTTTGCTCCAGAAAACCCTACAAAGAGCTGATTGTTCATGCGATAGGCCTTTGTAGATCAAAATAAAAATTCAAAGCCCTTTTAGGGTCCAACTGATAGAGCATAACCTCCTCTTTCAAAAGGTAAGGTGAAGCAAAGAATGTTGGTAAGGGGAGTATGGAAAGGAGTTGCAACCTTTCGTAAGAAGGAAGCCCAAGTCCTCAGTACCAATTTGTCTAGAAAGAAGGTGCAGCAGGGTGGTTGCACTGAAAGTACCTGCAGTTCACTCAGTTGATGAGCCGATGTAATCGCAATGAGGAAGTCAGTTCTGAGGGTGAGGAGACGCAGCAAACAACTATGCATAGGCACACAGGATCTACACATACGAAATGTCAAAACCATGTTAATGTTCCACTGAGGTTTCACAGACAGTTTGGGATGGAACATGTGTGACAAACCTTTAATACACCACATCACAGCTTGTGATAAGGGTGGCTGGTCTGCCAAACTCAGAAAGACCAACAAGGCTGACAAATAACCCTCTGCAACCCACTGCAATATATTGCAGTGCTAAAGAAAGAACAAAAAACAGAATATCTGAAAGCTTAGCCTGTAAGGGGTCACTGTTTCGGGCACCCCACCAGGTAACAAACTTGACCCAGCACCTAGCAGAGATATATTTAGTGGAAGGGTGTCTGGCAGTGAGGATGACATCTACCACCTCTGGTGGCAACTTGAGCACAGTCAAGTGCCAAGCTCAATCTCCACGCATGGCGATGCAAGTTGCAGAGATTCGGATCAAGGACTCTGCCTTTTTGCTAAGACAGGAGGTCTTTCAGAAGCGGAAGCCTGATTGGAGAACAGATGATCTTGCTCAGGAGTACCTACCACACTCTCCTGAACCAGTATGAGGCAGTTTAGGATGACTTGTGCTCAGTCATTCTAGATCTTCTCTGGAAGTCCGCTGGATGATGTGCAGAAGTCCCTTGTTCCATTCCAGCTGGAATGCATCTCCTAATGAGTTCTCTTGCAGAAACTCGAATGCGCTAAATTATCGTCACTGTCCGTTCTGAATGGTGGCGAACAATGCTATGCTAATCTAACTAACTTCAGAGACATACAGCCTCTTTGCTTAAGGCTCAGGACCCTACTCCATCCTGCTTGATGTAATACCACATAACGGTTGTGTAGTCTTTAAGGACCTACACCAGCCTCCCCTTGATGGACGGCAGAACAGCCTTGCGGGTCGAACAAATTACATCAAGATTCAGTAGGTTGATGTGGAGCTGGTTCTCCGATGGATACCAGACGCCTATGATCTCTACTTCCCCTAGATACCGCCCCTCAATCAGCAGCAATGCATCCATCACCAATGTTAGCTATGGGTGGGGAAAGGAGAGCGGTCTGCCACAGGACAAATTATCATCGGTCAGCCACCACTGCAGATCGAGACATGGAAGGAAATGGAGAGATGGCGGCCTTGATGCTGGGCCCACTGGGATTTTAGATTCCATTGCAGGGCTTGATGGTGCCACCTAGAAATGCTGACAGGGAGGATGCACAAGGCCAAAAGACAAAGAGGATTTAAAGCCATTCTCACCGAGATAAAGGACTGACCCCGAAAAATCAGGATTACAGGCTGAATGTCCCAGACTCAATGCAATGGAGGGAAGGCTTTGACCCTCATCATATCCAGGATTGCCCCAATGAATGGAAGCCTCTGTGGTAGAATCAGGTGGGGCTTCGGTTGTTTATGGTGGATTCAATGATCTTTAGAGCTCTGCCATTGTCCATAGGTTGTCTACGACTGACTATGGCAAACCTGCCTTCAGAAGCCAGTTGTTGAGGTGTGGGAATACGGGAACTTTTGACCACCGCCATCACTTTCGTGACTACCGAGGGGCAGACAAGGCAGAAAGGGAGCATGGTAAACTTAAAGTTTTCCTGGCCCACCTTGAATCATAGGTAATACCTGTGAGACTGCAAGATGGGTATATGAAAATACGCATCTTATGAGTCCAAGGACACCATTGACTCTCCCGGGTCCATGAAATGCAGAAACGGAGTGAATGTAACAATTTTTAATGTGTCCTTCACAGGAAGGCATTCGGGGGTCAGAGGTCCAGGATAGGCCCTAGCCCTGTGTCCTTTTTCTGAACGAAGAACTAGCATTAATACCAATCCTCGCTCCTCTCTAACCCTGATACCTGTTCTGTAGTGCACTTGGAGAGTAAGAGATGCACCTCATGAAGCAGATTGGACAGATGCGCCTCTGAAATTCACCCTAGTGCAGGAGCAAGGTGGGGAGGAAATTAAAGGTAGAGTATAGCCCCGTTAAATTGTCTGTAAGT
This sequence comes from Calotriton arnoldi, assembly GCA_963921515.1. Lineage (NCBI taxonomy): Eukaryota > Metazoa > Chordata > Amphibia > Caudata > Salamandridae > Calotriton > Calotriton arnoldi. Next base: position 134,098 of record CAWUFW010009175.1, read on the forward strand.
CCCATCAGTCGGACATATTGGATTGCCAACCTGGTCAGAAATAATGAATCCTGCTTACCACCAGTTGGTCATGAGTTGAGGACAAACTAAAATGATATGGCTGCCATTGTAGCAGGGTATGAGGAGTTGATGGCCCATCTGGCGAGTCAAGCTCCATTTAAGGGAGGTGTCAAGCCTGCTAGCACTTTGTAAGTCAAAGTATAAGGCATCATCAGTATAATGAGGGGGGGAGCAAACCTCCCCACACCCCATCATCATCAGTAGCATGGAGTGCCCCCTGTTCTGGTCTAGAATCAGAGTCTGAGTCAAAAAGGCAGTGGAACCTCTGCTAATGGTGGCGTCACAGTTGAGTTGTTGGGTTAGAGCCAAGGAGCATGATAACCGGTTGGGGCAGGACCCATGGTGGTTACCTGGATGGAGGTCCCTCAAGGAGCCTGAAGGTGACCACGAGGGAGATGGAAGCACACTAGAGATTTGCAGCATGGCCTCCTTGAAGGTCTTGATTGTTGTGCGACCAGGGTATTCATGGCATGTCAGGACAAGCTGGGGTGTCGGCTCAGTGTCCAGTAACTTTGAAGGAATGTAGCTTAAATCATGTTATCCTTGAAACTAGAGTGGTGAAATAGAGTTGAGTTCCGTTTCGCTTTCTTGTGCTTGCATTTGGATTTTGACTTGACTTAACTGAAAATTTTGAGTGGGAAGTGGAGCATTCGCGAAAACGGGACTGGGTCCATCACTTGAAGCGGAAGTGGGGCTTGTGTGAAGACCACAACCTCTTCTAATGCTCGGTGATGTATAGTTGTGCCTCCCAGTCTCTAATCGCTTTTGGTGCATCAGGACACATTGGCCACATGGCTTGCAGTAGTGATGGGAGCCCAGGCATGAAAGACACTCTTTATGTGGGTCCATGACAGACCTCTGCATGTGACAGTCTTGGCACAGCTTAAAGCCTGTCATTTTCAGAGGGAACACAGTTTTGTAGCACACTGTTCCTGGTACAATTTCAGATTAGTCAGAAAACTGACAGTGTAGGGAGTGGAGCTGCAGATCAGAGTCAGAAGGAGCAGAAAGAAATTAACTGACGTCAGCACACTGGGTGGTGCTTACATGCGGCTGCACGATGACACATACTGGTGCGCAGGAGCACTGTTTAAAACGCCCCAGATCTAGTCAAGTGCCTGTGGGTTATTCTAAAGGTGAGGATTCTGCAGTTAGACGTAGTCATCACAAGTGTTTTTCAATAAATTAAGGAAGCAGCCTTCAACCCCTCATTGCAGGAGGTGTTCCCCCACTCCTGTCTCCTGCCTTCTCTTGTGCTTCAGAGCACCCGAAGACCCCCTCCCACCACCGACTACGCCGACCGGCCATACCTGACCGAATTGGACCACAATTCCCATCAGCCCCGGAGGCGGGGCCAGCTGCCAGTCATTGTTTCGCACCTCCCGGCGCAGGATAAAGAACGCCCGTGGCTCCTGCATCGCGGGAAGCCACCTTCAACCCCTTTTTGCAGGAGGTGTTCCCCCCTACTCTTGTCTCCTACCTTCTCCTGCACTTCAGAGTGCCCGAAGACCCCCTCCCACCACCCGACTACGCAGACCGGCTGGACCTGACCGGATTGGACCACAATTCCCATCAGCCCCGGAGGTGGGGCCAGCTGCCAGTCATAGTTTCGCACCTCTGGCGCAGGATAAAGAACGCCTGCGGCTCCAGCATCGTGGGACGCGCATGGGTGGAGCCCTGGCAAAGGGCGGGCCCATCAGAGCCCAGAGGAGGCTGGGCTGGGCCATCCCTCTTCTCACATTCCCCCTGGCTTAAGGTACTGTACCCCCTATCCTGCCTGCTTCCCCTGAGCTGCCTGCTGCCCCTGCGCTGCCCTCTGCCCCAGCGTTGCCTGCTGCCCTCTGCCCCCGTCCCTGCGTTGCCTGCTGCCCGTGCTGCCTGCTGACCCTGTGCTGCCTGCTGCCTATGTCCTTGCGCTGCCTGCTGCCCCTGTGCTGCCTGCTACTCTTGTGCCACGCGCTACCCCTGCCCTGCCTGCTGCCCCTGTGCTGCCTACTGCCCCTGCGCTGTCTTCTGCCCCCTGCTCCTCCTTCTGCCTTGCACTGCCTGCTCTTGTACCACCCACCAGGATCACTAATGGAGGCCTCCACACGACCACGCAGCGGCCGCATGCAACGGGCGCATTGCCAATGCACTGCTGGTTGGACAACGCCTAGCGCCAGTACCCCTTGCCCTCCGCCACCCGACGCTACACTTCCAATGAACTCCTGGATCTGGATCCCAGACGCCGAATCAGCTGCGTCTCCTCCTCCCCACAATCCACCAAAGGACCCTTCAGCTGCCAACACTGCCACTTCTTCTGCGACACAACCTTCAAAGATCCTGCACCACTCTTGCCCACAAGACAAGAAACTCCCCGCAACTGCTCCATTGTATCCTGCTCTGAGCCCGCTCACACTGCAAACGCGCCACGGAAATATGGGATACCACCATCTCCATGGACATTGCCTTCATCATCGAAACATGGCTTGACCCCTCCTCGAACCTAGCCATCACCACCGCCATTCTCGAAGGCTACAAGACGATACACCGAGACTGCACCAACAAACAAGGTGGAGGCGTCGCCATAACCTTCAAGGAAACCATCAGATGCACCATCACCAGCTACGACCCCACACGGAACACCGCAACTTCCTACCACAAACCCGCTCGAAGACCACTATAAGAAGCACCCTTGCCTAGAGACCCCCCGGATCCCGAGCAACATTCTGTGATGCCATCCCCAACCTCATCGCCCCCCTAGCAATCAACTCTCACCACTACATCCTACTCGGCGACCTCAACTTCCACATCGACGAACCCAGCGACGCCAACTCCATCGCCCTCCTGGAGAACCTCAACAACATTGGCCTCACCCAACTGGTCAACGAACCCACGCACAAAGCCGGACACACACTCAACCTCATTTTCCCCTCCAGTGACAGAATCAAATTCAGCCATACCACAGAACTCACCTGGACTGACCACACCATCGTACACTTCACCATCACTGACGCCCAGCACACCATCACCAGGCGTCAGATCTCCTTTACAGCAGCTGGAGCAAGATCACCGAAACTCAGTGGTCACAGGCCCTCAACAAGTCCCAACCCGAGGCCTCAACTGACCTCAATCAGGCCGTCCAGAACTTCTCCGCCTCGATCACAGACCGCGCCGACAAAGTTGCCTCACTGAAACCTACAAGATCCCCAAACATACCAGCTGGTACACCCCAGAACTCAGGACCAAGTGCAACTGCCACCAACTGGAGAAACGATGGCGCGCCACCAAGAACCCTGCCGACAGAGCTGCTCAGAAAACAGCCTTAAGCAACTATCACCGGCACGTCAAAGAAGCCAAGAAAGCAGCCATCCCCACCCGCAGTGACTCCGTAGACAACCACACAAAGGAACTCTTCAAAACAGTCAAAGAATTCTCCAACCTGACAACTACACAGAACACCATTCACCCCTCCCAAAAACTCTGCGACACACTCTGACTACTTCCACAGCAAGATCGCTATTCCTGTAGCTCCAACCCACCATCCTCAACCCAGACGACCTCAACCAACCAGCGAACACCAGTCAAACCATCACCACCTCGTCACCCCCCTGGCCATCTGAGTCATCATGTCTTCCATACACGCCGGGGCACCCACCGCCCATGTTCCCACCACCTCTACAACCTTGCAACGAACCCAATCCGCACTCAACTCACCAGCATCCTCAACGCATCCATCTCCACAGCAACCTTCCCGGACAGATGGAAACACGCAGCCGTCAGACTCCTCCTAGAGAAAGTCTCTGCTGACCCCAATGATCTAAAAAATTATCGTCCAATCTCCCTGCTCCCCTACCCGGCCAAAGTTCTCGAGAAACCTATCAACCAAATTCTTGGAACAAAACCACCTAAAGGATGCCTCTCAATCAGGATTCTGTGCCAACCATAGCACTGAGACCGCTCTGATTTCTGCCACAGACGACATCAGAACACTCAACAATGGTGAAACCGTGGCCTTGATCCTCCTCGACCTCTCCACAGCGTTCAACACAGTCTCCCACAACACCCTCATCAACAGACTCCACAACATAGGCATACAGCAAGACGCCCTCAAGTGGATTGCCTCCTTCCTTACAGGACTCACACAGAGCATCCAACTGCCTCCCTTCACCTCCACACCCAAAGACATCATATGCGGCATACCAAAAGGATCATCCCTCAGCCCCACCCTGTTAAACATCTACATGACCCCCCTCGCAGACTTCGTCAGATCCTACAGACTCAACATAATCTCCTATGCAGATGACACTCAAATGATCCTCCCGCTCACCAAGGACCCTTCCAATGCCAAAACCAACTTCTGCAACGCCATGACCAACGTAGCCAAATGGATGAGGGACAACTACCTCCAACTCAACTCCGACAAAACTGAAGTACTGATCTTCGGGAGGAACACCTCCGCATGGGACCACAGATGGTGGCCTGCAGAACTCGGACTCACACCTACCGACCATGCAAGCAATCTCAGCATCATCCTCGACAGCCAACTGACCATAAAACTACAAGTTAACGCAGTTGCCTCCTCCTGCTTCCATACACTTTGCATGCGCCACAGAATCTTCAGATGGATCCCATCCAACACCAGAAAGATCATCACTCGGGCCCTCGTCCAGCCGCCCTGACTACGGCAACGCCCTTTTCACCGGCATCTCCACCCAGCTCCTCAGAAGACTCAATACCATGCAGAACGCTCAGTCAGACTCATCCTGGACCTAACTAACCCACATCACCCCCACCTGAGAGACCTCCACCGGTTCCCCATCCAGAAAAGATGCCAGTTCAAGCTCCTCACGCACACCTACAAAGCCATCCACGACCTAGGACCTGCCTACCTGCGATTCACTCGTCCTTGCACACCCCCCGCATCCGTCACAGCCTCAACGGTGGCCGCTCCTTCTCCTACATTGCTGCCAAGATCTCGAACGACCTTCCCCTCCATCTCCGCACAGCCCCTTGCTGGCAAACTTCAGAAAGAGACTCAAGACCTGGCTCTTTGACGGAGACACAGCGCCCAGATACCCCTAGGGGTGACAGTGCTGCGCTTTGCTTTACAAATGCTATGGATTGATTGATTAAAAAAGAGGTGAAAACTGATGCTAGAGATAAGTCCATGTACCTGTACCTGTACAAATAAACACAAACTTGCTAATTAAACATATCACTGAGCATCATGGCTAACTCGCGTATGGAAGTATGTCATTTTTCTTCTTTGCATCTCAAACTTGTATTTTTATTGCCTCCCCTTTTGGCTTCGAAACATAAAAGTGTTCTGGCTCTGAAGTGGAGGCCTCTAAACTATCCATAACAGTGCATCACCTCAGGGGGTTCATTTGTGTGAAAATATTAGAAATTGTTTGGTTGGGGACAAGGGTATTTTAAATGTATAGTAAAGCACATGTATGTGGGACTGACTAGGGTATTATCAAACACCTTTCTACGAGGAAGGGATTGGTGGACCTCAAGTTAATGGGTTAGCACTTACTGAGCCGGCACATACCTTACTTGAAACGAGAACCTCTATTCCTGTAGCTCCCAACAATGATACTGAATAACTGGTAAATGAAAAGGTATGCATTTTTAAATAGTACTTATAACAGATGGTTAGCATGTTTCTCTCAGTGCTCCTGACTTTTGCAGGTCAATATAGTATAGGGGTCGTAAACTGATAAGATCTCACAAAATGTTCATAGGTGGAGTGGTGGAATTACTGCTCAGGATCCTTGGACAGTCAGTGGCAGATCCACTTTTGGGATTTTTCAAAAGACTCCACACTGTATCATAACACTATATCACATGTTCACTAAACATTTTGTAATACCTTAAGAAAAATAATTTAATTTAAAAAAATGTTATGGCCTTGTAAATGTGACACAGTACATGGTTTATATAAATTAGGCACTCGCTGGGTTTGTCCAACTCAATTTCCAGGCAGGATTCGCACAGATACGTTCTGGGGGAGCAAGTTATAGGGGAAGTGGGTCGCATATAACTTCCATTGGAAGGTTTGCTTCCACCTACAGCAAAAACTGCACTGCAGAACAAAAGTATCTCAACCTTGGCATGCAACTACAATTTTGCTCAAAATAATTCCTTTTATTAGGATTAAATCTGTTCTGTAGGGTTTGAAGTATTGTGTTATAAAAAGCTGTCATGAGGGCTTCGAAGGGTTAATCAGGGAGGAACTTTTGTATATTGTATCCATTTATTATGCAGAATCAGCATTCAGTGATCCAATTTTTTGAAAACTTATCAAATATTATGAGACCAGGGAATTTTTTTTTCCTTTGTGCAATGCGGGATCCATGGATCCTCACAGGAGTCAAGGATCCACGCAATTTGACTGACTGACAGCAATTGAAGATTTTTGTTCTAGTGGGTATTACAGGATGCTGGATACTGATGTCTCCATCCTGATAAAAGTGACAGAGTGATCATAAGGGGCCAGAGGAACTATCCCCTGACCTACAGAGAGTATACATGTCCCCAAAAAGGGCAAATACTGACCGAAAGGTTTTTAAAAAACTTTTTCACATGATTTTCAGAACCAAATTTGTGTCAACAGATCCATGAATTCATGTGCAGACCAACAAATATCTAAAAAAATGGATTTTATTGTAAACCCTAAAAAATTAAGGCAGACGTCACAGTGAAAGTGTGCATGGCAAAGACTTTACACTGGCAGGACTATTGACCCAGTCAAGCCCCAATGTGCACAGCTGAAGACTGTGTACAGCAGGGGTTGGGTTCGCAGGAGGCTGGGCGCATGGCCAGGACTTGCCGCCAACCCCCATTACACATGCTGAGCGGGGTTGGACATGGGGAGGTTGGATGTACAGGAGGTGGTGCTGAGTGCCAGCCCTCTGATGCACTTGACTCAAGGCTGATTCAGGCATTCCAATCAATGATGGATCCTTTAGCAAGAATTCATATCTGCAACTCAGATTACCTCCCCTTCATCAAAGAAACGTGGCTAGTGGATCTCAGAGCAGCCATGCTATAGCAGGCCATCCCTCTACATTACCACAGTCTTCGTAAGATGACTCACCTCAGTGTCAGGAAATGATTCCATTATCTGAAATGATCACCATATCCTCAAGTTCAGTTTCCATACATGCCCGCACACTACCTGTCCCAACACAAGAATTCATTTTAGACCACGGAAAAATGTGACTTAGATTCCTTTTAGTCTGAACTTTGTGATGCTCTGCCCAAGGACCCAAAGATGACAGTCAAAAAGATTCACCTATGGCTTTTTGATGCTTTCATTATAGTGTTTCCCATCAACACCTCTAGAAGACTAGCTGGTAAAACTCTGATGTTACACTACAGAACACTGAATTCTGGAAAGACAGTAGAAAAAACACCCAATTACACAAGGAGAACTGGCACCCATAACAGAATCTAGAAATCAGCCATCAAGAAAACCAAAAGATCTCACCACACCTTGTAGATCACTAAAGCAACATGCCCAACTAAATTACTTTTCCAAATCATCTGTCAAATCTGTATTCCTGGTGTCACCTTCGCATACACCAACCATACTCATGAACTCTGTGATTCTGTGGTGAGTCACTTCATCAGAAAAGCTAATAATCCTGAATAATATTTCCTCTCAAAATCTAGATCAATAGCATCGTCGGCTCACTAACAGAACCATGTCCCATTAAATATTCAAAAACCTCCTTCTTGCATAAACTAAAGGCATTCCAGGCAGGGAGAGATCATTGATTCCTCCCTTTCACCCCGACGAGTTCCCCACTGTCCTAAAAGATCTTACATAAAACCTGTCCTGAAGAAGTAAGGTCTTGATCACGGGAATTGGACAAACTACAGGCCTATAACCAATGAATCATTTCTGGAAAAGCGTATTGAAAAAAGTATCCTCTTCACAGATCACAATCTTCCTTGAACACAACTACTGCTTTTCAGACAGATAAACAAGATTCCAATGTTGAAGAGCCTGAAATGACTGCAAGAACACAGCTGATTCTACTGAACACACTACCCTCCTCCCACTTGACCTCACCTCAGCCTTTAACATATTGAATAACCCACTACTACTTCAAAGATTAAACACCATAGGAATTCAGGGTGCTGTCCTGAACTGGATCAATTTCTGCCTTGCTGAAAAAGTCCAAATTGCAGCCCCTGCCCTATTCTGCTTGGCACATTTAACCTCTCATGCAAGCATCCCTCACTAAGGCTTGACCATCACCACTCCACTCTTCAATGAATATCTATTAACCGTTCCAAACCTCCTCAACTCATTCATTCTTACCTGGTATAACTAAACCAATAACGTGGATTCATTTTAAAGATTGAAAAACCTCCACTCCTGGACACCTCAGCCCATGGCCAATGTCCTCAGTAGATAGACACTGTAATACAACAGGCCTATATAAAACTTAATTCCTCTAGAACAGATTCTCGCCTGTGGTTCTTGGCATAATGTCACAACAATTGCATGGCCTTAGGACAATGAACCGCTTCCAACCACCTCCCCTGAAGTAAAGATCTTGGCTGTGATAATGGAGTCCAACCTCTCCCTTCGAATACAGTTAATCTAAGTAACCATAATCACTTTCTATACAATAAGAATACCACACCATCCTTTTCTGCAGACTGGATTTCTCCTCACAGTCCATGCAGCAGTAGCCTTAGCGTTGTCTAGTCTTGACTATACCAAAGGACTCCTTATTGGAGCCTCTCAGCACACAATCCACAGGGTACAATGCTTTCTGGGTGCTGCCCCCAGACAAGTTCTAAACCTGCACAGAAATTACTGCATCATCCCAAGTCTCATTGTACTGCCCAGCAACAAAATGTAAGATCGATTGCCTTCCAGACACTCAACATTGTTCAGTGGGCCACTGATTGGACATTCCCAATACTTCTTCAATCCAAACCCAAAATATACTATCAGTAGAGAAACCTCTGATACAGGATGGCCCTACTCCTGATCATCGTCTTATTGAAAAAACCTGCATGCACAGGAGATCTTTCTGCACAGACAGTAGGCTCTTAAAACATCGCCCAGCATAAATAAGGAAAATCGGCAATTAAGTAAATTTCCAAACAGCAGTAATGTGGCGGCTCCCTAAAACATCCAGTGACAAGATGTACCAGTATGTATAGGCACACTGTGATCCTCTGTTTGATATTCACGCCTCATACGTAAGCAATGCTGCAATATGAGCACACCCCTGAACCGCTCACATGACACCAAGCATCCTTCTCTCAAGCTGCACCTCATTCCGACACTCTTTCAACAATGCATAGCAAACTGAGTAGCTGCTTACTTGAGCATCCATAAAGCGCTTTGGATTCTCATTCAGGGGAGGAAAGTGCTATACAAATGCTACAATACAATACAATTAAGAAAAAGAAATAAGCCTGTACCTTGCGTTCTTTGTTTACTGAACTGTTTCACTAAATAGTCAAACCCATTGATTTCAGTTTGAACTGGTATTTTATTTTAACCTTTTTATTTTCATTAGATTCTTGTTTTTCGCTACTTTTTTTAGTGTGAAAAAGACAAATGTCCGGTCATATCAAAACTCTATACAACCTTATTTACAAAAAACATCAATAAATAAATGTGCTATACAACATATAATACATGAATGAAGTACAAAAATTTGTGAAAAAGAAGAAAAAGTAAAACATCCAATACATATATCACAATTAATCATACACTTTAGATTTTAATCCTGAAAACTCTTATAGCGTCTATATCCAATACCCCAAATTAATACAGGGGAAATTGGATTGGAGGTGTTCTCGCTACTCTCCGATTAGATTTTATTCATCATTCCTCTGTACTCTGTATTTTTATGTGCCTGTGCCGACGCGTTTCGAGTCCTGGGCGTTCAGTACCAGGAATCTCATCAGGGCATTTGAATTATAACAGCAATGGTGATTTCTGAGAATTCTTATTAATCTTCACATGTGGTCCATTACTAGTTTTTGAGGCAATTACATATAACCTCCTTTTAGGCCGGGCATTTTCTGCTTAATACACTCTCGGCATTTGGAACACTCACTGGATCACTTCCTCTCTTGAAGCGGCGCTCGCTGGTTTCAATTAACTTGCGTACTCTACTTTCCGACTAGGTTAAACTGCAGTTGCTTTCATTTCCTGTTGCCTCTCTTCCTCCGTTTCGGAAACAGGAAATGAAAGAAACTGCAGTTTAACCTAGTCGGAAAGTAGAGTACGCAAGTTAATTGAAACCAGCGAGCGCCGCTTCAAGAGAGGAAGTGATCCAGTGAGTGTTCCAAATGCCGAGAGTGTATTAAGCAGAATGTCCCCTGTTCCTCCTCGCCCTCCTCTTCATCCCTGCTGAGCTTTGCCAACACTAGCTTCAGCAATTGCGCGAGATCAGGGTATTTGTCCTTCCTCTTTTGGTTGCGCCCCCTTGCTGGCATTCTGTGACCTGCTTTCCCCGATCCCTGCACCAGCTGGCTTGCCTGAGCCTGAGGCTAATGCTACTCTAAATTGGTGATTACTCTTACTGGGCTCGCTAGATTGCCCCAACTCTACTGATCCGACCAACTCCCGGATTGATCCGCTTTACTGGGCTCGCTAGATTGCCCCCCCGCTAAGGCTCAGGATCAGGTAGGAAGGCGCTGCTGCACGCCCGCGCTCACACAATGCGCGCCGGAATATCGAGGGAACCCCCTGGCAGCCGTGGAGGGTAGATGCCTCACCCTGCACGAGTGGTCAAAACCCTTGCCCCACCGGCCTCCCAAGGCCCCCCGAGACCCCGACACCTTACCTCCTGATCCGCAAGCCCGACCGCGTTCGCCTCTGCAATCCGACTCCCGAGTTCCCGACTCCTGCACGAGAGCGCCGATCCCGCCTCCACTCCTGCGTCCGGACTCGCTACACGATAGGCCTACAGACGGCGGGTCCTCCAGTCCCCACAAGAACGGCCGATCCACGTGGTCCCAAAGACGCAGATTCCTAGAAGATGGCAGTCCCGTGGTCCGGCGCAGGAAAAAGAGAGGCCGAGCTTGGTGGCCCTGATGCCTAAATAGGCCTATTGTCTCCACCCCTTCCTGTGCCGGAAACACGTCACTGGTGACCCGGAAGTACTTCCTAGGGCCGGTCGCCAATCGGGCTGACCCGGCCGATGTGTGGGGGCGTGGCGAGGATTCGGGAGGCCGGGCCCTAATGGCGCGCTCTTCAAATCTCGCGCTTTTCCAAATGAGTTGGGTCGATGGCTTCCTGAGAGTGGCTGTTCCGTGCTGAAGCTCCTGCAGCTCATTGGAGTCACTGTGCATAAAGCAGAGATCTGGGCAGAGGTGCATTTTAAGCTCAGGTTCTACCCTTCCCAGCAGGCGTGGCACGTGATCCTGCGAGTGCTGAACCATTCCTCCAAATTTGTGAATTTCACTTGCAATGAGTGAGACTTAAGGTCCCTAGTACATAGTAATCTTAAAACGCATTAGTTTCAAGTTGCTTATCCTTGCTGCAATGGTGTGATGTTAGATCTGCAAAGCACTACACCAATTCTATACCACTGAGCCAACAAAGTTCCAAATCTTCATGGCACACGAGAGCTTGGAAATGATGAGCAAATGGATTTCAATTAATTGGTTCTGCTCTTCCTGCAAAGGCATCTATGCTTAGGGTGATGTGTCAATCTACAAGGGATGTACCAATGTACTCACACCTGTATTAAGACACACACTCTTGGACAGTAACTCTTATAAGCTGCCTTCTTCATTTCTTACCTGAGACTTTAACATGGTTCTCTGCCGGGTGTTATTGGGTAAACACATCTATCCTGATCCCTCTTTGGATCTCATGGGATCTTGGAAATCTTCTTCGACAGAATTCAGATGTATTGCCCACCACTGGATGCTTGATCAGTTAAGGCTCTCTCATGTTGCAGGTGATCTTTAACTTACCATTGGAATGCAGAGGGCCTTCTGGGTACTTTCCCCACACCATGCAAGTAGCTCTCACTCACACTATGGACCCACCCACTTTTCTGAAGCGACTATGAATTATTATCCTCACTCCCCTTTTTCAGTGAAACAGAACGACAAAGGCAAGGCATAATTTTCACAGCCAAATGGCTTTAAAAGGTTCCTTTATTATTGCACAAATACACACAGGGTAGTCTGATTCACGTTTTTATTCCACATTTAGAAAATATAACGACAGACAGCTCAGAACATCAAATAAAGAAAGAGGAGAACATTGCACCCCAAGGTGACACTGGCCCGAATGAGGACGCTGCTGGACATTCCTGTGAAACAATAAATACATTAAAATTACAGTTAAGAAGTAAACTTTTGTTGAATAAGGAATTTTAATTAAGTTTGCTTTATCTAATAAAAACACGAGCTCAGAATATGCTAATGCTGATGAGTGCAGAAGACGGCAGGCCTCCTGCCCAGATGCCTACTGCTCAAACCCCACATCTCCCTCTGCATACTGAGAAAAAAAATATATAAATATATATAAAAATATTTGTGTGTAAATGTTGTCATTTGCCTTGAAGGTCCTGCATAATCTGGTGCTGGTGTATCTTGGACTGGAAAGCGCTTTATTAATGAAACCCTGAAAGACCGCTTCAACTCAGGCCCGCATGCACTGTCTCACCTGCCAGGACTCTAATAGACCTTTGTTAGGTTGGGGCAGAATGCACATTCATAACAAGTGAGTCCAGGCTGTGGCCCACCTCAGAAGGTGTCCAGCATCCACTCAGTGACTTCTTACAAACACTGACTGCTCAACTGTGCCATTCCCGACCATCAAGCATGCAGAAATTCATCATCTTTCTCCTCACTCAGAAGCAGCATCATGACTTCCCTACTGAGATGTGAAGCAAAGACTTGACAGACCAGAGCAGACAGCACTACTTGCATCTCATCAGAGCTATCTCTCAGATTGCCAGGCTCAAGCATTAGACCCTCAAGTGACAAGAAAACTTGGGAACTTTTTATAAGGGAACTTTGAGTCTGAAGCCTTGGAGTGTGAGGGGTACCCCAGGTTGTGCAGATCCAATAACATGAAGCCAATGACTGTAGACCTCCCCCAAAGCTGCTGCTATCTTGTATGTTGCATGTGCTGCGCACACAGTCTTACCTCTGAAATCAACTAGCTTGTCATCCCAAGCCGTAAGCACGAGGCTGACAGCTCGTTGTTGCTGCGGGTCCAGAGCACTCAGTTGCTGTGCGGTGATGGCGGCAGCCTGTTGATAATTAAACATCTGCAGTTTGGAAGCACTGAAGACCACCTAGGGAAGAAATCACATTAGCCATTACAGAGGGGCCCGCCAAACTCTTCTTACTTCTAAGTTACTTGATTATTTTTAAGTAATCAGTTATGTTGATGTTATGTTAAAAGTATTGAGTTAGCACATGTACACCAAAGTTTCTTGGAGCTATAGAATCTAACCTACCAAATCGGCAACACAGGGTGAAAGCAAGAACTAAAATCACTGATTAAAAAGCCAGGTTTTCTGCTTTTTCTTACTAGGGTGAATGAGTTTTAGAACTTATGTGCATGGGCATTGAGTTCCAGAGCTCAGGTGCCGCCACAAAGAAGACTCTGGGGCTGATTTAGATCTCGGCGGAGGGAATATTCCATCACAAACGTGACGGATATCCCGTCCCCGTATTACGATCCCCATAGGATATAATGGGATTGTAATACTGCGGACGGGATATCCGTTACGTTTGTGACAGAGTATTCCACTCGCCAAGATCTAAATCAGGCCCAATTTCACCAAAGCACACTGACGTAGACCTGGGGTGCTGATGAAAGAAACTGGTTGCCACAGCAGATTTCTGATTGGACTATGCCACGAGAACTTGGCTGCCAGGGACTTAGTCATCCAACACAATACCTGTCCTGTTTTCAGAAATATATGTACTGCACCGGTAGCACCGTCCCTTCGATTCTGTGATGTGGAACCACATACTTCGCCCTGGCAATGCACCACAATGCTGGTCTGCTGTTCTGCACCTAAAGGTTTGGAGGGCCTGCATGGAGAGCCACCTCCTCAGACTTGAAAACCTCTAAAAGTAACAAACACAGTCTATTCAGTATGGTGTGTGCCTTGAGTTTCTGGTGGATTTCTGTGCACTGACCTGTGATTGTTTGTCTTGTGTTTGGAACAAATGGATAACATTTCTTTTTGAAATGCTCGAGTAAAATAAGTTGAACTATCTAATTATTTATAATATTTATAAAGCAGACACTCATCCCGAAGGGATATCCTGGAGCTAAACACAGTTCTGACTCACTAAAGAAACAAAAAGAAAAGGCCATCGTCAGGCAAAGAGATGAGAAACCATAGAAGAGAGAGAAACTTCTACGTAGAAAATAGCCACATTTTCGTTAGTTTTCGACATGCAGTTAATTCAGATGTTTAACGTAGTTTTCGAAGAAGAGCATTCCAGCGAGTGGCTGCCAGATAAGAGACAGAGCATCCTCCCATGTGAGCCCTGGTAATGCACCTCTGGAAAATGATGGCCTGATTGGCTGATTTGAGTGCTCTAGAGGGCTTGTAAAAACAGACAGTGTTCCTAAGAGCCAGTTGAACAGTAAGATAAATTGGATGATGCACGTGGCAGAGCAGTTTGAAAATGACTCTCTTGTGCACGGGTGGTAGCCAGTGGATAGAAGTTAGGCTAGCAGATTTAGGAGTTCTGGCAGGAAGGTTACAAATCATACAAACAGCCTTGTTTCGAATGCTTTGCAAGTGTATAAAAACATAGTTGGCCATACCTACATATAAAGTATTACCATAATCAAGCCAACTAGTAATAAGTGTCTGCATTATAGTTTTAGGCCAGTGGATCAGAATCCAGTTGAATATTCTGCAAAGTAGTCGCTGGATGGCAAAGCAGCTCCCACAGACCTTATTGACTTGGTCTTTAATGGAAAGGGAATTACGCTACAGAAAGCCCAAGTTCCTCGTTGCTTTTTTGGCTTCAGGGCAGACTGTCACCAAGAGTCATTCCCAATAGAATTGGCCTTTCTAAATAATAAGATCTCCTTTTTCTCAACTCTAAGCTTTTAGTAGTGGGACAGCATCCAGTCAGCCGCTGCCGTACGACAGACCACAAGATTCCCTCTTCTTGATTTGCATTTTTCATCGATGGAGATAATTGACAGGGTGTCATCAGCAGAAGATGTAATATCAAATACCCCAAGCTCCAACAATACTAGTCAAAGGAGTCATACAGACATTGAAGAGCGTAGGGCTCAACGACGATCCCTGGGGTACACCGCAGTTGACCACCATTGTCTTAGACCTGAGGGGAGGAAGATGAACAGACTGGGACCAGTTACTCAAGGAAGAGCTGAACCACCTGAGAGTAGTTGAATGCAGTCCAATTTCATTTAATCTCTGCAGCAGTAAATAGTGGGAAACCGTATCTAAAGCCGTGGACAGGTCCAGGAGGATGAGTACGTCTGATTTGCCCCCATCCACCAGGAGCCTGATAATGTTGGTCACCTCCCGCAATGTTGTTTCACTGCTGTTATGCTCTAAATCCCAATTGGGAGAAATCCAGCAAATTGTTATCATCCAAATATTGTGTAAGCTGGATGTTAATCAGTTTGTCCAGAACCTTCACATGATAGTTTGCATACTCTTTTAGGTGGTCGCAAAAGGAAGATAATGCTTCGCGGCTGGGCTAGTGAAACTCCATGTTAACAAATAGGACTACCAGCCTTGCTACAGTGAAAACCACAATTTTGAGCTTTCACTGTCTGGACATATGAAACATAAAAGAAACATGTCGTTTTAAATATTTGGCACCCTGCCTTATGGGCTACTAAGTTCCCTCCATAAGGGTTACATATAAATGTTAAACAAGAAAAAAAGAAGGTTTTTCACTTGGCAAAATGGTTTATTTTGCCATGTCAGGTTGGAAGTTTACAAGCTGCCCAACTAGGCACAGTGGACTAATAGGTAAGTTAAATATGCCAATCAAGTATTCGCCCATTAAACATTCACTTTGAGGGTTCAGAGCACATGCGCTGGGGCCTAGTCAGCAGAGCCCAAAGTAACTCAGAGTAAAAAAAACAGCAGCATCAGTGAAAGAATTGAGGGAGTGAGAATGCAAAAAGAGTCCTTTCCTCACAATCATAAACAGAAATTCCATTGGAAACCATAGGAATGGTCTGATCAAATAAGACCGAGATGCTCAAACCTGTGGGTAGGAACACATAAGTTAGCCAAAAGGATCTGATAGGGTCATCTTGTGGGATCAGATCAGTCGGCGCTCCCATTTTTATAAATCTTTTTTTTACATTTTGGTCACTATATGTCCATATCGGAATGCATCTGTTTTTGTTCTAAGAAACAATTAAGCTGAAACTACAACTTTTCCATATATGCTCATCTGAAAAAGGCTTTGATGCCAGTCATGTTTCACTGCATCTGAAAACTCTAGCATTGTGGTATTGTCATAGAAGCATACATGCTTAAACAGGAATTCTCCTACTTTTTGTAACTATCCATGTTGTAAATCTGCAATCTGCCCACGTGTCCTTTTAAAAGACTTTGTGTAGTCTACAGTACGTATAGAGGCTATGGGTGTCATTCCGAGGGCCCTAGTAAAGTCGATTCAGGTGCAAATATTACTGGGCCTGAATTGGGATTTCAAGTTGTGACCAAATATCCCACAGAGATGACATTTCTTCTCTGCACAAAACTGGCAAAATTTGTGATGTGGAAAACCACAACATTCCTAGCTGTGGGGGCGGGGGACATGCAGCATTACTTGGCTATCCTTCATTCTGACATTTGGAACTTGGAATGTATTATTTCCATGGGAAAACCTGAACTGAGCTGTATAGATATTAATTTCCAGTATTACTATCCCACGGGGAATTTGGACCATTTATCCAGTATCATACTGCAGAATGTTTTACATTATAACATTTTCCTTCACTGACTTCCAGCTCTGATACATTCTGATTAGTGAACTCATGAAGTATTGTAAGATCCAATTACATTCTAATTTGTCAATGAAGATGAATCGTAATTTTACTTTGTCAAGTTTCTATGCTCTGTATGTGTTTTATGATCAATTATGTTTCCTCCCTTATCTCAAAGTTATTAAAAAGTTGGCAGTTTCTGAACTTTTACCACTTTAGGTAGACAATGGTGGTCTTGTAAATGCAAGCCAAAGACTTTGTTGTTGTTGAAAATATCCCCCATTTTGACTGTTCATAGATAGAAACATTATGATAACTACCTATGTGACTAATGCACACACAGCCTAGTAGCTCCACAAACCAGAGTTACCATGATACACAGACTCACAGCAAGCTTTTGGGGAGGAATCAGAGATATCGCCAATGGAGATAGTCCTTCAATTTGAACCTTCACCAGGGAGGAGAGTTCCACATCCTGGAGGCCAGCTTAAATAGTTGAAAAGGAAATATGGCATTAATACAGAATACTTCCAAGATGCATCCAAAAGTCTGCAAAGCTAAAGCAATATCAACTCATCTGAAGTGGGATCCACCAGAAAGGGAAAAGCCCTGGTAAGACAAACATCAACAAATATGGAGAACAAAAGAACAGAGACAGGGGTAGGCAGAGAACATTAGCGAGGCAATGAGAGAGAAGGTGACTATGACTCTGGAAAGAGAGAGATGACAGTCTTTTTAGGGAGGGTTTAATAATTCCCAAAAGACCTGAAGAACTAAAAGGGCCCCTTCCACATAAGCAGTGCATGAGAAATACTCTACACAATAAAGGGAACATTAACAGGCTCGCTTCTCAGCTAAACATCTCACAAACTATTCCCCACACTAATCGAGAAAGTATTCTGCAAGACCTTACCGGCAACAGAACCCATTTCAAGAAAGACATCCACGGTCCATCCACTAACCGACCCGAAGTTGCTGGGCTGGGTGCAGAGGCGGCTGAGGGCCTCAAGCTGTGCCTCGCTGCAGCTTAATGCCAATGTTCCAATATACAGGACTGACTTGCTGGAAAGATAATCATAATCCTGTTAGTCTAGATTGCTGGTTCTCTATTATAACATTAGATAACATTTGATTTTCTCATGAGAACTTCTCACAAGACTGATCAGGGTTTTTCCAACTGGAATCCCGTCTGTGGAAGGAGCTTCCCTTGAATATTGTAATGATAGAAGATCACTTCTGCTTTTGGCTTTTTAAAAAAAAAAAAAACTTTACCAAAAATAATGCACTTATGTGTCAATTGGAACACCGTTGTGTTATATTTAGTCAACTTGTGGAACTGACATAAGCAGTGTTAGACAAGACATTTTTAGTATAACATATAACATGTATGCAAGAAAGGATTAATTTACCTTCATGGTGACTCCATCACTCCTACTCTGTGGGGTTTCTACCATTATTAACGCGTGGGCACCATAGCACCTATTGCCGGAAACAGAAACTGCTACTATGGCAGTTAATTTACAGCTTTCCCAGCTGGTAACATACATATGGTTGGGCATCATATGAAGCAATGTCCCCTTCTCTTGTACTTGTGTCCACCCTTCACAAATTCCTTTCGTAAAAAAGGAGGGAATAAGTGTTTATTTTTGGCTGAGGGGTGATGTGAAGGTTATGATATTAGGAGCAGGATCAATGGATTAACAATATAGGTACAATTATTCCATTCCTGGATCTCATAGTTAGAGAGAGAAAGTGTGTGTGTGTGCATGTGGGTTTGTGTGAGCGTGTGCGATTCCGCAGCAAAGGGGACCAGGAGTGTAACGGATCGGCCCATTGAACAAATAGGCTTCTCAGATCCTCCTAGCCAAATTTAATATCACAGTCAGGAGGAAGCCTCTAGAACTTAATGCATGTGCAAGAGACCATTTAGCTGTGACAAACACATGCTGGGAGAAAGCAGCTGAAGCGATCTTAGCTCTGGCGCAGATGTTTAGACACTGGATGGGCAGGTTATTAAGAACAATACAACAGTGGGAGAAGTAGGAAATAATCTGTCTAGCAATTGTGAACTTAGCAACTACTTGAAGGGTATCCTTGCCATTAAAGGTCTTTAACAGTTAGACCGTGGAATGCAGAGTCCTGGTTTTGTACACTCTGGTTGAATAGCATTTCCACCAACAAAGTGCACAGATTCGAAAAAAGGTGTTGGTCAGGTTGGAGTGGGAGTATTGAGTTCGACTTTTCCAAGTCTCATTTCTTCATCTGAATTTTTTTTCACAACTGTTTTAATATATGTTTTTGTTTTAATAAAAGTTTGTTTAATGTAAATGATTTTTTCTTCTTTTGTTTTTTATTAATATTTGTATTACTTTGGTTTTCTTAAAGTTGTTATTGTATAGTTTTTTTCATTTTTTAATATTTAATGTTTTTAATTAATATGGTTCATTATTTGTTTAAATTATAATTGTTTTAATTCTTTACTATGTTTTGGTGTTATTTTAAGTTTGTTACATGTATTGTATGCGTCAGTAAATTTTAAAATATATTTCTTATATTATAAGTACATTTTTTTAATGTAACATTGTTTTTAAAGTTAATATATGTTTAGATAGTGTATAATAGTTAAAATTCAATACACTTATCTATAGTATGATAAAATTGTGACCTATATTTTTGTCATTATTTTTAACATTACATACAAAGCTTGTAACGTCAATATTTTTTTGTCCTAAATATTTCCTTGGTGATATTTGTGTCAGCGATATTTTGTCAAACACTGGTCGATGATTTGTCCTGCATTAGGGATGGAGCGCAGAAACTGCAGCAGGAGATAGCACTTTTCATGAGTTTGCAAGACACAGTGAACAAGGAAAGTCTACTCTGTCGAAGATGGCGAGGATAATCTGACTTTGGAGGAACATTAAAAGGTTTAGAGGCCAGGTGCATGAGCCTACATACCACTCTCAGAGACTCTGATTCAGAGTTTGTGACCTCAAAATAGGTTTTTTCTATTTATCAATCACATTTTAGGAGTGGCATATTTTGCCAACATATTTAGGTATCCTTCCAAGTACTGAATCCGTATGAGATGTATCGATGCTTTGCAACCCAAAAATTACCAACTCCCGAATTTGGGTGCCAACTCATTAACAAACTGAAAAGGGTCCCCTTGTGAATGTAAAAACAAGGTTTGTTGGGGAGTAGGCACTTCAACTCTTAAACAACCTTTTCAAAAAAGAAAACTTTTTTTAAGTGCGACCTTGTTTCATTTAAGCAAAACAGGCTGCATCTAAAAATGTTTACTTTATTTAACGGTGATTACAGACCTGATGTTCTGATAATCCTCGTAGACCACCAACCCTTTTATGTGCACCAATCTGAGCGAGCAGCAATTTGTGACCTACCTCATTACTATTCATGGTGTAGGTTGGATTACAACCCACTCCGAATCAGAATTTTACGAACTGACCTGACAATTTGTAAAATTGTTCAATGGTTGCAAAAATACTGGTCGCATATTGCACCCAATTATTTACAAACAGTTTTTCGTGCATCAGGCCCTTAGTTTTAATGGTGGTTCTACTAGATAATAAAGGTGACATGGTCTTCATGAGTGTATAATGCAAATAGATGACTTTGAAGTGAACCTTTTGGTTGACACCAGGTCAAAAATCATCACCATTGCCATGACTATGTACAATGGAATGCTACATAATCGAGAAATAAGCAGAAGTAACATAAAACCAAAAGCCTCTGGAGGGCATACGATTGTATTTCAAGGAGTGTTTAATGCCAAGATGTAAAATTGGGTGATGCATTAAAAAATGTGTGTATTAGACCAGGGAGATTTTAAGATGGTATGAGTGGAGGAAGCTGGGGAAGCTGCAAATGATAACTGATCCATGCAAGTGGCCATACATTTTCTCTGTGGGAATGGATGATTTATTTTGAAAACATTCTACAAGATTACAAA
Organism: Calotriton arnoldi; assembly: GCA_963921515.1. Taxonomy (NCBI): domain Eukaryota; kingdom Metazoa; phylum Chordata; class Amphibia; order Caudata; family Salamandridae; genus Calotriton; species Calotriton arnoldi. Next base: position 155,079 of record CAWUFW010009175.1, read on the forward strand.
GTGTGTTCAGAGTTAGTAATGACAATGGACAAAGCATGTATTTTTAAACACTGGATGTGAAAGCAGCTTATCACCAAGTAATGTGCCACACGGAGTTAAGACACCTAACAGCTTTCATAATACTGGAAGATTTATTCCAATTCTGCAGCATGCCTTTTGGATTATACTTAAAATCTGCGGTATTCCAATGTATAAATAAACAAAATATTTAAAGGTATGAAAGGTGTTTGTTGCGGAAAAATGGCTATTTGTCAAAATGCTACACCGGCCAAATACACGGTCATATACTCCTAGAATCAGTGTTCGGTTGTGCATCTGATCTAGGTGTAAGCCCTTAACTTACTTGGTTCAGTAGTTGATCCTATGGTGGATGCTTCTTCTGTATTCGGGAAACCCCAAATACAAATTATGAATGAACAAAAATGTTTCTTTGTTGTTCCATTTTTTTCTTCATTTCTTGGTTTTTTTCTTTTCTTTTTGTTGTCTTCTCTTGTTTCCCTTGTATATTTATCTCTCATACCCTTTCTCCCTTGTCACTATTATTCGTTTTCTCACTATTCTTCTTTCTATTTTGTGTTTCAATCAAATCTTTTGTTAATTATCTTCTTAATTATTGCTATGCATTCCACTAATATATATGCATATTTTTTAATAAATATACTACAGCCTTTAAAAAGCCCTAGGCCTGCGTGCCATCCTATAGAGCGAAATGCATGTTGGCAAACAATTGTAACAAAAAATAAAAACAATTTAGATCTAAGGAATTGTTATGTCATTCTGAGCACAGGTCTCTAATTGTATGTTAGAATGTTTTATGAAGACGTTAAAAATATTACCAGAAACATCTAATAATAACTTGTCTTGCTATCTGTATAGGAACCCATATACTTTTGAATTAATAAAGAAGTAATGAGCAAGAATTTGGTAGAAGCATCCACCACAGGATCAACTAATGAAAGGTGTTTGTGCTATCCAGGATGATGTATTGATATAAAGTTCAAAAGCAGGGAGATAGGTTGACATGTGGCCTGACCTTGAAAAAAGTACAAGTGCAAGTCCATGCAAGCACAAGTTGAGTACATAGGTCATGTTGTAAGTATAAGTGGTGTGCAAACAAAATCATCCTCTGTTTCTGCGGTTGTCAAATCGCCAGCCCTGAAAACCAGTTAGTAGGCCTGCAAGTCATAAATTTCTTAGGATTATGCGAGTTCTACTCGAAATTCATCAAGGGGCACTCATAAAAGATGCAGCCTATACACAGTCTTGTGAAAGAAGATGTTGATGTTAAACGGAAAATAGATTGTGAAGAAAGCATAACAAAGGTCAAGGAAGAACTGCAAGTGGTACTATCTGTACAAACATTTGAAAAAACGTTTGTCTCAGATGGTACTCTTGATGCAAGTCAAGTGGACTTGGATGCAGTATTGCGTCAGATTGATGGTAGCAAATCCAAAAATATAGCCTTTGCTTCTAGAAAACTAAAAGATGTAGAGATAAAGAAATAAGATACTATGTTATTGGAAGGGAGTTAATGTCATGTGATTGGACTGCAAGCAAGTTGAATACTTTTGTGTGGGAAAGAACATCCATTATTTGAACTGACCACAAACCATTGGTAAACATTTTGATGACAGGTGGAAAGGGTAAGTTCTCAGCACACACAGCAAAACTGGTGTGCACGTTACACAATTGAACATCTAGCTGCATAAAATGTTATTGCAGTTTATTTATCTTGCATGCCTTGTCCTGAGGAGGAACCTTACGAAGATTAGCTTCTTCTCGAGCAAACGGAACTTTGGAAAATTGAGAGCAGTGACTTGAACGCGGTCGAAGCCGCAAACATTATCCCAACGCGGCTGGAGCCGCGAGGCATTATCCAACGCGGCCGAAGCCGCAAACATGATCCCAACGCGGCAGGAGCCGCGAGGTTTTATCCAACGCGGCCGAAGCCGCAAACATTACCCCAACGCGGCAGGAGCCGCGAGGCATTATCCAACGCGGCCGAAGCCGCAAACATTACTCCAACGCGGCAGGAGCCGCGAGTAATTCTTTCAACGCGGCCGAAGCCGCAAAACATTATTCCAATGCGGCAGGAGCCGCAAGGTATTATTTAATGCGGCCAAAGCCGAAAACATTGCTTCAACGCCGCAGCAGCCGCAAGGCATCTCCTTAACGCGGCCGAAGCCGTAAAATATTATTTTAACGCGGCAGGAGCAGCGAGGCATAATTATTCGAATGCGGCCGAAGCTGTAAATATTGCTTCCACGCGCCAAGAAGTCACCTACAGTTTAATTTTTTGACCTACATCCTGTACACGCCTCTGTCCCCGGTCGATTACGATCCTGCTTCCAGCTCTCACTTTCACTCCCGGAGGCCACTTTGCTCTGCACGACGCAGAGAGAGCGGAGAGAGCGGTGACGACCGTGGAATGGAGTGGTAAGTGAGGTGCAGCTGTCTATGTTTTAATTGGCGAAAGGAATGCATCTGTGATAGATAGGACGTTTACACCAGTGATAAAGAGCGGACATTGGTTGTTATTGGACACTGGGCTGGCAAAAAGGGAATTTTTGCAACCCTGTGGGGGAAACCCTGTGGGGGACTCGAATCAGGAAAAAGCAATTGCACAAAAGTTGTAGGATTGGAACCTGGGAGAGGGAGAAGTAGGAAGCAAGATAAGAACAAAGGATGGCACCAGGCAAAGCAAAGGTCCGTAAAGGCCCAAAGAATGCGAAAAAGAATGAGACCAATGCATTAGTAGCAGATGAAGTGGGGGAAAATCGCATTATAAAAGGAGCCTTAAGTGATACTGCTGGAAGGAAAAAACTAGCACCGAGAAATGCACAATCTTTGACCCTAACGCCGCAGTCATCGAATTCAAGGGTAACAAAAGGAGGCCCATCAGTGTCAAACTCTATAAAAGATTTTATGGGGAGATATTTTAAAGGGAAGGACATGACGGATAAGGAGATGAGTGCCGTGGCTCACCCAACATCAGGGAATCTGGTAGACTTGGACGTAGACCCCCCAAATCAACCCATTTTTAACTTCTCAGGAATATCCCTGGACCCACGGCTGTCTTCTTCGCCAAGACTCTTCCAGCCGTCAATGGAACAAGATAACGAGGAAGGAGGCGAAGACGAACCCCCAAGCAGCAAGGATCAGAGTAAAAGAGACAATACTGGATCTAATGAGCAATTTAACGAGAAAGATGGAGGAGAGAGTCTCTTCGGCACAGGGAATGATTTATTGCGCTCTTCAATGCATAGTCTAGAGGTTACTGGAACCTCGAGTGCTTCCATGCTGGAGGTTATGTGGATCCTCCAAAAAACCCTACAAGGTTTGTTAGAGGTATCAGTACTAAACAACGAACTTTTAAAAACACAAGGGGGACAGTTTAAAGCAATATTAGGAGAACTGACACAAATTAAAGGGTTAATGCCTGCAATAGTCAGGCCAATTGTTGAAGACCAGGAAAGGGCAAGCAGTAGGAAGGAAGTAGTAATAAGGGCTGCCCTACCACAGAAAGAGGAACCAAGTGTATATGTATCTCGATACCCTATGATCATAAGAAGACGGGGAGAAAGGAGGAATTACAAGAAGTGCCTCCCATGGTCATGGCGGGAGCAGATAGCCCCTAGCAAAAGAATAACTGCACGGAGGCTGAGAAAAGGGAAGGGTGTTGAGAAGGAATATGGGAGTCGAGGAAGGAAAGTGACCATAAGTCCTAAGAAGAATAAGAAAAAGTCCCTGGAAAAAGAGATAGATGCCAGTACCCTAGTTGAACAGGGGAGGCATGGGAAACAGCTAGGCAAACTAAAGAATAGTAAAATTAACCATAGAAAATCCCCAGGGGAGGAAGAGGGGGAAGATATGGAATGGAGGATGGGTAAGAAGCTACGATCAAGACTTAGTAGCCCTAGGAGTAGTAATGCACTTAGGAAGAAGGATAAAGGGGGGGAACTAAAGGACAGAAGAGAGGTTGCACCGCTGGAGGGCTCTCATGGTCTAAGGTTAGAATCTACCCCGGACCTATGGGTTCTTCTAGAGCCATTGAGCCAGGGCAAAGGTGGGAAAAAAGCTAAGAAATTAAAACCCCTAAATCGATCACAACTCCTCTTTTCTTTATCAAAATGTGCAAGCCTCCGTAATATTGGCACAGAGGATCTTAGAGAAGTAGGGTTCCTCATAAACAACAAAGGGGGTGAAGTAACTAAGGTTCTTTTTTATTCAGCCTTAGTAAAGACTGCAGTCGAAAAAGCTAAAAATGAGTTGCTAAAGGAGGATATTAGATTGGTAAGATGGGAGGAAATGCAGAAAGAAAGGCAGGGGCTGCATTTCCTTACAAACCATGCTGGATTAGGAGCACGGCAGATAAGATTAATTAATTCAAGCTGGGATAAGAAGGAGGACCTTGAAATAACCATAATTGAAAAAGGAATAGCAAGACACGAAAGAGATTTGCTTGTAGGAAATAGGTTCAGAGCACTAGCACCCCCAGAGTATGAGGAGGAGGGGTATCTGAGTGAGATCGACTAGGAGTATGGGTCGCCGCACAGCCTGTCGATACTATCATGGAATATAAATGGTTACAATAAAATATCGAACCAGGACAGTTTTAACAAGCTCGTTAGGAGTAATGATATTGTGTGTCTACAGGAGACTTGGCTGTGCGACGATACCCTAGCTACCCTAGTTACCGAAGGATTTGCTCAATATTCTAAAGCAGCAAGGAAAAATCCCTTGGGCAGACCTTCAGGAGGGCAATTAACATTGATCTCTGTAAAAATTGCCAGGAAGGTGGAAGCCGTGAAATTACAGTGTAAATGGGCATTAGGTTGTAGGGTGCTGTTACAGAAGTCTGAACCATGTTACGAAGGAATATGTATCATAAATGTGTATATACAGAAGGGAAATGAGAGCAAATATAACGAAAATCTGGGAAAACTAAAAGAGGATATATCGTTTGTGAGTGATTACTATCAGAAGGATGTATTATTGGTGTTGGGTGATTTTAATCATAGATTGGACCCCCGTAGGATAGATTGTTGGTGTAAGGAAATGTTAATATCCTATAATATCGAAGTGGCCAATTTCCCTAGGGGAGAAATCTTGCCCCAAGATGTGGTTTTTACACAGTTAATGGGCTCATTAGGTATGGTATGCGTAAATGGGAGAATGCAGACGAATTGGCCAGCAAGGCGTACCTTTGTGAATGGCCAGCAACTCTGCCCGATAGATTATGTGTTTACCCATGCCTGGAGCTTCGGCCTAATAAAACACTTCGAGGTAGCAAAAATTGGAGGCAGCGATCATTATCCACTGAGGTCAGAGTTACATGTAACAAGGGGCAAAAATAGAGAGTCGGCACTTCAGGTACACGTGGAATACCCAAAACGGCTGACAACCCGTATATCGGAAGAACATATAGGAAAGTTAAGGGGTATCCAGCAGACTATTCCCCTAGAAGAAATCTCAACTAAAAATGGCAGTGCCTGGTTTGAAAATACAATAAGCAAGTTGGTGGAAAGCCTACGGGTAAAATTTAAAGGAAGTAAACCGGGGTTAGGAAGTAAAAGATCTTACAAAAATGAGTGTCCCTGGTTCGATGAGGAATGCCGTATAACCAAGGCCCTTATCAGGCAAAGTGAGAGAAGATTGAGGGCAAGGTATAATGTGGAAGCAGCATTGACCCTCCAGAAACTAAAGATAAAATATAAATCGTTAATTAGGAATAAAAAAAGAACTTATAAAGATAGTTGCTGGGCAAATATGTTGACTGTAATTGAATCTAAAGATGTGAAAGGGTTTTGGAAGCTGGTCCAAGAGAGTGCCGGTAGGAGAATAGGATCCCTAGATTGTATGGTCCCTGAAGACGATTGGGTTGGCTACCTGGGAGAAATTTATGGGAAATGGCCAATCCTAGACAAGGCAAGTACAATAGCATGGGTACGAGTGAGGGATGATATAAAAGAATATTATACCTCTAGTAACATTATGAAAATTATTACAAGTCTGAACCTTACTCGTGCCGCAGGCCCTGATAATCTGCCGGCAGTGATAATAAAAACAAGACCTGAGTGGTGGGCAGAGTTCTTCGCAAAGATGTTTCAAGAGATCTTGTTCCAGAAAACTGGAGAGGAGCCATCATAAGACCAATCCATAAGAAGGGTGATTTAAAAGCGCCAAAGAACTACAGGTTAATAAATCTCCTGGATATAGGGGAAAAAGTCTTCGCGAAAGTATTATTGGGATTGCTCAGGGACTGGGCTGAAGAAAATCAGATTGTACCCCCTGAACAGGGGGGTTTAAACCGGGACATTCTACGGTCGACCACTGCTTCGCTCTCTGGTCCATTGCGCGGAAGTCGATTGAGCAGAGGGGAAGTTTGTTCTGCTGCTTCGTGGACTTCCGCGCAGCTTTTGATTTAGTGGACCGGGAGCTGCTGTGGGAGACTTTAATTGGATATGGTATCCCAAAGGATTTGTTAGGACTGATACAAACTCTTCATACAAACAACTGGGCCCAGATAATTTTAGATACAGAGGGAAGCCTATCCGGAAAAATTGAGATTGGAAAAGGGCTGCGGCAGGGGTGCGTATTGGCCCCTCTGCTGTTCTCCCTGTTCTTAGCAGATTTGCCATCAATTTTAGGTGATGTAATTGGGGCAAGCCCGAAACAAGATGGAAAGCATATTGCATGTTTATTATATGCGGACGACCTAGTAATTATAGATCTAACTGAAATTGGCTTGCAAAGGAAGCTAAGTAGGTTCAATGATTACTGTCGCTTGAAAAAACTTGTCGTTAACATGGACAAGACAAAGATACTGGGATTTGGCCGAAAGAAAATTGGGTTTTCTTGGTTTCTGGGTGCTGAGAAGCTGGAAAAGGTTGTAGAATATAGGTATCTGGGAATTTGGTTTGAAAGAAGACTGAAATGGCATACACACCTAGATGCACTAAAGCTGAGATCTTCAGCATCGGTCAGCGGATTGAAAAAATTCAATACGGCTTATGGGGCGATGTCTGATAGACCGGTTTTAAAAGCTTACTCAGCTATGGTACCCCCTCAGTTTTTGTATGGTGCCGAATTACTTTACTTGAGTGGCAAATATGGTTGGGATGCTGAGGAGGGTAAAACTTTGAAAAATGTATTCTCATTGCCTAAGCCGGCAATGGTTCAGGGAGTGAGACTTGAATTGGGAATTACCTCATGGGGCATTTTAGCTTGTATGGCCCTACTTCGTTTCTGGCAGCGTTTAGGAACAGGAGAGGTTTTTAAAATATCACAATGGTGCAAAAATGAAATTGAGAAGAGTGAATTAAATTGGGCAAAAGAGATAAGAGCTACTATCACAAAGGCATGTTGTCTGATGAAGGTTAAACAGTGCCCCAACACTTACCTGATGAAAATGGACAAGAGGGAACTTAGGGTGCAGGGGAAAGAAATTTCGCGGGCACAGGATCAAGACTATCTCTTGAATAAAATTTCGGTACATTTTATGGCTACCGCGTGGAAAAACGAACAATGCTTCCCTTATGTTGATAGGTTACCCGATTGGCATTTACGAAGGGAAATATTAAGGTTAAGAATTGGGGTGAATCCCTGTTACGCAAATAATGGGGTGAAAGGCTCTATGATAGATAATAAGGGAAAATGCACCTGCACTTTAGGCACTTCATGTGACATTTTACATATATTAATGGACTGTCAGACGCTTTTAGATATTCGAATACAATTTTTACGACCGATTTTTAAGAAGTATGATATAAAAGATAGGGCCCAGGCAGTAACCCTTGTAACAGATTTGAGCCATTTAGATATAGCCGTTGCCATTGGGAAATTCATGCAAAGGGTTAAAGTATTTTTAAATGGTTTTAGAAATGAAATGTAATACTATTTGACGCATATGGTTATGGGCTAAGCTGAAAGGGAAGTTGAGTGTATAATATGATCTTTGATGTTTTTATAAGGATGTGAGATTTTAGATATATTTTTAATGTATTTGTGGAAATGTTTGAGGATCTTCGGTCCAAATAAACGTGAATAAACTTGACTTGAACTGCAAGTGGTACTATCTGTACAAACATTTGAAAAAACGTTTGTCTCAGATGGTACTCTTGATGCAAGTCAAGTGGACTTGGATGCAGTATTGCGTCAGATTGATGGTAGCAAATCCAAAAATATAGCCTTTGCTTGTAGAAAACTAAAAGATGTAGAGATAAAGAAATAAGATACTCTGTTATTGGAAGGGAGTTAATGTCATGTGATTGGACTGCAAGCAAGTTGAATACTTTTGTGTGGGAAAGAACATCCATTATTTGAACTGACCACAAACCATTGGTAAACATTTTGATGACAGGTGGAAAGGGTAAGTTCTCAGCACACACAGCAAAACTGGTGTGCACGTTACACAATTGAACATCTAGCTGCATAAAATGTTATTGCAGTTTATTTATCTTGCATGCCTTGTCCTGAGGAGGAACCTTACGAAGATTATGATGATGTGGGCAATGTATTTGTAACATGTATGTCTAGTGATGAGAAGGGATGGAGTGCGGTCAATGAAACGGAGTAGATGCCGGTTATGAAAGATAATGCAGAGTATGAAGAAGTTAAAAGCCTTATTGTGAGGGAATGGCCAAAGGAGAAAGCCTTGAGTGTACGTCTGTATCCTTATTGGAAGGTTAAAGAAGTTATCAATTGAGTACGAAATAATTGTGCATGAGGGGCATACTGGCATAACCGGCATAATGAAATGAAAATTACTTTTGTATAGCGCATTACTGCCCTGTGGTGTCTAGGCACTTCATGCTGCAGAAAGATAGGAAACAAAAAGTATGGAGGCTAGTGTGGGAGATCCTGACAAAGGGAGAAAATAAAAAACTACTGATTAAAAAGACATGTTTACAGGGCTTTCCTAAAAGCACGAAGACCTGTGCATGTCTTCTGATAGAGAGGGAGGAAGTTCCATCTTTTGGCTTTACATTGAAAAAAAAGTCTTGTCTCCCCAGTGAGCTCTCTTGGCTTTGAGGACCATCACATTGAGGGCTGAGGAGGACCGCAAAATTCTAGACGGGTGGTACCAAATGAATTTCTGTTTCAGATATTTAGGGCCAAGGACATTCAAAGCTTAAAAAGTGATGCAAAGTGCTTTGAAGTCAATACACTTGCGGATAGGGAGCCAATGGAGCTGAGCCAGAGCTTGAGAACCAGAATGATGCTTGGGAATCCTAAGTATTATACGCGCCGCACCATTCTGCAGGACTTGTAGTTCATTTATGAGTCTCTACTGTAGATTGACATACAGTGCATGGCAATAATCAAGTTTTGATAACACGAGAACGGTAACCAGCAGTTTCTGCATGTTCTGCGGAATGAATGGAAAAATCTTATTCAAGATTTTGACAATGAAAAAGATGAGGAAGTCACAGTGTTGATGTTTTTATTAAATGACTATTTGTTGTCGAAGTTGATACCCGGGTTTTTAGCTTCAGAAACCGGTATGGGTAGTGCTCCTACTTCCTGTGGCCACCAAGTAGGGGACCAAATAGATGTATTGTTGTCCAGCAGGAGGACCTCGGTTTTGCGGGAGTTAAGTTTTAAGCAATTGTTAGACATACAATTACTAATCTCCAGCATGCAGCTATGAAATCTAACAGTTGTATCTTCCGGGTTGCCAGACACTGAAACGACTATCTGAGTGCCGTCTCCATAACTGGCGTCTGAGAAGCTAGACCTTTTGATTAGTGTGGCACGGGGGGTAACATATAGGTTAAAAAGCATAAGGCTCAAAGATGAGCCCTGCGGAACCCCACATGGTAGCAAGAAGGTGCTGGAGGAGGATTAATCCTCCAGGGCCACAAATTGTTTTCTCTGCGACAGAAAGGATTTTAGAATGGCCAGAGCAGAGCCCCTGATACGTAGAGCATGGAGCCAGTCAATCAATATAGCATGGTTGACCGTATCAAATTCAGCTAAAAGATCCAACAGGATTAAGGCTGCATTTGATCCTGCATCAAGAGTAGTTTCAGCTCTTCCGAAGCAACTATCAAGTCTGATTCTGTGTTCTCCCCTGAAGCCGAACTGTGAATGGTCCAGCAGATGGTCAGACTGAAGGACTGTTACCAGCTCTTTACTAAGCGCCTTCTCTATAATCTTAGGGAACAACTGAAGTTGAACTATTGGTGGCCAGCAAAGGATCAGGAATTGCCACACACACACACCTCCTGAAGAGACTGCAGACCATTCAGACCTCGGTGGCCAGGCTCATCCTCGACCTCCCCAGATGGACCCACATCACCCCTCACCTGAAGAAACTCTACTGGCTCCCGGTACCCAAGAGATGCCAATTCAAGATTCTGACCCATGCCTACAAAGCCCTGCACAACCAAGGACCAGTATACATCAACCACCGCCTGAGCTTCCACCAACCGTCCAGACGCCTGCGCTCTGCCTCCCTCTCCCTCGCTCACCCCCCCGCATCCACTGAAGCAAAGGTAGAGGACGCTCCTTATCCTAACTCATTGCAATGTCCTGGAACAGCCTCCCCTTCCATCTCCGAACCTCACCCTCTCTCCAGGATTTAGAAGGGGACTTAAGACCTGGTTATTCAACTGATGCCACCCGAGCAGCTTGGCTCTTAGTGCCTGCATACCCTTCCAGATGATTAGCTGCCCTTTAGAAATCCTGATTGATTGAAGATGAAGAAGCCGTATGACTGCACTAAGGCAACCTGTACCAAGGTGGTGAATGGTGACTTTGTCAAGATGAAGTTATCTAATCTGAAAACAGGTGGAAACAATATTCCTCAGCTATGCATGGTAATATGGTCAGAGGTAGAGCAATCTGCTTAAAAATGGACAGTGGTGGAATGAGTCAAGGGTGATCAGTCGACCCACCAAGACCAAGTGAAGGAATACAAGCTCAAACATAAAAAGAATGAGTGTCACGAAGGAGGCATCTAATGTAGAATGTGTTAAGCAGTCTTACGCTGATGCTATAGATACTGAGAAGACCTCTGCAATTGAGTCTGTGAATATGAGGAACTGTGATGGCTCAACCCAGCGGTGAAGATGACACTGCAATGTTGCAAAATTGTGTTCTATTTGATTATCTTTCTATTTTCCCTCTCTGTGGTTCCCTGACCTCAATGCGGTAGGGCTCAAGATATTCAGGATCTTGAGGTTAGCGGGATGATGGAGGAAGAGCTGAGGGAGTTTAAAGGGCGTTGAGTCATGGTGTTGTGCTAACTGGTAATAACACTTGTTACACTTCATCTGTATAGGTGTATTCTTGTAACAAGGTCCTGCTGCCCTCTTTCCGGTTCCCACTTCTCATATTGCCTTTCTGTCCCCCATCTGTTTCTCACACCTGGCCAGTTCATGTAGTGTCCTGTTTCTGGCTTGTCTACTGGCAAGTCCTGTGGCCGCTTGATTATTTGTCCCTCATTTCAAGATACGCGCATGCTAGGCATGACTGAATGACATGAAACTAGTAATGCTTTCTTACTTTGGTACCTCAAAGGGCTATTGCACATGAACTGCTAGATATTTAATAACGAGCCAGTGTCCATGAAATGGGTTAGAGCTGGACTCTGGGCTTCTCATGCATCAAGGTTGCTGTGGCTGGGATGCAGGCTAATTTCCATTGGGAAGAAAATTGCTTGTCAAGGTTTGGAGCGGGTACTGTGTAGGATCTATGGCTGGCTCTTCTAGTTCTGGTCTCTTCAGTTAAGTTTTGCTCAGGTTCTCTTGTTACTTAGATGGAACTTTCCCTGCTGCTGCTGGAAAGAGGCATTATGTTGAGCGAGGAGTTGGATTCCTCAGTGAAGTCCGTTTCTGGCATGCAGGTGGTTAACCAGGGACCACCTGCATGCAGTGTGAGACGGTGGCACCCAAATAAAAGCGGCCCCATTAGCTAAAAAAGTGGCCCACATTCTGCAAATTGGGGCTGTTTTCCACATGTAAAAACAGACAGTATAGGTGTTTTGAAAGGCATGGATTTGCAGTTGCAGCAGGTGACGTTTGTCGTAATAGGTGGGAAATTAACAGTAAAAAGCAGTCCACCAGACCACATAAAGTCCCACTGGTGGTGTCATTCCTCAGTCTCCATTGTCCCATTTTCCACCTTCTCTGCGTACTCTTGCTCTGTTGTCTCTTATTACCTAATCTATATGATGCCCTTACACATGGTTGTTTACTATGACAATTTTAGGTAAGCCTTTGGGTGCTTAATATTTGTTGTTAGACTTTGAGATGAACAGCATACCGTTTGTCAGACGACCTTGGTTTGCCCGAGGATTCAGGGCTTGATGATGAATTCTGCTTTCGTGGAGAGCTGAGGCTATCACCAAAGTGTGGATGTGCTGCTTCTGCTATGCCAGGTAGAAATTAGTGTCTTGATGGGCAATGTGTGAAGGGCCTTTGTGAGCACCAAGTGATATGGCTTGTTTGGGTGCAGTTACTCATACTTGTGTGTATTAGAGCCAGGGTTAGTGTATAGGTCAGTTTATAGATCTACCAAGCACGGTCTCTTGCAGTGTGAGTGCTAGGAGTTTGATTATCCAGAACCTTATTTGCTCCTAGTGGTTCTCTGGGAGTGTCCTGTAGTGGGTTGTAACAGTTAGCTAGCCCAGCTGAAGTACTGCAGGGAGAGACACAGACGCAAAGAAGTCGCTCTGGTGTTAGGATTTGTATTGGTGATTTGGAGAGTAGTTAGTACCAAAAAAGTTGGAGCAACATCTCTGGTCTTCAGCTTGGGTTTCAAGGCATTCAGAAACGTATCTGACCTCATGAGGTCAGATACCAGCAAGAATCACGATCCTTGAATCTCTTGTCAGACAGCAAGGTCAATCCCGCCTTCTCCCCATGTAGGTTAACCCACTTTCTGTAAATAACTCAGAACAGTGGAGATAACCTAATGGAAAGGGAAACAGGGTAATGGAAGGGAGAGAGAAAGAAATATTTCTGCAGGCTGGGTGTTTGAAGGCGCAGACTGGACTCTCAGCGAGAAGGGATAGTACAGTATAACAGTAGCAACATGAAGTGCAGAGCCACACTGTAACTAGCCCCAAGGAAAATCTGGAACATCACATGAGAACTGAAGAGCTCTAGGGCGCCGTAAAGCAGTATAGTGCTAGATACACAAAAAGGAGACCGAAGCAAATGTCCAATACACTGGTTAAACAAGAAGGACAATCGGAATCTGGGAAAGGGAAACATTGGGAAACCAAGGAAACCTACAAGGGAAAAAACAAAGGTGAGGGATTGAAGTATGAGTGCAAGCTTGTATGAAAAGCGAGGGAGTCGAAACCACCGATGTTGCGAGACAATGGTCTATGGGTCAGATGAACCATTAAAGGGCTCTGCCTCATCTGTTCTGGAAGTCAAATAATAGCCCTGTAGTGGCTAGGGTAGCGTGTCTTGGACCCAACTCAGTAAGTCTCTGTCCTCCATGATAGTAATTTCCATTGCCCCGTCCTTCACCTCCTCCACGGATGATGTTTCCTAACTCACTTGTGGAATATTTTTCCAGAGACCTGGCACCAATCCCCAACTTTGGATATTAGGGGAATGGATAAAGTGATCCACTTCATCGTCCAGCTATTCTTAATCCGATGGGCCAGAGGTCTCAGATTTGTCCACCTTCTCAGAGAGGGGCACAACCAATGAGAGAGAGGCCCTAAAGTAACTATTGAACTTCTGGTGTCATCTGTGACCCAGAGAGAACAGAGGCCAGAAACTCAATGGGATAATTTGTGGCTTACTTCTGTCCATCAAGAGTCTGGTGTGGGACAAAAGAAGGAATGTCATGTACTTCTTGGTCCAGCCCTGCTGTCTGAACTATCTCCTAAAAACTCTTTGTTTTGCTGTCAGCCAGTGAGGATGCTCCAGGAGAGGTACAGTTGTACCTCATTGTTGTGGGAGTTGTAGGCTATTTTGTCTTTCACCAAAGAGATGCTAGGTCTGACCTTAGCAGAGTCAAGACCTGGATTGGCCTTTTCAGGCTGAGACTGCAAATCAAAGGAGGCCTAGGTTCTACTCCCTGATGGAATCCCTCCATCCACAGTCACTGGAGAAAATTAAGACTAAGGGGCATATTTACAAGATAATGTCTCAGCGCTGCAAGCCATCTTGTTGCGCGGAGTTGCGTCATTAAGAAAGTGCAGGGATGGATCGTATTTACAACGAATCCCTGTGCTTTCCTCTGTGCAGGCGCACAATAGGCTGCCTAGTGCCAACGCAGGGACCCTTGCACCATGGTACAAGGGTACCTGCGTTACAGGGATGATTGTTTTTGTGCAGGAAGGTTAACCTTCCTGCACAAAAACAATAATTGATGGCGTTTTCCTCCTTCTCTGTGTGCTGCATAATGCAGGGGAGGCGTTAGAATCTGACATATTCCCAGGTTTACAAATCCTTGTAAATCTGGGAATGCGGCAGAATCCAGGGATGTTGCATGGGAACACCCATAGCGACTTCCATGGAACGCCCCTTTCACGCAGCGTAATGTATGAAGGGGGTCATATTTACAAGGCCATGAAAAGCCATGGCTTTGCTTGGCCTTGTAAATATGGGCCAGCACACTGCGCCAGCGGAGCATCAAAAAAAGTGACGCTCCGGTGGCGCAAGGGACTTGTAAATATGCCTCTACAATTCCCTAACCCACAAACGGTAAAATAACAATGCTTGAATTCTCTAAGCCACAAGTCAGAAGAACTGACCTAGAAAGAGAGACTTACTCTATCCCTTGGTGAGTAGTCGATTTCTGTGAGAAATCGGGGCTCAGGCAGGGAGGGGTACTTAATGGAGTCGCCGGTGTAGATCAGAGTGAGGTTACTAGAGGGTTTTCAGCTCTTGGACAATTCATGACCTTTTTTTGAACTTTGCCACTGGATCCAGCTGAAGTAAACTGCCTGGAGTTTGGTGCCACCAGCTACTTCCGGGTAACTTAGTGCCACTCACATCACTTGGATATTGCCATTGAGGCAATATAGAAAGTGAGTGTCCCTGAAAAGGGTGGCTCACTGTTGCATTGACAGGAAAGGTGTTCGGTACTGCGCCTGATTTCTCAACCCTTGTACTCTTGATGATGAAAGCCAATGTCTCCTGTGGCTTAGGTTTACCTTTATCCTACAGACAAGCCAGATAGCTCCAGATGGACCAGTACATATGTTAACGCATAGAAAAGCACCAGACGGCTCCTACCAGAGCTTATGGTATGTGGATCAGCTGCTGCAAACTGATTAAAATCTGGAACGAAAGTGGGTCCATGTCTCTGAGAAGAAAGTTTCTGAATGCTAGAGGGGATTGCAAATCCCAGAAATATGTGAAAAAAGGGAACTGGTGGTGACTAACATACACAAAGAAATGGGGGCACTGCAAGACCTAAATCACCACTTGTTGCTGCAGGAATGACATGTGACCCACCAGTCTCCATCTCCCTCGACAGTGCCAAACAAAGCCAAGACGGCGCTTGATGCTGACAGCGAAGAGGGGTAAGGGGATATGGATCTGAGAAAAGGTCACAAGAGAGGGCGTTGTCAAATGGAGCCTCTCTTGGAATTGTACATTCTCTCACAAGTGACGGCATTAAACAGAATAGAAAATGACTTTTACTCTCTGCTCTTACAATTTAAATTGCATGCAGTTTTTCTTTTACTTGGATTGCATATGATTGGTAACATTTTACAGAAACTGATTAAGAAAATGAAGGATCACTCTAGCAACAGGGGCACTATGGCAAACAGTCAAGATACTAATGTCACACCACCATTAACCGTCAAATGTGAGACTTGTCCTGTTCCTATGTCCTATATATAGGGTGACCAGAATTTTAAAGCAAAAAACCGGGACATTTCACAAAAATAGAAGAAGGACTATAATTTTACGTCAAGCGAGCGCACAGAATGACAGCGCTCCTCAGCAGAGAATTACAAAACAGGCAGTAAGAACATACATAAGATGCAATTTTTAAACCCAGTAGCTTGCCTGTGAATTTAAATTGCTTTCTTGGCACAACTGCTAACTATCCCTGCTTTGTAAAACATAAAAAACACCTCCCCCCGTTTTTAGTCGACCCTCTCCAAAAACCGGGACATGAGCTAAATTTCTCGAAATCTGCCCGGACAGCTGGTGAAAAACGGGGACCTTCCTGGCAAATCCGGGACGCCTGGTCACCCTATATATAAAGCTGATAAGGCTCGCAACGGGAGTCACCAAAAAGAAACTAGGTTCACTTTTAGTTACAACTGTTTCAGGCCAGGGAACATGTGGCAACAAGTTCAACTGGAAATACATCAAGAGGGATAATAAGGACGCTCCTCTAGATTTGACAACGCCTAGTAGCACTTTAATGAGTAACAACGGGTTAGATAACACACAGCCACCTCTCACCAAAAGGGAATGTAGAAGGCAGAGGAAAGCCAGGAATAAGATTCAGCCGCCCTTAAATCATGGTCAGCTCACTGTTTCCAATAACAAAAAGTCCAGCTTTATTTCAAATCCTGCACTGATAAAGAAAATCTCGCGGGGGCAATGAACGATCAGGCAGTAGAGGATGTAACAGCACTGCCACCATCTGTAGTAATGGAGAGCATGTGTTCTTCATTTCAGAATGTCGAGCTATTAAATCATGATAATACTGTGAAACTGCTTCAGCATGCCCCAAACCTGTTCCACTTCTCTCGCACTTGTTTAACCACTGGAAAATGTTCCAAGTTCTAAAGCTCCAAGAAACATGGGGGCGTATTTACAAGCCCCATTTGCCAGCAGAGCGTCACTTTTTTGGACGCTCCAGTGATGTAGCACGATTCCCTATCTTTACAAGGTGGCGCTAAGCCACTTAATGTGGCTTAATGTCACCTTGTAAATATGCCCATTTCTGCCGCAGTCCTCTGCGGCAAAGGAGTGTGCAATGGGTGTTGCAGTGGGCTTTCCACTGCAACACCACTGCTTTTTGACACTGCCCCAGATTTACAAGGCTGAGGCAGCGCTAAAAACTAACGCCAGGGAATACCTGATCTTAGAATGGTGATACGAGGAGAAATTATTAATTTCTCCTCGTTTTTTGCTCTTTCTGCTATTATTGATTGTTTATGTGCAGAAAGGTGTCCCTTTCTGCACGTAAACAATTGCCCCTGCAGCGCAGGCACACTTGCAACATGGCAGAAGGGTGCCTGCACTGGTGCTAGGCAGCTTTTTTTGCACCAGCGCTACGGGAAACACTGGGGTGCGCCGTATTCTTGTGAATACGGCGCATCCCTACTTTTTTTTTGTAAATATACCGCATGGTCTATGAACTTCCTGACATTACTGGGCTTTATTGACTTCATTAATCCGGTGATCAAATCAGCAAAAAAAGGCAATTGAAAGTGGGGACGTCTGACTTATACAACTGCGACTTAATAGGTGGAAAGTGCAGTTGTGCACCAAGACGACCCAGGGCTCTTGATGGTTCAACTGGATAACTCGTCAACTGAACAGTGTTCTTCCTTGATATTAATCAACATGTATATACACCCTGACACAAAAGCTAAAAGAGACCTTTCAGACAAGCTAATATCCCTAATTATCAATCTGAAAAAGCGACCGATTCCAACAGAAATCTTAGTGTTTGGGGATTTCAAAATGAATTTGTTTCTAGCATTTGAACCTGATGAACAGATCCTGGATAAGAATTTTACTTGGAACATCCTGCTCTTGATCTCCCGGCCTTCAAAGTGTTGTGACAGGTTAGGGGAGTGCTTCATAACTGAGGATGAGTAGGTGGGGCCAGGGTGTTAAATGGAAGACTTTCAGGTGACAAGCCACCATCATGGACACATTATACTTCAAGAATAAACTCTCTCCTCGATTACACTATTGTAACAGGCACTTAATAAAAAACCTCAAAGACACAAGAACAATATATAAATAAATCCTATGGAGGGAGAAAAATATGGGATGATTTTTGGGCAAAAGTTGTACACGTAAGGATAACCACTCCAAAAATGTTTGGAAGATTTTAAGTAATATTGTCAACGGCAGTCACATTGTAAATAACTCAGATATCACTGAAACCACCTGGTATGAGTTTTTAAACGCCCACTTCTCCATTCCGAAGGAGGCTAAGAAAGTTAATCATATTTCAGCGCAAAATATACTATCCCCTGAAACTCTGTATTGTTCAATGTACAACCAGGTTCAAAGATGTGTCCACCGCATGAGATGATTACTGACAATGTAGAGGAATAGCTAGAATATACACCTAATCGAATATCTGTGCAAACAGGAAAGTGATGGAGCACCTGGGCTGAATGGCTTTTTCCAAGTGTAATGTCTTGTAAAAAAGAACGCTGGAACTCTTTTGGTTTCCACTGTATACCGTAGGCCTGTGACATAAGCATTGGAGGGATGAGTTGAAAGCAGGCTTAGAATGTTAAGTTCTGACTTACACGCAGCGGAATAAAGATGTGTAAAATTACTCTACGTGTGTTGCGTACTTATTGGCGAGTGCCTATGCTGGCAGGGCGCTACACCAAGCACTGTATAAAACAAACTTGTATTATTGGTCAGCAAAAGTAATGGTGGTCTTCAATCATAACAATCAAAACAACAAGAGAGAGAGAGGGAAAGAAAAATGGAGCCACTCTTGGTCCCCCTAATAATATAGCAATTAAACAACAGAAGAGTGTAACCAAACAGAAGATGAAGAGCTAGCAAGAGGAGTCACTCTTGTTTATAAAAGAACCCTCAATCACCAACCTGGTTGGTGACATGCTTCATCATTGGGTTCCCACCAGAGAGGCTGAGTGCCCCTCTGGTGTGCTACAACGTCTGCTTACAGCGGAGCGTTTTTTTAAAAAGTTTGTTGTGAAAGTGCAGGAAGTGATTGTGCAAATAAATAAAATTACCTTTACTTGTCCTATAGTATTTAATAGTGGAGAAGTAAGGTAAGACTAAAAACTAGTGAAGTGGATGTTTAAAACCGGCTAGATTGACCAGTCACATCCCGAAGTGGTAAAAGTGTGTGGTCTACATGTTTCAGCCTACAAATTGCCTATAGCGAGGCTTTCTTCAGGACCAAATGTCACGGCGGTATGCACGCCCTAAGGTGCAACCTAACCTGTGACACGGAAACCGCTCAACTCACGGTTACTAGAAAGCCTTCAGAATTCTTGAAAGCAAGTTGACTATATGGGGCACAGTACCCTTACGTCATGGATCCTAGCGGGGGACGGTGGCTTGTAGTCACACGTACTCCAAAGCCAGACGCCCGTGTGGCACCTGGAAAATCCTGCATGAAAGGACCCTGAAGAGCTTTGGAGTACGTGTGACTACACGCCACCGTCCCCCGCTAGGATCCATGACGTAAGGGTACTTTGCCCCCTATAGTCAACTTGCTTTCAAGAATTCTGAAGGCTTCCTAGTAACCGTGAGTTGAGCGGTTTCCGTGTCACAGGTTAGGGTGCACCTTAGGGCGTGCATACCGCCGTGACATTTGGTCCTGAAGAAAGCCTTGCTATAGGCAATTTGTAGGCTGAAACATGTAGACCACACACTTTTACCACTTTGGGATGTGAATGGTCAATCTAGCTGGTTTTAAACATCCACTTCACTAGTTTTTAGTCTTACCTTACTTCTCCACTATTAAATACTATAGGACAAGTAAAGGAAATTTTATTTATTTGTACAATAACTTCCTGCACTTTCACAACAAACTTAAAAAAACCCGCTCCGCTGTAAGCAGGCGTTGTAGCACACCAGAGGGGCACTCAGCCTCTCTGGTGGGAACCCAATGATGAAGCATGTCACCAACCAGGTTGGTGAGTGAGGGTTCTTTTATAAACAAGAGTGACTCCTCTTGCTAGCTCTTCATCTTCTGTTTGGTTACACTTTTCTGTTGTTTAATTGGTCTTCAATCATATTCTTCAAATTGAGGAGGTACCCGACTCTTGGAGAGGCTCCATAACCAACCCGATCTATAAAAGATGGACTAGATCATCACCTGAAAATGATTGTCTAATAGCGCTCCTAGACAGCAAAATACTTCCACTGGTTCTGGTAGATCTCACAGCTTGGGCAAAACACAGGGAAATAATTCACATTAATCAAAAGGGCTTCTGTCATGGGTTGGGCACCTCCACAAACCTCCTAGCGCTCTCCCTCATCATTGACAAAATACAGAAGGCCTGACCCTCTCTAAATCATAGTTTTGAAGACGTTAAGTCTGCATTGATTGTGTTCTGAGATGTAATTTGTGGGAAAAGCTGACCCAAAGGGATGGGGCCAATCAACTCTTCTATACTAATACTTGATTGAGGATAAAGATTGAGGATGGTTTGCGTATCTCCCGCAAAATCTACACCTTCTTGCGACTGAAGCAGGGTTGTGTCTTGGCTCCCCAACCTTTTAATCTTTATTTAGCCGATCGCATTTCACCTTAGAGGCTATTAACTTTCATGCACCCAAACTTTGAGGGCTCCAACTATCGAACATGCTCTATGCAGATGACGTGATTCTTATCAGTCAAACAAAAATAAGCATACAAAGACTCCTAAACATGGTAGCAGAATGTTCAGCAAAGAACGGCCTCATTATAACCCTAACTAAAACAAAGGTTATGGTGATAGATAGAAATATAAGGAAACAGGAAAATTTGGATCTTCGAGCCCAACAGATAGATTGGAAAAGTATAAATACCTTGAGGTGATTTTTTTATTTTTAACATATTTTATTGATTTTCTTATAATAACCCGTTTCAACATTTTACAGCATATATTATATCCATTCAAGATTGAAGTTCAATTAAGTAATCATAGAAGCATATATATGAGCAGTACGATTCAGCAGTGATAATGTTCAGTGATTTACATGGTCTTTCATTCTCAACTTTTCGTACATTGTTTGTGAAATCGCTATTGTCGTAGTCTATACAGTATAACAGAAGAAATATAATAATCTAATCTCTCCCCCCCACCCTTTTAGCTTTAACAACCCAACTATGTCCCGCTCCCACCCCGTTCCCCAGGCACAGCACTTCTTTACAGTTATCTGATTTTGGCAGCATTATATTACAGTACAACTATATACATTGGACACAAATCTATAATCAGGTCCCTTTAATACGATACAATGAAATAGTAGTCTTGGCACAGCTTTTATATTGAATTCCCGTTCTGAATAAATGTACATCTATGACTTTCCTAATTTATCTGTGATTCAGTCGTTATAAATTCTTCAAGCATTCCATTCCATTCTAGTGAGATAGGTTTTTTCCGTAATCCTCTCAGTTCTTCACGTTTGAGTTCTGTACTTTCGGCTCTGCCCCATCGGACTACTTCATTATACCATTCTAGGATTGTGGGCGGTTTCGCCGCTTTCCAACGAATTGTAATCGTGCGTTTAGCCAATATTAGTTCCATATTTGCAAATTTAGTTATAGGGCTGCCTTTCTTACATCTGGGGTTTAATCCCAATAAACAACGCTCTAGTGAATCTCCTCCTCCCCCAGGAGCAACCGCATTTAGCCTGGTTTGTACAGTTGTCCAATAATGTGCTAGTTTTGGGCATGACCATAACATATGAAGCAAATTTGCATTTGAGGCATGACATCTAGGACATGTGTCTTTCGTATCTGGAAACATCAAACTTAGCCTGCGAGGAGTCAAATATGCTCTGTGTGTTATCATGAGTTGTATAAATGTAAACTTTGGGTTACGTGATATCTTCTTTGGATATTCCAATATATAACCCCATTCTTTGTCCGTGAGCTCGCGGCCTACATCAGCATTCCATTTGTCACGAAGTGTTTGTAACGAGGTGGCAGCATGCACTCAGATTCCCAAGTACAACCATCGGGTCAGGTGGCCACCGTTCCCCATTAAATATTGCAGGTGTACAAGTTCGTGTATTGGGGGTTCTGTCCCATCTGGTGCCCATGTGGTCCTAACATATCTACTAATATTTGCATAGAGCAGGAAAGATGTGTTAGGTACACCCTGTTCCCTTACAAATGTATCATGATTCATTAATGTATGATCCATGAATAACATTCCCACTGTATTTACTCCTTCTTTCGTCCAGCTAGTTATATGGTGCGACGTTACTGTACCTAGCGGCAGCGGAAGGCCCATTAATGGGATGTTAGAGGCATATGGAGCTAATGCCTTTGTATAGCGAAGTGCTTTCTTCCAGTACCTCAATGCCGTGGTCAGTAATGGGGGTGCAGTTGTTGGAATTCTACTGTTTGGTAATAAAAGTTTATGCAGTTCCCCCCTCTCCCACTCACGTGTAGTCATAGCTATCTCCTGCAGGTTGCGCCCTGCTATCCAATACGCTAGCCACTGCAGTTGACTGGCATAGCAATATGCTTTCATATCAGGGACCCCCATTCCCCCACTTGTTGTCCACAATTGAAGTTTTTGCAACCCTATTCGTCTGCGTCCGCTCCCCCAGATCAGTTCAATCAGTAGAGTATCTAGCTTTTTGAATGCGTGAGCAGGGACCACAATTGGGAGATTCGTAAAATAATAAAGCAATCTGGGGAGCATCACCATTTTGGTGATAGCCACTCTCCCGGCTATCGATATTGGTAATGATGTCCAAAATGGAATTTGTGCTTTAAGTGCAGTAATTGCCCGGCATAAATTGCCATCTAGAATGTTTGCAGATTCTCGATATACTTGAATGCCAAGGTATCTGAAGGTGACTGGCACTGTCTGGAACGTCCAGCGGCCAAACCTTAGTGTATCGACGAGTTCAGTGTCTGTAAAGAAGTATGCATAAGATTTGTTCTCATTTAATGTGAGCCCAGACAACAGTTGAAATTCGTAAAATATGGCCGGGATTGGTGCATGGTCTGCTTTAAGATCATTGAAGTATAATATTAGATCATCTGCATATGCAGAGATAATGTGCGTGTCATTTCCTATTCGTATACCTTTGTGTTCTGCCACAGTTCGTATTCTAATAGCTAACGGCTCAAGTGCTAGTATAAATAATAAAGGTGACAATTGGCATCCTTGCCTAGTACCTCTTTCCACTATATATTGCGATGAAATATGGGCACCCGTACAAGCACGGGCCGTTGGGTTCGTATATAGGAGGCTAACCCATCTAACATAAGCATCCGGTATAGCAAATTTCGAAAGTGCACGTAACATGTAGCTCCAGTGTTATGAATCAAACGCTTGGCGTAGATCTAAAGATACACACCCTTGTTTGTTGTCTGTTATTACTGCTCTCGTCATGACTTGGTGCAGTCGTTTAATATTAAGGGCTGTGCATCTACCGGGTACAAACCCACACTGATCCGTATGTATTAATTTAGGTATAAATTGGAGAATTCTGTTTGCTAACAATTTACTTAATATTTTATAATCCGTGTTTAACAGTGAGAGGGGGCGATAGCCTGCCATGTCCCTACTGTCTCTGCCCGGTTTCAGCAGCGAGGCCACCACTGCTTGCATTGTAGTGGGTGGGAGAAAGCCCGTTTCAAGTGAGACTTGGTATAGCTTTTGTAGGTGAGGGGCCAGAATTTGTATGTATTTTGCATAAAACTCTATTGGTAGCCCATCCATACCTGGCGTCTTGTTGCGTGGGAGTTGTTTAATTGCTGCCCTAATCTCTGCCGTTGTTACTGGTGCCGCTAGTTCTTTCTTTTGATCTGCCGTTAATTGTGGAAACCGTAACTCCCCAAAAAAGGACTCATAGTCAGCCTCGCCCGGTTCTATCGGCGCTGCATATAGTGTCTCGTAATATTTCTTAAAGGCAGCATTTATTTTTAGTTGGGTGCGGGCCGGGGGTTCCCCCTATATGTTAATTTCAGTAATAGGTATTACTCCCGGTTTATCTTTAATAATCCGAGCTAGGAGTGAGCCTGCCCTGTCCGCCTCTGCATGTTGCCTTTGTGTATATGCACGGTGGTCTATAATGCGAAGTTCCTCCAGTAGTTCAGCATGTTTTATGTGCGCTTCCTGCAATTTATCACTATTAGTGACATTTGGGCCTGTCTCATGTTCTTATTCACCGAGGCTATTTTCCACTGCCGTTAGTTCTTTGATCAAAAGAGAGCGGGCCCCTACTCGCATGCTTATAGCTGCCCCCCTAATTACAGTTTTAAATGCGTCCCACTCCATCTGTCGCGTACTAGCAGTGCCTACATTTTCTGCAAAGTAATTAGAAATTGCTGTGGAAAGGGAGCTATGAAATACCAGGTCTTCGAGTAATGAAGGGTGTAATTTCCAGGTAGGTATTGGTGTGGGGATCTTCCCTCATGTTAGCGTGACTTCAATTGAGTTGTGGTCCGATAGTGTTTTTCCTAAGTATGTAGTGGCTGTGACATGAGTAAGTAAACGCGTAGAACAAAATATTCTGTCGATACGTGTGTGCAACCCGTGTGGTGGTAAGAAGAAGGAGTATTCCTTGCTGTCAGGATTACGCTGACGCCAGACATCAGTTATATACCAGCCATCTGCCCATCCCTTTAGTGCGTCTGCCTGCTTTTTACAATTAGTACCTTGTAATGGTGGGTGCGATCGGTCTAGACCCACATCCAAAACAGCGTTAAAATCCCCTCCTATTATCCAAGGGTAAGTGTCCCATCCCGTTAGTGCATTGGTAAGTATGCCTAGAAATTTATCCTGTTCCGAATTTGGCGCATAAACACTGCCCAATACTATATGTTCCCCATCAAGAATACCATGCAATAGTACATATCTGCCATTCAAGTCTATTCTTTGTTCAAGTAGCGAGAAGGGGACGCCGCTTCTTAACCATATTGCAGCCCCCCGGGCAAACGCTGAATAAGAGGTAACATATAATTGCCCATTTCTTTTGTAACTTTGCGGCTTCTGCGCATGTAAGATGAGATTCTTGAAGAAAAACAATTTGTACCCTTCTGCGATTGAGTTGCGCAAGTACTCTGTGTCTCGTGTGCACAGAGCCAAGACCCCTAACATTCCAGGATAGATATGTATATTTACCAAGTTGAGCCATTTAAGTTTGCATAATGTAGTGTAACATATCGGGCCCTGGACCCGTTCTGCTGACCAGAAGAAACTGAACAATGTCTGAGTCTGTGCCCCCGTAGCCCTTTTGAAACTCTCAATACTAGGTTCCCCTTTAGAGCAGAAGAGGACCAAACAATGACAACAAGTTCAACCAATGACTTGTAAACTTTGTAACATAGTGCAGTCGCCACGGGGGACATGGTAACTACCCACTGATTGACGTGCATAAGAATACGCACAACATGTACAACATGCCCCAGCCCAGGCCCCATCTATACGGGGAGACAATTTACATTGGGTTCATCCATTATCATACCACATTGTATTTTATACTCATCTGTTTAAGGCGTACGGTCAACATTGGGTTTGCGCAGCGTTCACCCTATATAGTCATTTGCGGTCTGCGGAGTGACCAGGGGGAACAACGCCAAACTGTTCTCAGAGTCTGAATGGATAGTGTCGTCTTCCAAAGAGTCCACTGATTCGGCGACAGATGTCTTGTCTTGCTCCACCATCGCCGCCACAGCCCGTATAGCATCCTTTTAATTTACCAAGATCTGTTCCGGAGTAGGATTCTGATCCGATACAGTTCGTGATTTCTGGCTGTTGCTCGCTTTTGTTCTTCTTGGTCTTGGTGTTCTTTGTGATAATGGCCGCCGCTGTTGATGTGCTTGGGACGATTCCTGTGTCGTATTGGGTGTCAATGTAATTTCTACCCAGTCCATTGCTTCATCCGGGCTATCAAAAAACAAGGCTTTCTGACCATAGACCACTTTTAAGCGGGCAGGGAAGAGTAAGGCATACTTTAGATTATGAGTTTGAAGCGTCTTTTTAACCTCTTGGAACGTGGCTCTAGCCTTCTGCACCGCCATGGTAAAGTCTGTGTACAGTGAAATACGTTTATTTTCGAAGTGAATTGGAGCATTTTCCCTGGCAGCACGTAGGATCGTGTCTCGGTCTTTATAGTTCAGTAGGCGCGCTATGATTGGTCTGGGTGGCGCACCAGGAGGAGGAGGTCTTGGCGGTACTCTGTGTGCCCTTTCCACACTGTACATGTCCGTAAGTCCCGTCGGTGCAACATGATCTCGTAGCCATGCTTCTATAAAGTGGGTGGGGTTGGTTCCTTCGCTGCGCTCCGGTATGCCCAGAATTCGAACACTGTTGCGGCGGGACCTCCCTTCCGCATCATCCACCCGTTCTTGTAATCCCACCAATTGACGTTGCAATTGTTCTATTTGGGAAGCGTGGGTTTGTTGTTGAGGCGCCAGATCGTCAAGTATCACCTTATTAGCTTTCACCTTCTCCGCTAGCTTGGTGTGGTCCGCCTTTAGTAAGGTAAAGCTAGTGGTCAGTGTACCTATTTGTGCCTCAATAGCTGTACGGGATTCCCTAATTTCCTGCAGAATCAGATCTAGCTTATCTGTAGGTTGTCCGGTGTTCATAGGCGGTATCACATCCAGGTCCGAGGTTTGTGTTTGGTCGATATTAGTTGTGCGTTCCGTTAAGTCAGAGGGCGGGGGGTCCGTCTGTTTGGTTTTAGGACGCCCCATTTTGATTAGAGTATTTGCACACGTTACCTCCAGGTTACTTCAGGATAGTTCGTGTTCCTTTCTTCCTCCCCTTCCCTGTTCCGTCCGCAAAGCACACCCGTTGCTGCTATCAAATTCTGTTCCTCTCCACCATGTAGCAGTGTTGATATTGGCTATCCCTCTGCCCAGGGTGTATAGATGATATGAGAACTTACTGCCCTGCTGCTCTCCGCACCACTTGCATGCAGATTGTTAGGTAGGAGGAAGAGTGTGACATGCGCATGAGTCTGCGACATCCCTGCATGCCTATTGGCCCATTATTGCTCTCTTGGGGGCCCGTAGGTGATCCACAGTCACCTCACATTAATTCCGTCACAGCATGTGCTATGTAGCAGCCCATGTAGCCCTCACCACGATCACCGTGCACCGTCCAGCTTGTGCATAGTATAGTGTCTGCTAGAGTAGCGCTGTAGCGGAGAAAGCAGCGCAGACTTTTATGCCCTCAAGAAAGGTAGGGGAGGCCAGGAAGTCTGATATGTGCTCCTCCGAGTCCGCGATGGGGGTCCATTAGCCAGTGTGCAAGTGGTGCAGTTCAGCCACGTCAGGAGGGGTTAAGCGTAATTGTACAGATTCCCCCAGTGTATTTTATAGTTCTGCCACCTACCGACGGCGTTCTCGCCAAGCAGGCGTCTTTGCTGTCGCAGTCTATTCCAATGCAGCTGGCTCAGAGGTCTTTACATGCCTGCCTGAGCTCCGGTGCGTCTCGGCATAGTCGCGCACCTTTCAGTCCGGTCCTTGAAGGGAAGCGAAGTCTCCTTGCTTGTAGCGCGGGCAGCACAAACAGGATCCGGAGTCACCGCCTGCTATTATCGTCTCCGCAGGGTCTCCGATCGTTGCCGTGGCGCTTCCCCTCCGGTACCGCCAAAGTATGTCGCCCAGTATTGCTGCGTGGGCTAATGAAACGCTACGCCTCCGTCTTCAATGCAGCGCTCGATTTCGATTTTTAAAGCGGCGTTGCATTCCCCGTTGTTTCCGCAGCTCAGTACTCTGGATTTTGAGTACGGATGACCACCCAGTGTCAGGATCTTGAGCAAAGTGTCGGGGCTCGGCACGGAGCTCCGTTAGTTCCCGTCCGCCATGTTTGGCAGTCAGCCACGCCCCCCCATACCTTGAGGTGATAATAGACTCTAGAGGGTCTTTCCTACCCCACAAGAGGCAGCTAAAAGCTAAAGGAAGCACCCTAATGGCAGCATTCTTAATTTTATATAAATCTTTCAGTGGCCTATCTCTTGTTCCAATGCTGTAAATAGTCACCACAAAATAACTGCCAACAATCACATACTGTAGCGAAGCTATGTATGGAAGAGGTGCAAGTGTGCTGGACAACATTGTTTCTAGAACTTATAAACATCTCTTTGGTCTTCCAAAAAATGTATCCCCGTGCAAATATGCTTAAAATTTAGCATCACAAAGCAAAATTAGTGAGATAGGGGGCCTTTATAAAATGCTGCCACAAACTCGTAGCATAAGAGAGCAATACCTCAACAGCTTGTTATGGACAGAAGTAGAGAACGGCCAGAACTGCTTCACCACTAGAATTTAGTTAGAAGACTCCTTGAATTCGCTTCAGGTAAAAGATCCGTGGAACACATCAGTCATGCATGTGATTTTCAAAAAAAGTGTTGAACAGTGGAGTAAGGAAGTTCTCTCTTCTTTAATACTGTACTACTTTGTTGAAACGATCCCATGCATGGATGCTCTTGATCAGTTGCAACAACTTGAAAATACAACTATACCTTGGACCAGGGTTTTCAATCCATGTAAAGAATAATGGATGCTCTTTCGATTTGGATGTCTTCTATTGCTTGACCATATACCACCATGCATCAAAAACCATGAAATTAGGAATTGCAGATGATGTGGTAACATAAAGGAAGACAGGATACACCTGGCCTGCATTTGCCCTACCCTTATGGATGACAGAAGAGAGCTACTACAATCTGCTTTTAACCAACTGAACATATGCACATGTAGACATGCCATCATGGCCTGTCTAAATCAATGAACTCATTACTAAATTACCTATTTACAAAGTTCTTGATCAGGACAGACAAAAAAACTAATGACACTTACATTTATTTTTTTGTGACATAAATGGCAGTGGGTACTTTCAAAATAGGACAAGATAATCAAGAATTGAAAATTGATCCTACTCCTATTTTGTAAAAAACATTTTGTATTTGGATGCTGCTAGTTTTTACTGTTAGCTTTTTACATTTAAATCCTTTTGTATATGTCTTGTGTATGCAATGATTTTAATTAATTATGCATAATAAACTTGCTTGCAAACAAAGTTCTCTCAGGTTTTGTACACAACCCCATGAAGGCCCAAGAGACAGTTGTTATAGCACAACTTAGAAAGTAAGGCAGAGTTTTAGTACGTAGATTACAGGGGCAGGTCAAAAATCCAACATAAGTTTTACAATCCAAACAAATATATCAAACTTGTCGTAGCTAATCACTAACCTGAGGCCTATGAATATAGTGCTGAAAGAGGTTAAAGAGTTCCAAGGATGCAAGGAAATTCTTTGAATTTAAGCTGCAGAAGAATATCCAGGAAGTGCCACATGCAGAAAACCTCTGAGAAGATGAACTCAGGGTCCTGCTTGAGCTGGAGAGCCAGGAACACAAGTGAAGAGTAGAGCCCCAGGAAGGAAAGTCAAGCCACACTCCTCACTCTGGATGTGAATGGTGTGATCCTAGAATCCTGCAGTAGATCCTTGAATCCCTGGATCCTTGAATCCTGCATTAGATAATTGAATCCTACTGTAGCTTGCCAATCACATAGGGAATACTGTGTCAGGTTTTAGGGTGTCTTCTTGGGACAGAATTTGCTCTGATGATGATGGGAGGAGTCCGAACTGGGTAGCATACATGTTGCAGCCGCAATCCTAGGCGGCATGACTTCTATCACACCAGCGTGGATGACATCCTGTGTGGCAGTGCCCTGAGCAAGGGGTGAAAATACCAGAGGTGGATAGGAGTGTGGTAGAGGACTGTGACAAGCCACAACAGCCATTGCCTGCTATACAATCAGGTTCTGGTCACGCCACATGATGGACATAAGAGAGAGTAGGATTGTGGAGTGTTGTTATTATTAATTAGTATTTGTACTGGGCACAATTGAGCATTTTGTGTCACTGTACCCATGTTTACTTATATTTTTGCTATCATTTTTTGTTGCTTTCTTGCATTGTTATTTTTTTCCCTGGATCCCAAGAATTTTGTTTAATTTCTCTGTTGTTGAACCTGTCATGATGTTGGGGTGGGATGTCTCGTGCATTGTATACAGGCATATACCCCTGCCGTGAGTGACCGAACTGCATATGAAACTGGCCAAGCTATCTACCTAATCTAGCCTGTACGCTGTGGCCTCAGCCTGTCATGGTAATTCCAAGGTCCTGAAATGGTTCTGTTATCTGGAGGGGTGCACCATGCGTGCTCTCTTTTGTCGACATAAGACTCCTGTCCATGTCTGGATTGTTCACATTTTTTTTTGATGGCAGCAAACTGATTTTTGGAAATTATTTGTCTTTATCAAACTTTTTTATGTGTCAGAAAGGAGTATGGCCTATCAGCCCTACTCAGAAAAAAGTTCCACTTCAATGTGGCACCAGGGACCTTGCGCTAATGCGTCAAGTGCATGTGTACATTGGGCGTTTGTGACACAAAGAAGACAGTGAGACTGTGTGTAATGTAAATATGTTTGATGGGACCAGTCGGTTTAATATGGCACAAGATAGAGGATGGATACAGCTTCCCCCAGACAGCAAAAGTATATTGCTTACATCCCTGACGCTAAAGTTGGAGACCCATACACTGAAGTGAGGGAGGACGAAGATGGGCTGTCTTTAGGAATTCTAGGAATACCTTTTAGCAAGGAATTGCTGATTAGATTTCTCTGAGCACTGCCATTTGGTGGCTATGGGCAAGGGGTGAGTCTGTAGGTTCTGCTGTTAAAGGTGGGGATGCTTTTTAGGCAGGAACCCCCCTTTTTAGGTCTCGCCTGAGCCAGCGCTTGCGCTGCTCTCGGCGAGAGATTTAGTAAATGGGTTTTGAAAGTGCTAACCCAGTGGCCTCCAGCTTGCGTTCACGATGGCGTGCACGCGCACAGCTGCCATCCATTCTTCGCATCGCTGAGGCGCCATCTGGCTTTCCTCCCCCTCCCTCACCCGCTCCTCCCCCTCCCTCACCAGAGAGCGCGTCTCGCGGCCGCGTGTCTTTTTTTTAACTTTTAGCGCGAGGCGCGCGCGCTTCTCGGTCTCCCTTGTTGTTTCTTCTCTTTGCTCTCATTCAGCTTTTTTGCAATCTATGTATTTAGTGTATCTCTTTCTCTCTACACTGTCACATGTTTCCCTCCCTCCCTCATCTCTCTTTCTTTTTCTCTGTCTCCCTCACTCTCCTAGCTTTCCCTCTGACCCATCTACCTCACTGTCTTTCTCGCATAAACTAGAAATGTAGAAGTGTTTTTTTTTCCGTTCATGGTATGGGTTTGATGCCGGGCAGTTTTTGATACATTTTCAATTACTCAGGCCTAGTTCATGACCCGCAGGGAATGTAATCCTCTCAGTCACTCCAGATATGAGTCATCAGTCATCTGTGTCTGATATTATCGTCAGACTCCGGCTCCGACCGCAGTATCTTCTCTTTATGTCTTACACGAAGGACCTTCAGTTGCCTTCGGATTTTTTTTATCATGTCTTATCTCAACCGAGGTTGCCCTGGAGAGGGGATTTGGAGGCGAACGAGGGAGGGGGGCTCTCCTTCCCAGAGTGGTGAGGAATTGCAGCCGGCTGTGAATTGGAGCCGTATTTCATTTCAAACTCACCAATGGCCTGGGTTAATCCTTCCCGAGGACGCCGAGGACAGTGAATGAAAGGCCCGAGAGCTTTGGAAACACGGTTAACACGCCACGAGGCAGGGGCCAAACAAACAAGCGCGCTGGAATTAAATAGTTTCTGAACCGACGTCATCTTTGTCATTCATTTATCTCTTAAACACTGAACCGCTTGGATTTATTTTTTCCCTAAATTAAAGAAGATTACGAAAGCTTGTCCATGGGAATGTGAAACTACTGACGTCTTCTTCAAGCCGATGTCACTGCCCGAGAAGCCTGTTTGTGGATCGTCAGGAATCAGTGCGCAATTTGTAAAAAAAACATAGGTGCCCGGGCTCTAATGAGGAGGCCACCGCAGCTTGCATTACCAATTGCCCCCGCCAGCGTTGCCAATGAGAGTACCTACACAACTACTAGCCATCACACTGCTACAAGTGTGACAATTCAGCCTATTTTAGGCCTCCAAAGCTATAAAAACAAGCATTGGCATAGCCAATAGGTCTCGCTTTTGGGACCTTATAAGTATTTAGTTATGCAGCACAATATCCTTGGTGCAACAACATCAACTGTTGCATGGCTAAACACTTATAAGGTCCCAAAGGCGAGACCTATTGGCTATGCCAATGCTTGTTCTTATTGCTACTTGAGTGCTGATTACAGCTGGAAGCAGAGTTTTCACACTTCAATGCACCCATGTTTTTGATACTTCTACGTGGAACCAGCATCATCACTACCTACTGTGAGTTATCACCTTGCACAAAGGCTGTGTCTGCACTACAGTCAGAACATTGCATTTGAAACCACCTAAAACAGGTTCCAGGACCTTAGACAATAGATCAACATCCCCTGTCTGGAAAATGATTATAAAAGTTCTACCTAAACAACCACACTTTGTACCAGTTCCAAGAATTGTTTGACCAAGGAAGGAAGTGCTCTGCTCAGTACTCATAGAGCTGCTGTCAGAACTGGGCTGGTGTCTTAAATGGGAGGGGACATTACCTGAAGTCTGCACAACTTGCTGGAGAAGCTATTGCTGCGCTTAGCACCTAAAAGACTGCTTACCTTCACACAGAGGGAGGGAGAGTACCTGGCCTGCTGGAGGAGAGACTGTCCAGGAGAAGTCCAGCAGGGCTCCTAGTGCGTGGAATACCCAGAAGAAGGCGACTGCCCAGTGGGAGAATCACTGGACCGATGTGTGTCATGAAGGGTTGGCTCTGTATCCCAGAGCTTTCTTCATGTGGTGAACTGGCATGTTATGTGTATTTGTATAGCGCACAACTCACCCAGGAGGGTATCCTGGCACTGAAGCAGCAGATTAAGGGCCGAGCCACTGATGGGGCAAGGTGAATAGCCATTTCTTCAGCTTCTTGTAGAATTCAGGAACTGAGGAAGGGCTCTGATGTTCAGGGGAAGGTCATTCCAGGCTTTAGAAGTGAAGTAGAAGGCACGACCGTCAGATCTGGTTCTGCATATGCAAAGGGTGTGTGACATTAGGAGTTCAACTGAGAGGAGGTGTTTGATAGGTTTGTGGAAGTTTCTGCTGTTGGTGAGGTATGTGGGGCCACAATTCTGTAATGATTTCTATGTGTGTGAAGAGTTTGAAGAGTGCTTGTTTGTGGATTGGGAGCCAGTGGAGTTCCTTGAGGTGCAGAGTGAGAGTGAGCCTGGCGGCTGTGTTTTGTATAGTCTGGAGTCTTCTAGTCAGTTGAGTGTTGATTCCAGCATAGAGTTTGTTGCCTTAGTCCGGCTTACTGGTGTTGAAGGCTTGGATGACAGTTCTGCAAGTGGTGAATGGGAACCATTTGTAGTGTCTTCTAAATAAAAGAAAGCTGGAACTCTTTTGGTTACCACTGTACACTGTAGGCCTGTGACATAAGCGTTAGAGGGATGAGTTGAAGGAAGGCTTATAATTTTGAGTTCTGACTTACACTTGGCGGAATAAACATGTGTAAAACTACTCTCTGTATGTGGCGTGGTTATTGGTGAGTACCTGGGCTGGTAGGAAGCTACAACTGGCAACGAGACAGGGTATATGAAGCCCATACACTGGGAGCACTCTTCCAGAGATTTTAACATGGTCCCGCAAACTGCTCGTGCACGTGTGCCGCAGTTGAAGTGCAGAATCGATGCTGGCACTGGTGGAGTCTCAGTGCAGTGCCAGCCTGTGTAAAATGCTTGAAGATAAAGAAAGCAACATTGAAAATCTACATGTCGGTGGCCAGGAACTAAATGAAACTGCCGCAAATAAAAGGTACTGCGCCATTATGCAAACGAATGCCATATGCTATATGGAGTAAGAATGCTAAAGGCGGATGCAACCAGTCTATGAAAGCAACGCACAGCAATAGTTCAGTACAAGTCAAACTGAAATTCATGTGCTATGAAGCAGAGATTAGCCAGGTGTTTGTTGAGAAACATTTAAGCACAAAGCTGACTAAATATGATAACGTTATCTGCTTTTATGTACTTCTAGTGTACAAAGATTTATCTACTTACCTAAATTACTAACGACTCATCGTGCAACGACATGCTGCAAAATGGCCCCTGAAGGAAGGTCGGGGTTGTGTTTGACAGCTGTGTGTCCCACCACCAAAGCTGGTGTGTAGGGACCCAGAACATCTCCACAGACCGCCACCAAGTACAGAACTCCGATGGACAGCCAGGGTGAGATCCGAGCTCCAAAAGCCATTAAAGTTGACTGTGAAGCCAGCAGCACAAGGTGCCAGAGAAGCTCTGCCTGATCAAGTTCCACATGAAGCACCTGAGAGACCACTACTGTCCACAAATGTATATACGGCTGCTGCATTCCTAAAACCGGAATCTGCATTTGATACTGCCAAAAAATACAATATTGGCAATAGATGGACTGCATGGATAGAGACTTTTGAAGATTTCATAGATGCAACAGAGGAAAAGATGATAAAAGATTTACAAAGTATCTGAGGAACATGGCTGGTGAAGGAGTGAAAGAAGGCATGAAAAAGATACCACAAGAAGGTGAAGTGAGGTACGATCAAATCAAAACAGCCTTGAATGTCGAGTTTAATCCAGTGCCAAATGTAGATTATGAAAGATGCATAATCAGTCAAGAACACCCGGCTCAGAGTAATTGATGGATGTCTGTCAGATTCCTTTCTACGACGAATGCTGAAGTAAACTCTGAACTTAGAACAAGTCCTCAAGGCTACCCGCGCTGAAGAGCGGGCGGACCATCAAGCGACTGACGTGGAGGCCTGTGGTGCCCAAAGTGCGTCAGTCATGAGCATGAAAAGTAAGCCAAAGTACAAGTCCGAGGGACACAAGGCGTCTCCACAGAAAAAGAAAGCGTGTTACAGATGTGGACTGTCGTTTCCACACAAAGGTATATGTCCTGCCATAGGACCAATATGCATTGGGTGTGGTAAAGTGAACCATTTTGTGACAAC
Organism: Calotriton arnoldi; assembly: GCA_963921515.1. Classification (NCBI taxonomy): domain Eukaryota; kingdom Metazoa; phylum Chordata; class Amphibia; order Caudata; family Salamandridae; genus Calotriton; species Calotriton arnoldi. Next base: position 189,924 of record CAWUFW010009175.1, read on the forward strand.
TTGCAAGGCGAAGAGAAAAGTAAGTGTGTCACAGCCTGAAGACAAAATGGCCAAGTGAATGCTACCTCAGCGGCGTTAGACGCGCTCCCACAAGGCCAAGTAGTCACACTAACTGAGTCAAATCAACACCAAATGAAGTCGATCATCATCTAAATCATTAACAAAGAGTTCCTCAGTATCAGTTTCCAGTGAAAGTGACAATGACAATTGTGCAATGTCGATGTTTACTTCAGTAAGGCATGCGCATGTGGGACTAGTCGAATGTGAGGAAAAACTTAAAGTGAAGAAAAATCGACATGAAAAAGCACCAAAAACATTCAGACATTGTCCGAAGATCACTGTAAAGATAAATGGGTGTTCAATACCATTCATAATTGACAGTGGTCCACCAATAGATATAATTCCTGAGGAGAAGTATCAAGAATTATCTCCATTACCACAACTTATGAAGTCAAAGACTAAAGTATACACATGGACTGCCTCAACGCCCTTAAAAAGTCAAGAATTGTTTGTAGCGACGATGAAACATAAGAAAACTCTGGTACAAGCGCCCTCTCATCTACTTCAAGGAACAGCTTCAAGTGCCTGTTTGATGAGCGTCAACACTGCTCCTGATATGGGACTGATATCAGTGAACTACAATATGAATGCTCATCATTAATTGGAAGCAAATTTCCTTCATTATTTCATGGGTTAGAAAACTCAAAACAATGAAAGTAAAGTAACACATAAATGAGTATGTTCATCCTGTTGCTCAAAGACAGACAAATTGCGTTTCACTTGCAAGACGCTTTTGAAACGGAACTTAATTTGTTACTTAAACATGACCTCATTGAATGCTCCACTGGTCCGACGTCATGGGTTTCTCCCATTATAGTAGTGCCCAAAAGAAACAATGAAGGAGCTATACGCATATACATTGACATGTGTCAGGCCAACTAAGCCATTGAGAGAGACATCCCGGTCCGCACCTTGCTGATACAACTCAACTGCTTGGTATGAAGTTCTTCTCATGAAGTGACTTAAATAAGGGATATCCCCAATTGGATCTTGAAGAAAAATCCAGGTACACTACAACCTTTTTTATGCATATTGGTCTGTTTCGTTATAAATAAGGCTCCCTGTTTTCCGTTTTTACAGATAAATACAGACAGAAAACACTGTGTTTTCTGTCTGCATTTATTTTTATAAGTGGATAAATGCAGAAAATTGTGCTTATTTTAAATGACTCTCCGTGCTGTCTTTCATGAATTGTAGCCCAACAGCTGAGCAGATAGACAGCATGGGAAAATAAAAAACAGAATGAAATTTCTTTAAATAATGGGATATTTCAACATACATTTGTGGTATATTCCTAATATTTAGTGGATGTATTGTTACGTAATATTTAGCAGCTTAAATAGCTAAATCACGACAGACATCAAAGTATGAGTCTGTGTCGATCAGTTAAATAAATATGGAAATGTACAGTTTTACAACTTCATTTATACACAAAACACAAAATAAATATGGATAAATACAGATAAAATGTCCCAAAAATAAATATGGATAAATACAGACGGAAATGTTAAAAAAATAAATACCATAAAACCGGGAGCCCAAGTTATATATGATTGAATTTTGGTGTATCCACTGCTGCAGAACTTTTCTAAGATGTAATTCAACTTATCATACAGCCTGTAGTAGATGCATTTAACCATCGTGATGAGATATTGGTTTTCGGAGCCAAACAGAAAGAGCATGACAAAGCTCTCATGTAAGTATGTCATCTGCTGAACGATGCAGACTTAACTCTGAATGCTGACAAATGTGAATTTTCCAAGAAAAGCTTGAAATTCTTTGGACATGTCTTTTCTGATGGGGGTATAAAGCCTGATCCAGCTAAAGTGCAAGCGCTGTCTACTGCAAACCCCCACAAGACATTTCTATGTTACGATCATTTCTTGGAATGGCCAGTTACTGTTCTAGATACGTACAAGACTGTGCTATGGTCAGTGCACCGTTACAAGAGATGACGAAAAAGAATGTATTTTCATTGGTCATGTGAATGTGAGAAGAGCTTCCAAAAAATCAAGCAAGCTATTGAGAGTTCCACTGAAATGGCCTACTTGGATCCCAAACTTCATACAGAGGTTATAGTTGAAGTTAGCTCTGTCGGGTTAGGCGCAATCCTTGCACAGCACAAAGAACAGCCAAATGCCCAGAGTCATATCCTGGCATACGCCAGTAAAAGCCTGTCACAAACAGAACGTGCTTACTCGCAACCTGAGAAAGAAAGTTTTGCAGTGGTCTGGGCTTGCGAATATATCCATGTGTTCTTGTACGGAAAGCCTTTCACAGTTGTGACTGATCATCAAGCAGTGTTGATAATATTTGGCAATCCTAAAGCCAAAATGTCTCTTTGAATTGAACATTGAGGTTTAAAGTTGCAAGAATGCAACTATACAGTTCTTCATAGTCCAGGGTAATATCAGAATCCTGCTGATTATTTTTCAAGAGTGACATTGCAGTGCCCTGGTACCTCCTCTAAGAAACTGGAGGCCTACATCAATTTTATTGTGAACTTGAGCACACCAGCTGCCATGTTTTTAGAACAAATTGTCACTGCCATGAACCAAGATAGTGACATGTTAAAAGACATTATTACTCATTAATTGTGGAACCAGCTCTCTATACCTCTCAATAGTGACAGGGAGTATTTGAAGTTCTAAAATATAAGAGATGAACTTTCAGTGACTCAAGAAGGCCTCATTCTGTGAGGTACAGAAATTGTCTTTTCCAAGAGTCTACGACAACAAGTGATAGACGTCGCCCATGAGGGACATCAAGGAATAGTTGCCACTAAGAGAGCTCTCTGTGACTGATTGTGATTTCCTTATCTCTACGAAAGAGTTGAAAAAGAATTAAAGACTTGCCATATATGCAACTGTCTTTCGTCTCAAGTTATTCAGCACCCTTTGAACATGTCAGAATTGCCACATCAAGCTTGGGAGAGAATTGCTGTCGACTTCCTTGGTCCTCTTGAGAATGGATATCATCTTCTAGTCGTTGTTGATGAATACTCCCGTTTTCCATTGGTAGAAGACCTTTCATCCACTACACATGAAAAGGTATTGAAAGATTAGTTAGCATCTTTGCAACATGGGGTGTACCTGCAATCTTAAAATCTGGCAAAGACCCACCTTTTAATAGTCGAGGATTCAAAGACTTTCTAAATCACCTCAATATAAAGCATCAAAAAAGCACTCCTCTTTGGCCCCAGGCCAATGGCTTGGTACAATGGTTCATGAGGACTCTAAAGAAAGCTGTTCAGCGTGATGCATTCGATAAGCTCGACTTCAAGTTGTTTTAAACACTGCTTTTTGAACTTACCATTCAACCCCCCACTCAACGACAGGGAAAAGCCCTGAGACTCTCATGTTTGGAAGAGCCATGTCGATCAAGCTGCCCCAATAAGCCAACCTTGGATCCAAGAATGAGGAAAACATTCATACTACGATTTTTGGTCGAAAACAGAAAATGAAAATATATGCTGACAGACGACGTCAAGTGAAAGATGTCACCTTTACAAAAGGAGATCAAGTGGTTGTCAGACAACCCAGCAAAAGAAAGTCTGATGCTTCTTTTAAGGCTGAAGCATTTACCATCACTATCAACAAAGGACACATGGTGACTGCCCAGCGTCCTGGGAAGTCACTTAAGAGAGATTCCTCTCATTTTCGACATGTGGCCCATCACTCACCAAACATCGATGCCAATGTAGAGAGGTAAGGTCCCAACAGACTGTTGATGACTCTGTGTCTGCTGGTGATTCCCACCTGACCTGTGCAGATCACTGACTCTTCGACTGCCAGTTCCCGGTTTCCAGTGACCATATTAGGACGTGTGATTGAGGCGCCACGATGATTAATTGAAGAATTATAATTGCCTGTATATCTAGGATCATCTGTGTGTTTATTCATGAATTTATTCGTGTATTTGTTTATTCATTTATCTATTTTGAGAAGCTATAATTTATTATTTAACAAATCGGGAGATGTAGTGTCTTGTAAATAAAAGAATGCTGAAACTCTTTTGGTTCCCACTGTATACCAATAGGCTTGTGAGGTAAGCGTTGGAGGGATGAGTTGAAGGCAGGCTTAGAATGTTGAGTTCTGGCTTACAAGCAGCGGAATAAAGACGTATGAAACTATTCTCTGTGTGGGTGGCGTGGCTATTGGTGAGTACCTAGGCTGGTAGGATGCTATACCATTGAAGATCCTCCTGACAATCTTGCGTGTGTGGAAGAAGGAGATGGAGACTGCATTCACTTGGCTGGTCATGGTGAGTTGGTTGTCAATTACTATTCTTTGAGTAGGTTATCGGGAGGGTTGTGGGTGTGAGTTCGGCAGGCCACCAGGTGGAGTCCCAGAGCTAGGTGTCTTTACCAAAGATTACTACTTCCGTCTTGTATGTGTTGAGCTTGAAGCAGTAAGTTTTCAACTGAATAAAAAAACTTGAAACCAAGTAACAATGTGTATTCTGGCATCCCTGCAGCCCGAAGAACTGCTACGGCCGACGTGTGACGCAACCTCAGTGGAGACGTCTCTACGAAGCAGGAGATTTGCCACATCCCAGAGGCTACAATTGTCAAACAGCTTCACCCAGTCCAGCCTGTCGCTCTGCTACCTTCAAGAGAGAGGAGCAAGACTTCTGCTCTGATTGAATGATGCCAAAGAAGATGCTGCCATTGTAAGCTGACATGCACATCTTTCAGCGAAAGACTGTAACATGAACTAAGATATGCTGCAATAGGAAGTGAAATTATTGGTGGGACTATTTGGGCTAAGAACTTCTCAAACTGACTCACAAGTTGATGATGTGGCAACAGATTATTGAAACTTGCACCTGTACCTAATCTTGCCTAAACTCAACTTGTGGTGAGGTCACCACAGACATTAGAGGGCACCGTAGAATGGGGAGAAGGGCAGAAGCTCACCATAGAGGGTGTAGTGCTTCATGAAGAGCATGTGGGGAAGACTGTTTAAATTTGAAGTTGTACCCACTATTGTTTACTATTCTGCACTGTTGTGGTATTAAAATACTTTGTTTTACTAAAAAGACAAATACTGGGCTGGACAGTGATTTACTGTGCCTATTGTTTGACTTTTGAGTTCTGAGTCTTTGCCTCCCACACTACCTCTCTGCGAAGCCTTTGCCCGATCGCCTTCGCTTCCTTGAGACTCAAGTGCAGAAAGGGGTATGTGGCCCAGTTAACAGAGCTGTAGTAGGACGGGCCGGAGGACAGCTATGACAAATGACGCTAACCACCACAGTTGGGGCTGGTAGCTTTACCTGCCCTGTGGACCCTGAATGGGGTCTGACAGAGCACAATGGCAGGCCTCGCCATCAATCTGGCCCTAAAGCCTAAGAAAGACGTGTGACACAAGGCAATAAAAAGGTTTCTAAATGCTTTAAATGGGTTTTACGACGGTACAGTGCAGCTAAATGCATCGTATGCCTTTGCCACGCATTTGTTAGCACGCATGTTTTTACCGCGAACATGCATTTACAACGCATGCCAATACCACGCATTGTTTTTAGATTTAAAAACAATGTATTTGTGGGGGGAGACCCCCCCCAACTTACCTTAAATGCGTGGTATTGGCATGCGTTGTAAATGCATATTCGCGGTAAAAATATGCATGCTAAAAAATTTGTGGTAAAGGCACAACGAGGTAAAGACCTCGTTGTAAAGGCTGTTTCCCCTTTAAATGGAAACTTCAGGCCAAATGTGGGGTTGAAAATATATCATACTAGATAATTATAAAAATGTTCTACTGTGTCAAGCATGTATCATCATGCCCAATCCCTTCCTTATGAAGTGCCATTATACTGAGTAAAATCCACCTTGATTTCTGGTAGGGGCCGTGAGAAAACTACACTTCTTACAGTATTAGTACCTAAAAGACACTCAGCCCCAGTCATTTGAAACTCATTTTTTATGTTACTAGGTTTTATATAGCGCATGTGCACCAAAGGTTTCTTGATGCTTAGAGGGGATAACCTGCACCAACAAAATTATACAAATGCTTGGGGGAACAGGTAGCCTTTCAGTAGCTTCCTAAATTTCAGATACTAAGATTCCAGTTTAAGGTACAGGGGGCGAGAGTTCCAATTTTCGGAGCTAAGTAGGAAAAACACCTACCACTTGGGCGTCAGTTCACCAAAATGCTAGGGGTAGCGAAAGTGACATCACACATCCTTTGATCCCAGTGACATCATAGGAAGTGATGTCATATTACCTTTGCCCCTGACGTTAAGAAACCTGTAATAAGTTCACAGTTAGTGTGACACAGCAGTTACTAACATGAATACTTGTCTAGTTTATATACAACTGTCTTCTATTTGGGATGCTGACATGATGTGCCAGGAAACCTTTGCACATTTCTTTTCTTTTGAACTGGAGGATATTGTGCTATAAAACAAAACATGTTTTTGGCTTACAGTATTGCTAGGATTGTAAACGTTTTCAATTTATGATCACTTAATGACTTTAAGAACAAAGGTGATGGTATGGTTGTAACATAATGTTTCCTGTATTCACAATAAAGAAACTTGATAATTTGTTCATCAATGTGTGTTTTTATTTAACTTTTTTGTTTTCCAGAGTGGCATTCCTGCGGAAGTGACTTATTTTAAAGTATTGAATCCCCGTGGGTGCAGCAGAATGTAAACAGTGCTCATCAGGAGACTGTTTCCTTTCTTTTTTGGGACTGCTTTTGCCACCTCCACGGCCTGGGGTCGCAAAGGAAGTGGCAGGGGTAGCTGGGAGCAGACCTGGGGTCGCAGCTGCGACCCCTGGCGACCCTTAAATGATGTTCATGACCTACCCGCTGCTCTCACTTTCTTGAAGCAAGAAAGAGTCAGCAGGTGTAGGTCAGAGTATCTCAAAAGAGGCGTAGGAGTATAGTGAGAAAGCCTTTCAATAATTAAATCAGGGGCTCGATAATGACATGTCTTTAAAACAGTGCAGAGTGCCTTAAGCTGTACTCGTTGAGGCACTGGTAACCAGTGCCAACGGTACAGTAAAGAGATGGCATGGGCCGAACGAGTAAGTTCGAAAGTGAGCCTGGCTGCATTGTTCATGATCACCTGCAGTGTATATAAAGCAGAGGTTGGAAGGCCAAGTCAAGTGGCATTCGCGTAGTCAATGCGAGAGAGAATTGTCACCAAAATCTCTCTGCATAAGGCCTGGGTTGACAGAAGAGGGGCCAGCTTCCTAATAGAACGTAGCAGGCCGATACAAGTTGTCGTAACAGAGTTGACTTGGGGCAAAAGAGATAAATGGCAGCCGACTGTCACACCAAGAAATTTGGCCTTGTGAATGGGGGCGGGTGGCATTCCCATCTCAGATGGCTAGTAAAGGTCCGACCAGACCCTGGCTGCAGCTTTGATTATGCTCTGCTCAGTCGCACAAAACGAAATAGCCCCTGCTTCAAGTTCGTTGACTTCAAGACTGTCAGTGCCCGGGAAGCATATTTTACTATTCCTAGAGACAGGAAAGTGTACATTCAATTTAGACATGGTTCACTCCCCTTGAAATCTTTCATGGCTATCTGGCCTTTGAACCACGTTGCATCCACCTTATGTCCCGGATGCAAGTCTACAAAAGAATCGGTAGACCATGTTCTATTTGCATACCGAGCATATTCTAGTACCCGCTCAAGGTGGATCAAACTGGTTGCTAGGGAGCTGCAGCATATCCGCCCTGAGGATATTGAGAACAGACCCTAGCCCCCTTTATGCTTGTTCCACTTCCAAATTTCTGGGATGTATGTGGGCCATCAGGAATAAGGCTATTAAGCAATGGGAGATGAATGTTTAATAATGCTGTAACTGCCAGATCACCTTTTTAGGTCGAGCCTCGAGTAGCGCGCAAGCGCTGCTAGGCGAAGACTTTAAGTAAGTGAGTTTCAAAAGCAGTCCAAACGCTCGTGCGTTGTGGCTGGCCTTTTTGGGATGGGTACGCGCGGCAAACATGTGTTTCCAATTATCGTGCCCAGACGCGTGCGCGATTATTGTAAACACATGCCGGCAAAAGGCCATGACGCACGAGCGTCTGGTCAGCTGAGCAGGCTGCCGCGATCCCTCCCCCCCCCTCCACTCCTCTGTGGTGCGCGCGCACCACTGTTTATTTTTTTTTTAACCGCGCGGCCGCCATTTCTTTTTCATTTTGCAGCCTGGCATCTTTTTTAACAGCAGCGATAGTACCACACAGATGCCATGCCGAACTACAGAACAATAAGTGAGATAATCCCGTCATAAAACCAGCTGTGATGTTAATGTGCACAATTAATTCAGCTCTTCTTTAATGAACACACTATGTAGTACTCTGGCACCCTCATAAACACAGACAGCTACATACTCGCAGAGGACGCAGTAACTAACGCAGCCCTCTCTGCCCCATTAAGCAGGCAGCGGCACCCCCACTTACCCTCACTCCCGTACTGCTTGCCATTGTTCGCTCCCATCCTGAAGATTTCATACCCTCACCGACATCCCAAAGCGGAACAATCCCTCAAGAGATGCAAAAACAGCTCCCCACAACTTCCCACCGGCGGATTCATATTCGTGCAGCCAGGTCTGGAACTCGTAAAGGAAACATAGGGTACATGTTGCTCCCAGCCCGGCTGCCCCGCTCGCCTTCAATGCAACATCCAAGAGGCTTTCCTGAAACATCCAAAGAGATTTCCTCCGGCACCCGAGCTCCCTCTAGCTCCTCTGACGTTGGAAGCGCACTTTCTGTTTCCCTTTGGCATTACCGTAATACTCGAAGTGGGCCGCCTCTCACAATTCTGCTCCGTACCGAAGGAACGCAGCTTAGCAGGCACCCATATTTGTTTGCTATCCCTTTCATAATATATGATGTGATTGTGAGAGTGCACAACATAGATGTAGCTTGAAAACAAAAACCCAAAACAAATCCAAAATCTCTGGGTAGAAGTCTTATTAAAGTAACCTTCAGAAATGGTACAATAACGATCATCTGCATTTCCAAATTAGTTGCGATGTTTTAATCTTCTCACCAAGGCTGACTTTAGCAAAGGTGGCGCCTGGTGTGTCAATTTTTGTTGGCGCCCAGAATGACGACCTTCTCTACGGATTCTCTCACTACCACCTTCCAACAGTGCCCACATAGTCCCTCTCTCACATGTATTTATTTGTTTTTATACTGGTACTTGGTGGTGTTGCGGGGGTGGGGTAACGCAGCAGCCAGGTAACCGTAACCCCGTGTGTTGCAGGTGGAGATTGCTGGCCCTTTATAGGCCTAGCCCGGCCAAGTACATGAATAGCGCACAGACACCTGGTGTTAGTCTTGGTGGGAGCCCCGAGCGACTCCACACCCATTTTTTTACTCTCGACTGCCCCCAGCCGAGAGCTGCGTGATGACATCATACCTCTCTTAGGGAGAGGCTGGGTGGTCCTCTACACTACTCATACCAGTTTAGGATGTCAGAGCACCTTACATCACCCACACATTATGCAGAGACGTGTGTAAATTAGTGTATAGGAAAGGTTACATACAACAATGAGGACTACAAGGTGAAGGAGTCACATGTCATCCATACTGGAAGGTAGTATGTTTTAAGAGCACTTGGACCGCTGAAGCACAAACTCAGGATATAAAATGTAGCACAGTGGTTGGGGTTGGCTTGACTAATAAAAAATAATTTCTACCCAAACAAAGCACGTTGAGCAACATTAGGATAATGTAAAACACAGGGAAAAAACATAGGGTTCTAATCAAATGCCTTGCAGTTTGCAGGCGTCTCTTCGATGATAATGTATAGCTCACTGGGCTATATTGTTGGCAAGTAACAAAAACATCTCAGCGACAAAAGCAGTAACCCACTGAGCTATCTACATAAAATACAATTCTATGATCTGCCTGGTACACATTCTTAGCAGCAGGCATGTTAACCCTCTGCACTACTTTAATATGAGTCAAAATTGCCAGCAGACAAAACTTCACCTCTCTACATTAGTTCCATTAATCACCAGAGTTATCTTGACATTTTTATTGTTGCCTGTGAAGCAGTGTCCTGGGCCAACCCTCTTCCTATTGGTCCTTTGACAGACCTTTTTAGTCACCTGAGAGGTGTTGGGAGTTAACATTCGATTAATTAAATTACAATTAACAGTGCAACCCATTTGGCCACACAATAAGGACCAGAAATCAGTGACTATAGTTAAGAAAATGTATTACAAGTTAACAGTTAAGTAATGTTCACAAATCTTAGCACCATGCTATGGAGGTGCAGAATAAAACTGGGAAACCCAACCTCCTAAAGTAGGGTGACCAGACGTCCTGGATTTCCCCGGACAGTCCTTGTTTTCAGAGGACTGTCCCTGTGTCCAGACACTTTTCCAAATTTTAAATACAAGTCAGGTCACCCGGCAAAGCAGAATTAAAAGGTATTCTCTGCTATCTTTTCTGAGGCCCATCCGAAGTCTGAAAAAATGTAAGTAATTTATTTGTTTCTATCAGGCAGCAGGGAAGCAGGTCCGCTGCATCATCAGGTGTACCATTGTCTTTTTAGGTCTCGGCCTGCACCAGCGCTTGCGCTGGTCTGGCCGAGAGTTTTAGTAAGCGGGTTTTGGAAGTGCAAACACTGGCTTTCGGCTGGCGACCAGCTTGAGTTCACGATGGCGTGCACGCGCAGCTGCCATCTGTTGTTTCCTATCTCTTCCTCATTTCCTCGTCATGGCTCATTAACTCTCTGGACTCTGATGTTTCAATCGGAGCAGCAGCTCACATTACCAACTGAGGGCCCTGGACTACAGTCACATGAAAAACAACAGCGATTAGCATTGAAATGCAAGCTTTTTTTTGTCTAGTTAGAAATATTGCTTCAGTGGGTTGATTTCACCTTATATCGCTATTTGTTTTATATTGGGAGTCACAGCCTAATTACCAGTATTTTTGTCTCTCACTGTTTTAAAAAAAAATATTTATTCGCGCAAAGCACAAAGCTATATTTAAGGTTACTTTTTCCGCGTCACTTCTTCACTCTATTTAAACTCCACACCCCCCACTCTTATTGTCTCTCTCCTTCTCTCTCTCTCCCTCTCTAATTCTCTCTCTACTTAATTAACTCTCCCTCTCTATCTTTTTTAGCCTTTCATTCTCTCTAACCCCTTTATCTGTTTCTCTTTCAAACTCCTTCATTCACTCTCTCTCCCTTTCTTTCTCTCTCTCTATCCCGCTCCACTCTTTATTCTATGTACACCCTTTCTCTCTCTCTCTTTCTCTCTCACCACCCTCTCTAATTGGGCATTATATCTTCACTCTATCTCTCACTCGGCAACACCACAGCATCACTCAGCGAAACAACAGCATCAATCAGAGCCAGCACAGCATCACTCAGCACCAACACAACACCACTCAGCACCACCACAGCATCACTCAGCACCACCACAGCATCTCTCAGCACCACGACAGCACCACTCAGCACCAACACACCACCACTCAACACCACCACAGCATCACTCAGCATCACCACAGCATCACTCAGCACCACCACAGCATCACTCAGCACCACCACAGCATCACTCAGCACCACCACAGCATCACTCAGCACCACCACAGCATCACTCAGCACCACAACAGCATCACTCAGCACCACCACAGCACCACTCAGCACCACCACAGCACCACTCAGCACCACCACAGCATCACTCAGCACCACCACAGCATCACTCTGCACCACCACAGCATCACTCTGCACAACCACAGCATCACTCAGCACAACCACAGCATCACTCAGCACCACCACAGCATCACTCAGCACCACCACAGCATCACTCAGCACCACCACAGCACCACCACAGCACCACTCAGCACCACCACAGCATCACTCAGCATCACCACAGCATCACCACAGCATCACTCAGCACCACCACAGCGCCACTCAGCACCACCACAGCATCACTAAGTACCACAACAGCATCACTAAGCACCACCACAGCATCACTCAGCACCACCACAGCATCACTCAGCACAACCACAGCATCACTCAGCACCACCACAGCATCACTCAGCACTACCACAGCATCACTCAGCATCACCACAGCATCACTCAGCACCACCACACCACCACTCAGCACCACCACAGCACCACCACAGCATCACTCAGCACCACCACAGCATCACTCAGCACCACCACAGCACCACTCAGCACCACCACAGCATCACTCAGCATCACCACAGCCCCACTCAGCACCACCACACCCCCACTCAGCACCACTAAGCACCACAACAGCATCACTAAGCACCACTCAGCATCACCACAGCATCACTCAGCACTACCACAGCATCACAGCACCACCACAGCATCACAGCACCACCACAGCACCACTCAGCACCACCACAGCATCACTCAGCATCACCACAGCACCACCACACCACCACCCCAGCATCACTCAGCACCACCACAGCATCACTCAGCACCACCACAGCATCACTCAGCACCACCACAGCACCACCTCAGCATCACTAAGCACCACCTCAACATCACTCAACACCACCTCAGCATCACTAAGCACCACCTCAACATTAGAATAGGCAGGAAGAAGTTGCCAACATTGCAACGACAAAATAAACGACAAGACCTTTCTTATGTTTATTCTTTTTAATTGGGTCATTCAGTTGTACATAATGTCGTCTTAGTTATATATAAAGTAACAAAAATGCTTATAAGTCTTTTTTATTATAACTTTTCAACATGCTGCACAGCAGCCACAATGCTCTTAAAAACATTGGCAAAACCAATAGCTCTGCCTAAACACTTATAAGGCCCCAAAGGCGAGACCTATTGGCTAATAGGTCTCGCCTTTGGGACCGTATATGTGTTTAACCAGGTGTCAGTTATGCAGCACAATTGTTGCATGGCTAAACACTTATAAGGTCCCAAAGGCGAGACCTTTTGGCTATGCCAATGCTTGTTCTACATGGCCCTGCTATCACACTCGTGTATCTGTTTGCCATCTTGTACTGTGTCCTATGCACTTTATTTTTACTGCTGCTTCAGAAATGATGTACTGTAATTTTATGTCTGCCTGAGGTGTTTTAACCCAGGCTCTCTATATTGTCAGTTACTGAGGTGGGGGTATGTAGAAATATGGATGGTTTTATATGTGTCTTATATTCTTTTAAAAGATATCTGAGAATTGACTCTAGCTTTCTCCCTGACAGATTTGGCTGGCATCCTCTAGGGTGCACGTGGCCCATCAGAAGATTGATTTCCAAAAATGGGGAACAAATATATAATGGTTTGGTATTATTTTAACACTTTTTTTTACTCACGGCGGTGTCTAGTAGCGAATGTAATCTTTTGCCATTCTAGCACCATATTTTAAATGTTTCGTCATCCTTCGGGTTACTTTGAAACCCGACACTATAGATTAATTCCAATTTGTATTGAGGTTGGATTAGGCTTCCTAATATAGGTTGCAAATGACAAACGCAGATACTGTTTTTCCGATGGTTTTATATGTTTTATTCTTTTATTTATTTGTGCGATGCATGCGTTTATCCTTTTTTTGTGAGCCGCTTTTAAGGCACAAGTTGTCTGAATAAAACTTTTTGAATGAATGAATGACCTGCTCAATATTGTCTGGGTTCAGTTTCAGTTCAAAAGATCACTCACGACATAGAAATAGCAGAATATGGACCTCTCTAAAAAACACAAACAAACACACACACACACATTCAGGTTTTGTACAACACTTGAATTATATCTTTTTCATTTTGTGTTACAATTTGAGGGTTGTTTGAGTATTTTGTGTGAGTTTGGCATGTTCTTTGTCATCTTACCAAAACTCCTGGGATGACAAGCGTGCCATATCCGATGTTTTTATGCCACAGACAATGCCTCCGAGCGCCACCAGCTTCACGGAGTCCAGGTCGCTGACAGACAGGCGCGATGCATTCAGGAAGGAGGTAAAGAGAAGGCTGAGCTGCAAGAAAGGACACAACCTGAAATTACTGCATAATTGGGGACCCCCTCTAGAAAATAATACTTTCAGGCCAGGGAGAAGAGGGGAAAGAAACAACAAGCACTAAGAGCACTCCCTCGTGGCCTATCTATTCATTTCACTAAGGACTCAGTCACTACTGGACTCAAAAAATACATTAAATCACATCAGTGACACTTAACAATTGAAATTTAATTTTCATTTCTTTTATTATTTCATTTCTTTATAGTAGCCCAGTAGTGACTGAGTCCTTAGTGAAATGAATAGATAGGCCACGAGGGAGTGCTCTTAGTGCACAACCTGAAATTACTCCATGGACCACTACACTGTCACCTTTGCTCGCCAGGATAAACAAGCATTTGCAATGCAATAGGTCTCGCATTTACGCAAGTTGGAGCTATTGGCATTGTAAATGTCTATGCGTTTTATTTATGTTTTGGTTTTTAAAATATAAATAAAAGGCATTGTCATTTAGAATGCCAATAGCTCAAACTCGCGTAAATGCGAGACATATTGCATTGCAAATGCAAGGCTTGTTTACACTGGTTATGTGGTTTGCACTTCCGATATTGTGAGGTTTGTGTAAAAATTACATTTGTTTTCAATCAATCAATCAATCGTGTCACTTATAAAGCGCACTGCATACCCGCGAGGGTCTCAAGGCGCTGGGGGAAGAGGGGGGTGGTGCTGCTACTGATCGAAGAGCCAGGTCTTGAGGAGTCTTCTGAAGGCCAGTAGGTCTTGAGTCTGTCGGAGGTGGGGAGGGTGTTCCAGGTCTTGGCGGCGAGGTGGGAGAAGGATCTGCCGCCGGCGGTCATTTTCCGGATGCAGGGGACTGTGGCGAGGGCGAGGCTGGTCGAGCGGAGCTGGCGGGTGGGGGTGTAGAAGCTGAGTCGTCTGTTGAGGTAGGCTGGTCCGGAGTTGTGGAGTGCTTTGTGTGCGTGGGTGAGGAGCTTGAAGGTTATCCTCTTGTTGACAGGGAGCCAGTGCAGGTCTCTCAGGTGGGGTGTGATGTGGCTGCATCGGGGATGTCGAGGATAAGACGTGCAGAGGCGTTCTGGATGCGTTGCAGCCGTCTCAGGAGCTTAGCCGTCGTTCCTGCGTAGAGGGCGTTTCCGTAGTCCAGCCTGCTGGTGACGAGGGCCTGGGTGACTGTTTTTCTTGTTTCGGTGGGGATCCACTTGAAGATCCTGCGGAGCATTCGGAGGATGTTGAAGCAGGATGAGGAAACGGCGTTGACCTGCTTAGTCATGGAGAGGGTGGGGTCGAGGATGACCCCTAGGTTGCGTACGTGGTCGGTGGGTGGCGGGGCTGTTCCCAGTGATGTTGGCCACCAGGAGTCGTCCCAGGCTGAAGGGTTGGAACCAAGGATGAGGACCTCCGTCTTGTCCGAGTTCAGCTTCAGGCGGCTGGTCCTCATCCATTCGGCGACGGCCTTCATTCCTTCGTGGAGGTGGGCTTTGGCGGTGTGAGGGTCTTTGGTGAGGGAGAGGATCAGCTGGGTGTCGTCGGCGTAGGAGATGATGTTGAGGTTGTGCTGTCGGGCGACGTGGGCGAGGGGTGCCATGTAGATGTTGAACAGCGTTGGGCTGAGGGAGGAGCCTTGGGGTACGCCGCAGATGATCTTGGTGGCCTTGGATCGGAAGGGGCGAGGCGGACGCTTTGTGTTCTGCCGGAAAGGAAGGATGTGGTCCAGTCCAGGGCCTTCTCTTGGATCCCGGCGTCGTGAAGGCGTGTTCGTAGTGTGTGGTGGCAGACCGTGTCGAAGGCGGCTGATAGGTCCAGGAGGATGAGGGCTGCTGTTTCTCCGTTGTCTAGCAGGGTCCTGATGTCATCGGTGGCGGCGATGAGGGCGGTTTCGGTGCTGTGGTTGCTGCGGAAGCCGGACTGGGAAGGGTCCAGGATGTTGTTCTCCTCGAGGTAGCGGGTCAGTTGTTTGTTGACGATTTTCTCGGTGACCTTCGCGGGGAACGGGAGCAGAGAGATGGGTCGGAAGTTCTTGAGGTCCTTGGGGTCTGCCTTGGGTTTCTTGAGTAAGGCGGTGATCTCGGCGTGCTTCCAGCTTTCCGGGAAGGTTGCTGTCTCGAAGGAGATGTTGATTATTTTCCGGAGATGGGGCGCGATGGCTGTACTGGCTTTGTTGAAGATGTGGTGAGGGCACGGGTCTAGCGGTGAACCGGAGTGGATGGTGTTCATGATCTCGCTGGTGTCCTCGTCGTTGATGTTGGTCCAGGAGAGCAGGCGGTTGGTGGTTGTGGGGGCAGTGGTCTCGGTGGTTGCCGGGGAGGTCGTGGTGTTGAAGCTGTCGTGGATGTCGGCGATTTTGCGGTGGAAGAAGGTGGCCAGTGAGTCGCACAGGTCTCGCGACGGCTGGATGTCGTTGGTGTTGGAGCTGGGGTTGGAGAGTTCCTTCACGATGTTGAAGAGCTCTTTGCTGTTGTGTGCGTTGTTGTCTAGGCGGTCTTTGAGTGAGGCCCTTTTGGCGGATCTGATGAGGTGATGGTGACTGCGGGTGGCGCTCTTGTGGGCGGCGTAGCTGTCCGCTGTCCGTTCGTGGAGCCAGATCTTCTCCAGTTTTCGGCATGTTCGTTTGGAGGCCTGGAGGTCTTCGGTGAACCAGGTGGCTTTCTTGCTGGTGTGGCTGTTGGGCGGATTCTTGAGCGGGGCGAGGGTGTTGGCGCAGTCGTCGATCCACTGTCTGAGGTTGCGGGCGGCGGTGTCGGGGTCGGAGGGTTCGGCGGGTGGGCTCAGGGCGAGGGTTGTGGTTAGCTGGTCTTCCGTGACTCTGCTCCAGCAGCGGCGAGGCATTTGTTCGGTGCGGTGGTGCGTGGTGGGCTTCCTGTAGGTGAAGTGGATGCAGTGGTGGTCAGTCCAGTGGGGTTCGGAGGTGTGGTTGAAGGAGACGTGTGGGCTTGCGGAAAAGATGGAGTCTAGCGTGTGGCCGGCGGCGTGGGTGGGTGTAGTCACGAGCTGTTGGGTGGAGCAAAAAGGGACACACATACCTTCAAACCACTGAAAACTTCTCAACCAAAATCAGTCATGACATTTTACAAAAAAAAACATTAAAGTTGCTAGTTATATATTTTTTCAATTTATTTTGCTTGGTTTCGTATTTATACTCCACAGTTTTGGAAGGATTTAGCCATGTTGGAAAGTCGTATAGTGGTTGTTCTGCGTGCAAAACGTGGATCTGTTGTTGGTTAGATAGCTCAGTTGGCTCGAGGAACTGCCGAGGTTCGAGTTGCAGCAGGGCCAATTCCGCCTTTCATCCTTCCAAGTTTGCCAAAACGGGTCCATTTTGAGTTCGGTGATAAACTCTGTTATTCATTCACCCGGAGACAGCACAGTTTGTGATATGAACTATAGACATACTTCAACCTGCTCAGAACCTTCAAAACCCTTGCCTTGTTTAATTGGACCAGCTTCGAAGGTGGAAGACAGTAGGAAGCACAGAGGTATGCTAACAAACCTTCCACCGCTAGAAACAAACCTACCTGAAAGGAAAGAGTAGGTTAAAATGGATGGAAACACAATCCCTTCCGTTCTTCCAACTGGTCCTACCATGTAATCCAAAGGCCTGTGCGATATTTCCCCTTACACTCTTGTAATTTGCACAATTCGTGCACATTTTACATAATGAAATTATGCGAAATGCCAGAAATTGTTACAGTGCAAAATTTCGCACACTTTCTTTCTGTCAAACACTGGTTCATGTAGAATATGTCTCGTAGGAGAAATGTTGGAGCAGGAAATGAGTTACGAGAGAAATTTTCGAATCAAACTAGTTCAGTTGTTGGTGCCTCGAGTGACCTTTGTATGTGAAGTAAGCTCTTGTAATCAATTTCCATTCGAGGTGGCCCTTTAATGCATTTTGCGTACTTTACGAGTAACTGTGCATAATTTTCCCGACATGCCCTGTACTTTCGCAATAAAAATTCTGCTATTTCACACAGCGGTATACAACAGCGCATGGCTTCTCACACAACTACGTGAGATGTCATTATTGCCTGTAATGCTATTTAGCACATCTTTGCTATTCTCCATCGTAGTTTGGAATTTATTAGGATTTTAGAAAAAGGAAATGTCAATGGGGGAAGGGAACATAATAGTTAAAAAAAATCTAAAAAATACATTAAAATTAGATACTGAACAGAATAATAGACCATAAATGAAGACTCAAACCCTAGAAAAGCCCAATTTAGCTGGAAAATAGCAGCGTTCGACGCAGTATTACACCTCTCATGCGTATGCCGGATTTCTATAGCAGAGGCTTCCAGGTGTACGGTTGGAGAGTTTCACATGTGAGATGATGGACACTAACGTTTGACTGATCTGTGTTCTGCTCCTGCCTACAGCGACTATCTCTCCCCCGCGTAGAGCAAATCAGAACAGCGGGGGCTCTCGCGCCTCACTCGCTTATCAGCCTCATTTGCTCCCATGAGAGTAATGATTTGCAGAAGCGTTGATGAAAGTCTTTTACAAATGTTATGCCACCTTGCGGGAATCCTGATTTTTATTATAGCCCAGGTAAAGCCAGCTCCTAGTTCTGTGAAAACCCTGTTTTGTTGACCGTAGCCAACCAAAATTACAGCAGTAATGTCTCGGACAACGGAGTGCGGGCGGGAGGAGGGGGTTTCAGTTCAGCACTGGGTAAAACAAGAGACAACAAGCGGCAGTGAAAGCGATCGCGAAAGCGATCGTTATTGTTAAAGAAAAAAAAAAACACGCCCGTGAGTGGTGCGCGCGCGCACGCGCCACAGCGAGCCATCTGGTTTCCATTAACGCGCCCATGTCTGGGCACGATAATTGAAACCACATGGCATCGGTGCGCGTAATAGACACCGATAGGCCATGGGCGGAGCAATGCGACCGCCTTAGGCCAATTGCGTGCTGTGTTTTATACAAACACGCACGCAAAAGCCAATGGGGTAGCACAAAAGGAATCGCACACGCACGAGCGTGTGCGATTCCTAGGTCAGTGCTGAATCCCCGTTTTTCACCCACTAAATGTCTCGCGCTGCGCGAGCACCGCTACGCAGTGCAATGCTAGGCGCGAGACCTAAAAAGATCTCACTTGACACCGGAAGTCACTAAGGGGATTCACGTGCTAAAGAAATAAGCATTTACAATGCCATGACAGCCTTGAGGTAACAGCAGACTCAATATATTCAGTTTCATTCATTTATTCAAATGCTATATTTTTGGCTTTGTTACAGTGCGACGCTTTGATGGCGTATGGTGTGTTTGGGTCTGGTGCTGAAATACCAGCCACCAGAAATCTGCCAGTAATATGGTTCATGTGTGTTGTAGTGTTCTTGTCATAGAAATCTGACTGTCAAAGAGGAATAAAGGGATCATGGGAGGGCTCTCTGTATCTATGCATTTAATGCACAGATTCATATACAAATAAGGAGGGCCCACAGAGCGTTTCTAAAATCAAAAGACAGTGCAACCAAGTTTAAAATAACACCTCCAAAACTCGGGCAGAACAATGATCTTATCGAGTCTGTAATTTAATTACATATTTGATAGAAACACAGAAATTTGTACACACTAAATCGGGGCAGCTTAGCAGCTCTTCCAGTACAACAAAACATGGAACTACTGGCAGTCAAAGGCCCGCACTGCCCTGGGAGACGCATGTAAGACAGCAGACACTGCTATTAAGTGTGAGATCCTGGCACTGGTGAGTAGTGTGAGATCCTGGCACTGGTGAGCAAAGTGAGATGTTGGCACTGGAGGGCAGTGTGAGATGCTGGCTCGAGTTGGGCTAGGATAAGAGTTAAGGACAGTGTAAGGATGAGTGTTATTAGGGTGGGAGTAAGGGTTAGTGTGAGGATTGGTATAACGGGCAGGGATTGGGCAAATGATGGGGTTAAGGAGGGAGTGATAGGGTTTAGAGTAAAAGTCTTTGTGCAATTCACAAATGCAGAGGAAAAAAGTAACTTTTGAGCACTACCTACATCTAAAGTTATACAATTGGGGAGACACAGACTGAGCGCCTGATTGCCCCATTCACACCCCCTTGTAGTTATACGTTTACCACACCTTTTTATCTCTATTGTTTTTACTTCTCCATTTTTCCACTCTACTCTTTTGCATTCTGCTTTATTACATGTAATCCTTTATGGAGATAGGGAGAGAGGAGACAGTCTACTCAACCTAACCTAATCTCTGAGGATTGATCCAGATTTGACTCCCCACGATCCAAAGACTCGTGTTGGAGTTATAATCAGTAGCATTTATTGCATACATTTTTCAGTTTCTTACAGGTGTGAAATGATTACGGTGTGACCCCCCCAAACTAGCATTTGGGGCTGTTCCTAGGATAATGAACCTGGCCCATAAACCTTTAATAAAAGAGCTAATCGCTATTTTCTACATTGAAAATAGAATGCCCCCTCGCCCTGCGCCTAAGCCCATACTGAACTGTCAGAATTCTAGGCGAAGGACTACAGGAACCCAAAACGAATGTTCAGAGGTAAGAGTGACAGGATCATTCAATCTTGTTAGGTGCCCTGGATGGTTCAAGATGCAGTGCCTCCCCCTTCACTGTGGATGCACAGATGTGACAGGAGCAGAGACAGAGTGAGCAGTGAGAAAACCTGCCCCTGATGAGAGGTTCATAGTTGATGCCCTGAACTTGACTATATTACACAGTCCCATTCACAAGTGTCAAACCTCACCATGTAGGGAGGAACACAGACCCTTCTCCGGTACAGTCAGATGCTTGACTATACCACAAAGGCACACCAACCCTTCTTTCAGGACCTGCAGGCATTGCTTAATTTATGTGACTGGCAATCATTATTAGGGAGGACTTAGCCTAATTTTATGTGATACAGGACTCAGGACTGTATGAAAAAGGAACCGTTTGGTTTCCTTATGAAGCCCTCACCCACCAACCTAGTTGGTGGCATGCTTCATCATCGGGCCCACCCAGTGACATCGAATGTAGGAGTTCCGCCGCAGCAGAACAGGTTTCAAAAGGGCCCTGATCAACCAAGTCGGTCAGTACCGCTGCCGGAAACATCTATAGGGGCATTTGCTACAAATCGCAAGCTAATGCTTGGAGAGGGAATCCCCCTCCCACACGTATGGCACCTTAGCACGTGCAACACATTTTAGATCACACACTCACTGTAAGTGTAGATCTCACCTTCACATAGTTTACGGTCCTGAGGAAAGCCAGTATTACAGAAAGGCCTGGCTGAAACATGTAGACCACCCACCGGATGCAGGAGTCCCTAACTATTACTCCACCTACATCCATTGCCTTGCTTTTACTGCTATCTGAGTCCCAGATATTAAAGACAACCCCCTGGGTACTGGGACCACTGAATAGCTGTTAACCTTTCACTTTCACTTTCACATCACCTTCACTGCACACTCAGTAAAATACCTGCTCCGCTGTAACACAGGCGTTGAAGCACACCCGGGACACATTCGATGTCACTGGGTGGGCCCGATGATGAAGCATGCCACCAACTAGGTTGGTGGGTGAGGGCTTCATAAGGAAACCAAACAGTTCCTTTTCCATTTCCTTTTTCATACAGTCCTGAGTCCTGTATCACATAAAATTAGGCTAAGTCCTCTCTTGATTATATATAATAGACCTGGGGATACGGACTGGCTATCTAGTCCTCTCTCTCTCCTTGATAATTGAAATCATTATTAGGGACCTGGACTCATATTTCATTATCAGACTTTAACTTAAAGAAAGAAGCAGAAAAGGGAAAACGTGGAAAAAGAAAAAGAAAGGAACACAATGACAGGGGGAGAAAGCAGGATGAAAAGTGTGAGCTCTTCTCCCATAGTCAGAAATCTCTGAAATAGCTATACCAGTGTGGCAGAGTGTCTTCTCCAAAGACCAGCATTCAAAATCAGGCATTCTGTGAACACCACAAACATTTAAGCAAAATACCTATTACCTCGGTCCCACTCCAATGAAAATCATAACCACAAAGTTTGATTGAGGACAACGGGTGAGTTGTGATCTGCAGAGGAATGTGTGTGCAGTGGGGTGGTCAGTAACTGAGCTTTTGGAGGGATTCCCCTTGACAAAATGAGGCAATGGAGAGACAGATAAAAACATTTGTGACAATAGTTTCTTAATTGTAGCAGCGAAGATTGTCTCATAGATCCAGATAAAGGTCCATCTGCCAGGGCACCACTCACTTGCCTGGTCAAACCGAGAAGCAGAGGCCATTTTTCTTTAGTAAGCACTCACTGCTTACCTTGTGGAGGAACCCAGTATCTTCTCCCATGGCCATCAGGTACTAACCTAGTTTCACGGGAAGGGAGGCAGGAGCGCTGGATGAGGCAAGCCACGGTCCCTTGTCTTGAGCAAGTAATCAAATCCATGGCTACATAATGTGACGTCGCAACACAGGGCAAATGCCCTTCTTCTGGTGTTAGCTGTCACTCACCTGGTTTAGGGTCCAATCTGGGACTTTGCTAAGTGACTCCACTGCCTGCAGGTCGGATAAGTTCAATTTCCGCAGATCTTGATCAGAGAACTTAGATGCGATTCTTCCAAGCTGTGCAATCACATTTGGAGGCATTGTTGCTGCTGCACCGAAGATCTGCAGAGGAAAAAAGGACCAAAAGACACCAGGCTCACAACAACCTAACGG
The DNA here is from genome assembly GCA_963921515.1 of Calotriton arnoldi. Taxonomy (NCBI): domain Eukaryota; kingdom Metazoa; phylum Chordata; class Amphibia; order Caudata; family Salamandridae; genus Calotriton; species Calotriton arnoldi. Next base: position 212,579 of record CAWUFW010009175.1, read on the forward strand.
AAGGATTTACCACATTATAAAATTCACACAGGAGGATGAACCACAATTCTAAACAGTGCCTTGCAAGGAAGTACCACAATATTAATAATACCGCAGAAGGAAGTACCAATAACCTAAACAATGGCACAAAACAATCGACAACTGTATATGTCACCCAAAGGAAATGGCAAAGACTTTTATCCGATGCACTCATCCACATAATGCTCCAAAAGCACAAGTACATAAAATGTTTGAGTCAACAAACGATATCATTCTCACTAAACAATGCTTTATCTGCCCCAACCTTGTGAACCTCTATCCAGTGTAACTTGCATCTAAATAAGGCAAAACACAATCATACAGACCACTTAGGGTCCGGTCAATGACAACCACAAAACCGTAAAGGGCAGCTAGATTGCAGAAGCGCTTCATTACTATGCAAACAGTGGGAAGCATTAAGCAAATGCACTTACAATAAAGTCATAATATAACATAAATAGAGCTCAAAGCCTCATATTGATTTTTTGCTTCTTTCGAATTCATTAATATGGAGTACCAACCTCAGACTTTAACCGTTTGTCTGTTTGACCATTCCCCAAAGTTTATCCAGTTTTGAAGCAGGACACCTGACTTTTAAAGATAAGCAAAGGGCAAATATGGGGATGTTGTTGAGTTCTTATTGCACTTCAGCTGATGGTAATGTGAAACCTCTATCGCTGTTTGTTGCCAATTAGTGTTACAAGCAGTCAGGGTATTTGTGATATGTGATGGTGGTGGGGACTAGACCCTCATCACGGGGTGCTAGCTGGAAAAGCACAAGTTCATTATTACTGTCGTGCACTACAGCACTGTGCATGTGACACAAATCAGGTGCAGTAACTCTGACAGAATGAATCCTGTAGGTTTTCCAGAAAGCTGACTTGAAAAGGACATAAGTTGGAGCTTTATTTCTAGATTTCCAGCTAATTTAATTGATTAGCCTATGTGCAGCATGCAGCACTGCTTCCATGGGAGCAAAGTGTAGCCTTGGAATTCCATCAAGCAAGGAGATGCCCTAGTCTAATGCTGATAAGACTGGAGATTGAACCACTTGCTTAAATTCTTCAGTGGATATGTAAGGAATAATGCCATGCAGAAATCTGATTTGGAATTCTGCTGTCTTTGCTGATGGGTTCATGTGGGTTTGTAGGATGAGCTTATTGTTGAGCATGAAGCCTGATAATTTAGTGCAGACAAGGATGGCTAGGTGACAGGCAAGGATGGCAAGGCGACAGGCATGGATGGCTAGGCAACAATCACTGATGTTGATTGTAATTAGCCACACTTTTACTGGGATCGTCCAGTCGAGGGAGAGAAACCAGCAAAAATTCAGTTTTCAAGGGGTTTAGTTTGAGGTGCTGATGGCTCATCCGGGCATGAATTTTATCAAGAATCTGAGAGAGGACAATGTTCTCAGGGGATGCTACTTCTGTGTAAAGTGAGAAGGTCTGGAAGTGGTACGAAATGTTGGAGTTTTTCAGAAGCGATCAAAGGGCTTTCTTGTATAGATTGAAGAGCATGGGCAAAGAGATTGGAACTTTGAGGTAAGCCCCCTTGTAGCATGCAAAGGTTGAATAAATGGTTTGACATTTGTATGGTCTGATAACTATTTTCCAGGTGTGAAATGGGCCAATTAAAACCATTTCTCTGAAGCCCGTTATCTTTTTGAGGATCTGTGGAATGGTTGACCGTCTCAAATACTGTTCCACTGCACAGCTCAGCACATGATGTAAACTAAACCCCTCCATTTTTAGGTCAAGCCTAGGCAGCGCAAGCACTGTCTCTTCGAGACATGCTGCATTCCTTCTGTGGGCTTGCAGCCCGCCCATTGCCTTTTTATTCATCCCTTTGATTTTCATTAAAAAATGCTTGCTTGCTAGTGGTTAATCCTTCCTCTTTTTCCGTCTTTTTTAGGTTTTGCCTGCAAAATCTATTGCATTTATATATATTAAAAGGGCTTACATCCCACCCCTACTTTTCATTAGTTCATATGCTTGCCACTTACTTTTCCTCGGTTTCTATTGGTTATAGCATACTATTTCCTGTTGTTCCTCCTGTGTGTCTCTTATTAGTTTCCCAGGGCCCAACTACTGTTTACATCCGCATGGTGAAACTTCTTTTATTAGGTTTCCCCTGCACAGCGTTTACCTTTATCTAATCTCCCCATGGCTGCATGCATTTGCGTGCTTGTTTGCTGTCTTTTTTTCATGCACACGCCAATTGTTCTGAAGCATGTCCGCCTTCCTAACATCGCATCTCGGCAAACCCCGCTACATTTCTCAACAGCTATCACTGTTATAACGGCCGTTTTCGCCAAAATCTAACGTCTGCTATAATCCTGTGGGCTGCCTTGTAAATATCGCGATGTGCACATCGGCGATATTTACAACGTAGCCCATCTGGGGTACGCCCAGTAACGCCCACTTTGCATCTCATTAGAGATGCAAGGATGGGCGTTGGGGGAAAGGGCGATAGTGCAGGGATTCACGCGATAGCGTGACCTTGCTGATTAGGCGATAGAATTATCGCCGCTTTCCGTCCGAAAACTGACGCTAAAGCGGCGATAATTGACTATCGCCTCGTTGTTAATATGCCCCCAAGTTTTTAGGTTTCGCCTGCACAGCACTTAGAGGCGCAACTAGTTAAAAACATGGTACTCAGCAGCGCAAGCGGCTGTGGCTTAAAGTTCAAAAGAAAGCCCTATGATGCGGTGAACGCTGGCCGCATCATAGTGCTTTTTTGAATAACTTTAAGCCATGTTGTACAGCAGCTTGCGCTGCTGTGTAACATGTCTAACTAAACATTGACAAACCCACTAGTTCTCTCTGGCAGCTGTTATAGGGCCAAGTGATGATTGCAGTAAATCCAGGACTTTTAATTTCCAAGCTTGGATGTTTAACATTGTCGTTTGTGTTTTATGAGCTGCTTCATTGGGTCTGTGAGATTGGAAACATGAGCTCTAATTGAAGTGACACTGCTTGCTAAAGGAAAATTCTTGACTGTATTCTTGACTGGAGTGACTCACTGCATGGCGGTCTGAGCATGGGCTATTGTGACCACAAGAGTACCATGCCCACTTGCCAAAATGTGAGTGAATGTCCATGGAACAGAAAAGGAAAATGCTTGAAAACCTACTCATTGTCGTGTTCTGCCAGTTGGTGTCAGCTGGTTTTCTACTTGTCCAGCAACTTGAGTTATCATCATATTTTTGGCTACTATTAACGTGCATTCTTTCCCAGTGGACAACTTAAAAATGTTATCCATCTGGAAAAAAGAGCAATATATTTCTGTCTGTCTGGCTAGCTATCTCTCCATGCCTCTATTGCCTGCTTAATACAAAATGCCTCCTTTTGTTTATTTAAGGGAAAGTGAAGACGCACAAACAGTGGCGCGTACACAGCTTATGTACACTTCATTTTTCTCACACTAGTCCCGTATTCACGATGTTGAAGAGCCACTGGCTTTGTCTGTAATCATGGCTTGTACATTTTCAACATGTGAGTAGTTCTTGGCAATGATATGAGAAAGTCTGGATTTGATTTTCAGTCGCAGGACTTCAAAGTTGATTGTTCTTTAATCAAATTAGGTTTAACTCAATGTATACTACATTTTTCCACAATCCCTCGCCAGAAGGCATTTTTCCTTAAAATTTGGCAGCCTCAGCTGTATCTCATCAAAACTCCACTACTAGCTACAGGAGCGCTTTATATTACCACCAGTTACTGCACAATATATTGCCTTTCTCAAAAAGCAAGTCATAACATTTATGGAGTTTCTTTAACTTATATTGCACAACTGCTCACCAACCTTAAACTTTTAAAAAAAGTATTATTAATGGCATAGGTGAAATCTATTGCATTTGCCAATGCTTGATGTGTTTGGTTTCCTCCCACAAAGCACTTGCGCAATTACTGTTAACAATATGTTTCTGTTTACCTGGTACATGTCATCTTGTGCACGCTGTTCTCCCATGTGCAGGCTAGCGCACTCTGTAATTTGATGTGCCGAAAGTCACTGACACTTTTTTGTATGTATTAAATGATACACCCGTCAAAACTACAGGACTTAAAGGTCAACCTCTAGTCATAATATCCTAGGCACTTGTTTTTTTTAGACAACATGACAAGCATTAAACAGGAGCTATAACAGTTAAAGTGATGTAACATAATCTTGTTTTGCACTGATCTACCGATAATCAATGTAGAGCTACAATCCTGTAAAGAAGCTGTATGGTTGGATATTGCATATCTGTTTGTAACAAGTATATGTCTGAATAAAACTTCAATAAATAAAAAAAAACATTATGCTTCTGTGTTTATGTGGTCATTTGGGGGACTATTTTTTTCTTTGATTCTTGCTCATGTCACTGTTTGCCCATCTTCGGTGGTTCAGCTTCGGCACCCATCACTTTATCTCCCCGTTCAAACACCGAGATGAAATCTCAGACACTTTAGATGCTGTTTTTGTAATCGCCTACTTAATTTTCTCTGACTTCAAAGTGTAAGGATTTCCCCCAAACTCCTCCTGCTTCGCTGCTTGTAGGTTTAGCAAGCCTTGGTCACCGGACCTTCGCAGCCCAACCTTGCAGCACAGTTGAGGGCAAGGCTTGGGCAACTCCTGTCGCAGTTTCTCGGACGCTTGTTTATATAATGTGAACTCGAGTGATCCAAAGGTGTTGAAGCTCTTTACATGAACGCTGGTTACATTACCCAATGTCAGATTAATTTTTGGGGGCATCTTTATAGAGCGCAAATTCGACTGACCCAAAGGCATTGAAGCGCTTTGCCTGTAAAAAATCTCTTGCTGTAGGTTTAGAGTTATGAGGAGAAATTGTAGGGAAGACAACTATGTACGTATGATGTCATCCATCATGCAAAGATGGAAAACATTGCAACAGAGGTTGTGCTCTTCCTTAATTATAGTAGGTCGGATTAATGCAGATTGCCTTGCTCAGCGCCTCAGATTAGCCCTCTGTTTAGAGAAAGAGAACATCAGTACAAGTGCCCAGAATGTAGCCCTCCTGCACTGCTCTTACTCCTATGAAATGAATTCAGTTCTGCCACTGGCCAACTATTGCCAAGGCAGCTCTTCTATGCACTTTATATCATTTTTTGGTAGTTTTTTATAGTGCGTAGCCGACCCGAAGGTATCAAGAGCGCTTTACATGAGCACCAGTTGTATTACAGACGGACACATTCATTTTTTTTAGGCACGTGGAAATTAAGTGATTTGCCTAGAATCACAGGATGTGTGGACCTCCCATCAGACTCGAGCCTGGCCCCCCAGCTTCAAAGTCGGCCGCTCTCGCCATGAAGCCACACCCATAAGCCTCTTTTTAGACGTTAAGTAGAATATCTTTGTGCTTCTAATAAATACTCTACATGCACCCAGACAGATACAATAAGCATCAAATTTACTACTAAACAGTTATTGTCAAGGGCCTGAGTACGAAACATAGATGACCTCTGACTCTAGAGTATGCCTTTCAGGGAGCTGTCAGCTGTGGCATGAAGGGGCCTCTATTCATCAACTGAGAATCCTAGACTTCCTAGGATTCTGTAGGACGACATTGTCAGAGAGACTTGGTCTAGTATGTTGTTTCTATCATGCAGATCCCAACCAAAGTCTAGAACCATAATGGCACGAAAACAAATGTAATCGATGTGAGTAATCTAACTGCCCTCTTCGGGTGTGACAATCCTCCGGCCTTTACAGTTACATCTTCCACATGAAAACACTTCAGAACACATTTTGCTTGACATGATTCCAACTTACACATGAAAAATCTTCAGAAAACCTGTTGATTGATGCTTTGCACCAAACTGAATCAGCAAACAAAACAATGTTAGCAGATTTTTCGTGTTTCATGTTGGAGCCGTCGAGGCTGGAGGCTCGCTGCACCCGAGAGTGGCCGGTCAGTCACAGATCTTGTCTTTGTCTGACGGATGCCTTCTGACAGTGATGAGTTTTGGATACCAAGGCGGTAGCCTCATTACTCCACATTCATTTTGAGTTTTTTAGTTGCTGTTTCGGTTTTCTTATTGATGTGTGACACTTTGTCACAGTTGAAGTTGGTTCACAAAGTCAGCGTTGTGATGGGCCGCAGGTAGCGGTCAAATGGGTTTGCAGAAATGTCATCAAGTTTCATTGCAGAGTCTTGTCTTTGTCTGTCAGTGATGAGTTTTGGATGCCGAGGCGGTAGCCTCACTGCTCCACATTCATTTTGATTTTTTTTTAGTCGCGGTTTCGGTTTCACAAGGTCAGCGGTGTGAAGGGCCACAGGTAGCAGTCAGAGAGTGGCCGGTTGGAACACTCACTTCTTTTATACCAGGGAGAAGGGTGTAGTCTAGCACAGCTAAGGACAAATGCATCCATTAAAAGTGTTGTTTAAACAGGCAAAGCCTTTGAGTGCAGAAAGGAACCCACGATCTGACAAAAACTTTTCCCTAGTAATTATTTTAAACATAAACTAAATACAGTATACGACTTCCACAAGGTCTATTAATATTCAGAGTTCTAACAAACCAAGTCTTCAGCACGAACTTTTGTATATTAATAAGTAGTTAAGGAAGGAAGACGAGACAACACATTTTAATGTAATACATCACACGACAGACACAACAAATGACGACAAAAGAAAAATCAAAGGGGAGAAATATCTTCCTTAAAAATATATTTAGTCGAACTAGTTTAAGTATTTAGCGGTTATCTTGGTTGTCTTCATCATATGTGTCATTGTCTCTAATACCTATTTGATGAATTGTTTACTTATTGGTTTACACTGAAAAGCACTGGTTTGGCACCACTGCGCAGATGAGCATATTTGTTACAGCAGTGCTCTCTTCTGGCGAAAATGGAAACTGCATTTTGTTCTCATCTGAAGTATTTGTTGGGACAGGCTTAAGCCTATCCTGAACTGTACTGCTGCTCCTACGGGTGTAGCAGAATGGGAATTATGAGGAGCTGTGCTTGTCGCCCAGCAATGCCTCAGGAGGGTCCTGCACAATGAAGAGGTGGGGACTTGGCCAGCTATTTAAAACAAGCATTTGCAATGCAATAGGTCTAGCATTTGCGAGAGTTTAAGCTATTGTCATTGTAAATGACAATGCCTTTTATTTATCTGTTTTGATTATTAACACACAAATAAAAGACATTGTCATTTTCAATGCCAATAGCTGAAACTCTTGTAAATGCGAGACCTATTTCATTTCAAAGAAGCGGCCGCCATTGTCCCAGGCTGCTTGGAAAGTGAAAGCACACATGGTGCGCTGAATGTTGCAGGAAAGCATGTTGTGCCTGCAGTAGGAGAAACTCATTAAAGAAAATAGTGCTTACAGACTAAATAAGACATACCGTGTAACAACAGAAGTAAAAGGGCCAGTCCTAATGGGAGCTTACAAATGAATGCAAGGCTGTACTAAGGAGGGACTAACTAGCCTATTAACGAATCAGAAGCCAGCATTTACGAAGGACAATGATACAAGCCAATGAGAAAATATGGGCGGAAAGTGGGTGGGGTTTCAAGTACATACACGAATACAGCATGCCTCGCAGAGGAGCGCATGAGCTGCCCAAGCTCGACCTAAAAACAAGCACGTGACATGGCAAGTCATTTTGAGAAGACTGGATGAAAGGAATCCCTTTGCCAACGAAGCCGCTTCCAAGAAGAAGCTGCGATGCAGCTGAGTCACCGGAAAAAGTATTGAAACAGACAGAAGCCTAGAATGCACTCTCATAAACGATGGTGGCTGCCATCTTGAAATTCTCACTAACATATGAATTATAACTGACTAATATATCATGTGTCCTCACAGCAGCAACAAAGCACATTTCCCGAAAAAAGTTGAGTTATGAAGTAATTTCTGTCTACAAGAAGTCACCAGCATAATTTTTGAATATCTGAAAGTCGAAAATAGAGAAAATAAGCTTGAGATAAAAACAGATTCGATCAACAGTTCGGAAATATACCAGCATGCATTTAGCATTTTATTTGAGACAGTTGTATTGAACATATTCTGCCGCATATTTGAAAAATAGAAAGTGGTAAGAATAATTTCAAAACTACTTAACGAGTAACTCAAACATGGCAGCTTCATAAACATGACTGCCTAACAAATATACTTTTTTTGCTCAAGTCCCTTTTTTGTTTTGCCAGGTAAGGGGGGCTGGCGATATACCTCAATGTCGTAGGAAGCCGGCTTCGCGCAGGTGTAGAAGTACAACTGGCCGAAACTGACAGGAGATAAACACAAGCATTTTCAATGCAATAGGTCTCGCATATGCGAGCGTTTAAGCTATTGGCATTGTAAATGCCAATGCCTTTTATTTATGTGTTTTTAAAAGCAAAACATATATAAAAGGCATTGTTATTTTTAATGCCAAAAGCTCAAACTCTTGCAAATGTGAGAGCACTGTAAAGGTGGCCAAGCCCCTTTTTTAGACGCTGCTTGCATATTCAGGTTACAGTGAGCAGCGTCTAAACATAAGGGTGCGGCCAACAAAGTGAAAGCGCCTATGATGCTTTCACCCAAAGTGGAAAAAAAAAATATTTCCAAAAGCTTCTGTAGCGCGGCCGCCACAGTGAAAGCGGCCCATTGGTAATTAAATAAGTGCGGCTGCTAAAGTGAAAGCGGACCGCGCCTTATATTAATTAAGCGTGGCCGCTAAAGTGAAAGCGGACCACGCCGTATATTATATAATTAAATAAGCGCGGCCGCTATAGTTAAAGCGGACCACGCTGTAATTTGAATAAATACATTACTTTAAAATAAAAGCGGGTGGGTGCTGCGATGTCGTGGGTGGAATAGGGGAAGAGCATTAAAGAAAATAGTGCTCACCGACTTAAAGCATAACCATGTAACAATACCAGTAAAAGGTCATTATGGGAGGTTACAAATGCAGACAAGGCGATACCAAGGAGGGACTAACAAGCCTAATAACGACTCGGAAGCCAGCGTTTACATAGGACAATGACAGAAGCCAATTAGAAATATGGGCGGAGAGTGGGCGGGGCTTCAAAGCCATACTCCACTACTGCATGCCTCGCAGCAGCGCATGCGCTGCCCAGGCTCGACCTAAAAATGCAAGCAATATGTAAGAAATGCAACCATTTTGTTCCCAAACATCACTTTGACAGTCTCCAAAAATACACTCATTTTGCTATAAAAAATTGCTTTTTTTTGGATTAAAAGGCTCATTTTCTCCAAACAAACGTATGTCGTTTTCATGAACAAAACAATATTAAATTATAGTTTTTTCCATTTTAGTAAATGTTTTTGGTCCCTAAAATCAGCTTGTTATTTTGCTCGAGTACTCCCTACTACCATCACAGATTCTGACTTGCATGCCAATTGATCTTCATCAAATGCCAGCAATGCCTAACATGTGGCAGAGATTTCTGCCACAAATAGTCAGAGTTATATATAAAATACCAGAAATGTGTCAAAACTTGTACCATTTTGCCACAACTCCATTATGCAACAATCAGCCACAAATTTATCAAGGACAGGCACCTGATTCAACAAGCACCTTTAGGCCACGGATAACCATAATAAGGTGATACTGTCCATAATAAGCGAGGGATGGGCAGCATTTGGCCAGAGCAATTATTATTCAAGGATTATGCACTAATCTGCCAGGTGTTTCTACAATATCCAGGTCTGCTTCTTGGCTTTATTAGAACTTCCTTTCTTGCTGGCCATCTGTTACTTACTGTAACTTGCAGAGGTGCACTTCACACTTCACCTGTCACAGCACAACTTCAGGTTTAAAGAGTACACACTCCTGTGCCAATGGTTTACAATGATTCCAGTTATTCACATAGTAGACATTTCGTCTGTCTCTCTCGCCCACTCTTTGACTCCGTGCTTCTCTCGCTGCCCCTTCCAGTCCCAGGATCGTTTCCTCCCCCGCGCACCTCAGCGTCTCCCTGTATAGTATTCCATCTCTGCTGTACAGTGTCCTCCCAGGCCATGTCTGTCCCACGCCATCAGTCTCTGTTTGTTGTATCCCACATGAATGTACAGCACTCAGATGCTCAATATAGCTAGACCCGCACTATATGAATCACACATATGGATACATACATGAGCAATGTGAAAGAAAGGTATAGCATGATCTATATAAAACTTGTATGTATATAAAATGATTCAGAATTAGACCTTAAAATTATCTACCGCGATATTAAACAATGTGAAGACACGTGTGATCAGATGCTCAACAATACTGCACAATAAGTTAAAAAAATTCCAAACCATGCCAGACGAGTATGTACCCGGATGCCAAATAATTCCATGGCTGGATGCACTGTACCACAACTCTAAATAATAGGATTGAAAGAAGTACCTGTATTCTAGCCATTTCCATGGAAATAAGGAGTTATATTTAAAACAATATCAGGAACTGTTGCTCCATAATTCTAATACATCTCAGGAGGAGGTTCCACCTGTCTATACACTACCACTTAAGGATGTACCTCAATCCCAAACAATACCACTTTACAGTAGTCAGTAGTTATCAACATTATCAAGGATTGTGGTACCATGATTCTAAACAATGCCTCGGAGCTCAGTGCTCCAATGTCCGGTGCACATCCCCAGAAATATGCGCTTACGTCAAATACAGTATTATGTCACGCAAAGGGCATATCTTACACCTGCCAAAATCAATAGATATTTTAACTGTACGGATGTCGCCTGCCCCCGCTGCTCCCTTAGGGATGCAGAGCTAATACATATGCTGTGGGGCTGCCCACGCCTGCGTGCCTACTGGGAGGATGTCGCAGATAGACTGACTCGCTGCACGGACCGCACGCTACCATTTGACTGGCACTTCTACATCCTGCATCTCTATCGCAGAAGCCGAAATAATAAAGTGACCTCCAGGTTTTTAGGTCTCGCCTGGCGTTGCAGCGCAAAGCGCTGCTCGCTCGGCGAGAGATTTTGTAGGAGAGTAGATTTGAGAAGGGGACTTGAAGCCCCGCCCCTCATTTTCATTGGCTGGCGTCACCGTTTATGCTAAACGGTGGCCTGCCATTGGAAATGAGGGGTTTTTGTTGACGTCCTTTCGCCTCCGATCTGGACTGGGTCGCCTGCTTTGCTGCTGTCGCAAAGCACTTTCTTATCTTTATGGGGCCATGTGTTTCTAATTAGCGTGGAGGCGCGCACTGCCCCCGACCTTTAAAAGGAAAAAAATCTTGGTTTTGTCAAGATTTTTATCCTTTGAGAGGTCGGGGCAGTGCGCGCCTCCACGCTAATTAGAAACACATGGCCCCATAAAGATAAGAGATCGATGCTTGTTAGGCATTGTGTTTGAGTTAGAACGTCCAGAGATTTGTTTGTTCATTTCGAGTGATTTCGTGTTTTTTTTTAACGAAGGAGTAATTTATGCCAAAACATAAGGAAAGGGAAGTCAGCTGAGCGGAGAAGGCCCAAATGTGTGAATTTATAATTCGTTCTGTTTCCATTCATTGGCGACCCTGTGTGCACTGGAAGTCATTGTGAAGGTAGAACTCGCTCGTGCAGACTCGGGGGTCCACGGCTCCGTGAATGTAGCACCCCCTGGGATGGTCATTTCCCAAGACTGCCATGGCGTCGTGTACCTCGGTGGGTCTGGCAGGGCAGGGCGTGCTCTGAACATTCTGTCCTATTCCTTGTGTCACGTGATCCTTCACCTCAAAGGCCACGCAGCTGTACCCAGTGGCAAGATCTGAATCCTTTTATTCTGTACGTGGGGCCGACACACAACTCTGCTAGTGCACCTCAACCCGGAGGTGCGCCAGGCCTCTATCCCTTGTGTACCCACTACAGCACTGCCACAGCACCCAAGCTCGGCTCTGCAGCACCCTTGCTACTCGAATCCTGAGAGCCAGGGCTCTGTAAGTGCACCTCTGTGCAGATACACAGCTCCCCTGCTGAGTTACCGGCACATCATCTGACAGAAATATCTTGTCCTAAATATTAGTTACAAAAATATTGCCCCCTTGGGTGCAGATTTTTAAACTAGCACTTCTGTTTTCAGCCGATCCTCGTTCACTTTGCACATGCTTGTGTTTTCAGCGGATTCTCGTTAGTTGCTTGCAAACGACATCAGCTGAAAACACAAGCGCTTGCAAACTGAACAAAGATCGGCTGTAAACACAAGCGCTTGTTTAACAAGCATTGGCATAGCCAATAGGTCTCGCCTTTGGGACCTTATAAGTGTTTAGCCATGCAACACTTGATGTTGTTGCACCAAGGATATTGTGCTGGATAACTAAACACTTATAAGGTCCCAAAGGCGAGACCTATTGGCTATGCCAATGCTTGTTTGTATTGTTTGTATTGTGTTAGGTGGGGTTTGTGGTGTCTAATAGTGTTCCTTATGTGTTGTTAGCATGGTGTGATGTAGATTTATTTAGTGTGGAGTGATGTAGAATGGTGTAGATTTTAGGTGGTTGTATTTGGGTAGCGTGAGTACGAATTGTTTTTGATAGTTGCTAGTGTTGTGTATATTCAATGTGTATGCAACTGCTGTGTGAATTGCTATGAGTGGTTTAGTTTGGAGTGGTGTGTGGTAGTTGGCATAAGTGTGTGGTTTATTGGTTTGTGGTTGATTGTAGAGCTGGCCGTTTCCTATCGCTTTTTTGTTTGCTGCCATAATAACACAGACTACAAAGGCAATGAATGACGTTGTGTGTGTTTATTCACAATGTTGTTGCTAGAGTAACCACTTTTTCCTTCCTAATGATGCTTGGGGTTTCCTTTGCATTGCCAATGCGTATGCTGTGACGTCATTGCTAGCCTTCTACAATGGTAATAAAAAGCACATTACACTACTCTTCATGTTCACATATATAATTTATGCCACAACGTTTTTTTCATGTCATTTATCAATTTGTTTTTTAACCAAAAGCAGAATGCATGTGCTTAAATTTGCACTGTAAGTTAAAACTACATTGAAGAGGCCTGGTGACCATTAGCAGAGCTTGTTTCCCTATATAAAGTCACAGTATCTTTCAGTCTGTGAGACACTAAACGTTTTTTCTCATATCAGTCTCGTCGTACTGTAGTAAATAAGTGTGCATGTGCGTTTATTAGTACAGTGCCCCTAAATAATATAATCTCCAGTCTGTTGGTTTTGTGTCCTGGACTGACAGTGCTGACTGGACGTTCTTTTCTGACGTAGAAGTGCACTTGTCTGCTCTTTTGTACAGGGTCCGAGAGAGATTCACCCGAGATAACGCTGTGATGTATTTTAAGGGTGAGTTGAGGACAAATGCACAGTCTACCTTAAATTGAGCGGCTGGTCCTTACCTGACCCCACATTCCGCGCATCTCATGCCCATTGCTGTGTAAGAGGCAGCTACAGGCAGGATGCCAGCACGGCATGTTCGCAAACTGCACACTGAGCCACGTGTCCTTCACTCATGGGGTGCACTGAGAAGAGCACATCCCCGAAACTCTGCCGCTTGAATCCCCAGTGCAAAGACAAAGTATGTTTTGTAAGTGTATCTGGAGCCAACAGGATAGCCCAAAGACTAAGCACAATTTATCCTGCATCCACTAACCCACCTTCCATTTCTTCCCTCCATGTACCATTTTCTCCCCTCAATCTTTCTTTACTATGAATCTCTACTTGTTCCTCACTTGTCTTAGTTTCACAAGTCTCACGATGTCACTTTTTTTCCTTTTCTCCTTTGCAGAGGTTGACACTTAAAAGAAAGGTGGTAAACAGATAGCGTTTGTCTCCCCTCATTAGGACTGTCCCAGGCCCGTCAGAAGTCTCATCAGAGGTGCCAGAACCTGAATGGGCATACAGTCTGAGCGCAGAGAGTACCTTGGCTGCCAATGTTGTAGATCATATACCCAGGTCGTCGTCGTCTCTAGTAATACTCCTTCCCTGTGTGAAACTGGGTAAAATGGCCGCTCATTTGTTTAGTTTTTGGAGGATCATCCAGTTGGAGAATAGTCAGCAGCCTTAAAGCGCCTTGACTCCACAGATCTCCCCTCCTCTGCCTGCACTGGCTGGAGAGGGAGTGGCATGCTGAGGGAGGCACTCGCATGGACAGAGAGGACTTTGGTCAGCTCTCAGCCAACTCTACATTTAGATGCATGTCAATAGGCGTTTCCTTTCTCACGGTGCGGTGAATACTGACTCGTGACAAATGTTCTGCTTTTCATGGCATTTTATCCTAGAAGCATGAGTGTTCGGTTTGGAGGCGTTGGTATTTTGTGAGGACTCATTAACTGGTGCACACTTTTGCACGCAGCCGCACCCTCCTGACACACCAGGCACGAATGCCGTCTCTGTTGTATGATGCTTCTCAACACTTGTTTCTCAGTTCATGAAGGGGTTCCGGAACGTATTCCAGTGTGCGCCATCCGAGGCTATAGCTAGAGTCCTGTGGCGACTGGCGGCCTCGGGCAGGGTCAGCGGAGTGCCCCATGACCTCCGTAGCTGGAGTTAGGTTTTTGGGTTCATTGAGCACGGTAAACCGGTGACAGGCTTTGTTTCAGATTAGGATAGCACTGGGTTCCTGTATTATAATCGGGGCCACTTGAATTATGCGGTTGTGCGGCTGAGGCGATTTTCGCATAATTATAGATTTGCCGCATTTGCCACCTAATCCTCCTCCTGCTGCATTATCTGCAGATTTTTAACAAAAGAAATTTGATTCTAACTCAAGCGTTTCAAAAGTTACTAGAAATGTGACAACAGGTGTTGCAGCACAATGGAAGGACCTTCGCAAGGCTGGACCTTTCTGTTGCTTATTGATATATTTGAGTGCTAGATTTGTACTAAAGTAATGCAACCAAGGCCCAGAAAGTGTTACCAAGATTAAAATTCTGTGAATGGCATTCCTCTACCCGAGGCTTCTCTTCCGTTTATTAAAAATAATGATTTACCTACATGCCATTAATAAGTTTAAAGAAAAATGTTTTCGAAATGCAAGTAAAAGCCACCGTATGGGTTTTGCAACCACAAGGCGCTGCGGCTAACTTCACGTTGGAGAACTGACCTGCATCCCTCGGAAGCAATTAACAAGCACGCGAGTGGTGCGCGCGCTGTAAGAATGCGGCGGCCGCGAAAGTGAAAGCACCTACAACAAAGCTTTCAAGAGAGGAGCGGGGGCGAGCGAGCTGACCACATGCTCGTGCATCGTGCCTGAAACGTGCGCGTAACCGCACGGAAAAGGCCATTGTGCACGAGCGTGTGGTCAGCTTTGAAAACCCCACTACATAAAGTCTTCGCCAGAAGCAGCGCTTGCGCGCTACTCTAGGCTCGACCTAAAAACTGCTTTCTACACGAATCTGGTTTAATATGCCCACTAAATTGTATGCCTTGCAGATAGAATGCAAGTTAGTCGGCATATTAAAACAGATTTGTGAAGAAAGCAGTTTTTAAACAACCGCTTGTGTTTTTAGCCGATCCTCATTTACTTTGGCAGTCTTATAGCGCAAACTCGGACCCGAAGGTGTCAGAGCGCTTTACATGCACGCACGGGGAGATTAAGTGATTTGCCGTGTGAGATTCCTGCTCAAAAGGGTACTTTTATTTGCTCAAATAATGAAACAATCATGGCAAAGCAGATGCTCTGGGTTGGACTAGCTCCAGCTGCACAGGTGAGAGCCATCCTGCTGAGATAGGATGCCTTCCGAAGCGGTGCTTCGTTTTATTTTACAACCAAACGAGGACTTCTATAGTTGAGAGACATCCCTGCACATAAACAAAGGCCTACTCTGGTGTGTGCTCACGAGGGCTTCACTAGCTGAAAACGGACTCTCATACCTGTCCGTATCAGTATTTAAAGGCATGCTTTTATCCATAGAAGCAACAAGGCAGATCGCCTTCTATACAATAACTCTGTAGATCCATTACTAGTGTCAGAGATGCCGTCCCTGTTCACATTTTACCTCAATTTGCTTTCCCTAAGAGTAGTTCCTTTTCTTCCTGCTGTTTCTTTGTTGTTTTCATTTCTATAGTCAGGGTCCCTGGAATTATGCAGCAGTAGAGCTCTAAATTATCCTACAAGAAAAGGCAAAACATGCGGCATAATGCGACACATTTTAACAGTATTACTTTATTATTTTGTCCGTTTTACACATTACACTTGTTAATACTGTCTGGGCAACAATTTCACATCACTAGTACTAGCTAGTTTAACAAACAAATACAGAAATAGACAACTGAATACCCAGTTAACCTTTGCAAAGGGCCCTCCACTGCGTGCAAACACATGTTGCCATGGTTTTATTAACTTTAGAACTGTTTGAGCTACAAACAATGTTTTCTTAATATCTCGAGATTATGCAGCAAATAATATATTTTGTGGCAAATCCATAATTATGTGAAAAACTCTGCATCCTTAGAATCTCATAATTCCAGTGCCTCTTGTGAGCTGAGCTCCCTTTAGGTTCTGGCTGTGGTCAGATTGTGGAAGGATGATTATGTTGGCGCATTCATATTAAGAGCTATGGAACTGAAGCCAATGTGCCTGTCAGTGGTTTAAAAGCTTGTGGCTTCAAGAGCATATAATTCCATAGTTACTTTTTTTCACAGCCAGCATATTACTCTTGTCCTCCCCCCTCCCCCCCCCTCATAACCTATTTCCCATTTTCTGGGTCTCCAGCGCCTCAACGTCATATGAATAGAAATAGAGCTATGCAAATATCATCACTCCACTATATACAGAAAACAGAATTAAAAAACATTGCCATTTCTAACACCAAGAGCTCTAACTTTCGCAAATGCGAGACCTATTGCATTGCAAATGCTTGTTAGACTTGGGAATGGCGGTCGCAAAGAGACTAATCACAAAAAGATGGAAAAAAAACAGACTTACCTCATATACTGCTCACATGGGCCAAGGCCGAAGGGATTGCACTTCGCCGAGAAGACACTATGGGTATACGCCAGATCCCACTTGCTGCAAGCTGGGATGTGATGCTAACTGCGCTACTACACATTCACAACACCAATATGGAAACCATATCCTCAGAAAGCCCCACAGCATAGGCAAGCACACTCTCAGTGCAGGAAGGGTATGAACCAGGACATGGAGTGAACAGACACGACAATAAATGGGAGCACGCATCACCTAACACTATCCCTTATACACATACTGAAGTACTCGCTGCGTAAAACAATACACGAAACACGCCAAACGGGGGAATTGGTGGAAAGCTTCAACATAGTTACGCACCCACCTGTTATACTTTGAGTTGCCCCGCTACATTATCACCCGCCTCCAAAATACATTCGAGAATATGTAACGATGACCTATAGCGCCGATACACACTGTATAAATGAGCACTACTGGCAGCAAGTGGAAACTAATAATCATTGTCAAGGACCTCTATATAACTATTTCAGCCCTATATATGTTGCAAATTACAGTTTCGGTCACACTTGCGAGTATGTTTGATATGGAATGCTCACTGACACAATTTCCACTGCATGTCAACTACTTAATGATCTGTTTACAATGTATGTGTATACGGTTGCCGAAATGTTGAAAATTAAAAAATTAATAAAACCAGATTGCTGGGGGCAGGTTTTGCAGAAATGCTGCAATATCGGCCTCCAGTAACAAAAGCATGATTCTAAACAATGCCTCTAACTTGTGTGCACAATGAATTTAAATAATACCATGGATGAATGGGTCTTATGAACACAGAGGAATGATTTATAATAATCTTAAATGTTTTCAAGGGCAACTCCAGAATTCTGTGGAAGGGCATGAAACAATGGAGTAGTACAATGGAAAAAGGTATAGGAGGGAGAGGGAGCTGTCATCTCACACACACTCTCCATCACCACGAGCCGCCACAGTCAACGGCCTCTCTGAAGTACCACTATGCCAATCCGCCTCTTTCCATCTTCTGGGAGTCCAAAGTCTCTGAACCTTATATTCCACTTCCAGAAAGATTGTAAGCCCCGATTTAAGGCTCAAAATGCTATTTTTATTGAAAGCTATTTTAATAAATGTTTAACATTCATAGAGGTGACAGTACCTACCACGCGCACTCTGGCCAGCAGCAGCGACAAGTCACTGGGAGTGAAATGTTCATCCTGCCCCAGTGCCTCCAAGCAGTTTTTGAACTCTTCAGTGGGCATGTCAGCCAGGATGTCAGGTGGCCACGCTGAGGGCACTGTGGCTTTCACGGCAGCACATGTAGGCGTTAACCCTGTGGAGAAAACAATCACAAGGTTGCGCTGCCAGATTATAAGTGTCAGCGTTAGGGTCAGTTTGTGATGACAAGGCGGGGGGACTCATGCATACACTAAACACCAGAGAGGACAGCCAGAGATGCCCCACATTAACACCAAACACCAGGATCTTTATATGAGGACTTGGAAGCTACCGCAAGCGTGAACTCCAAACACGAGAGAGCCAGGCAAAGAGGACACCATGTGGATAGACAAATGCCAGTGTCACACTGTGATGATCTGGCAGAGAGTGAACTGCTTAGACAGCAAAACACCAGGGTCAGTGCATGACAACCAAGCAGAGCAGGCAACAGGCGGACGCCAAACTAAGGGTCTATACATGAGGACAGGGCAAAGGGGCACTGTGCAGACACCAAAACACCTGGACCAATGCATAAATGTGAGCCACAGGGGGCAAAGTGCTAGACTTCAAACACAAGGGTTAGTAACAAACAAACAGGGAGCCCAAAGACCACTCTTAGGGCCCCATTATGAGTGGGCTGCATAATAGCCCGGCATTCCACCCCAATCGAATTCCTATACCATGATAATTGATAATTCTCAGGCATTGGGGCATTACCCTGGATTACAAATTGAACCCCAATGATCCCCTAAAAAAATAGATACGTACCAGGGAATTTAAAATGCAGCACTCGGTCCCTGCAGTAATTCTACATTATTTCACCCACAAACTTCAGGAGCAGAAGGGTGAGGGTGAAAAACACTGATTGGCAGCGTTAGAGCAGATCTGGTAATCCCGATGGGGCCTGTTACACCGTATCTGGCCCCAGCCGAAATAATATCGGGCTTGCTATAAAGCTCCATAGTGTCTAACCTCAAGACTTCACCACAGCTCAAGTTTGAGGGCCTTTTTTTAAAGTAATTTGGACCTAATGTATGCCCTACTTCTGATGTTGCTGTAATCCGTGCTGTTCCATCACAAATAGTGCCCGGTGGAAAGCCTGGGCTGAAAAACTTTCAGTGTTTTTAAAAAGTTACCTGGGTCCTAAAGAGATGATCCCTGGTAAGATCCCTGATGCAGGGACTGCAGGTTTTTAAAAATAAATAGTTCTTTTTATTGCCCATCTCCAAAATCCTTTTAGCTGTGGCTTATCATGAGCTGTGTGGCACAGACAAGTTAGTGCCCATAGTGCACAGAAGAGAATGGATACACTTCGGAGGGATAATTTGTGCCAGGAGGATCACTCTTAGAATCGACAGGGACTTAAAAACCTCTTTATGAATCTGAGGTCTCTATGAGAGTGTCCCCTGGTCCTAAAATTTTCTTTCTGGGATTACAGGTACCATAAGATCCTGCACCAGGACCGAACCATGAAACCAGGTGGTGGCATCGCCATCATCCACCGAGACATCATCAAATGCACTGCCACCAAGAAACTACTTTCTTAGAACACCTACATTTCAAGCTCCATATGGATGGCAAAACCACCATCAGGGGGATCCTCGCATACCGGCCACCGGGATCCTGGAGCAACTTCAGCAACCTCCTCACCGATCTCGTCACCCCATTCACCATAAACTCCAAAGACTTCTTACTCCTAAGCGACGTCAACTTCCATCTCGATGATCCTGCAGATTCCAACACCACAGACCTACTAGACAGCCTACAAAACATCGGACTCACTCAGCTCGCGAAAGGGCACATGCACTTGCAGGACACACTCTGGACCCCATCTTTACCTCCAGTGACAAAATCAAGGTCAGCCACATCTCTCCGCTCATTTGGACTGACCACTTCATCATACACTTCAACATCTCGACCGCACCCACCACATTGACGGAGAGGCTACACACCCCCACCTGCAGCTGGAAGAAGGTTACCGAAGTCGCATGGCTCAACACCCTCCAGCTCCAACCCCCTATCTTCTGTGACAACACCAACAGAAACACAGACTGTTTCAATAACTGGATCTCCACCAGCACCAACATCCCCGCACCCCTCATAAATGCCAATCCGAAGAGGACAAACAAACATGCAAGCTGGTACATCAACGCACTCGGAGAGTCCAAGAGGCAATACAAACAGAAAGAAAATTGGGAACCTCACAAGAGCCCGCCTCCAGGAAGGCCTACCAGACCTCACTCAGGAGCTACAACATGAACTGAAAGAGACCAAGAAGAAAGCTCTGACCAAAAGAATTGAACCAGCAATAACAAATACAAGGAACTCTTCACTATCGTTAAAGAATTCGCTCATCCGGCAGTCACCTCCAACTCCATCACCCCATCACATGGACTCTGCAACCAACTCTCTGACTTTTTCCATGACAAGATATCTAAAATCTACAGGAACTTCGACCCTCAACCACACCCTACCTCACCTCCGACCTCTACCACTAAGATCACCACACTCACAGTGTGGACCCTGATGACCAACGAAGACACAGCGGCTATAATGTCATCCATACACTCAGGGGCCCCCACAGACCCATGTCTCCACCGCATATTCAACCTAGGAAGAACCACGATAAGCATGGCACTCACAACCATCATCAACACCTCCTTCGCTACAGCCACTTTTCCAGATGCCTAGAAACACGCAGAAGTCACCCTGCTCCTCAAGAAACCATATTCAGACCCCAAAGTCCAGAGCAACTACCAATCCATCGCCCTGCTCCTCTTCCCAGCCAAAGTCATAGAAAAGGCCATCAACCGTCAACTCTGCCAATACCGTGCACACCACGAACTCCTGTACAGCTTGCAATCAGGTTTCCACAGCAACCACAGCTCTGGATGGCCCTCATCACAGCTTCAGACGACATTAGCGCCATACTAGATGGAGGCCACACTGCTGAACTCATTCTCCTGGACCTCTCTGGCGCTTCCTTTGACATAGTCTCCCACAACATGCATGTCCAGACTCCAAGAAACCGGAATCCAAGGACCAGCTCCAAAGTGTATAACCTCTTTTCTGACTGGAAGAACGCAATGGGTCAAGCTCTCTCTGTTCACCTCATAACCCAAAGACCTCATCTGCGGAGTCCCGCAAGGCACTTCACTCAGCCCCGCTCTCTTCAAAGTATACATGACTCCTCCAGCAAGCATCATTTGGACCCACAGACTTAGCATCATCTCTTACGCATACGAACCCAACTCATCCCATCCCTCTCAGAAGACACCAATACCACCAAAACGAATTTCAAAATATGCATGCCCAATGTGGCCAACTAGATGAGATACAACTGCCTCAAACTCAACGCTGACAAGACAGAAGTACTGATATTTGGCAACAATAACCCACCTGGTGGCCCACAGAACTATGCCCCACCCCCTCACAATCCGAGCATGCCAGAAACCTGGGCAACATCCTGGACACCACCCTCACCATGAAACATCAAATCAATGCCGTCACCTCCGCCTGCTTTTCACAAGCAGACTGGACTATGGCAATGCCCTCTACCACGGCATCTCTGCACACCTGCTACACAAGCTCCAAACCATCCAAATACCGCAGCCAGACTCACCGCATGCACTTCACACCTCACCTCTGAAAACTACACTGGCTTGACATTCAGAAACGCTGACAGTTTAAGATACTCACCTACGCCTACAAGGCACTGCACAACCAAGGTCCCACCTACCTCAACCACTGTCTACACTTCCACCAAGCCACCAAGAACCTCCACTCTGCATCACTCATGCTCACCCACACCCCTTTATCCATAGGTGCAAGACAGGAGGTAAGGCCTTCTCCTATCTGGCATCCAAATCCTGAAATGACCTCCCCCTGCACATCAGGACAGCTGTGTCACATATGTTTTCTGCAAGAAACTGAAAACTTGGCTCTTCAACTGATCCTTCTTGCAGAACCCGCACCTACTCAGCGCCTGGATACCCTCACAGGTGACAAGTTTTGCGCTCTACAAATCCACATTATATTAAACTACATAAGTTTCTTTTACCTGCTTTGGGTTTCATCCTGGTGCCCAGTAGACCGATGGAGTACTGCACCAAGAACTGCTTGGACTGAAGTTGGGCATCCTTACTGGCCTGCCCCACGTTCTGCTGGCATAATGCCCCAAAGGAGGTCTGAGCCCATTGCTTCTCACTGCCAAACACCAGGTCCAACCGCTGCTGAGTGATCAGGGTCTACGGAAAAAAGTGCATGGGACAGTTAGAGACGAGAGTGATCAAAGGAACTTTGACCGTAAATGCTGAGGACAGTCTGAAAGGGGAGAGCAAAAGAGAAGGAGGGACAGTCAGAGAGTAAAGAAGCAAGAGAAAAGTTGGAAGAAATAGGAAAGGATAATCAGAGAGGAGAAAAGCAACAGAATAGTGAGAAGAGAAAGCTAGGGGCAGTCAGCGAGGGAAAGCAAGAGAAAAGTGAGATCCAAGAGGAAAAAAGAACTAGAGGAGAAAACTGGAGAATTTCAGATTAAAGACTGCGAGACATCAT
Source organism: Calotriton arnoldi (assembly GCA_963921515.1). Lineage (NCBI taxonomy): Eukaryota > Metazoa > Chordata > Amphibia > Caudata > Salamandridae > Calotriton > Calotriton arnoldi. The sequence goes on from CAWUFW010009175.1 coordinate 235,203, forward strand.
TCAGATAACAGAGGAATGTTTTTAATTTTGACCCAAATGTCCTGAAAGATGTATGTGGAAAAAACACTCCAAATAGTGCCAGAGCCTTGTTTGTTTATGTCTTCAGAGTACCAGAGATGTGCGGTTGTGCTTCCAGGTGTCACGGCCGAAAGAATCTCAGATCAATTTCATTTCAAGCAATAGTGACCTTACTTAAGTCAGACAAGTATTCAAAGTGACTTCTCTGAAAACTGATTTACAATGAGGAATCGATCATTTAAAATAACTTTCACTTAGTTATTCACATAAATCTGCACTGGGAGGAAGTGGTTACAATAAACACATCTTGAAAATGAATGCCCCACTATCCCATTGAATACATTTTCCTCTCTGTTTTAAAAGTGTAGGCGAACTCCACAACCGATGGAACCCTGAGGGCGAAGGCCGCCTCCAGAACCCGGGACTTTGGTGAGGTGAAGACTGAGAGAAGGAAATGAGGGCACCCCAAATTCAAACAAAAGTAGAGCTTCCTGTATAGCCCGAAGCAGCCACGTTCATAAGAATTGATTACGTTTTGGTCGCTGGTAATACAAAGGTCCGTGGATAAGACAAAATGATGAGGAGGGCTGGTGGTGAATGCACTGGTGGATAGCTGCTCCAGGTCACAGAGTGAGATGGATACCGATCTCACCAGTGCTGTGGGATGCAGGCAGTTCTCACAGATGGAGAGGGGACAGAGTGGGATAGGGTTGACTGTCTCTATGGATACTGATAGAGGTCCAGAGCGGGCTCACCGGCTAAAAGAAAATGAGCTTGTGGAACACTGGACAAGAGAACAATGTGGCAATAGCGCTGAGAAGTGGTCACAAATGGACTCAAGCACACGCGGCATGGACATGGAAGATGCACTGGAATGGTGGAGGATGTAGTGTCCTGCTGGACATGTTCTAGTGTTCCGCCTGGTGCTAACCTACACTGCACACCCACCCATCACAGGCATCACCGGTCAGGTGACCCTGCAAATAAAAGGGGCCAGGCGCACGTGCCCTAGGCCAGTTCCAGTACCCTACTACTGTGTCTGTGTACCCTCATTGCTCGGCATGTGGGCCTAGGGCCCAAGTTACGACAGAGGAGAGCACGGAAGTATCCCGACTGATAGGGTAGAGCTGCCGGTGTGGCAGCAGATGCACCCAAGAGTAGTGAGCTGGGTAGGGACCCGTGATTGAAGGAGAGACTGGGCAGAATGGGACAGTGCCTGTAGGGATACAAGAGCCAGGAGGCTGGGCAGATGGGGGCTCAATTGGTATTGGACCCCACATGGCAGAGGGGTGTAATGAGCATGTCTGTGGCTCAGGGAGGGAGAGAAGTAAGGGAAAGCATGGTTCCAGGTTGGAATGCGTGGTTTGAGGAAATGTGGTGGAAGACAGTGAAAGTGCAAGGGGAGTGAGATGAGGCGGACCGCTAGTGACCTGAGCCCACTGCTGAGAGTTCCCTGTTGACGTCGGGTTCACACACAGAGGGTCAAAACATCATTCCTAAGTGCACTTGAAAGTGTGGTTTGCCTCACAGTCATCCATGAGCGGAATGTGGGTGGCCAATTGCAGACATAGTGCAGAGAAAGGGCCATGACACATGCAGTCATTCCACGGGGAGAGAAGGGAAAAATGCAAGAAGTCGTTGTCGAGCTGGGTTAGACACTTGGTAACAGGGGAGATGATGAAATGCATGGGTTTGACAGAGGCACTTGGTTCTCATCTTATGCTCAGTAGTACAGAAAAGGTTTGGGCAAGGAATTATGTGGACGGTTTTCAATTATTACACTGAGAAATTAGGGCAAAAGGAAGGTTCTATAGATTGGAGGGGGAACTGAAATGTAGAGCAGAAATACCACGCACTATTAAAAACTGGACAAAGTTTTTACAATATCTGGCAACATAATTCGTGAGAAGGAACCAGTGTTTAGGGTATCTTTGTTCAATCATTTGGAAATAAGACAGGCACAGCCTAATTTTGGGGGACGGCGTCGTTACGATATGATGAAGAATTTTGGTATGCAAACGTGAGGGCAGGAGCCAAGGTTGAGGAGCCTTAGATAAAGGCTTATCGTAATACGTATGGCATCGACCAGGCCATTTATGGGAAAGTGCACTCCAATTGGACATACAGTACCAGAATAAAAACTCCCTTTCTAGGGTGAGCAACCAAGGACGTGGTGGGTATGTTCACAAAATTAGTAGGCAGTAATGCAGAGTGTGTTGGTACTTCAATAAGGGTCTATGCACAAAATTCTCATGTAAATTGCAGCATGAGTACTCGAATGGCTCCAATGCCACCAGGTGGCAAAAGGATAAAGTAATGGAGAAAGAGGAGGGAAAGGCGGTGACAGGGGACTGGTAAGAGCGCATACTCCGTTTAGACTGCACATACTGGCAGAATGGCTGTTGCATCATCTGAAACTAAGTGCCGCCGTTAACTTGGAAGGGTTTACGCTTGGTTTCAAAATATCATATAAGCGACCACAAATACATAGATGGGCAGAGAACTCAATCAATGAAGAACTGCGTAGGCCTGCTTTGGGACAAATTGAAGAAGGGGGTTAGAGAGAGATGTATGAATGAGCAATCTAGTTACTTGCCTTTGACAGACTTGCTAATTTTCCCACTGAATATAATGCCAAAAAGCCAAAGAGGAGTACAAATACATTCATGACCTCTCTTGGCCAGAAGAGGGATCTGTAAATGATTTCATTAGCAGGGGTGACTGCGCAGTAATGTACTCTAGTGTATACATGGCGATCAAGATTATAATTGTAATTGTATTTACAATATCCAAAGCAAACACTTCCCAGGGCTTACATGGAAAATCTCAACATTCCATTGGGGGACATCTCATCTTACACACCTGGTTACTCCTTGTACAATCCAAACACTCTCTCAACAATCTCTCAATCAGGATGTCCATCACCAGCCACCAATAGACCATCCCGACTCTTGCCTTAGTTTCTTCTACCTTGGTGTCCTTCAAGTTCTACAACGCTTTCCCTGAGAGATACTGGCACCACTAATCTCGTTTCACGCAATATGATGCCTTTCTCTTATTACAATTCATGCCTCATCGTTCATTAGAACACCAAATCAGACCTTTTGTTCTCTCCCAAACTCCATCCATTTTGTATAGACGCACTGACTTTCTATAAAACTTCATCTTTGTGCGGAGCATCTAACCATTCATCTTGGGATATGGTACCTTCAGAGACCACACAGACTTTTACTTGTTCATCCTGGTTGATTGTTTCCTCCTCTGTGACAATACTTAGCCTAGACAAACAATCCACAACCTTGTTGCGGGACCCAAGCACATAAACATCAAAGCTATACTCCTGAAGTCCCACTAGCAATTTGCTTATCCACATTGAAACAGCATCCACACCCTTCTTGCTCAAAACCTTAACCAAAGGTTTGTGATCTGTCAGTACGGTGAACAGCTTTACCCATACAAAATGTATTAAATTTGTTATGGCCCAGAACACACTCAATGCCTCTCTCTCTATAGTAGAATTGTTAGACGCAGCTCCCTGCAGAGATCTTGACATATGTGTTATGGTGCAAAAATCATTCTCATTACTCTTGTTACATTCCCTTTGAAGCAAAACAGCTCCAACAGCACTTGTATCAGTCATTATAAAACCCCGCTAGTTGGATTCAAAACATTGCAACCTGTGCCACACTGAAGACTTCCTTTTACATCAACAAATTCTTTCTCACAATCCTCACTTTAAAAAATCTCCTCTCTTTGTTTTAGTAACTGTCTCATCCTACTTGTCCTTGATGCCAAATTTGGGATGAACTTAGCATGAAATTCCACCATCCCTAAAAGGTCTTAACTCTTCCTTCTTCGACGGACTGCGTGGTGACAGTATACTTGAAATCAATTCTTTCTTGGACAAATCCCACCACTTTTTATATTGTGTCCCAAATACTCATTTTCTTGCCTACCATTCTTGCACTTGCTGAGTTTGAGAGTCAAACCATTCTTCCTTATTATATCCAATACCTGCCTCACTCTCAAATCGTGTGTTTCCAATGTTTCTCTAAAAATCAAAATGTCATCCTGGAAACACTTCACTCCTTCCATGCCACCAAATAACATATACATCACTCTCTGAAATACAGCCACAGCTGACACCAGACAAGAAGGCATGCACACATATCAAAATGTGCCAAAAGGAGTTATGAAAGTAGTGAGATCTTTTGAGTCAGGATGCAATCTTATCTGATGGTATGCCGCCGTCAGATCTAGAGTGGTGAAAAATTTCGCTCCATGCAACAAAGTCACCATCTCATTATTAATAGGTAGTGGAAAATGGTCAATCACAATCTACTTATTCAAGGCCCTCAGATCCACAGACAACCTGATTTCTCCTGACTGCTTACATGCTACTACATTTGGAGCCACCCATTCTGAGCTTTCCACTAACTCTATGATCCCTTCAAACAAAAGCTCTCCAGCTTTAATCATACTGATTTTCTCATGGAAATGGGTATAAATCTAACTTAACAAGTGACAGGAATGGAATCTTTCTTTAATTTTATTTGATGGACATACCCCTTTAAACACCCCCAATTTCTTTTCAAAAACGTCCGGAAACTCATCCACAAAATTGTTTTTGAAATCTCCAGTTGTCCTCACAATCTCAAAGCTCTGCACATTAGAACTCTGTGTATCTCTAATATAATCCTCTCTCAATCTAAGGGGAGGTGAGGCATTCGGATTCAAAAGAATACCCAGATCCCGCAGGTGTGCACAACTTAAAACACTGTCCCTTTTTACAGGAATGTACACTTCACCCTGAATTTTGCTACTCTGAAATACTATGCCAGCTTCGAAGAGACCCTTCAGTTCCATAGGTTGTCCTCCATAACCACCTGGGACAACATCAGGTTCTTTCAAAGCTACATTGTCACTAAACTTCTTGTCAAGCAACTCATTAGATAGTAACATGAGACAATCACCAGTGTCATTCAGTGCTTCCATGCATAGCCCACCAAAGGAAATGATATTTTTGGGATACTTTTTTCCACTTCAGTGGAAACTGAAAAAATACAATCTTCAAAACTTTGAATGGACTCTAAGATAAATCATCGCCCTTTCCCCCTGTTTTGTTTGACTGACAGCACTTGGCAAAGTGTTCCTTCATATTGCATAATTTGCACAAAACATTCAGAGTGGGACATTTCTTAAAGGAAGCAACATGGCCCATGTTACCACACCTATAACACCCCCCACCCCCTTTGAATATAATCTGAACCAGTTGAGGCATTTTACCTTTATTCTCCTCAACCTTCAGATTAACTTTGCTAACCGAAGGTTTGACATTTTTCTCTAATTCTTCTGTACATGCCAATGAACTTTCAATTTGCTTAGCTATAGCAATTACTTCCGTAAGTGTGGGATCACCCTTTAACCAAAGTTCTTGCCTGAATTTATCAGAGTGGTACCGCAGCATAAACTGGTCCCTGATGCGCTCTTCCGCAGAAGCTCCAATTCTACAAGATGATGCCAGTTTCCTAAGACTGGTAATGTATTCCTCCGCACTCTCGCCATATCTCTGCTCCATCATTCCAAAGGTATGCCTTTCCAAAACTGTACTCACTTTTGGAAGAAAATGAAGATCAAATTTTTTTATTCACATGTCAAAGTCGTTCAAGTCTTCTTCCTCAAATTCTGGTCAACTTTCAAACATTTCCTGGCCTCCATATCCCAGACTGTGCATTAAAAGACAAGTTTTCCTCTCTGATGTGAGATTCGATCCACATACTTTGGTGTAATGGCCAAAAGTTCTATTTCGACCATTTAATAGGTGGTTCCCCTGGTGAGGTGAGAAAGAACGGGGAAGGAACAACATTCTGCATTTTTGGATGGACTGCTGCAAATTAAAAGCGGTTACTGCAACAACGCAGAACATTGGTAACCAGAAATAAATTGACATATAAATTCACTGTGGTTGGACTTTAGCAGATGGAGTAGTTAATGCAATAACCAAAATAGAGTGCAAAAAGCAACTACTGAAAAAAACATAAACAAATTAGCACCAAAAATAAATTTAAGAAGCAAAGTCAAAGTTAGCTTTCCTCCTTTTATACTTGAGCCATCCAGAGAAAAAGAGATTAGTGGTCTAGATGTCCTGGACACTCACTGCTGCTTCATGATCACTGTAGTGTAGGTGGTCTAGTCATTGACCTCCCATGGAAGCTTCCTTGTGGGCGGAGATACAGACACCACCCGATAAAACAAGTGCAGATTCAGAGCAGCTGAGGTCTCATTGCAGAAAAATGCTGTGACTTTACGTCGCGGCCCGTGCAGCGTGCCTTTGTGCCTCCGTGTCACAGCCTGCTGATATGTACGGCCGGCACGAGGAAGCACTCTCACGAGATGTAAGTATATATTTAAATGTTACGCGGCTTGAATACACGGCTTACTTCAATAAGCCAAAACCACAAAAACACGCAAAAAAAACACTGGGAAAGTTGGGAAACGCGTGGGTGAATTAGCTCGGTCAGACACGGGCTGCAATCCTCTTAAAGAAGTAGCGGGAGAGGAAAGATACGAGCGTGTGGTTAAAGCTGCTATAAGCTATATAAGTGTCTTGTGTCTGTTAAAAAGGCACACAAATCATCTGGAGATATGGGGAAGATAAAATCCTCATTGCACAGAGCCTTTAAAGACGCCGAAAGGTTTAAGCCCGCTTAACGAACCAGCACGCAAAAGTCGCTCACCACTTAAAAGAGGAGTACTTGTAGTAACTGAGTGGTGTTGAGGTGATCTTGCTCAGTTGTCGCCACTGTAAAGATTTACTCGTAAAATCCTCCTGTGGGCTCAGCTCTTCTTTATTACGGAGCGCCTCATTCATACAGCTCCACATTCCCAGGTCTGGCTCAACTGACACAGAATAGAACTCTTGAGTCGGATCATCACCCCCTAGGTATGCCCACAACAGCACTCCATTTCATTACAGTGTGCATGTACAAATGTGTGCCTGTACATATACAAGAAAGAGTTACCACAATAGCCAGTCAGTCAATTTAACTTTATTTCGGTCATTACAACCATAAAAGTGCAAATGCATACAGTACATGAAAAATAAAAGCAAGCATACAAGGTTCAGTAACTGTAGGTTTAGAGAGACCAAGTTGGATGGTATTCTTGGTCAGCAATATAACAACCATCAAGGTACAATGGTACAAGGTAGCTACATGATGTAAAAGACCAAACTAAGTTATAAACTTAAACAATAGTATAAGGACCCAGAAAAGTGCAAGTGCAAACAGTACATGAAAAATAGAGCTAAGCATCCTAGAGCTAGTAGCTACAGGCTACCACAGTCCATCTTGAGTATTGATCCTAATTAATGATTTAAGGACCGAAAGAGTGCAAATACCTGTAATAAAAAAGAGGTGAATGTAAACATACAAGGAGCAGTAGAACCAGCTCTTCAATACCCATATTGGCAAGGTTAATACGCAGTATTAAAACTGATCAAAAGGCTTGCAGGGTGATTAGAAGCAATGTCTGCATAAGTCTTTTGCTGTAGAATCTAAACAACATGACCCGCCATGCGGGCATAATGCTAGAAATAAGGCTCAATCCAAGCTAAAAATACCTATATACCTAAAAACATGTTAAAGAAATTAATTAAAAAGGAATTACGTCAACTGCATTTTCAATACGGACCTCCTAATGATCCACATTTTACCAAGGAATTTGGCGACTGCACAGGCAATTAAAAAACTTGAATCAGATTTTAAAATGCGCAAAGCTTCACTGTGGCAACGGGTACCAAATCGCCTACATACAGGAGCTAACCACTTAATTCTCACTAAATGGTACCTAGGGCACGCGAAAAGAATATGGCTGATTGACTTGGCAGCGAGGGCACAGCCTGGACAGAGCTGCGATGCAGAAGGAGGCTGGCCCCAGGAGGCAGTGAAAGTGTTCACAGGAAGGGAGCCAAATATAAATTGCATGTATAGCTTCCTATCCTGTGGAATTGTAATAGCCTCCAAGTATTGTTCGAAGACACCAGCCAATTTAAACTCCATGAAATCAAGTGTCAGACGGCCCCATGTTAGATATGAAATAGAAGACTGTGCCACCCAGTCCCAATATTGCTTCTTGATCAGGGCTTTACTAGATAAAGATGCTGGATTTTTAGTGTCCCATGCACCTTCCAACCCTATTGTAGTGATCAGAGACTTCACCTTGGTCAACCAGCCAATTTTCCTGAAGCGGTCAAGCGCATAGACTTCATCCAGGGCAACAGCATATGGGTGTATCTCGGGAGTGGTTTTTAAACTTAACCAAAAGAGAAGAGGACGTAACAGCTTTTTCTACAATCGAAGTTCTGCCCATGTCTAATCTCATCGGATGCAGGGGAGTACTCTGGGGGAGTAAACATAGTGATCTTAAAAATTTATTTTCAGTTGCAAGTAATGCATCTAGTTTTTCAAACCCCCAGAGTTCAGCCCCATACAATGCTGCACCCACAGCCTTATGATCATAAATACAAAGAGGGGCAGCTATTGGCTTGCTCGATGAAGTCCTATGCTCTTTGATCAGGGCCCCTGTAATCTGCCTGTGCTGGAAGTTCCGCCTCTTAACATGATGTTTCCAAGACAAGTCCTCAGAGAGAGTGACACCCAAATAGTCAAAGGTGCTCACTCTCTCAAGAGGGATCCCATCCAGAAATAGCTTTCCCTTAAAAGCTCTATGTGGATTCAGCATTAAAAGTTTGGTCTTTGAGGTATTAACCTCAAGGCCTCTCATTGCGCAGAAGGACTCAAAGCATTTTAAAAGGAGTTCTAAGCCACTGGGGGTCTTAGAAACTATCAAGGTATCATCAGCAAAGAGTAAAGTTGTCACCTTATCCCCCCCCAGGGTCGGCGCATCGGCTGGGCTATCGGCAAGGTGCTGTACGACACCATTTATGAAAAGTGAAAAGAGGGTAGGAGCCAATACGCATCCCTGGTGGACCCCCCCTATCCACCCTGATTGGGTAGGTCAATTGACCATGGCTACCCCAGCGAACCCTTGTGTAGTTATTCTCATGTAGACGAACAACCAACGCTAGTATCTCGCAGGGGAGGCCCATCTCCTTCAGGATACACCAGAGTTTGTGTCTAGGAATTAGGTTGAATCAATGAATGCTACATATAAGCTTTCCTGGCCAGTAGTCACAGTCTTCCAGGCCAATAATAGGAAGCAAAAAACTTGATCGATAGTGCTCACTTTCTGTCTAAACCCTGCTTGGAAAGGGGACAAGATGTTATTGTCGCATATCCAGTTTTGTATTTTCATGAGAAGTGCACGGACAAAGACCTTTTAGGCACTATCGATCAAGCTAATAGGTCTGTAGTTCGAGGGCAACGAACGGTCGCCCTTCTTGTACACCGGAATTACCTCTGCTCCCCTCCAAGAAGATGGGATTGTGGTGCCTGCTGCAATTCCATTAGCCAAACCCAGAATATAAGTTGACCAGTTCTCAATGTTACTGAGAAAGACATCGCCAGGAATGGCATCCGGCCCAGGGGCTTTAGATCTAACAATTGAGTTGATGCTGTACCTTATTTCAGCTAGGGTGAAAAACCCGTCAGTCTGGGGACAATTATAATCATACACAGGGGCTTCATTAGCATGATCAAGCTCTCCAGTGTATAGTGAGGAAAAATGGTGGTGCCATGTGTCGATGGTGATATTATTATTAGGTGGCTCAGGTCTTTCTGCATCTCCCCTTGTTACCAAGAGCCAAAATCGTTGTGTGTCGTTCTATGACAGGCATCAGTGATCGACAACCTGCGGTCTATTTCCCATTCCTTTTTGGCTTTGTTTAAAGCTATCTTATATGTCCTCCTAGTTTCCCTCACCTCAGCCACATTATTTGCTCGAATTGCAGTAGCCAACTTGGATCTGAGGTTTCTACATTCTCGATTAAACCAAGCAAACTGTGGTCTGGAACTCTTGGGGGCACCCTGATTGCGTCATGGTATTCTAAAATATGTGGCCAGCTGGTTAAAGAAATTGGTGTGTCAGTCAGAAATCATAGCCAAGTCTCCCATAGGTTCTAGTAGTCTGGCATCTGACTAGTACTAGCCTCCATATTGGAATTAATTAGATCTAGTTTCTCAGTTTCCATTGCTACACGTGCCCATTTAAGTCACCAATTATCATTGGTAGGGCATACCTCCCTAGTTGTAAGTATAGTATTTGGGAGATGTGAGCGTTTGGCCCAAGGTGAGATCATAGTGAGCTCAAGGGGATTATGGTCACTGTCCGTAGTAGTCCCTACTACCATATCGATTACTTTGGGCCACAGTCTCTGATCCAGCAAAAAATAATCAATACGACTCATACTGATAGTTCGGTTGTAGGTATTTGCTCCAGACTTGTCTGATTCAGTACGATCATTTGTAGCCCTCAAGCCAAACTTGAGGGTTAATGAATTAAGTTGCAATGCCGTTTGGGACAATTTTTTGATGGGGGTTAGATCTAAAGGAGGAACGAGCTACAGCTCATCCTCCTCCCCACGTTGGCACAAGTCCTCCTACCCCAATAGTTCAAAGGTGACATTAAAGTCACCAGCAACTGTTAGAGGGGACTGAGTATCCCTAGCATCAAGAAGGTCCTCCAGCCCATGAAGGGTGGACGATGTACATCCAGGCTTGGTTCCTCTGGCATAGACATTAAAAAGATCCACCCCTAGCCCGTCTTCCCCCCTGATCTGAACCGCTAGGATGTCTGGGCTATTGGTCTTAAGCACTTGGACAGAGCAATGAAGTTCGATTTTTACAAAAATCAGTAAGCCCCCAGCTGGGCGGCCGGATTTATTAGTGATTGCTGGGTGATAAAATGTAATGTACCCAGGAATGAAGGTGGGGGTGGGAGACCACGTTTCTTGCAGGATGCAAATGTCGAATCGTTCTATGTATTGGATCCAATATGCAAGTGTTACCTTTGACCTCACCCCAGCCACGTTCCAGGATATTAAGGTAAGCTTTATAGGCTGAGCTCGGTCATCTGGATAGAGGGGACATTCCCCATCTCCCATGGGCCCATCTTGTGCCCCTAACCAGGGTCCCGGGAGACAAACCCCCTCATTACAGCTATAAGAATCGGCCGAATCCTGTTCAATAATCATGGGGCAGATAGTCAGGGCTGATGGTAGGGTTGCGACACTGGAGTGACTGATCTTAGCTATGAGAATATTTGGTTTGGATGGGTGTGTTATGGAGCCTATAGAAGAGGTTTGGTGTACAAGTCAATCATTATTATCAAGGAGCGAGTCAGGGACCTGGTGGGACACAGGATGTTGAACAGTTGACAACAGTGGTCACGTTGGAGGTCGATATTTCAATTGTACACCAGTGTGAGTCGGTGAGCTTGTCCTGGCCTCCAGTGCTATTAAGTTGTGGGCCAGATTCTCATCAGCTTGGTGCAGTTCTATACAGTCCAACTGGGAATTGGATTGAGTTAGCCTTTTTGCCCATAGGATATCCTCCCTGATCACTGAACGGCACCCCCTCACATAACGAATCAAGTGTATACATTTATTGATTAGAGAATCTTCATTTTCATACCTCACATAAGTAGAGACCTTGGGTACATTAATCATATAGATACTCATAGTAGGCCCTCGGAGTTTATCACGCTTACCATTTAGGTATCGTTGAAGGCCTTCGTCAGTTGGGGAAAAGAGTGGTAGGCCGTTAGTTGGTAGTGAGCCTAAAGTTGCACGACTAACACTATTAGCGTATGTTCTAGTTTTCCTAAGTGTAAGGTCGGGGATCATCTTATGGATAGAATTCTCAACCAATGCTGACGTTCGGGGGGTTGGACTACTAGAGTTGTTAGTTAGATACGTGAATTTTTTAGATTTCTGCTTGGGTGGATGAGCTTCAGAATCTCCTCTATTTAATAAACGTTCAATTTGCTCTGTGAGGGCTTGTGCAGCTTTTTTTAGTGAGTCTACCTCAGTCCTCAAGTCAATTATAATCCTAGAGGTATCCTGGCTCTTCGAGTCATGGTCATTTGAGAGGTGCTCATCCATGTGTGTAACTAGGGGCCCTGCACCAGCTTCCGTTTCCAACTCCCTTTTAGCAAGATTAGGAGACTCTCCTGTCCCTTCTATCCCTTCTACCACTAGAGTATGAGGCATGTGCTGGAGTGGGAGGAACCTATTAGATAAAGTAAGGTCTGTAGCTAAGTTTAAATCGACTGCGTCATTATCTACATCCCTAACAGGAAGGGTAGAAGGTCTTGCCTCCTCTTCATCACTGGTGGTTTACTGTTTGGGACACTATTGGAAGGCTGGGGGAAAGATCTTTTGCACTGCGCATCTTGGGTTTCCTAAACATTGTTGGAATGCGTTTAGGCTGGGTGGGCTTTGAGCTACTAGGAGAGGTATGTGTGCGAGATAAGCTAGAAGAGCAGGAGGTCGTAGATTAATTGTTCGGTGGCGCTAGAATTTCCTCGCACTCGACAAGGAGATCATCTATGCGGTCAAGAACGCAGTTACCTCCTGCAGACTTACGAACTTGCTTTGCTTTGTTAGGCTTTGGCCGAGCCCCTCCATCCCCACCGTCAGAATCGCTAGATTTCTTTTTCCCCATAATAGTACGGGGGGCTTGTTATGTATAAGGTAGAAATACAATTGGATACACAACCCCCACTACCCTCCCCCGCAAAGATTTATAAGCTACTCCCACAAGAAAGGACCTGGGCTCTACAAAAGGATTTCAGCAGCAGTGCTCAACTACAATATCCTAATAATATGGCCTAAGTTTGCACCCACTTGAAGACAAATCCACCCTATAAGGACTCAATGCAAGTCAGAAGCGTGGATATTGTGTACAGCACAAAAGCCAATACCACTCCAAGTCAGCCCTTATCAGGGAACCCAGGTACAGAAGACGCTAGCCAGCTGACAGTCTAGAAAGTCAGAGTCAGAGCAGTTAGTGCAACTCACAGTTATGGCGCCGTGTCCAGAACCATGAGGGATGGCCCTGCCCTGCCTCTTCCTGGCAATGACGGGCAAGGACGGGCCAGCCCTTGGCCCGGGCGCATCCCGTGCAGCGGGGCCTCCCGTCTGGCTAAATTTGCCTCCTGGCGCGAAGATTGCGGGCATTGGCGCGTAAGAGCCTGGGGGCTGTAGTCTCCTGCCCCGGCTCTGTTCCTGCTGGCGGCTGACGCAGTGTCCCGCGCAGCGGGGCCTCGCGTCTGGCTAAATGCGCCTCCTGGCGTGAAGATTGCGGGCGGTGGAGCGTAGGAGCCTGGGGGCTGTAGTCTCCTCCCCTGGCTCTGTCCCTGCTGGTGGCTGCTGCAGGGTCTCGTGGAGCGGGGCCTCGCGTCTGGCTAAATGCGTCTCCTGGCGCAAAGAATGCGGGCGGTGGCGCGTAGGAGTTACATATGGAGACAATCTAATCGTGAATTAGCTGTGATGTAATGTTCTTAAATTCACAATAAGAACTTAATTTTTTTAAAGAAGTGACACAGGAATCTATATATTCATTTGGGCCTTGCACTCTAATATAGAATTTGTGTTGGTGTATGACTAGATTTACCTTTCCTTATAATAGAATTCTAGTTGTTTCACCGCTATTTGAAATTTGTGAAGCAGTTCAGCATCAAGTAGAGTCAGTCAAATGATCAAATACATTTTGACCCTCCACCTTAAGATAATAACACAGCAGATTTCGTTTGCAGTCAGGTTTGAATTACAGACAGTCTACGGCACCAAGATAAGCATTGAAAGTCTAAAACCACAAACGCCATTTCAGTGGAGGCTCCCCTGCTTCTTGCAGAAATGGGGAGGGTGGTGTTACCAGTTGCATTATGGTTTAAAATATATAGTTTATACAGGATAATAATAAAAATACCTGCATTAAAATGAAGCAGAGTTTGGTTCCTTGAGTTTTTTTCCTCACAGCAAAGCGTGCCACAATCTGTGACCACGTATAACCATTGCAGTAGCTGCAGAACAGTGTAGAAATTGGCACGCGAGTGAAAAGCATGCCAATCGCCGTGACAAAGTATGAACACAGCAAAAGAATAGTTTGAAGATTAGCACGAGCGTACTAATCGCTGTGGAGAAATATGAGTTTGCTATTCGCTGCAGAATAATTCAGGATCAGCACAAACAAGCCTGCGAGTCGTTGTACAATAACCTTGTGAAAGTAAGGTAGAAATATATGTCGTCAGACAAAAAGGTGAATGAAGAAACCGTTGCTATGTCGCTTCAGATGTTACCAACGTTACTCCTGCAATTACAGCGAATGGCCAGTAAGTGTCAGTATAAGCTTGTTGGATTCTTTCATCTCGAAACACCATGTGGCGCAGCACCATGGGACCCTGGGAAGAGCAAGGAGAAGATAAATACTGATCAGAGCAGTGCGGAGCACCTTGAACCAGAAAAAGTAGGGGTACAGGAAGAGGTGTGGTGCAGCGGCCAGGGCAGCTGACTTCGGAGCACAGGGTTCACGGTTCGATCCCCGGCTCCGGCGGCAGCTCAGCTCAGCACCATGTGACTCTGGGCAGTAGCTCACTTAATTTCCACGACGGCCCCCAGCGCCTTGAGACCCGTAAGGGTGAGTAGTTCGCGCTTTACAAATACGGATTTATTTATTTATTACTTTGGTTATTATTTTCTTTTAGGTCTGTAAGCCATTTAGGCCACTGGAGAGCAGGTAGGAAACACGGTTATTTAAAAATACGGCGTCTCACAAGTCCAGAGCACCTACGAGTATGTGGAAAACAATGCAGCCAACAGCTAAGCGTGAGGGAGCTCTTCGAAGTAAAACTGTTAAAAACCAGCACAACTCCTGGGCCTGAAAAGCGAGCCGCAAAACAGCGCTCGGTCTTCTCTCAATCCGCAGTGGTAAGAGTGGAAACAAACTCACAGTACTTTTCCTTCAATGGTGGGCCAAACAGCATTCTGTAGCTCGTCGCCAAATTTGTAGTGACTAAGTTCACTCCTTGGAAGATGGTTTTCTATATTTTATTTATTCACAAGTGCAGTCGGAAAAGGAGCTGCTGCAAAACCCTAGGAGCTCCCCAGCAGCTGTCCCTAGGTGAACATAAACATAATGCCGTCCATAACAGAATATAAAGCTACCAATCAGCTGTGAGGCCTAAATGACACAACAGCCAGGCATGTATTAACACAGAGTGAGGAAACCACATCACCCTTTGGTTTTTAGGCTCTAAGACATTGCCTGGTGCTAGAGCGGGGTCTGTCCTGTGTGGTCCTCTTCACTTGCAATTTGATACCAACAGAGAGGTAACCAGGCAACAGTGTTCCCTTTTCACCCTTGGCTACACGTTCATGTCATGCATCAAATGCCAGGCTTCCGTGTTAATTAGCATGTAATCTAGTGCTTTTCTTGCGCTGGTGTTTGCCGGTCACTTTTCTAATAGTAGCACTTTATGACTGTCTACCACATGGTGGCGCTGTCTTTCTATTTTTGAGCTGATCACATAAGTCTAACTAATAAATATACATTAAAACAAAAACATTCTAGCGTTCCCAGACCATCCTTAAAGCTTTGGGATACCTAGAACTGTCCAAACCGTCACGCTTATAGAAGCATGATGCTTAGTAGAGAACATTTAACTGCCACTGGCAGCGATGGCAGGTCCTGTGAGGCAAGCTGCAGGGGCGTTCGGAGCAATGTCTTAGGCCCTGGCACGCACGCACACGCGCGCGAACCACTGGTGTAATCAATAATAATAGTTCGAATGCTAATATTATGTTCATTTGTTCTGTCTAACTTGGAGTACTAGACTATGCACGTTCATTGGGTGCCTGGACACCACATCCGCGCCACGAGGCTTTGCCTTTTTCTGAGAGATTTAGAGAAGTCAGAAGTCACAGGGTCGTAACTGTTAAGATTACAGTCGTTTACCACTCGTGTCTTGGGGCCGCAATACTGTTGCACTGAACAACACAGAGCAACAACGTTGTGAGGCTAGAAATTCAGATAATAAAGATGGTCGTAAATAACTTGAATGTCCAAACAGATCATACGCTGCAAAATAAAAGGACTTTATTACAGGCTATTAAAATGCGCTACATTTTAAACGCAGATCCCTAAAGAAAATCAAGAGTGCCCAACACCTTCTGGGTGAAAGGTAGAACCCCACAAGCGTTTCTAGCTCACTCACAATTGGAGATACAGTTACTTTAACACTGAGCCCAATGGCAGGTGTCATACAATGAATGGAACTTCAGGGGAAGTAGGGTGTGGGTGGAACATTCTGCTTCTCAATGCAGCCAATGAGGAATAAGAACCAGCGAGCAAGACACATTTCAGAACTGTTACTAATTAAATTAATGGCTCGGACCCTCCCCCCCGGAGTTTTATATAGCGCGAACTTGACCCGAAGGTATCAGAGGCTTTACAGACGGACACATTCATTTTTTAGGTCTCGCCTGGCGTTGCAGCGCATGCGCTTGCGCGCTGGCGAGAGATATTGTGAGAGGGATTTCAGAAGGGGGCTTTAAGCCCCGCCCCTCATTTCCATTGGCTGGCGTCACCGTTTATGCTAAACGGTGGCCTGCCATTGGAAATGAGGTCTTTTTGTAGCCGCCCTTTCGCCTTTTCGTTCGGCCCATCCGGACTGGCTCGTCTGCTTTGCGGCTGTCGCAAAGCAATTTCTTATCTTTAGTGGGGCCATCTGGTATTAGCAGTCTCAGGTTACTTGTTACACACGTACTCTGGTGTCGTCAGGCATCGGCTGAGATGCCAGTCTGTGATTTCAGAAACAGTTGAGAGACAGTTGTATTTTAGCTGAAAAGTGGTCGACTTCGGTGCAAGACCACATTGCCTCAGATCCTAATTCGCCCACTTGAACAAACCGTGTGATCCTGTGCAAACTATTATCGCTTTCTTTGCACTTGACCTTGCAGAATTCGGAGAGCTTAGTGCTGCGGATATCTAAGTTGAATAATTAACTCGGCTTTGTCAACTGGCATAAAGCGCTCCGAAGTAGTTGAAACGGGGTGCGCTAGCGCATTATTGAAGGTACACACACTCAAATGCAGAAGGCGTGTTAATGTGTCACGCACCGCTTTCAAACGTGCGCTGTGCCGCGGAGAAGCTAAACTGTCAGCACACATTTACAAAATCACAATGTTGTTGGTTTGCAAACCAAGCTTGTATCTTCTTCCCACTGCCAGCTACAGTTTGGAGAAGAGACGAGGTTTTCGTTGCTTTAGCGCTGGTTGTTGATGGTGCGAACCTTGGCTAATTGATCATGTTTTAATTAGCGTCTGTAGCGTCAAAGCACTGCCAGTAAGCAACATTACCCTTTCGCAGCCCACTAGCCATACTTTCATCAAGCACTGGAAGATGAAAGGCTGCGCCAGAGCGTAGACGCAGCGACAGGTAGGAATGCAGCAGCAGGTGCTGTAGCCCGCTGAGCTTTAGTGGCTGCGGATCAAAGCGCGGATAGTTCTTGTGACACTTTCACGCACAATGCCCTCGAACAATGCAAGGGGATGTTTGTTTACAGCGGAGATTTCCTCTCTTGGCATCTTGCTCTGGGCACGGTAAACACAGAAGGGTAATGTTACCGGACACAAAAGGTGCCGTCGCTTCTTTGAAAGAAGAACCGCTTTAATAAAGATTATATAAATGTGCAGCTAAAAGGAACTTCCTCGCTGCAAGTCTCACAAGTAGGTCAGATTTCGTTTCTCACGACAGAAACAAAAGTCGTGCATGAACCGTGCTCCCGTGGGCGCTGCTCGTGCCAGGACTGACGTTGTAATGTCCTGTTCTTTAATTTTATTAATTTTGACACTCTATAGCGCCTGCGCAAACCAGACTGCTTCTAAGTCCTTATATGTAAAATTAATCTTAAACAATAATGTGCGCTCTCTTGCTCAGGGATGCTTTTTTGCCGACCTCACTATGATGAAGAGCTGAGTTGCACCTACTAATTCACATATCTCAGGAGGTAGAGAGCACAAACGGCTGAGTTCCCTTATGTCACCTCTTCAGTGTACTCAAACGGAGAGCAGAAACGTGGAGCCCAAAGGCGTATCTTCTATTGGTGCAGCAGGTGCAGTGGCACCGGTCCCAGAGCCCTGGGGCCATTTAACCCTGATAATTGGTGCTATTTTCCTTGCTACGCTACGGGCTCCTCCTTTGACCACCCCCCCACCCTCCCTCTCCCTTCACCGGGCTTCCATCCCTGCGGTGGTCTGCGCTGTCAAGCGCCTTGCTCCTCGGCTTTCCATTTCTAGCTGACAGCCCTGCAGGGGGCAGAGAAAGAGGCGCTGCTGACAGCCAAGTGTGGGATTTAAAAAAGGATCGTGAATGAGGGGCTTCATAAACGCTCCCTCGCCCCCCACTCGCTCCATCCCAACGCCCCCACCTCCTTCAATCCCTCTCGTGGACTGACGGGTCATTGCATGATCTGCTTGTATGTAATCTGTTTTACATCACTGCACACCCCGGACCTCCTGTGCGCGGGGTCACTTTAAATAACTTGTATTCAGCGAACACACTATATGCAGCTCTGCTCAGAGTAATATGTCATTTTCTGCGTTATGAAGTTTGGTCTGCAGAAGTCAGAAGTTTTCAGCCTTTCTCAGGAATGTACAGCTAACAATGTGCACTGATTGCTGCTGGTGTTCCATCTTGCCAGCCATTCCGCTGGAAGCTGCTGATGAATCGAAGGGCGGGGGTGAAGCAGGCCCGAGTATTTTGATGTGATCTTCATTGGAAACCGTTCATAGGCCCAGATGCACTGAAACGTGTGCAACACTGCACGGAAACCTGTAGCGCTGCACTGGCGCGAACTGCAAATACTGCGCAGCTCTGCATTTACCCCGTGTTACTTGCTGACGTCACTGGTCATGGTTACGCGAAAAATATGTTTGCGTAACGCTGAAGAGGATTTATTATTGTGTAATGGCGCGGGAGTGTGTGCTCCTTACTCACCCTCCTGATGTGGTGCTGTCCCCTTGAGGTGGTTAATTTCTCAGCCAGATATTCATAGGTGTTCCTTCTACTGGCTTCAGAGGTCACTCAGCTGGTGTTGGAGGTGATGCAAGACTGAAGGGACAATGTTTAGGTGTCTGTGATGGTGACAGTGACTCTCTGACAGGCACCTAAACCCTCTGTGTTAATAAAAGTGGATGTCTGGACCCCGGCATGCATCCCAGGCCGTAAGAAGAGGCTGTCCAGTGACTATAGCTTAGGAGGTGGGGCGATCTTCTGTATGACACATGAGTGTGTGGTGTATTCTTCTGTGCATTGCTTGCAGTAGTAATTGAAAGGTGAAGATATTAATGTGCTCCATTCATTGCACACATTTAATAGACAAGCATTTGCAATGCAGTAGGTCTCGCATGTACGCGAGTTTGCACTATTGGCATTGTAAATGACAATGGCTTTTATTTATGTTTTAAAAACCAAAACATAAATAAAAGGCATTGTTATTTACAATGCCAATAGCTCAAACTCGCGTAAATGCGAGACCTATTGCATTGCAAATGCTTGTTTTTTGTTAGGCACGGGGAGATTAAGTGACTTGCCCAGAATCACAGGATGTTGAGCGTCCCTGCCGAGACTCGAACGCGGTCCCCCCAGTGTAGAGGTCGACCGCTCTAGCCGCCGTGAGGTAACATCCGCTCTTAAGATGCACATAATGTTTTTTTTTTCAAAATGCATACTCAGTAATGAACATCTGGGCCCCTGTTACGATTCTAGAAACCCCCAAACAACACTACTTTGAGAAATGAAGAGATAGCACGTCACAGAAAGTTTGTAGGCACTTCCAGGGAACCTCCCCCTTGGTGTCCAGGGAGGGTGACCTGGTGTCTGGTAACTGGTGGAGTGGATACCATGACTAGAATCCCGAGTTTAAAAGGCCCAGTAGCCAGTTAGCCACTAGCCTGCACAATGGGGTCCTGAATGGGGAAGAAGATGCTTTCAAAGGTTTTAGAGCAGAGGTCTTCAAACTTTTGGATGCCGAGACCCCCCTGTCAACATTTTTAGGCGTAAGGACCCCCTACTGACAAACATTTCTAAACCTGTAGGCAGAGCTACTGGAATTATGAGGCAGGTGAGGACCAAATTATGTAACAAGCTTGACTAAATTGTGTGGTAAGAAAATGTAAACAATGTTATGTGATGCCGCGTATTTTGGGATAGCATTGATTCATTTTTTTGACATTTTTTACACACAGTAACACTGAGGAAAGATTTAACCCCATCAGTACCAGTTTATAACCAAAATTCAGCAATTAACATCAGAAAGATGTCTAGTCAACCTTTGTGAAGGGCCTTCCACTCCGCAGGAATACGTACTGCCACATTAGAAGCTCACCTGGCCCTGGCCGGGAGCAGCAGGGGTCCCTTAAAACCCTGGCGGTCTTGTGCAGAGTTAAGCAGTTTACCCATGCCGCTTTCCTCTCACCCCCTCCCTTCCATCCCTCTCTCCTCTCCTCTCCCAACCCCGGATCCCTCTCTCAGTTTGCAGGCCATTTTCTTTCACCCCTTTTTACAACTTCTGAACTCTCCCCATTCAACCTCTCACTTCACCTTTAATCACCTCTTGCCATTCTGTCTTTTCACTGCCCTCATCTCTAACAGTCTCTCACATTTATCTCATGGCCTCTCTGGCCCCGTCACCTCCCGTGCCCCTCAGCACTTCTCATTCACCTCAAAACTCTCCATTCAGATTTTTGTCTATTTGTATCTTTCACCTCTCCAGTCCCCCCATTCATCTTTCACATCTCCCCTTTGTTCTTCCACACCTTCTTGAACCAACGTCCCTCTCCCCTGTTACCTCAGCACCAGTGCCTAATTTGAGCAAGTGGTTTCCGGTGCTCCGCACTGGCACCTAATTGTGCACACTGGCACTATGACAGTCTTCCACATGGTGGCTCTGTCTGTGTAATTTAGAGATGAGCAGAACAGCTGTTTATTAATTAAATATACATTAAAAACGATAAACTCCTGACACCCATGCCATTCTTATAGCTTTGGGGGCTTGAAATAGTCTGAATAGTCACACTTGTACAAGTGTTATGGTTGGTAGTTGCATAGGTATTGTCATTGGCCGCGCAGGCAAGGCAATGGGTGGGTGGTTAAAGTTGCAGTGACCTACTGGTGAGGGCCCTGGCACATGTTTTATTACAAATTAATCGATGCTCAGCACCCACCCCAGTACTCCCTCTCTTCCCCTATCGCTGCTGTCCCTCACCCATGTCGCATCAAATTATCTTTTTAGGTCACAGATCATCTCTCAGCTATCTTCTCTCACAGTTTAAAAGAAGCCCTCACCTTTGGCTCACACTCACTTCTTGCATGTCCACACTTCCCTTCGGCACTTCACATTTCTCCTCATCCCTGACCTCTTCAATCGAATTCTCTCACTCCCTTGCTGTCCTCTCTCATCCTCTCATCTCTCCTCACCAGGCATACGGGTCGGACCCGTATGCTCCTCTCAGCCTGTGCCACTCTGCTTATTGTTCCCTAATTCAGGAGGGCATGAATTGTCTGTCTCACTGTTTTGGTGCAGGCCGCGCAGTTATGGAACTTGCACCCTCCTTTGCTTCGCTCCACCAAGAATCTATTAGCCTTTAGGAAGATATAAAAACCTGTCTCTATGCTCTGTAGGTTACCCCATTTGGCTGGTTCGCCTTCCCCTTCTGTGTGTTTCTCATTTGCCTTCAGGCAGCAGATGGTTATTAGCCCCAGGACACCTTTTGGTAACAGTAGTGCACTACAAATGTAAATAATAATAATAATAGGCAGAAGCAGGGGAGCCACTAGACCCGAACTTCGGGGGTGGGGGGGAGGGCGGGATAACACTCCCAGCCAGGGCTGGCCCTATCACTGGTCGCACACGGTGCAACAGTCTTTTTTGGTGCCTCCCCCCCCCCCCGTTTCCTCCTTCTCCATGAATTCCCTCACTACCACTCACCAACAATGCACCTCATCTCGCCGGCTGCATCCCTGAATAGGGTTCTGGATATATTTCGGGTGTTCGGTAGGTTTGCAGGTTACAAAATCAACTGGACTAAGTCGGTGCTCTATGTCCTCAGCGCGGGAATGCCTCAGCTTCCCCCGGGATTCCAACTACTCGAGGCTACTGACGGCTTCAAGTACCTGGGGATATGGGTCTCTAGGGACCCCTCTAGGTTCTATGAACGCAATCTCCTGCAGCCCCTGCAGCGCCTCAAATCTGACGTCCGACATTGGAAGGCACTCCCCTTGTCTCTTCTAGGACGTGTGGCCCTGTTTAAGATGATGTCCCTTCCTCGACTCCTATAAGCTCTACAAAACACTCCTCACTACGTTGACTCCTCGTACTTCAAGGAAATAGATGGTCTCCTACGGGACCTGCTCTGGGAGGGTAAACCCCCCCGAATTGCCACACACAAGCTCACATTGGGGTGGTTTGATGGGGGTATTGGATTACCAGACATCAAGAAATATTACTGGGCATCCCATCTTGCAGCAATTAACCAGTGTACGTATAGACCACAGGGCGACCCTGCCTTCCAGATCGATAGGTGTCTCCTGCTGGGAGGCAGTTTCGAGGGCGCTCTGTACTTGCGCTCGTTGAGGCCAGCCCTAACTGGCCCCACCGGACATGCGGTGCAGGTGTGGAAGGCAGCCACGAAGGGCTTGGAGTGGGAGGGCAGGATTACACAGGACACACCACTCTGGCACAACGAGCAATTGGGTAGGCTGATCCTCTCGAAGGGTTTTGATCGGTGGGATCTTATTGGTATCTCCAGGGTGGGGGACCTGTGGAAGTCGGTCGATATCATTCCCTTTGAGCAGTTGCGATGGGAATTCGAACTGGCACAGTCTGAATATTTTCGGTACCTGCAGATTAGACATGCTTTACTCGCTGTGCTCCCCAGGGGAGAGTCACTCCCCGAGTCCTCCCCGCTCGAGGACAGAGTACTGGACGGCAACTTGCCGGAGAAGGCCATCTCCTTGATCTACAAGAAGCTGATCAATAACACGTCTGATCCCCTGGTCCAGCTGAGGGCGAAATGGGACCACGACGTGGCAGGCTTGGACGATGAGGAGTGGATGGCAGCGGTGGCCTCTCCTCGCGAGGTGGCCATTTCCTCAAGGCTCGGTCTAATACAGCTGAAGCTCTTGCATAGGTCCTATCTGTCTGGCCCGTTGCTGGTTCGTATGGGATACAGTTCAGATGGTGGTTGCTTTAGACATTGCGGACAGGAGGGTGCCTTCATTCACACACTCTGGGAATGCACAACCATTCAAAGGTATTGGGCGGCGGTGGTGAGACTTATGGTAAGAGTATTGGGGAAAAATATTGATTGTAATATAAAACTCGCTATCCTAAACGTTTGGGGCCCCACTGACCTAAATTCCAAAGAGCGTATTTGGGTGACCTTGGGCTTGATGGTGGCAAAGCGTAACATTGTAAGACTGTGGAGGGCCCAGAATCCGCCGGCCATAAGGGATTGGAGCAACGACATGGACTGGTGCATGGTCACAGAAAAACCCATCTATGCAGTTAGGGGATGCCCCGCCAAGTGGACCCAAATATGGGACAAGTGGAACACATATAGGGGGGGAATCTGTGAGCCACCTAAAACGAGGGAAGAAACCATCACACGAGCCCTCAACGCACTGTGATATGTATATTGTACTAATGTGTTGCCATTACCTTGTTATTCGATGCTCCTTCTCCGCATCCTTGTTGCCAATGTGTGTGTACAATGCTTTTTCGAATGTCATACCTTGAGTTCAATAAAAAGATTTAATTAAAAAAACAATGCACCTCATCTCTCTATAGCACCTTTCTGACAAACATTTCATTTTTTTATAGCGCTACTCATAGTTTACTCACACTCAGTTCCGTGATCTGCATGGTACATGTTCTTTGTAGCAGGCACATTAACCCTCTGCACTGTGTGGGTGACAAGAGTGCCCATGTGAGTGATGCAACAGTGTGAGAGTAGGGTGAGAGGAGTAACTGCAGGGTGAGTGAGGTGACCATATGAATTTGGGTGCGGATGTAAGTGCAGAGTGGGACGAATTAATGCATGGTTAGTGATGGGCTTGTTTGAGTGAGTTGCTCATTGAGCAGTGAGGGGGACAGGTGAGTGAAGTGTCACATAAGTGCAGGGTGAGTAGTGTGGTCGTGTGACTGTAGGGTGATGTATAGGGTGAACAACGCAAGTGCATTGTGAGTGCAGAGTGAACACTGTGAGTGCAGGGTAAGCGGGTGAATGGTGTGAGTGCATGGTGAGCAGTGTGAGTGCATTGTGATCGCTGTGAGTGCAGGGTGAACGTGAAAGTGAAGGGCAAGAATGAGGAGTGAGTTGTCTGAATGCAGGGTGCATTCCCAGACACTTGAAGTAACTCAGCATGTTATTGACGGCGGCATAGGGTTTAAGATATAAGTTAAAGTATTGCTATTATGGCATTAATCAGGGATTGAGGGTGGAGTAAATAAATAATATGCTGATCCTGCAACAAACTTCCAGTCCTATGGTTAGGATTGCCAGCTCATTATTTTGATGGCCCAGACGGTACAAAAATAAGCAGTCACCTAAAGCTGTATTTTCAGCACTTATCTGTGCATACTTAGGACAGCAAATATAAATAGAAAGCACTTTTAATTGTGTTCTAGGGCTGCCTCAATTAGACATGACTGATAATTAAAGAGAACAAAAACAGAAAAGTCACATAACGAATGAATACATACTTTTTTTATTTATAACTCTATTAAGGGGTCGATTCCGATCTCGGCCGGAAGCGCACCTAACACCATTCGTCCGGAAAAAAACCAAGCCGAACGCGTGTTTCCCGACCGATTCGAACATTCGTCCGAACGAGCAAGTACGATGCGCATAACTGCCCAGATCCCGACCCAGCCGTACATACCCATTCCAGCTCCT
Organism: Calotriton arnoldi; assembly: GCA_963921515.1. Taxonomy (NCBI): domain Eukaryota; kingdom Metazoa; phylum Chordata; class Amphibia; order Caudata; family Salamandridae; genus Calotriton; species Calotriton arnoldi. The sequence goes on from CAWUFW010009175.1 coordinate 260,137, forward strand.
GTTCCCCGCCCGAGCCGGATCCGTAAACGCAGAATCGAGTCGCACGGAAGCAAATAGACAGCACCATCCGGCCGGACTAGTACGATGTGCCTTCCGTACGCGCCGAACCCGTCGCTACGTCCGGCACGTCAGAGCATCCGGAAGAGCCGCACATAAGCTCCGATTCGCGCCACAAGACGATCCACGGCTATGAGACGAACAAGCCAGCGACGAGTACGAGTCGAAGCAACGAGAAACCCGAACGAGACGAACCAACCATGAATCCCATCGCGCAGGGCCTACCAATACTCTACATCTATTACCGGGACCGGTACGGACGCGTACGGCGCAGACGGTAAGTCAAACACCCACTACACAAACAAACGACACGTACCCGACATATGTTACACACATATAGGGATGCAGAAATGACGTACACTAGCAACAGCAGACCATAGGGGCGGGATGGCCATCACCAATGCCATACACACCCATAGGGGCCTGGATGCCTACCACTACCACCACCCCTACTCAGGGGGTGCTGGATGCCTACCACTACCACCACCCCTACTCAGGGGGTGCTGGATGCCTACCACTACCACCACCCCTACTCATGGGTGCTGGATGCCTACCACTACCACCACCCCTACTCAGGGGGTGCTGGATGCCTACCACTACCACCACCCCTACTCATGGGTGCTGGATGCCTACCACTACCACCACCCCTACTCAGGGGGTGCTGGATGCCTACCACTACCACCACCCCTACTCAGGGGGGGCTGGATGCCTACCACTACCACTACCCCTACGCATGGGTGCCTGGATGCCTACCACTACCACCACCCCTACTCATCGGTGCTGGATGCCTACCACTACCACCACCCCTACTCAGGGGGGGCTGGATGCCTACCACTACCACCACCCCTACTCATGGGTGCCTGGATGCCTACCACTACCACCACCCCTACTCAGGGGGTGCTGGATGCCTACCACTACCCCTACTCATGGGGTCCTGGATACCTACCACTACCACCGCCCCTACTCAGGGGGGGCTGGATGCCTACCACTACCACCACCCCATCTCAGGGGGGGCTGGATGCCTACCACTACCACCACCCCTACTCATGGGGGGCTGGATGCCTGTCACTACTACCACCCCTACTCATGGGGGCTGGATGCCTGTCACTACTACCATCCCCACACATAGGGGAATTGATGCCTACCACTACCACCACCCCTACTCATGGGGTCCTGGATACCTACCACTACCACCACCCCTACTCAGGGGGGCTGGATGCCTACCACTACCACCACCCCTACTCATGGGGGCTGGATGCCTGTCACTACTACCATTCCCACACATAGGGAATTGATGCCTACCACTACCACCACCCCTACTCATGGGTGCCTGGATGCCTACCACTACCACCACCCCTACTCATGGGTGCCTGGATGCCTACCACTACCACCACCCCTACTCAGGGGGTGCTGGATGCCTACCACTACCACCACCCCTACTCATGGGTGCTGGATGCCTACCACTACCACCACCCCTACTCAGGGGGTGCTGGATGCCTACCACCACCACCACCCCTACTCATGGGTGCTGGATGCCTACCACTACCACCACCCCTACTCAGGGGTGCTGGATACCTACCACTACCACCACCCCTACTCAGGGCGGGCTGGATGCCTACCACTACCCCTACTCATGGGTGCCTGGATGCCTACCACTACCACCACCCCTACTCAGGGGGGGCTGGATGCCTACCACTACCACCACCCCTACTCATCGGTGCTGGATGCCTACCACTACCACCACCCCTACTCAGGGGGGGCTGGATGCCTACCACTACCACCACCCCTACTCATGGGTGCCTGGATGCCTACCACTACCACCACCCCTACTCAGGGGGTGCTGGATGCCTACCACTACCACTACCCCTACTCATGGGGTCCTGGATACCTACCACTACCACCACCCCTACTCAGGGGGGGCTGGATGCCTACCACTACCACCACCCCTACTCAGGGGGGGCTGGATGCCTACCACTACCCCTACTCATGGGGGGCTGGATGCCTGTCACTACTACCATCCCCACACATAAGGGAATTGATGCCTACCACTACCACCACCCCTACTCATGGGGTCCTGGATACCTACCACTACCACCACCCCTACTCAGGGGGGGCTGGATGCCTACCACTACCACCACCCCTACTCATGGGTGCCTGGATGCCTACCACTACCACCACCCCTACTCAGGGGTGCTGGATGCCTACCACTACCACTACCCCTACTCATGGGGTTCTGGATACCTACCACTACCACCACCCCTACTCAGGGGGCTGGATGCCTACCACTACCACCACCCCTACTCAGGGGGGCTGGATGCCTACCACTACCACCACCCCTACTCATGGGGGCTGGATGCCTGTCACTACTACCATGTCCACACATAGGGGAATTGATGCCTACCACTACCACCACCCCTACTCATGGGGTCCTGGATACCTACCACTACCACCACCCCTACTCAGGGGGCTGGATGCCTACCACTGCCACACCCCTACTCAGGGGGCTGGATGCCTACCACTACCACCACCCCTACTCATGGGTGCCTGGATGCCTACCACTACCACCACCCCTACTCATGGGTGCTGGATGCCTACCACTACCACCACTCCTACTCATGGGTGCTGGATGCCTACCACTACCACCACCCCTACTCATGGGTGCCTGGATGCCTACCACTACCACCACCCCTACTCATGGGTGCTGGATGCCTACCACTACCCCTACTCATGGGTGCCTGGATGCCTACCACTACCAACACCCCTACTCATGGGTGCTGGATGCCTACCACTACCACCACCCCTACTCAGGGGGTGCTGGATGCCTACCACTACCACCACCCCTACTCAGGGGGGGCTGGATGCCTACCACTACCACTACCCCTACGCATGGGTGCCTGGATGCCTACCACTACCACCACCCCTACTCATCGGTGCTGGATGCTCTACCACTACCACCACCCCTACTCAGGGGGGCTGGATGCCTACCACTACCACCACCCCTACTCATGGGTGCCTGGATGCCTACCACTACCACCACCCCTACTCAGGGGTGCTGGATGCCTACCACTACCCCTACTCATGGGGTCCTGGATACCTACCACTACCACCGCCCCTACTCAGGGGGGCTGGATGCCTACCACTACCACCACCCCATCTCAGGGGGCTGGATGCCTACCACTACCACCACCCCTACTCATGGGGGGCTGGATGCCTGTCACTACTACCACCCCTACTCATGGGGGCTGGATGCCTGTCACTACTACCATCCCCACACATAGGGGAATTGATGCCTACCACTACCACCACCCCTACTCATGGGGTCCTGGATACCTACCACTACCACCACCCCTACTCAGGGGGGGCTGGATGCCTACCACTACCACCACCCCTACTCATGGAGGGCTGGATGCCTGTCACTACTACCATTCCCACACATAGGGGAATTGATGCCTACCACTACCACCACCCCTACTCATGGGTGCCTGGATGCCTACCACTACCACCACCCCTACTCATGGGTGCCTGGATGCCTACCACTACCACCACCCCTACTCAGGGGGTGCTGGATGCCTACCACTACCACCACCCCTACTCATGGGTGCTGGATGCCTACCACTACCACCACCCCTACTCAGGGGGTGCTGGATGCCTACCACCACCACCACCCCTACTCATGGGTGCTGGATGCCTACCACTACCACCACCCCTACTCAGGGGGTGCTGGATACCTACCACTACCACCACCCCTACTCAGGGCGGGCTGGATGCCTACCACTACCCCTACTCATGGGTGCCTGGATGCCTACCACTACCACCACCCCTACTCAGGGGGGGCTGGATGCCTACCACTACCACCACCCCTACTCATCGGGTGCTGGATGCCTACCACTACCACCACCCCTACTCAGGGGGGCTGGATGCCTACCACTACCACCACCCCTACTCATGGGTGCCTGGATGCCTACCACTACCACCACCCCTACTCAGGGGTGCTGGATGCCTACCACTACCACTACCCCTACTCATGGGGTCCTGGATACCTACCACTACCACCACCCCTACTCAGGGGGCTGGATGCCTACCACTACCACCACCCCTACTCAGGGGGGCTGGATGCCTACCACTACCCCTACTCATGGGGGCTGGATGCCTGTCACTACTACCATCCCCACACATAAGGGAATTGATGCCTACCACTACCACCACCCCTACTCATGGGGTCCTGGATACCTACCACTACCACCACCCCTACTCAGGGGGGGCTGGATGCCTACCACTACCACCACCCCTACTCATGGGTGCCTGGATGCCTACCACTACCACCACCCCTACTCAGGGGGTGCTGGATGCCTACCACTACCACTACCCCTACTCATGGGGTTCTGGATACCTACCACTACCACCACCCCTACTCAGGGGGGGCTGGATGCCTACCACTACCACCACCCCTACTCAGGGGGGGCTGGATGCCTACCACTACCACCACCCCTACTCATGGGGGGCTGGATGCCTGTCACTACTACCATGTCCACACATAGGGGAATTGATGCCTACCACTACCACCACCCCTACTCATGGGGTCCTGGATACCTACCACTACCACCACCCCTACTCAGGGGGGGCTGGATGCCTACCACTGCCACACCCCTACTCAGGGGGGCTGGATGCCTACCACTACCACCACCCCTACTCATGGGTGCCTGGATGCCTACCACTACCACCACCCCTACTCATGGGTGCTGGATGCCTACCACTACCACCACTCCTACTCATGGGTGCTGGATGCCTACCACTACCACCACCCCTACTCATGGGTGCCTGGATGCCTACCACTACCACCACCCCTACTCATGGGTGCTGGATGCCTACCACTACCCCTACTCATGGGTGCCTGGATGCCTACCACTACCACCACCCCTACTCATGGGTGCTGGATGCCTACCACTACCACCACCCCTACTCAGGGGGTGCTGGATGCCTACCGGGTGCTAGATGCCTACCACTACCACCACCCCTACTCAGGGGGTGCTGGATGCCTACCACTACCACCACCCCTACTCAGGGGGTGCTGGATGCCTACCACTACCCCTACTCCTGGGTGCCTGGATGCCTACCACTACCACCACCCCTACTCAGGGGGGGCTGGATGCCTACCACCACCCCTACTCATGGGTGCCTGGATGCCTACCACTACCACCACCCCTACTCATGGGTGCTGGATGCCTACCACTACCACCACCCCTACTCATGGGTGCTGGATGCCTACCACTACCACCACCCCTACTCATAGGACGGGTAATGCATGACACAACTAGCATACTCCAACATAAGGAATGTCAGAAAAACACATCCCCCCAACACCATGACAAGCGTGTGTAGTCTGTGTCAAATGCCTACAACACTGAACATGACATTGAACATACAATGTGATCCCCTATCACATGTGTCACACATAAATGTGTGTGGCGTCCACAATGCAAGCAGACCATGACCACTGTGGCAATGGGGTCTAAACCCCCATCATCACAGTGACCAAAATGTAAGTGTGGGGTCCATAGCTGAAGCACATTTTGAACAATGTGGCAATGGGGCCTAAACCCCCATCATCACAGTGACCAAAAGGTAAGTGTTGTCATGGAAAAAGCTGCAAATGCCAAACAGCATGGATGATTCCTGGTCACAGAACAACAAACACATCAGTGGCAAAGTAGTGGTTGTGTCCCATAGCAACATAGATTGGGTGAGGCAAACAGTGCAGTGCAAATAAGACATACCTTTGGCCATGTGCAGACAAACATCACCCATGGGGGCTGACATTGTCAACATTCATCAATTACACAATGACAGAAGTCACCATCATAATGCAGACCCACATATCTGCAACAATGGACACACAAATGTAGATATCCTGTGGAGACTGTAGATGTGAGGTGAACAAATACCATACCATGGCAGCAATGGGACACACAAACCATGATCATTGTGCTGACTGATGACCTAGGAGTCCCAGGGACAGCAGGGGAAACCCACCAAACAACATACAGCCAATGGCACACTAAAGATAAGCCAATGCAGTGCTGCAGATGCACAAACACAAACAGGCAGCCTCACACTGCATATCAAACACAACAGGTGATGGGGGGGGGAGGTGCCAGTGTCCCCAGGCAACCACACAACACATGAGGAGGCCTGAATCCCAATTACACAGATGTGTATACAGTGCCACACAAAAGTAACTCATGGATCTGATTTCCCTATGTGGGCAATCAGGCATTGTTTGATGAGAGGGAGCCCAAATGACACATGTCACACAAGCTTGTAGGAACAGCAACTAACACAGCAAGAGACAGACCCACCACAGCACTACCCCCAGGGACCCCACATTGTGGTGACACTGGCCTGCATGATAATCCCACTGTGATGACAAAGCTAGATGTCGTTCACAATGTGAACCACAGTCATGTGTCCTGAGCAACAAAGTACCATCACACCTACACAAGCACAAATCAATCAGCACGGCCTGTCAGCCAATGCCAATCTGGAGGTAGGGGTCTAGCCGTGCAACGACTCTCATTTGCACACACTCAACACCACACACCTTGATCTCCAACAATGTGCAGCAGTGAAGCTCACATGGACTGGTGACATTGCACATGCACCCATGACAATCCCAGGGGTGGTGGTGGGAACTAAGGTGCAGAAACCTATCACACATGGCCAGTCAACAAGACTCGTGAATGTCTGACACACTGCACAGTACGCCGTACATGGGCATGACGTCAAATCCACCCCAGTCAATGGGATCCCGGCCACAGTCACACACCAATGAAGAAGCCAAGGTCACCCACAAAGAACACACATAGACAACTTCCAACATTGCAGCTCTGACCCTGAGGAGTGGCAGCAGTCACACACACAACGTGTCACAATCACTGAAAGCTACCACAAACTGAAAATTACATGACTTGTGTAACCAACAAGTGCCAAGGGGAACCCTGACTGTGTCTCATCTGCGTTTGCCCACAAACTCAGCCCTGACAGCAAACACACCTATGGATGACACCCTGATGACCAGTAATGTGCCATGCCCCCACATCCCAGAGAACCCAGGGCGAAGATTTTGGGGGAACATAGGTCAACTCAGCAAGCATCACACACAGGAACATCACTAGGGATCCCAGCCTGTGTGGCAAAATGGAAGTGAACACACACAGACATGCTCACACAACACACACCTTGGGCTCAGGCAATGTCACGGAATTACACACTGCCATGAGGGGACTCCACTCCTGAGTAAGGAAAGCTGTGCCATACGTTGTCTCTGCAGGGCTCTATCATGTCAGCAGAACACTTGGTCACTCAGTCAACAATTAGCACAAAATGAAGGCTCCCGTCACATCAGCCTGGTCATGGGAGTGTCACCGAAATCATCTGCACAGATCCAACACACATGTATAGCAAGTTGCACTGATAACACAGATGAGTCCTTCCCCATTGATGCCCAAACTTGCATGTCCAGTGGAGATGGTCACACGGTCAGGGAAATAGACAAAGTGAACAATGGCAAGCACAACAGATGTGCAGGGGTGTAAGCCACAGATGTGATATTGCAAATAAAAGTAGGAAATCCCATTGCCAAATATTGAAAACATGACACCCTCATATTGCTGCAAAGGATGACATGGATACACACCAGGATAGGACACATTCCCCCTGGACCACATGGGGTCCTGCACAGTAACACTTCATTTTCCTGATATCAAAAATCACCATCACTGCAGCAAGGGCATGGTTAGCATCATCAACATCATGTACATCGGAAGCAAAACCACTAGAGAACAGAAAGTAGCTTTATTCAGCATATGTGGGTGTAAACTTGGAAGTCCAGAAAAAACACAAAGGCCAATGGCCAGTCCATTAATAAAGTCCGAACAGGGTGACAGTGGCAGATGTCACCCTTTGCTTGCCTGCACTGCTACGGACCAGGGACATTCCCCTCGGAGGGGCATACGGGGGGCAGGCCAGGCACCGCAGGGACAGGATCAGGGCTCACCAGAAGGAGGCAGGGAAGGGGTGGTGGGTGCTGGAGAGTCACTGACAACTGCAGTGGAGGTGTCTGACATGGTGTGTGCCGGCACGACTGGGGGGCATGAGTCAGATGGTGTGGGTGCCGGCACGACTGCAGTGGGCTGGGCAGATGGAGTGGACAGGTTCCCCACTGCAGTGCCCAAGTCAGACGGGGTGGTAGTGGACTCCACTGCAGTGCCTATCTCAAGGGGAGTAGAATGGGGTTCAGGTAAGGTGGGCAGGACAGAGGGGGAGGACACGGTCTCCACACCAGTGGCACAAACATGCGCAGCGGGGGGTGTGGGGCCGGAAGAGCAAGTGGCAGGGGGAGAAGGCCGGATCATTTTGGGGATGGTGTATCTGTGGGTGGGGGAACCTGGGGCAGGGTGTGGTGGGGGAACCTGTGTAGTGTGGACCTGAGGGATCGAGGAAGGAGACTGTGTGGTTGAGCTGCAGGGCGGTGGCGGGGTCTTGCTCTTCCGGTTCCGGGGGGACTTGCGGGTGGGGGCCCCTGTTTGTCTGTGCCTGGGGAGGGTGTCCGGGGGCGAGGGGCACTCCCCTCTGTGTGGGTGGACTTCCTCTTCCCCCTGTATGCTGGATCAGCTGGATCGGAGGGGAAGAGGCTGAGGTCACAGAGGAAAAGCTGCTTTGTAGGTGGGGTTGCAGGTGAGGCAAGGGAAGGGGCCTTAGAGGGAGAGGTATCGGAGGACTGCGGAGTGACTGTGGATGCCTGTGTGTGTGTCTGTTCCCCATCCCCTGTGGGTGTGGTATCAGTCCCCTGAGGATGCTTGCGTGCACGTTTTGTCTTTGTTTTGGGTGTTCCTGTGCTGCTCGTGTCTGTGTGTTTGGGTGATTGTGCAGGTGTGCATGTGCTTGGGACAGGTAGGGTGCCAGGAAGTGTGGATTGGGCAGAGGTAGGAGGGGTGAGGGACAGTTGGAGGAGGGACACTGCTGCCGTCAGGGAGGAGTCCATGGACTTATTGCTCCTCTGTAGGGCAGACATGCCCGATGAGATGCCCTCCATGAACGACACCAGCTGTGTCAACAGAGTGGTGTGTGCATGGAGGACACTCAGCATTGCTGTCTGCCCTACATGGAGCTGGCGAAGTAAGTACACAGACTCCTCACTCAGGGCAGCAGGGGACACAGGGGCAGGGGGTGCGGTGCCTGGCACAAAGGAGACATGCTCCCAAACACGGGAGCCTCCACGGACCTCTGGAATGGGAGCCGATGGGAGGGCGGTGGTGGTGGTGGTGGTGGCGGGGACAGCAATACTAGCTGGGGTGTGGTGGCTGCTGACACCCGCCTCCACAAGGGAGTCATCCTCCGAGCTGCTGTGGTCCTCAGCTGAGGTGGATGGTGCTGAGGACTCCTCGGTGTGGCTCCCCTCGCCCTCCGTGCCACTGGGTCCCTCCGACCACTCATCGGCTGCTGACCCAGTCTGGCTCTGCAGCTCCTCCTGGTCCGTGGAGCTATCCCCTCCTGTGGCCATGGATGTATCTGCAAACAATTGGGGAAACAGACAAACATCAGTCACCTGCACTGACCGCACACACCACAGTAAGTACAGCACATTACAGAGCAAGCCCTGGCATCCTTAGTTGAACATTGCCAAAAGTGCTTAAACAGATTAGGAGAAGCCAATTGTCAGTCTGATGGTCAACCATGGCACTCGCATCCCTCCTGGCCTTGCACCCATCTGTCTGGTGCCTGTCGGATGGTAATACCCCAGTGTGGACACATGCACCACCTACACAGTAGTTGGACATTGCAGAGAACACGGTGAAGTATGTGAACATGCACACATCACATCTCTTGCCACTGAGTCAGTACAGGTGTCCGGATAAAGGGATGGCCAGAGTCTAATTTGAAATGCATGTGATGCATACCAGCACCAGACACCATGATGCACCCATGTCCTGATAGTCAATGCCACAATGGGGTGCATGTAGCACATGTCACTCACCTGCAGGATCACTCTTAGGGAGTCTAATGCCATGGCACAGGCATGCCTGCAAAGTCATACATCACTGTCTCCAGTCACATGGGCAGGGCAGCCAGCCAACAACAGTCTGCACTGTGTCACAATCCTGGGTCATGGGGAATGCAAGTTCTGTAGCTGACAAGTGCACATGTCCATCCCCCACAAACCACATCATCTGAACTCTTATTTGTCCACGTCATACCAATTGGACATATGGGAGACATGAAACACAACCCTCTGAACCTGAGCACCTCACAGTCTGCTGTGAATGAGAAACAGCTGCCTGAACTTCACAGTTGCATACCCCAGTCTGCACAGTCAAGTGATCAAACACCTATATGTCACACAAGTATCGTCTCCTATGGTCACATCTCAGGTGGCATGCTGAGCCCTAACCGATAAACACCCCAGTAGTCCTGACAACGAAGCCACAGCACAATGACACAGAGGCAGACACCTGAGGGAACATTTCACTGAGCACAACGTGTCAGCTGATACACGGGAGTGGGAGTACAGAGTGTATTGTATGGCCTGGAGTAGGCATGACTGTCCTGCTCCACGTGAAAGAGGGATGAGCCCTGGACAGTAGGCAGGTGGCTAAGTATGTGTGACACACTTGATATACATACTCCTGAGGCCCAAACATTGTTCCCAACCGCAGCATGGGTGTGTGCCAAATACCCCAGGCACATGTGGTGAGTCAGATCAGCAATTGGACCACATATCAAAGTTACACGCAGATTACATGTCAGAACTCAGGCATCGTGTAAGCAATTGACCCACCCATGAAGTCCACCACAAAGCTACGGGAACAAATGCTGTCCCCCACCTTGAGCTAAGCAAAATGCAAGGACACAGTACCCAAGTGACACAATTTCCTGACTGTAAGGGCCACACCTGGGTATCAGATGAGGAGTGGGCATGTCACAATTGAGGGACATGGGTCCTGGACCACAAGACTGATGTACTGTGGAAGTTTAACCAGGCCAGAGGAGGGCACATAGCATGTCAGACAAAGTTCACAGTGCAGTCATGGACTCACCCCCTCCTTGCTGCTGTCTGGCCTTCAGCTGCCCATCCAGGTCAGGGAAGACCACCGCCAGGATCCTGAGCATGTGGGGGTCAGGGTCCGGTGTCCGCCCCTCCTGCGAGGAGGCGACAGCTTCAGCTGGACCCTTGCGATCCTCCGGGTCCAGCCCCGAAGGTCCTGCCACCTCTTCTGGCAGTTGCGGATCCGGCGCTTGTAGACCCCCACAGATCTTACTGCCCGGGCGATGGTCAGCCAGATTTCCTGCTTCTGGTGGGCATCGACCTGTGAGGATGACAAAGTGAAAAGGCCATTACTACACATGCAACATATCCGTGCATCACACATTTGGATATACATGTCTCAATCACAGGGGCACATGATGTACACAGGCAGTGCAACGATGGCTATGAACAGTTTGCCAGCAGTTACTACATGGTATCATTGCCTGAGAAGTAAAACCTTGTTGGAATGCACTGTTACTGCACTATACCTGTTCAGTGCATGTAACTACACACTATGGGGGGTGACAACTACTCAGTGAGCATGCTAGCCAGTGGCGTGCACACTGTAAGTCTTGCTAGTCAGACAACATGCACATTTAGTAAGGCAGTGGACAGCACACTCACCTGCTCCCCTGGTTTCCCATACAACTTGCTGTACTGTGGAAGGAGGCTGTCCAGCAGGGCCTGGTTCTCCTCAGTGCTGAAGGCTGGGGCTCTCTCCACAGTACGTGCCATTGCAGTAGCCAGAGGATGCATATACAGCAGCAGTGGTGGTGGCAGATGTCGTCCTGGAGCATGTAGTGCAGGCAAGTGAGCTCTCAGGGGAACAGCCAGCATTATATGTGTGCTGCAGAGGCAGATACTGTCCCATGTGTCCAAAGTGATAGGTCCAAGTCGTTTGCATCTTCTGAATCTGGCCAATCCATGGAATTGCACCACTTATACACGCCCACAGCATCCTTCAAAAGTTCAACTTCATGACACCCATGAATTTGCAACATTGTTGTGGGTGGCCAACTGAATTCACTGCATCAGACTCGTTAAAGCTTCGAAAATGCGTCCGTTGCCATGCCAGGCCATAGCCAATGCGTGCGCACCGATCGGTCCATTGCTGTACAACGCGTATTTTGAAAAACAACGCGTACCCGTTCACATCATATGCAATGGCCAATGCGTGCGCACCGATCGGTCCATTGCTGTACAACGCGTACCCGTTCACATCATATGCAATGGCCAATGCGTGCGCACCGATCGGTCCATTGCTGTACAACGCGTACCCGTTTACATCATATGCAATGGCCAATGCATGTGCACCGATCGGTCCATTGCTGTACAACGCGTACCCGTTCACATCATATGCAATGGCCAATGCGTGCGCACCGATCGGTCCATTGCTGTACAACGCGTACTTCTGTTCACATCATATGCAATGGCCAATGCGTGCGCACCGATCGGTCCATTGCTGTACAACGCGTACCCGTTCACATCATATGCAATGGCCAATGCGTGCGCACCGATCGGTCCATTGCTGTACAACGCGTATTTCTGTCCACATCATATGCAATGGCCAATGCGTGCGCACCGATCGGTCCATTGCTGTACAACGCGTACTTCTGTTCACATCATATGCAATGGCCAATGCGTGCGCACCGATCGGTCCATTGCTGTACAACGCGTACCCGTACACATCATATGCAATGGCCAATGCGTGCGCACCGATCGGTCCATTGCTGTACAACGCATATTTCTGTCCACATCATATGCAAAGGCCAATGCGTGCGCACCGATCGGTCCATTGCTGTACAACGCGTACTTCTGTTCACATCATATGCAATGGCCAATGCGTGCGCACCGATCGGTCCATTGCTGTACAACGCGTACCCGTTCACATCATATGCAATGGCCAATGCGTGCGCACCGATCGGTCCATTGCTGTACAACGCGTACCCGTTCACATCATATGCAATGGCCAATGCGTGCGCACCGATCGGTCCATTGCTGTACAACGCGTACTTCTGTTCACATCATATGCAATGGCCAATGCGTGCGCACCGATCGGTCCATTGCTGTACAACGCGTACTTCTGTTCACATCATATGCAATGGCCAATGCGTGCGCACCGATCGGTCCATTGCTGTACGACGCGTCCCTGTACAAGTCACTGGCATATGTCACCATGGTTGTCACTGGTGAACGTATGCCAGCCACAATTACTTGCCAGGGACTCAGGGGCACACCTACAACACCACAGCCTGTGCACACTGTATCCTAAGGCATGTAAGGCTGCATTACCTGTGTGTGTATGGGGGTCAACATGTGGTATTTTTGGTGGCACTTGGGGGCAGCCACTCCCAGGCTGTGCACGTGTTCATGGGGACAGAATCCTTTGTGTGTTGTGCACATGACCACTGTGATGTGCAACTGTTCAGTTCAGGGCATGTGGCATGGTCACATTTCCAGGTTGTGTATGTGTATGTCATGTCACATACACCCTGAGTCCCATGTGGGAAGGTATGTACGTCACAGGGTGACCCATTGCCACAATAGTGATGGCCCGCCACAGTCTGTGTGCATGTTGTGTTTCAGATGTCTCTGATTCAATGTGCACAATGGGAGACAGTCTCCACATCCACGTTGTTTGTGCATCTACTTTGATGTTGTGCGTTTGTGTGTCACAGACGTCCATGTCTGTCCTGCAGAGGCGACAGGTACATGATACGCCATGTCATGCCAATGTCCATGTGGCAATACAGGGTCCCTGGGAATCTACCTGTCAATGAGCTGTGATGCCTGTGGCACATCTGTCCTCACTTGTCACTGTGGTGTGTGTTTGGAATGTGACAGCAGTACATGGGTACTGTGACACAGCCTAATGATTTCCCATAGCACGACCTGGAACTTGTTGTCAACACATGTTGAACTGTGATGTTTGATGTTGGCCATGTAGGTGCCATATATGTCCATACAGAACGGCACACACATCAAGTACTTGTGTCTTGTAATGATGTATCATGTGATGTTGAGTATGGTCAATGCCACATATGTGGGGTGACTGACAATCTTTCTTTGTTCACCTATGCACTGCAGGGCACCAGCTGTCCATAGACCATTCCCTGACCTTGCAACGATGGTTGAACGTGACTGCATCCGACGGTACCGCTTCAACAGGCCGCTGATTGAGGAATTGACGGTGCGGTTGGCCCCACATTTGCAACCTGGCCGGACATACCCTACAGCGCTGACCCCCAAGGTGAAGGTGATGGCAGCCCTACACTTCTTTGCCACCGGTACCTTTCAACACACTGTGGCGTCTGCTGGTAGGATGTCACAGACCATGTTCAGCCGTGTGCTACGCGATGTTTTGGAGGCAATGTTGAGATACCTGAACCAGTACATCTATTTCCCTAAACGTCAACAACTCACTGATGTCAAGAGTGACTTCTATGCCCTGGGGAGGATGCCACATGTCATTGGCTCCATTGATGGGACACATGTGGCTTTGGTACCACCACAGGCACATGAGCAGGCATACAGGAACCATAAACATTACCATTCTATCAATGCTCTGGTGATATGTCTTGCAGATATGACCATCTCACATGTGTGTGCACGTTTCCCCGGTTCTGCACACGATGCCTACGTGATGAGGAGTAGTCGCATCCCGAGGATGATGTCACAGATGCCGAACCAGCGTGCCTGGCTTGTGTACTGACTTTACCATTGTGTGTGTTCTGCAATGTTGTATTCAACCCTCTTTACCCAACTCAGCTAATGTGCTAATGTGCAATTGTGTGTATGTAGGTGACTCCGGATACCCCAACATGCCGTGGTTGCTGACACCCCTCAGGAACCCTGTGACACCAGCCCAGATGTGCTACAATGAGGCACATGGTCGGACCAGGAGAGTGATCGAGTGGACATTTGGTCTCCTGAAGAGCTGCTTTCGCTGCCTGGACAAGACAGGAGGGGCCCTCCCATATGCCCCTGCAAAGGTGTGCAAGATTTTCATCGTCTGCTGCATGCTACACAACCTGGCAGTGCGCAAGGAGTTGCCTCTCATCCTGGATGACGATGACCAACATCCGCCACCTGTGGAGGATCCTGGCCTGGGCCACGATGCCAGTGATGATGATGATGATGATGGTGATGTCCGCACACAGCTCATCACCAACGTCTTCAGCTGAATGTGAGTATCCAGAGGTGTCATGTCAATGATTTGAGTTTGCATGATATGTGTTGGTGGTGCTCTGTTGCTGTTTGAGTGTGGCCATGTGCTACTTGACTGGATGCGTGCAGCGATGTGTCCTTACAGGTAGTCTGTACTCCCCAACAGTGTTGACATGCTAACTTGGTTTTGTGTAGGTATCTTGTGACATGTATTGGGCATGAGTATTGCAGTTCTGTCCTGTTCTTCAGTGCTTTTGACTGTGTGTCATGTCTGTCCTTCACAGGGTGCTTTCAGAGTTGTTTGGTCCACTCGGATCCGCCGACACCATGGTTCAACTTACAGGGTGGAAGGAGTCGTTTCCCTACAGGTGATGTGCCCCACACCCCTGGACTTTATTGCTTCTACAATCATTGACTGTGTGGCCACTGCCACGTGGGATTACCTTGCATCTGTAGTGGAAACAACATGTTGCAAATGTGTAATAAACCTGTGCTTCACTTTGGGATGTGTGTTGTCTGTGGTCACACATCTGACTGACATTTGCTTACTGCACCTGTGGGCTAGTTAACACAGACTGTGAATAGGTGTGGTGTCTGTGCATTCCACTGTATTTCCTGGCAACATCAGTGTAGGCGATGAGTCAGATGGCCCTGGTGTGTATGTGTTGTGTTGCCCTAGTGGTGTGTCTCCCTCATATGTGTCACGTCTCCATGACTCACATGACGGTGTTGAACTTGCTGTAGCAGTTAGCATGCACAGTGTCATTTAGCAGATCATCATCTCCATGACAAAACACGTTGGAATCACAACAGAGGCAAGTATGGTGTATTAGTGAGTTTATTTACATACATGTGTGAGGATAGTGCACAGGATGGTGGGTGCTATACATTGGGATTGGAATCCAAAGTTCCCAGATGAGTTGGAAGTGTTGGTAGCAGAAATGTCCTGAGTAAAGTCCACAGTCGTCTGATACATTGGTCCAACTTAAACTCCCCATGTCATGTGGGAGAGTTGGGTTGCATTCAACAGGGTGAACAGTTTGCACACAAAGGAGATTTTCCAGAACAGGTGTTGGGTTCCTGGGGGATGTGCATGGCCATCGGGCTCTCAGTTTTCCTTCCTCGGACGACCCCTCTTCTTTCTGGGGGGACCCTCACGTGCAGGCCGCTGCGGTGCAGAGGACTCTCCGCCAGAGTCATCCTCCCTCCCTGTGGCAGTTGCAGTTGTTGAGGCACCAGATGTTGTGGGCACACAGGGAGGTGTGGCCATGTTGGTGCTAATCTGGCGGAGGCATGTCAATATGTCCCTATGCACCGCTGTCAGTTGTTCCAATGTGTCCCACTTGGACTCCATGCCAGACATGTGTGACTCCACACAGGACATGTGTGTCTCCACACGGGACATGTGTGAGACCAAGCGGGCATGATGGGCAGCCTGCTACTGTTGAATGTCCTTGAGGATCCCCACTACCTGGCTGACCTCTCCGGTGCTATTCTGGTACGCATCAGCAATGCGTACCAGTTGTGGGTCATCATACAGTCCAGACCCCTCTGCAAACAGCGACCTCTGCCTACCAACCCTCCCACCACCCCTGGCCACGCGTGCAGGACCTGCGGTGGCACGCACAGGTGACCCTAGGCCCCCTTGGGGGTTGGTACTGGGGTTGTTGTCCATTGCTTCACGGTGGGCCAGGGTCCCTGTGCTGTTGTCATTGGTGGTCCTTGGTCTGTCCGTGTCGGCGGGGGTGGTCTGTGTGTTGGCAGTTGTTGGAGGAGTGGGTGCAGGGGGTGCAGATGGTGGTCCTGCTGGTGCTGCATGATGACTCACACCGGAGGGGCCAGGTAGGTCTTCGCCATCTGAGGAGGGCAGAGGCTGTTCCACACCAGAGAGCTCAGGGTCCCCCGGAGCCTGGGACAGGGACTCCTCATCTGCTGCTGCTGTGTCCCCATCATCACCTGTTTTTGGAAGAGACACACAATGTATGTTATGTTTCTACAGGCATCAATGGTTCAAACACCTGACAGTTGTGACTGTACCTCTGGATGCGGGCCTGTACATTGCATTGTCCTAAGTTGTCACAGTCAGCGGTTGGTATTGGTGTAGCACATTGTCCTGCCAACATGAAGCATTTCAATGTGAATGTTGAGGTGTGTGCATGGCCAGCATTGGTGGTATTTGGTTGACATCCGGACCTCTTTCTCCCTCCAGCCCAGTCATCCCACCATGAAGCATGCCACTCTTACAGTGGGCGCAGGTTGACTCTCAGGATGTCAGTCAGTGGGGTCCTGCTGTTGGTTGGTGCCCAGTTCCCAGCAGGTCCTTGTGCTCCCCACAACAGAGCACCATTGTCAGACATCTTTGAAGTGGCTTTTCACTCCGTGAGGTGTGCATGCTTCAGTGTGAGCTTGCTGGGCCATGTGGGTGGGGGATGTTGAGCTGTGACTACCACTCCCATCATGCTATTGCCTACACCCCCCTTCCCAGCATGCCCATACTTCCTTCCTTTTGAGTGGACTTCACTGTGTGTGAGTGTGACAGCAATGGCAAGATGGCTGACAGTGGTGTCCTGTTGTTTGTTGGTGCCCAGTTCCCAGCAGGGCCTTGTGCTCCCCACAATAGAGCCCCATTGTCAGACATCTTTGAAGTGGCTTTTCACTCCCTGTGAGGTGTGCATGCTTCAGTGTGAGCTTGCTGGGCCATGTGGGTCCAATTATTATTTATTGGTATTGATAATTAATTTATTGTTAATTATTAATTGGTAATTAATTTTTATTAATTGATAATTAAATTAATTGTGTGAAATATTATGCGGAGTGGGTTGTGTGTTTATTGGGGAATAGGGTGGGAAGTAATTTAATGTTATTAAAGAAATTATTAATTTTAATTTATTGGCATTTTTAATTAATTAATTAATAAATCATTATTTAATTACAAAAATTATTTAATTTATAAGTATGTTATTTTTAACCCCTATGCTATCCAATGCTTTCCCTACTGTTGCACTCTTTGGAGTGGGAATAGTAATTTTTACCCCTACGCTATCCAACACTTTCCCTACTGTTGCACTCTCTGGAGTGGGAATAGTAATTTTTACCCCTATGCTACCCAACAATTTCCCTACTGTTGCACTCACTGGAGTGGGAATAGTAATTTTTACCCCTACGCTATCCAACACTTTCCCTACTGTTGCACTCTCTGGAGTGGGAATAGTAATTTTTACCCCTACGCTATCCAACACTTTCCCTACTGTTGCACTTTCTGGAGTGGGAATAGTAAATTTTACCCCTACGCTATCCAACACTTTCCCTACTGTTGCCCTCTTTGGAGTGGGAATAGTAATTTTTACCCCTACGCTATCCACCACTTTCCCTTCTGTTGCACTCTTTGGAGTGGGAATAGTAATTTTTACCCTACGCTATCCAACACTTTCCCTACTGTTGCACTCTCTGGAGTGGGAATAGTAATTTTTACCTCTACGCTATCCAACACTTTCCCTACTGTTGCACTCACTGGAGTGGGAATAGTAATTTTTACCCCTACGCTATCCAACACTTTCCCTACTGTTGCACTCTCTGGAGTTGGAATAGTGATTTTTAGCCCTACGCTATCCAACACTTTCCCTACTGTTGCACTCTGTGGAGTAAGTATATATATTATTTTATATATGTATATGTTTAATTTATTTTAACATTATATGTATTAGTTATTATTTTTAAACATGTTTTAATATTTTTAACTATGTTTCTTTTAATTATATGTATTATTTACTTTATTTTACATTATTTTTTTAACATTAAAAAAACCGATATTTTTTACAACTATGGGGCCCATTACGATACCCGGCGTAAATAAATCCGCCAGGCATGGAAGCGGCAAAAATCCGCCCGCACACACCGCCTGAACACCGACCACGCCATTACGATTACACAAACCGAAAACCGCCATCGGCGGAAAAAGCACACAAAATACCGCCCGCCAACGTCCGAGTCGGAGTCAAACCGCCCGCCACGGACGGAAACACGCACGACAACACAAAACCGCCCGCCCTCACGGCCGACACACCGCACGTGAAATTACGATCGCACCGACATGAGCGCGGAAAAACAACAAATATACCGCCCGCCAGCGCAAACAACGCCGATGAGAATCGACACGGCAGAAGCCATGGCGCCAACGTACCTGCACAGAAACCATCCGCACACAAAACCAATAGCACACAACATGGCCAACAAGTCCACACAGCAAGGCACGCACAAATACACAAGCACAGTACACATCCCGAAAACACCCCCCGGACAAACAAAAAATACAAAGGCCAGAACCCCAGACACAACACACCTGAAAACAACAGACCATGAGGACACACCCACATAGGTGAGTACAAAAGCAGCACTCCCACAGACCACAACCCCTTGCTACATTGCAAACCAGAGAGGAGAGGAGAGGACACAGTGACACAGCAAGGACAGCAGCACACCACAGAAACGCACACATCACAACCACCACCACCACCACCACCACCACCAAACACCACCACCACCACCACCACCAAACACCGGCACCACAAACCCCCTGCACATTACACAACACACACCGCACCAGCACCACAAACACCATGGCACCACAAAGAATGCCCAAGTTCACGCCCATGGAGCTGACGGTCATGGTCGACGAGATCATCAAGGTGTACCCACAAATCTATGGGAACATGGTCCAGCACACACCACTAGCCACCAGAAACAGAATGTGGAACCGGATCGTAGACCAGGTCAATGCAGTCGGGACCCTGCCCAGGAACAGAGTCGAGATTAACAAACGTTGGAATGACGTAAAGAGCCTGGTCAAGAAGAAGGAGGGCAAAAACAGAGAGCTGGCTGCCGTCACTGGCGGAGGGAATCCCGCGCTCTTTAAGACCTTCAAAGCGTGGGAGGAGAAGGTGCGAGTCGTAATCCATCCGGAGATCCTCGCCGGATTAACAGGGGGAGTGGAGGCTGGTAAGTACAAACTAATGTATACCAGCACACCGCTATGTACTCACATGCACTACCACCATGCCACAGCTCCCAGGGACAAACACCCCCATGTCCAGCACACAATACACAACACATCACACACACATGCAACAGACACTACCACACACAGCCCAAACCGAACAACTGTAAGATGCGTGGGGACATGTGTACACTAAGCCAGCCACGTAACCACCAACAGGTCCCCAAATATGCCAGAAGCGCCACAACGAGCACCCGCCACACCCATGTGTCCGCCACAGCTGCACTAACCGACAAGTAACAGGTAAGTGGCAGGAACACAAAGTGCAGTGGGTGGGACGGTGGACAGCCCAAGTACAACACACACCAGGCCCCAGTCCCACAGCACAGCAAGGAGGAGCATCCCCCACACCCCACAGCCACGTGTCAGCCACCGCAGTGCACAACGACAGCCGAAAGGCAGACATCACGGTCCACAGCAATCGGTGTCAGTGGGTGTCCAGCCACCCCCACGACCCACAACACCCCCCACCCCCACAGACCTGCAACATGGAGCACCCCCGCTTAGAGCCATGTGGCATCCAGTACAGTGCACGCACGAACAACTTGCAGGTGGGAAACTGGACAGGGCTGGATTACTGGAGGCATGAGGACCATAACACGACCAACACATGGGACATGTCACGTAGCAGACGAACACGCAGCACCGCCCACCGTCACGAACAAGTGAACAATGTGCACACGGACATGAACAACAGACTCACACCCCACATGACCCATCACAGACATAGCAACACCCAAGGAGCCACGTCTGCATGCACAAGCCACACTGAATATAGTACCACACGGCAGCCACTGTGCAACTCATCACACACAACCGAAACACCATTGAAGTCCTGTCCATGTAGCCCCTACTGCCTGTCAACCACACACCCCACAACTACGCCTATGTAAGACAAACAACACTAGACGCAACAGAGCGGAACAACATAAATGCACACGAACACCACTGAACCCATCAAACACACAGACACACCATGCACATACAACATACCATCCATCCCATCCGTCAGCCCCAGTCTCATGAAAGGCATGTCATCCGCACAGCTGCCACACATACAGCAGTCACGCTAAGATACATGCCCATGACCAACCATGTGCCAGAAGTCAATGAAGCGCACGACACACTGTGAGCAACAACACACAACATGGGCCACACCCCCCGAGCACTGCAGTGATGCACATGGCACAGGGCAGCACGCACACCAAGGAGATGGGACAACTGCAATACGTTGGCTGGCACACAACCATCACCCACTCATAACGATGCGTCCAATGCCATGTCCAGTAATCACAACAGACAGCAAATATGCAGGCCATGTCAAGCATGCACACACCTCAAACCATGCACTGTCATGCTGCCACAACACATGTCACGTTCGGCACCCATGGCTCACAGCATGTACCCCAAAAGCATATTCCCTCCCAAATGCGAATCTGGGGCATGGCCCCCATGTTGCCATATGCGTTCCTAAGCGTTCCATTTGAACCCCAAAAGCATATCCCCTCCCAAATGCGAATCTGGGGCATGGCCCCCATGTTGCCATATGCGTTCCTAAGCGTTCCATTTGAACCCCAAAAGCATATCCCCTCCCAAATGCGAATCTGGGGCATGGCCCCCATGTTGCCATATGCGTTCCTAAGCGTTCCATTTGAACCCCAAAAGCATATTCCCTCCCAAATGCGAATCTGGGGCATGGCCCCCATGTTGCCATATGCGTTCCTAAGCGTTCCATTTGAACCCCAAAAGCATATTCCCTCCCAAATGCGAATCTGGGGCATGGCCCCCATGTTGCCATATGCGTTCCTAAGCGTTCCATTTGAACCCCAAAAGCATATCCCCTCCCAAATGCGAATCTGGGGCATGGCCCCCATGTTGCCATATGCGTTCCTAAGCGTCCCATCTGAACACCAAAAGCAAAGTACAAACCAGACCCAGGATGGGCCAGGAGCCCGCATACACCAGAGTCACAATAAGTAGGGGCACAGCAACACACCCATCGGCATGGCCAATCCGTCCCATGCCACATGTGCACAGCACACAGTCCCATTGCCAAGCACACACAACTACAGATGCTACAGCCACACACACGCCTCCGGGAAACCCATGTACGAGATTGCACGAACTGTCAATGTCAGACGACAAATACATACTTCGCCAGGTGCAACACAATAACAAATCTCATTCTCTCCACAGGTGACGAACTGCTGGATGCTGGGGATGGAGCCAGCAGCCAGCACAGCCAGCCTACAAGCCCCCAACGAGGACACACGGATCTGGAGGATCTGTCCTCCTCTTCGGACACGGACAACCAAGCAGGCCCATCTGGTGTGGCAGGGCCCAGCCGCTCCCCAGGACCCCTCCTACCCACCAACCCATCATCCAGGGCTGCTGAACATTCACAGCCCCCTGCTGCCACTGTCGTTGCGGCCACACCCACGGTCATTGTGGCCACTACCACTGCCGCAACCGCCACCATCGCCGCACCGACCACCACCGCCGCCACCACCGCCACGTCTTCGCTGGCACCAGCCCCAGCGCAGGTGGTGGCCCGGACGACTGGATCCACCCTGGGAGCCACAGCGAGGACCGTGGTGAGCAATGTGGCTAGTGGGCAGGCCGGTGGCAGCAGGACTGGTAGGAGGAGCAGGGTCAGGGAAACGCCAGCCTCCCCTGGGAGCCATGCCCTGCCTCACATGGCCAGAGTCCTTGGGGCCTATGAAGAGGCCCAAGGACAATGGGTCCGGTCTGCTTCAGACACGCGTGAGGTGCTGGGGGTGCTGAGGTCCATGGACGCCCGTATGGGCCAAATCGTGGACCTCATGGGACAGCTGGTGGTGGCGGTGAGGTCACAGCCAGGGACAGCAGCTCCCCCTCCGCCACCACCTGCCGGGGCGCAGGGTGGAGCAGCAGTGTCCAGTTCCCCTGCGTCCACAGCCAGTGATCACACCTCAACCACCAGCATGTCGCAAGCAGGCACCCCCCTCGCAAACGTGGAAGGGGCCGTCCGAAGAGGAAACAGATCTCCCGGGAGGACTTCGCACGCTCCAGTCGCAAGTGAGGCAGCCAGCCAGCCTTCCGCCAGCCTTCCTTGACCAGCCACTGCATTGACTTGGACTACGATCCCACTCCACACAGCCATCTGGATGGCATGTGTGTGTTGGACTATGGACATAGAACCAGTGGGTACACCCTGATCATCACGCAGCCATGACCGACAGCTCATTGTCACTGCACGCACCACTTTTGTCATCACCTTACACACAATCACATGTCACAGTTTGTAATAAATGCACCTTTTTCACTAACTGCTGTTTGTGCCCTGTGTCTTATTTGTACGGAATACAACGGCCACCTTGGGCGGAAAGGCACCTGATGCGTGGCATGGCATTTGAATCCGGAGGGCCTGTAGGGACCTAGGGGTGGGAGACAGAACAGGAGCACATTCAATGAGTGTGTCACACACCCATCACACAGTACATGTCAACAACTACAAGCAATGTACACACATCGCACAGAGCAATAGGGCACAATGCCACAGCCACCAACAGTGGCATACTACCCTGGCCATGGAGCGTTGACACACAGCACGCAGTGAACAAACGGCCACCCTGACACAGCACACACACACCTGCACAGATACAGCCACATCAGCCGTCGTACATGGACACTCACCGTCAAGTGAAGTAGCGGGCGATGAGCTGCTGCCGCACATTACCAGCTTCCTCCTCTCCGCTGTCCTCCTCACTCGAGCTGTCCTGGTCTGCGGGCTGGGGCCCTGGTTGATCTCCGTCATCCACGATGAGGGGGATCTGCTTCCGAATGGCCAGATTGTGCAGCATGCAGCACGCCACCACTATCCGGCACACCTTCTGTGGGGAGTACGCCAGCGCACCCCCGGTGCGGTCCAGGCACCTGAACCTGGACTTGAGGAGGCCAAAGGTACGCTCGACCACACGTCTGGTCCTCCCATGTGCCTCATTGTAGCGATCGTCTGCTGGGGTGCGAGGATTCCTCAATGGACTGAGCAGCCATGCCCCATTCGGATACGCAGAGTCACCTGGGTGTGAGGGACACAGAGAACCGTTGCTAATCCAACTGGACAGGGGACAGCATCGCACAGCCAGCACGCTACACCACTCCACATACTCACCGACAATACAGGCACGATCCTGTTGCATATTGGACATCAGTCGTGGCAAGATGCTGTTGCGCATTATGTGTGCGTCATGGGCCGAGCCTGGGAACTTTGCACACACGTGGGTGATCACCATGTCCGCAAGGCACACCACTTGCACATTCAGGGAGTGCGTGTGCTTCCTGTTGCGGTACAGGTGCTCAGTGGCCTGTGGTGGAACAAGGCCGACATGTGTGCAGTCAATGGCTCCAACGACGTGTGGGATTCTGCCAAGGGCATAGAATGCACCCTTCACTGCCGCCAATTCACGAGCCCTGGGGAAGCGGATGTACCTGTTCCGGTACAGCATCATGGCTGCCAGTACATCCCTCAGCACCTTGCTGAACATGGGCTGGGACATCCCTCCTCCACTGCCCACTGTGTGCTGGAATGACCCAGTGGCGAAGAAATGCATGGCGGCCATCACCTTAGCCGTGGGGGTGACAGCAGTCGGATACACCCTGCGGGGACGGAGATGGGGTTCTAACATGGCACACAGTCGATGCAGGGTTGGCCTGTCCAGCCGAAACTTCCTAATGACCTCCGTATCCTCCATGTCTGCCAGCAATTGGTATGGGCGGTCAATGTTCGGTCTCCGCCTAGGGACAATGGCAGAGGACACATGTCAAAGCAACACGACACATAGCAATTTCGCATACACATCACTGACATGACTGAGCAAGCACATGAGCCACAGCCCAGCTGTCAAGCTGGGACGGCACGGCCACAATACACTTACACAGGTCTCCCAACAATGGCAATGGCTAGTGATACAAACCACTGCCATGTGCATGCACATGGGGATCTAGGCCCCAATGACTTGCGGGGCGTGCTGATGGGGACTGACTGCATATCCGTCAAGCGGCAACGCCACGGCAACATGAATGTCTGCTGAGCATGGAACTGCTTCCGCGGCTGGATGAGTATGGCACACGACGACGACGATGTGGGCACAGGCTGAGCGGCCAAAACAAGTGGGACCTGTGGCACGAGGGGATATGAGACAGTAGTAGGTGTCAGCACTGCACCCTATGTACAGCACTGTACGGATCACACCTCCCGAAACATTGACAGGTGTCCACATTGACAGCCCCATGCCAAGACGGCTGTGTGCTTGCAGTCACACGTCACAGGTGAGAGGTTACATTGCACGTGCCAGGTGGCAGTCGTACATAGTGGGAGCTGGCATGTGTGTGCATGTGTCTCCTGTTCAGGATCCACCAGATGGGCGCTGACTCTGTACTGACCATTGGACACAGCATGTTCCGTGGAAGGCTTGTGTGTGTGGGATGGTGGCACTGGATGTGCCTCCGTTGGGTGGGGGCCATGCACAGGGCGGGTACGTCGATGATTGCGCATTGTTGGTCACGGTGGGTGCACCCACTGAGATGTGTTGCCCTGTGTTCAATTCCTATGTCCGCATGATGATGGACTGTAGATGTGGGCAGACTACACATTGGTCGATGTGCTGTCTATATGCATGTGCCTTCACACCAGGCACAGCTGCCCCTGCACATGTGACCCCTGCTGGACTCGCTGCTGGGTCTGTGGAGCTGATGCACCTTCTGCGCGTGGGGCGGGCAGCTCTCCTCACTTCCCTCATTGCGCATGTCATGACTTTGCCGCAGGTGACATGGATCATGGAGGGCCCACATGTACGCGTGGGTAGGCTACACATGATTGTACACTGGTCGCCACCCCCAGTCAGTGTTTCGAATGGGAAGGTTGTCGTGCTGGTGGTATGTTCGATGTGGCGGATGGGCGGGCCTAGGTGCGGGCTTACATTCCGGACATGGGGGGTAGTTGGATTGGCGACTAGTTGCAGTACACACGGGACACGTCTCTTCCTTTCCACATCTGGGTCATCCCTTGTACTAACTGACAGTGATACAGTCATCTTCGCCCCAGCCCTCATGTCCTCCCCTCGCTCCCCCAATATGCATGCTCACCTGCGAGGCTAGCGCTTGCACAGGCAGCCCCAAGCTCGCACCAGAGAGGGCAAGGAGTGTATGTGTGGGTCCAGTTGCACGAGTGGGCTGTCTCAGGGTATGATGTGTTGCGGGACGCCGTCCACCTGCGTGGTGCCCCAAATGGAGACCCGGCCTGCATGGACTATGCATCACAGTCTTCGCCTTCCGGATCCGCCACCTGCGACACCCAGTGGCTGTGGCTGCCCTTGCGGCCAGGCCGCGTCCGTCTGTGGCTGATGGCCCACACATTCACTCTTTGGCCTCTCTGGGGAGGGCTCGGGGGTGGTGGCGCACGCGCTTGCACTTAGTCGCAATGGCATGTGGCGTGGTTGGTATGATGGGCAATGGATGGGATGGTGCGAGCCACCTCCCGTGACGTCAGTGCTGCTCGTGCTGTGGTGCGTCCCCCCTACACTTCCATGTGACTTGTGCCATGCTAGACGTTGAGGTTCTATTGCCTGCGTGATATGACCAGGAGGAGCGCGAGGAGACCTCTCACACACCATGCTCCACTGCCATCCCGTGCCCTGTATCGCCTGTGCGGATTGACTATGTTGGGGTTACACCTGGTCGACTGGGGCTGTGTGTGCCTTGTCAAGGGGCATGGCGGGCGCACAACAGGATCCAGCTTGTCCACAGAGGGTGGGCTGAGGTGCGCCTGGTACCGCTTTGTACGTGTGCCCGGCTGCTGTGCACACACGTGTTCACTCCCCCCGACAGGTGTCCTCTCACAATGCCCAGGGAAGCGGTGGTGTACTGTTCATGACCCCTCCCAACACGGCGTGCTCCAACTTGGCATGTGCGCATCTACCCGTCGCACCCACCCACCTGAGCACTGCGTCCATACGACTTCACACGACACATGTGTGTCTTCCACAGTGGTGCTACTCATTTGCGTTGACATCCAATACCAGTGGACTACATGGTCATGTCACGACTGCCGTGTACTTCACATACTCTCATCCTCTCTCATTCGTACTTGTGAAATGAGTCAGCGGAGACAGTTTTGGTTTCAAACATTATATTGAGTCTTCTGTCCTCTGTGATGCAGTATAGTGGACACTACTGGCAGCGGAATACATGTTGAGGATATACTGAGCATGATTGCAAATGGGATAGGGTGTGGGGTTACATGTGATTGGCTGTTGCATGTGGGATGTGGGCTTCAGAGTGACATCTGCTTGGCCAAGGCTGTGCTAATGTACATTTACGTATAGCTGCGGAGCTGCGGACTTTGACACAGACGGTATACATGTAGCCTACCAGACCGCTTGGCATCATGGGCACAGTCCATCTCAGTTCCATGTGACAGGTTTGCTGCGGTTGTTCCTCATGCACGCGTGCATGTGAGTTGACATCAGGGCATGTGCTTGCGTGCATGCAGCGGCGTGCCACTTGTTGTTGCACTGTGGTGGTTACTGGACATGTCACAGTCACTGGGGTCGTGTTGTTGTTGTATGCACTTGTCGTCCATGCAAAGGTCCTGGTATGGGATTCCCGGGGCGGGGGTGGGAGGGGTGCAGCACCCACAGACTCCAGGCGACCTATTCATGTCCACTGAGCGGTGTGTGTGTCCATGTGCGCTGGATCCATGTCGTGTCCTGGTTGTTCGTGCAGTTCCGTCCATGTGGGTGCGATACACAGAGCCCATGCCACTGCCTCCCACGATGCATGCAGTGTTCCTGGATGTGATGGGGAACAGTGTGCATGTCCCGGTCATATCCGATGTCATGGCGATGTCGTTGATGGTGTGGTTACAGTTGCCGGTCGTTTGGTATGGCTGTTGTGGTGGTGACTGGCCAGTCCGTGCGGAAGCTAAGCATGGGTGCGGGGTTGGACATCATAGGTCACTCGGGGAACCTGCGTTGTGGTCCGACGTATTTACAGGTTGTCAGGTATGCGATGCCGTCCAGCAGGGCTTCCATGTCATTGGTGGTGTACATGTTTGCCAGCCAATGTAGCGGATGGTGGCTGTCAAGGTGTTGTTCGTAAGTTGTCCCTTGGAGGACCATGATGGGGCATGCTGGGTGACATTCGATGTAGCTGTTCTCGATGATCCGTCGTGTGGAGGCACAGTGGTCCCATTTCAGTGCGGGTGCGATGTTGGCCACATACGCCATGCCCCCATAGGCAGAGCAGGCCCTGTCGTGTGCGTCCAGAGGGAGGAGTAGTGGTAGCAGGTCCGCCTTCAGACATGCCGGGTTGGAGAGGCATATCTCGACGGGATGCTGGTAGGGACACCTCCGACAGTAGAAGACGGGCATGACGCAGCTGAACAATGTGATGCGGTAAGTCAGTCGGTAACTTACGTTCAGCAGGGACAGGAGATCGCATCCCAATGTATGGCACAGGTTGGTTTTGTACAGCTTGAGCTGTTCGGCGTAGTTGGGTAGGTGTGTTGCGGTTGCCATTTCGCAGCGGTTCGTTGAGGTGGCGTGCTCCGGCTGTGTGTGCAGTCTGCAATGTGCACGCTCCGGGGTTGCTGTGAGCTCTGTGTAGTCGTGGGGAGACAGGACTTGTGTTCTGTTGGCTTGTTTGGAGGACACGGGCCCTCTTCCCACATGCTTCTCAGACAGTTCAAGGTCAGTGCTGTGTGACTCCTTCCAATTAACTTGCATGTGGCCGACATGGGGGAGTGTTTTCTTCTTTCTTCCCCGTCCGTTGTGTGCTTCTGTGATATGCGCTATCTGCCCTGTGGTCGGTCTCCTCGGCATGCCTGTGTTGGTCTATTCTTGGACAATGGCTGTATTCACCGGCTTCTGTCGTAGGGCTGTGGTTTCGGAGTTGGAATGGAAGGTCATTCAGTGCTGTCTGCTCTCCCTTGTGTGGGCGGCAGGCTGCCTTTCCGCTCTGCGTTGGGCCTTGTGTGTGGATGTTATTCTTGGGCCACCTGTTGTCGGTCCCCGGGCTCTTTGGTGTTCCGTTTTATATGTCTTGTTCATATGTGCAGGGTGGTATGGGTGTTTCTGTGAGGTACTGGCGTTCCTCTTCCCGAAGGGGCCCTGCTTCTCCTAGTTGGTGTTGCCGCCGCTGTGTGCTACGCCATGTTTGTTACACTGGGGTGTGTCCTGCTGTTGCGTGTCTTCACTGACATGTGTGCGTCGGTTGTGTGGCGTTGGGTGTTGTCCGTGAATTGGGCGTTGGGGACATGTCTGTGGCCGGCCTGTCACGTGTCATGTGCGTTCGGGGTGGGGCTGATGTGTGTGCTGCTTGGTTGTGTCCCTGTGTCTGTGTGCGACGCATGCATGGCGCTGCGGTTGGCCTCTGCGTTGTGCGCATGTGTGGCGGCGTCATCGGCGCTTTTGGGCCGTGACGGGGTGGTTGGTTACTAGTCCCAGGTGGTGTGTACACATGTGTTCTGCGATGTTACGATTTGGCCTGTGTGTCATATGTGGATGCGATGGTGGATGTGTAGTGTACACGCGCTGGTGGGGGGTTGTCCGCTTTTTCCGCCCTTGCACTGTGTGCGCTGTTTGCGTGCACTTGTTGTGTGTGTGCCTACCTGCGTCTCCGCGGTACGTTGCGTCCTTGGTGGTGCATCAGCAGAAGTATGGGGAGTGCCTGCAGTGCTGGATTCATGCTCGGGGAGCCGCTTCTTCGTTGTCCGTGCTCGGCATCCGTGTTACCGCTTCGGTTTGGCGTACGGTATCTCTTGGCCGTGGGAGCCGTTTGTTTGCGGCATCGTAATTTATGCGCCGGGCGGGACGTGTTTCGTCGGACGGTGTGTGTCAGTTGGGCTGCGCCGCTACATGTACGGGCGCACTTTGATGGCGGACGGTGTTGCTGGCTTGCCGGCGGTGTTTGGCCTACTTTTCGCATCGTAATTGGACGGGCGTGTGGACTGCTGCGTGCCGGCGGTAACTGGTGGTTTTTGCATCCGCCAGCACGGCGGTGGTGCTTCCGCCCGCCATCGTAATGTGCCCCTATATTTTTGACATCGATATTTTTTTCCCGATATTTTTGTACTTACCATGATGTAGATAGGATGTCAATATTCTTGACTTCGATATTTTGGCGTCGATATTTTGGTACCTCGATATTCGGTCCGTCGATATTTTGTCAGTTATCCGTGGATGTGCTGATGGACAGGGCATGGGGCAAGCAGTCACTCATGGTGGCGCTTTCGGCAACCCCCATTCTTCTATGCAGGTCCATCCGGCTGGCAGTGCAGCAGAGCTACAAAGACACCTCCTTCAGCCTGCTCGCTCCAGCAGTTGTGATGAGAGGGTCTTTATCCTTCGGTCTGTGACACTGGTGAAATTGCTGAAGAGCAACAAAGGCAGAGTCAGCACAGGATATCTGCATCTTTTTCCGTGGCGGTTTCCAAATCAGACAATCTTAACTTTGTGGCAAGTCGGATATGCCCTCTTCTCAGTTGAACTTGACTCAGCAGTCAGGCAAGGAGACTGGAGGACCCTGGGCACCTTATGGGTCTTCTTGACACTCTCCCACATTTCCTTTGCTTCCTTTGGTCCACTTCTATCAGCAGGCTCAGCAGCTCGGTCCTTCTCTATGGGAAGATAGACTCCTGTGAGACAAGGCTCTCCCCTCTCCCTTCTCAGCAGGCAGGAAGCTCCCAGTGTCACTGCCAAGCACACAGCTTCTTCTGCAAAAGCTTGCAGAAACCAGATGATGTCGCTTCGCGTTTGGGGACTGGCTATCAGCGAGACTAGTCTTGGAACGCAGGAGCTGTTGTTCTCGTGAACGGAAGCACCTCAAACTAAAACAAAGTGAGGAAGTTTGGGACCCACTTTTATACAGTATTTTCACACTTGAGATGTGGGTACACTGACTGGGTTTATAAACGGGTTTGGCCTGCTTTATTTTCATAGTTAATTTTCCCTCTACAGAGCAGTTTGTTGTGCACAGTAATGGCTCCTCACATCAGGATGTGATGATGCTGGCTCCCAGCAGGAGTAAGCACAGCATGAGTACCCACAGGAGTATCCACAACATAAGCACAGCAAGTGTGAAGGTCTGCACCTGGCTCTCACCAGCCTTCCAGGATGGGACACTCAGAGGAAAACAAAGGACCCATAAACTTCTCTTTCAATAGCAATTGTCACTGCTGACACACCCCGTTTCCCCCACCATTAACCAAGTGGCAGCACTCAGGAAGGACTAAAATCAGAATCGCTTACTAAAAGGTAACATATAGATTATAAAGGGAGTCCTGTCTCAATTCCTCAAAACTTCTGTACATAGAGTTACACAATCCTCCTGAGGAAAGTAGGCAACACACTTCCACTGTCTGGGTGCTGTTTCATAATCTTCATCTTCATCAAACCAGGGGCAATCCAAAATAGATCCTACTAGTAACAGCATACATACCCACTCCTAAACATCATGGAGCACTGCTATCATACACCATACATGCAGAAGCTCTCAACAAGATGTCAGCGCAAGGTCTGGTCATGATACGTGAGTGGAACTTTACTCGAAAGGGCCTTTAGGCATTGCGCACATATCTCTTAACATGTAAAAAGGCTTGTGAAGCTACTAATCATGAAACACACGGCACACTGCCACTACCACTCATTGTATGTGGTCAGGGATACTGATGGTAGTCATGTGGCCCGCCAAGGGTATGCTTCTGCTGCCCCTCCATGATGTCAGAGCCAAACTTTGGGCCTCAATGCCAATTTCAAAGTGGGAATGCAGGATTTTGTGGGTGCTGAAGCAGTGCTTATGCTGTAAAAAAAATAAGTGCCAGGGCTCTCGTCAGGAGGGCCCTGCAGCTTCCACCACATATTGCTGCCAGGGCCCTCGTCAGGAGGGCACTGCAGCTTCCACCACATATTGCTGCCAGGGCTCTCGTCAGGAAGGCACTGCAGCTTCCACCACATATTGCCCTGCTATGTTGCCAATTATAGTAACAACACAACAACTAACCATCACACTCTGACAGGTGTGACATTTTGGACTTTTTCAACCCAAAAAGCTATAAGAACGGCTTGGGCAGCAGGTAGTCGTCATTTTTAATGAATATAACATAACATGTGTATTTGTAAAGCGCATGTTCGGCCAGAAAGGTATCTTGGCGCTCAATAACAGATGTTTATTGTTACCCAACTTAATGATACTCATTTTATTGACCTCAGAAGGATAAAAGGCTGAGTGGACCCCCTGGGATTTGAACCTGTGACCATGAGGTCGAACACAGGCCCCTCCAGTGGACACATTAGTACACTAAGCCACCAGACCCAGGTTATATATAGCATTCATAATTCATTATTGTTGTGGTCATCTCTAAATTAGCTAGACAGCGCCACCTGGTGGCAGGCTGTCACAAGCTTCGGTGCTGACAATTAAGTGCTAGTGCCGAGCACCGGAAACTACTAGCTCAAATTAAGCACTGTGCTGGGGCCACTTGCTGTTGAGTTTCTCAGGGCAGGGCTACACATCCTTTATCATAAAGGTGGGCATTCCCATACCAACATTCCCTGTGTGATGTCCTTATGTCTTGGTCCCTAGACAAGGATTAATGAGAGCAAACAATAAATATAGACCCAATCAGTACTATATTTTACAGCTGTCCAGCCGGACAGGTGTTTTTAATATATAGTTGCTTAAATATACACAAAATTTAGCAAGAAACAAATAAAGTGGGACACAAGCCGGTATCCAACTTAGTGGGAAGGACGTACAACATGAAACAAAAAGGCTCAGGCAGAGTAAATTGTTTGTATGAGACACATTTTGGTAAGACAAACAAATTATAGTGGAGACACCATTACACAATAAGTATTAAATAAAGAGGTGTATATAGGCGTACAACAAGTCTTGTTTGCTTTCATTAATCCTTGTCTAGGGACCACTGTCTTTAGAAATAATTGATTACCCAAGGTCCCTGACCAACCTTATTTGGGTTCCTTTGTTCTTCATAACGTCCTTATGTCTTGGGCATCCTGCTTTGATGTCCTTCCTGAAAAGGGCTTAGGCTGGCTCAGGTACATGTGGAATGGTTTGAGACTGTGAGGACATTTCACAAAGCTATGACCATCACAAAGAGGGCAATGGCAAGGGGTGAGCTTCAATTGGGAAGGGGGAACTCAGCTGGAAGAAAGAGTAGAGGCTAGCTGCCACCTTTTTTTAGCCCTCCAGGCTTACGTGTTTTCAGAGAAGTAGACTGGACGCATGTACTTGTGGGCTAACATGTCCAAAAAGGACACAAGCTTAGAATAGTGATGACCACTGGCAGTCCGAACTGTACAACCTACTTCGGATACAACTGATAGCTCAGGTGCAGTGTACATTCTCCAAGGATGTATTTACATAACTGGAGAAGGATATGAATACGAGGGACCCTGCAAACATTTCATATAGTTTACTAAACTGTTACTATGACCTTTGCCTCCCCACCGACAGTGATGGTAAATCCTATTTGTTTGTTCCATACACACTTTCTTGATTTGTTTTTTCTTATGTGTCAAGTTCAGTTGGTTTGTTCCTCAGGTGTGTAGCAGGCCAGGTGTTGCCTATACTTGTAGGTGTCTGCTGATTCCCTTGACCTCAGCCAGTCCATCTCTTTGTAGGGACACTGTCTCTGGTAGTGAGGCACATTTTTCTCAGGCTCCAATACCAGGATGGGTGAACTCCCCTCGAGGCACTATTCCTCCTGTTCCTTTTACCACAACTCAGGACCACCAGTCCCTCACTTGACCAAACCCATATCCAGATAGAAACCCCTGTTTGCCTCTGGGTGCCCAGACCCTGTAAACCCACGCCACAGAGGGAGAAAAGTACGCCCAGGAGAGACATCAAGGAAAGGAGTGAGTACAGCTTGTCAGAGGGAGTAAAGGACAATCTAATTGGAGAGAAGGCAGTTTAATGGTCAAATGAGACAAGGGGATAGGCAATTCAGGGGATCAAAGGGAGAGTTAGAGACGGGAGAGCAGGGGCACTATCAGAAAAGTGAGCAAACAAGAGACAACAGAGCGAGAGCAAGGAAACAGCAATGAGAGTAATGGAAGTCAGAAAGGAGAAACTAAACAGGAGGTCACAAAAGAGCTAGGGAAATACTCTAAGAGGAGTGCAAGAGTACGGGTACAACATAGAGCACATGAACAGGGTACAGTAATGAACTAGAGTGCAAGGCAAAAGTTAGAAAAGAGGGGTGTCTGAGAGGATTGCAAAGAAACAGTCAAATAAATATCCAATGGAACAGTCAAAAGTCAGGTAACAAGTAAAGGGGACAGCCAGGAAGCAATCAGACAAGTTATTAAAGAAACAGAGAGAAGAAAGCACGGGTACAGTCACAGAAGACAGCAAGATAAAAGAGAGGGGAGAGAGCAAGGATAAACGAGAGCACACTTCTGATACACAGGCCCAGATGAGAGGCATTCAATCTGAACAAGCCCTGCTGGCAGCTCTCAAATTGCACAGGTCCCGAGGGACAGCACTCACATTGGGTAAGCCTCTATAGAATGGCACACACATTGGGCAAGCACCTGGGGTATATGTCACCTTGCACAGGACCTGATGGACAGCACTCACATTGGGAAAGCCTTTATAGAATGGCACACACATTCGGCAAGCACTAGGGGTATATGTCACCTTGCACAGGACCTGATGGACAGCACTCACATTGGGTAAGCCTCTATAGAATGGCACACACATTCGGCAAGCACTAGGGGTATATGTCACCTTGCACAGGACCTAATGGACATTGACACGTTCCCATACACAGATCAGTGAGAACCTTATTCTTCCTGGTTTCGAGGCCCATGAAGGCAGCAGTCACATGGAACACACCCTCTAAATCATGGCTAACTTAAGCATTCCTGAGGGCAGCACTCACCTTGGACTCCAGCTATTATGGTCATGCAGGTCAGAAGCCACTGGCTTGTGTAGGTCATAAAGGGCACCGCTCACTATGTGCTGGTGAAGGAGTCCAGCACCCACCTTCTGGGTGTTTTGAAATGCAGCGCTTGTACTTTCAAAGTCCTGAAGGGCAGCGCACACAATGTGAATGTCTCTAAGTAGAGCACGCACCTTACAGGCTTCGAGGGCAGATTTCACCTGTTTTAGCCCACAAGGGCAGAATTCACAAGGCACAGTTGCAAGTTCTGAATGTAAGTGTTTACTTATGTGCAGTTATTGGAGAGATGTGCTCACTATGATCATTTCTTAGTTGACAGCACTCACCTTGCCAAGGTCATTGACAACAGCACTTACCTTATCCAGGGCAAGGAGGAAAGCACTCAAAACGTGCAGAACTTTAACGGCAACACACACTGTGCAGGTTTATGAATGCAGCCCCTCACCTTACATAAGTATTTAAGGGTAGAGCTTAACTTAAACATGGACTGAAAAGCAGTGCAAACATGAAAGTCCTGGAGGCCAGTACTCAACAGTGCACGTGGAAGAGGGTAATAAACACCTTGCAAACTTCAAAGTCAAAATAACCTTTATTCGGCCGAAGGCCATAAAGGCACACATAAAAATAATAAAACATAAATTAAAAATGTCATCTTATACAAAAGTTATATACAGTAACCATTTTTCATGTAACAATTCTATCATAAAATTTTGATAAAAAATCCAAAGCAGGTGCGCTAAATCATATCAAAACTTTAGGAAATAGCCATTAAAATTCATATCTCCTCCTAATATGGGACACTGATTTTATAAAATTTTAAATCGCAAAACAAATTTCAGGTGAACCTAAAGACTGCAAAAAATATAGACCACCCTTGTACTGTCTCACATTGGCCTTGCGCAGCATCGGCACCAAAAAACAGTGTCTTGGCTCTTCATACAAAGAGCAAAGCAGAAATAAATGGCTGGTGCTTTGGGTCGAGGCATTATCACACACACAGAAAGATATGTCCTGACACCATGCCCCCGGAAACTTGCTAGAGGGTTTGGAGTCGGCCATCATCTTGTACGCATCCTGTAGGGCATCACGCATCATGCAAAGGTCCTAATAAGCAGCTTTCACCCTTTGCAGGTTCTGGAATGAAGCACTTACCTTGCTCAGGTCTTTGAGTGCATCCATTGGAAGGAAGAATAGGAAACGGTCAACCTGATCCAAGACAGAGGCAGTCCAGGAACCCACTGACCTGGAACAACATCAGGAGAGCTCTGAGTGAGGGCCTTGTTTATGTGGCAAGGCATGAAGTGCAGGGTGAGACACGGTCAGTGTGAGATCCAGTGTTAGTGTGAGGATCTTGAAGACGCGATCACGCCTACATGACAATGATGGGGCATAAGAGTGATATGAGCGAAGGGAGAGCAGTGTGGTGACAGAGGGGCAGCGTGAGGTAGGAGAGGGTTCATGAAAAAAGTGTGAGGGAATAGAGGGAAGTGTGAGGGATCAGAAGACATCCTGAGAGTTTGAGGACTGCATGGGGCCTGAAGGGGAGCATGATGGTTTGTAACAAAAATATTTCCTGTAAATCTTTTTGATTTTTGGTAACTTTTTAGCCAAATGTATGACCTTTTATGTGCCATTTAATGTATGACCTAGATGTGCCATTTAAGAAGTTTCCCTAACTCTTACTTTGTTTAGTGGCTGCTCCTGCTTATTGTGTATAAGAACCAAAGACGCTACCTTGCATTGCCCAGGGCCTCAGTAAATCCAATAGAATGGAAACAAGGTTCTAGAAGTATTTGCTTTCAGCTACCAAAAGCAGTCCATACAAGGTGTCTCAAAAAGAGAGCCCTTAACTCCTTCCTTCTACCACCACTGCATTACTTTTCTCCAAATATCAGAGCAGTTAGAAGTTTGAATAAAATATGCTCTCCTTCCAAGTGTTACATCGGAATGTGATGATGCTCCCGTCCTGTCCATATATCTGGCTGGATTAGAGGTCAGGACTATGAGTTGACTTTGGGAGCCTGTGAGGACCTCAGCAGAAGCTGTGGTAAAGATTCCTGAGCTGGAGCAGCGAGTGCCAAATTCATGATGGAAGCAGAAGACCTCTAGACCTCATAGTGCTGTGCTATGCTCTACATATCTGCATGTCAATGGCAGCCTGCATAAGTCCTGTGCAGCCTGGATCCTGTCTGTCCAGGATCCAACTACTGACACCCTCCAAAGACTCCTCTTGACGCTGGAACCAACCGAGTTCCGCCCTTTGGTGGAGTTGCCTGCGTTTAGGATCTCCTGCTGATGGCGGGATGTTGGATCCGCCCTCCAGCTTTTGGGCGATCCAGTTACTGAAAAGTAGAGCTAAAAGGCCCTCCCTGGAACACCTGACGTCACAGGGCTGCCATCCAAATGCACACAAGCACTAGTAAGCCCCTTTCAGGTGTCTGTAAATTAAAATGCTGTGTCCTGGGCTGTACCAGCAACTGTGGCACACTTGCCTGCTACAGAAGTTGGAGCATTGATGAGCAATAAATCAAAAATACACTATTTTATCCCTGTGCCACATGTATGTTTCAGAAGATTATCAGTAATTTAAATCAAAGTGCAGGAGACTGACATTGACAGAACTGTCGATGAAAAAGCTTTATTTCCCTGGGCAGAACCACAAGATACTGCTGGCGAAAGAACATTAATCCCCACAGTTGCCAGTGGTTGCAGTTTTCTCCCTTTGACCCTAAAACTATTTGGGGTAATTTCTCTAGAACCATTGGTGGAATGTGGGCCTGGTTTTGAAATATTTACATTATGTCCACCGTATTACCCTTACACGTTAAAGAGCTGCTTCTTGTAATGTAAATACTCTGCCTGAGCATTCCTTACTTAAGTACATTTTGACTGCTGGGTTGTAATGAAACTGGGTCCTCTCATCACCTCCTCCACAGCTCTGCCTTGTCATCGAACTGCTATCAAGGGCGAGCCACAGAGTTGTAGTAACCCTCTACAGTGAATTGACAGACGTGGTAGCCTATAGCCAGGGCTGTGTCACCACTAGGAATACCCAGCTCTACTTTGTCGCTACAGACTATGAATTCTACAGGATCTTGAGGGGAGCGTATGGGTCTTGAGGGAACTATGAAAGCTGTCTAAGGGCCTGGAGTGCAGGTTGAGAGTCTGGATGTTATTTGGAAGTGTCTGGATATAGTTTTAGGGCAGGGTCGGTAGAGTGAGGGCTCGGAATAGCAGCGTGAATGTCTGGATGGCAGTGTGAGTGCCTGGACGCGTGTTTAAGGGCTGGGGACAGTATGATGGCGTGTGAGCACACAGAGGACAGTGTGAGTCCTGAAGGGAAGTGTGTGAGCATGGAGTAAAGGGTGAGGCTGGGAAGGCAGCTTGAGAGGTGAGTTTCATGAGGGTGCCTAAAGGCTGGCTTGTCTTTGCCACTGTCCGAAAAGTCAGACCCATTCAGTTGAAAATAGCCCTCTTCCCTGAACAATGTTCTAGGGTAGAAGGGCACAGAGCCACAATGGCATCATGATACATTCAAACAAGTTTGCATTCTTCTGATGAGATCCTCTTACCCAAACATGGCCTTTTCCTGCAGCATGGCTGCCAGCAGCGCTTGCTTCTCTCCATTAAAGCAGAAGTCCTTCATGCTCTCCAAGTTCTGCTTCAGGACTACGCGGGAGGTGCTGGTGAAGAGCTCACCATTCACGAAGGCGGTTAGGCAGCCCAAGACACTGAGGTCTTTTGCAGACAGAGGACC
The DNA here is from genome assembly GCA_963921515.1 of Calotriton arnoldi. NCBI lineage: Eukaryota > Metazoa > Chordata > Amphibia > Caudata > Salamandridae > Calotriton > Calotriton arnoldi. Next base: position 299,222 of record CAWUFW010009175.1, read on the forward strand.
ACTGTACATCCCCTGAAACGAAATGGTAACACTTGGTCCAAACAGCACATCCCAGCAGAGATATTTAATCACTCACCACCTTACATTTTGTGTGTCCTTTTGTCTCTTAATGGAGCTATCCATACTTGGAGTATGAATTATCAGAAATAGTATCTCCTTATGCTAGTGCTAGTGTGAAAAGAATAAAGCTACCTCTACAGTGACTCTGTAGGCGTTTTGCCATTGTAAACTTTGTGCGTACCTTGATACCTACTGTGGTAGGAACAGAAACATCTTACGTGGGTCATTCAGAGCTTTTGTATGTTGGTACCATGTATGCAAGGGTGCTTTATAGGCAGCATGTCACTCTACCCCACACGTATGCTCACTCTCAACACTCTCTTTTTTGAAAGAAGGGGACACTCAGTGTGTTCATTTGGCAGCCGGCTGAGGGATCAGCGGGAGGATGTTGGTCATGAAAAAGAAGCTATGTATTAGTAATAACAGAGTCACTATACAGTTATCTTTTATCCTACTCTTATTTCCTGGCCCTTACTCCTTCTCTACTTTAAAAGTAGCTTCCACAGCAACTGAAAAAGAGAAGAGGAGGAAGAGAAGGCATCATGGTTTGCTTAGGTTAAGAAAGCCATGGCAAAACGTAGCAATGCCATAGGACAAAGCCTTGAGGTCAGTCAATATAGCCACCCAGCAAATATCTCTGACAGATACATGGCAGAGTATTCTTAGGTCTGGTAGGTCATCTTAGGTCTGGTGGAGTGTCTTTGGACACTGCATGGAGATGGTGTTTCATGCAGTGTGTAGCAATGGTGATACATGATGTAATGTAACTGGCAATGTGGGCCTTAGCTGGCTCAAACAGAAAGCCAGTAGAATGGATGTCCCTGGTTCTATCAAGGTAAAAGCGCAAATCGTGCCTGAGGTTAAGCTTGTACCATGTTTCAGCCAGGGAACAATGGGGACATAGAAAGAACAATGGAAAAACAACCTCCTTGTTGAAATGGATTGCTGACAGTACTTTTGGAACAAAGGTGGGATAAGTTCTCAGGACCACCTTGTCCTGGTAGAAACTTCAAATAGTCCTTAGGTTCAAAGGGTTCACAGCTCACTTTTGCACATAGACAATGTTATGTTCTCAGGAAAGAGGTCTTCCATAAAAGAAGCTGCAGGTCAAAGGAGGCTAATTACACAAAAGGTTAATACATCAGTCTGGCCAGAACAAAGTGGAAGTCCCAAGAGTCTGTGGGGAATATGAATGGAAGAAGCCAATGTCAACATAGCTGCAGAGAATCGCCACTTTGCTTCTTGATTTGATTTGAGTTTTAGAAAGTCTGAACAAATACCCTGAGGCGTCTCAGCGCCTTTTCATCTAGAAGAGGGCCATGGTATTGTCTGAGTGGCTCTGCACCACTCTGGTAGGCTTTCGACATTAGAGAGGCTGTCTGTAGCACTAGCATACTTATGTGAAGAGGCAACCTTTATTTCTCTATCAGTCCACTGATGAGAGAAATATTCACAATTTGACTCTCACCTATACTCTGATTAATCTGTAATGACCACAAGCTGTGGATTTGCAGGCGGAAGGAGCATCTTAATAGAAAGTTGAAATTGTGTGCATTTAGTTGTGAGGGCTAACTCTAGATCGTATTATTTGAATGGGTTTGTATTGGTTGTATAGCAGCTGGTCTCAATATTCCACCAGGTGGAGTTACAGGATATCAGTGTGGATCTTGGTATGGGACGCCTCCCCTCTGCAGGATGTCTGCAGCTCCAGAAGCCTCTGAAACCACAAGGATGACACAATCATGTTGCTAATTAAATGATTCAATGTCTGGCTCATGGCAGTGTCCCTTGCTGGAAGAGATCAGGCGTTCACCAGGCCAGATTACAGGATTGCTCAAACAACCTTGATTCTATAGGGGGGCACCAAGAAGTAGGTCTAAATAAACAGGGTCAGAATTAGGCTTGCCTCTTTCTCCTCCTTTGTCCTTGGTTAGTTCAGCCAAGTATTCAAGTAGGAACTTCTGTTGCTACAGAAATGTTGACATTGAGACCACGATCTTGGTAAAAATCTGTGAGCTGCATTGAGACCAAATGACAGTGTCCTTTACTTGTAGTTTTAGTTTCCTACTGTAAAAAGCCGGTTTGTCTTAAAGAAGGAACCTTTCACCATCCTTCAGGGCTTTCATGGAATGCCTTCTGGGGCTTGGGTGACTTAGATGCTAGCAGCTCTGCTGCGGTTGGAGTTGGCCTCCTGAGATGGTGGCATTGGAATTCTTAGCCTCTAATGGGCTGAGAGAGTGACATTGTCCCTAAATTGATGCATCTACTCTTTGATTGCCAGTAGATACTTAAAAAAGATTAGATATCTGGTGATGGTGTAGGGAAAAAGGACAGCCTAGCTTTGAATAACTAGAAGGAATTTTCTGGCTGGAAGTGGGAAGCGTGATCTTAATGGTAGTAGGTGAATGGCACACATTAATTTTCCTGTATGTGTGACCATTTTATACAGCTCAAAGACCTCTCCCACTGAGACAGCTAATTCGAGTTTCTTCGACATTTGGCATAAGATCGGAAGATGTAAACCATGATTGCTGATGCATGGACAGATCAGAGTTCCTGTCCTTGGTGACAATTGTATTCTTGTGTAAATAACATGAGCTGAAATTATTAGAAGAAGGAAACAAAGCATTGTTACCAGCATTACAAGAATGGCGAAGAAGATAAACAGTTCAACCATTAGGATAATATTGTGTGATTATATGAATATATGATAATACATATACTTATACTCCTACCTAGCACTACCTACACTATTGAGAGCATAGTGAGAGTGCCCTCTGCCAGATCTCTTGGGACAACCCAAATCCCCACACCTGTATATGATATATCAGGAAGCCAGCCTGGTGTAGAACAGACCGTCGTCCTTTGCAGGATAAAGATTGGAGTCAGCAGGGCTGCATCTCAGTCACAAGCAAAGTGTTCCAGTATAATCCATAGAAGTGCTCCTCTACCGCGTTTAGCTCAGAGGTGGTTTATATAATAAAAGCACTGTTGCAATCCCACTGTGTCAGAGGTGCAGGACTGATGTGATTGTTTGTCTTGTGACTCAGAACATCATGCTCAATGTTTCTAGCCTTAGACAGAGTGTACTAATCAACTTGATAAAATGCCTACTAAGAAATGTACTGCCTGCAGAATGATTTCTAAGTATGCTATCATGTACATTCAAAGCATGTGGAAAATCACAGTTTAGAAAAGATATCAAGTTTAAACGTGTAACTAAAATGGTGATTTGGTGATTTGTGCTCGGGCCCTGTTGAACCCCACAACAGTACCAATGAGATCCCCGACATAAACGTTTTTTGAGCAGCATCCTTTTTACCCAGGTTAAACTTCTCCTAAGCATATTGTGAGAGCTAAAATGTGCACTATGACATGCACTTGTTGAGCCTATGTATCTCATAGCTGGCCAAGATAGCACTGGTTTTGGCATCAGTGGGAGAGTATGTGTAAAAATGACACCTTACCCTCCAGGGAAGAGATCATCCTCACAACAAAATGAGCTAGGTAATTCCTAGAGATAAAGACTGGATTCGTTTTGGGGCCCATCCATGGACTTTAAGACTGCAGTTCACATAAGCCTGCTCAAGAACTTGGGACTCAATTGCCAAGATTGCCTTTGTTGGAGGAACAGTTGCTGCCAATAAAGTAAAACGGGCTTAGTTCTTTGGCAGGTGTGCCAGGCGTTCAATGGTCCAGATGGAGTGATCGGTGCCAGAACTGGCAGCTGGACCAGTACCAGTTGGCCTGGTTGAGATGGGGGATGAGGCCTTGGACTGGTCCTTCTGTCTTGGTACAGGGGATTATGGAAGCTGCACCAGGGATCACAAGAAGGGCAGCTGCACTGGAGGCTGAAGAATCAGGATGGTCTCTCTAGCCTTCAGCTTCTCACTTGCAGCGTCCAAGAAACTAGAAGAGGATCTTGTTTTTTCTATATGTACATGGTCATTGGATTTAATTTTTCATTAATTGTTCTGTGGTTACTTTACTGGAAAAATCACTCAAAATAGACTGATTTCACTATCTTAAGTTATACCTCTTGTGGACATTGTTACACTATATGGACACAGAGCTGGGCTTGACGTTCCTGTGCAACTTGCATGATTCACTAATGTGAACTAAGGTTTAGTTAACTGATCTTTGCTCAGTAAGGGAGATTTATTTCACCTCCTGATGCAATGGGCCTGCAGCATAGTGCTCAGAAGTAGAGACTGACTTGATACTATAGTTCAGCAGAGGCTTTGGACCTCCCCCACCAAAGTAAGGAGATGGGCACAACATAATATTCAACAGGGTCTCTGGAGCACGCAAAAGTGTGGCCCCAGAGAAAACTTGAGGCCTCTTCCCTGAACCATGATAAGTGGTTATGGCTGGAAATTTTTTTTTCAGGTAACCGGGAAAAATGGTCTTGTAACACAGTATTTTCACCTTTCCAGGGCTTGTACCCTGGGCCGGTGATGGTCTCATTTAAGTGGGAGTGGAGAGTGTGCCAGTCATCTCTTGACTATTCCTCTTAATGAAGAAATCCAGCTTGTGGAATCAGCAAACCATTACTGTGCAGGCAAGCCAGAGGTACTGGAGGGACATCATACCAATAGAATACACACAGTGCACACGTGCATTGGTGGTCTGTTTCACAAATAAGAGACACAGAGATTGCTCAAGCCAACTCTGAAGTCGGTGAAACAACATATGTGCAGTGAGCAAAGATGATTATGAAGCTAAAAAACCGTAGAGAGTCGACAGCAAGGCTCCACATTATTAAACTGCTGAGTGCAAGAGAAGCAGTTTCCAAAGCACACTTTTTTGGGAGGAAACAAAGGAACTGACAAGGATGCACATACGTACCAGGAAAGCTGGGGGCATGCCACCGATGACAAATGACATGCGTGCACAGAAAATCTCTGCATTAACATGTTTATGTGCAGTTTCTGTCAACCCACTAGGTGACAGAGTGTGCCCCTAACTGACAATGGGAAAGAACCTGTACCTAGGAGTAAACAATGCAAATCCCTCACTCTGTGAGTGGGAGATAGGAATACATCTGTAGTGGAAGCCAATTTCTCAGTTTGCGTCTCCTTTAGCCTATTTACTGTCCAAAAGCAATTCCGCATGTGGTTAAGTGTGAGTCAAGGTTGTATCTCCCTGTCAGTGTGTGGTAGTGTGAGATAGTGATGTGTATCACATACTCTGTGCAACCGTGAGACAGCAATACTTATCTCCTTGTCTGCGAAGGTGTGCGGCACATTTTCTTCAGCCTGTGTGCACCTGAAACTAAGGGCCTGATTTAGATCTTGGCGGATGGGTTACTCCATCACAACGGTGACAGATATCCCATCGGCCGAAATATAAATCCCATTATATCCTATGGGATTTATATTTCGGCGGACGGGATATTTCTCACCGGTGTGATGGAGTAACCCATCCGCCAAGATCTAAATCAGGTCCTAAGCATGAGACAGGTGGAAATGCACCTTGTTCGGAGCTAGTTAAACCCGAGCCATGTTCTTTTACCCTGTGATAGTGTCACATCTCGCCTCTAGACATGAGATTAGTTTTTTCCCTACTCTTCCTTTCACTATACCTAGTTCTGGCTAGGAATGGGGTTACTTAAGACCTTGACAACAGTGCTTCATTGGGTTAGGCTGCGCACAATTTAAATTCAGCAAATTTTATTTGGCCAGCCTTCAACTTGATCCTCTTTCACCCAAAACAGGAAACAGATTCATTGAGTTTCAGGAGTGCCCTGTGTGCCAATTTGAATAACTCTTTGCCCAGTGGAGTTTTGTTCAATCACTTTGTGGATATTCTCTTGATGGTAGCTTCTTCGTTTGCCCACAATGCGCTGGTAAGGCAGGCTTCAGTAATCCAGGCTAGATCAATGCTGGCCCACCTGGATGTAGGAGGCGGTGTGGTCAATTGAAATAGAAATGAAGAAAAGTTTTGATGGCCATGAATTGCTCTTTTTCATGGAATCTGCAACCATGTATCTGAAGGCAGTGGTGTAGAGTGGGTGGGGCTACAGGGGCGGTTGCCCAGGGAGCAAAATTCTTAGCGGCGCAACATTTTAAAATAAAAGTGGAAGGATAATTGCCTTGCCCCAGGCACTGTTAACCCACGCTACGCCGCTGTCTGAAGGTGCTCCTTGCCTTCAATAAAACACTGTTTGTTGCATTGGATAATCTTTGCAATTAATAAACTGACTGTATTTTTCTAGACCATTATTTTCTAGCGCCTGAAAGTGTGGGATTGCAGCTGGACCCTCCTAAACAAATGTGTGTTGGCATAAATACCTTCTTTATTCACAAGGTATGGGGCGCTAAAAGTAAATGTTCCTGTAATGTAGTCAGGATTTTGACATCAACAGCCAAGCAAGCTGGCTTCAAATAATACATTTGCTTTCTCTCACATCAGAGAAGGAGGCTTGAACCCTTTTGATTGCACTGGGCTCCTTTTAGTTTTGGGCTGAGTTCATTCCTGAATAGTTTGCTATTGAGAAATAGCTACAGTACTGTGAGATATTGTGGCTTCTAAAACCTCTTCTCGTGCTGCATACCAGTTCCCACATGGCTAAAAGAATGATTAGAGAAACCACATTTAAAAAAGGTCAACATGGATCCAATTGTTTTTTACAACTATGGTCTTATTGCAATCTTCCAGTGGCTTCTGGGAACGTATGAACAGATACTTGTCTACAAGCAGCAGTTGTTGTCAGAGAACAATCACATGCTAGACTGATCCCAGCCTGACTTCCTGCCCCAGTCATGGAACAGAGATGGCCCTGCGGCTGCTATGGGGTTTTTGGTCAGTCTGCTCATGATGGTCGTCCTAGTTGCTTGTGCTCGTGGATCTGCTGCAGCTTTTAAAACTGTAGACTAATCTGTCCTTCCAGACCACCTTTCTGCGAGAACCAGGGTCTCGAGCACCAGTGCTTCAGCTCATTAATGGCTGAAAGGAGACACGATTGTGAATGGAAGTACAGCAGGGCCAAGGAAAGATATTTTCAAAGCGTATATTTGTGGCTTGGGATACCAATGGATCTCCTCATTCCTTGCTGTATTTCAACACCTACATGCATACATTCATGGGCACCTTTATACTCTTGTACAGATAATATACAGGTGTATCAAAAGTCCATAAGGTTGGTTTCCCTCATTACTGGAGATCTGCAGTAAGCGAAGTTAGACAACTAAAATTGAATGGGGCCAAAATGGAGGTGCTATTTCTGGATTTGCACCACCTCCTTAACAATCTGTCTTCTGTCACAGACTCCTCTGATCTTTTTAACCTTACTCTGCAATTGATCTGGATATGTGGAACCTGAGGGTTCTCCAAGATGATGATCTCAGTATGAATCCTCAGAAGGGTGCTGCCTTTAGAGGGCCTTGTTTTTCATTTGCCTCTGCGCAATATGTCAGGAGCTTCGGAAGGGACATTAGTCCTGTGCTAGTTGTTCCTCTGATGAATAAAAAACATAAGTCACCCTCCTGATATTCCAAGATTGTTGTTACCTGTGAAGATAAGGACCTCTTTTAAGATCCAGGGTATGACCTACAAGTGTCTCTGTGGTAGTTACCATCTAGTTGCACAAGCAGACCTGGCACGATGCACTTGGTCACACACTGCACTCTTCAAACCTTGAGCTTTTAGATGTTCCTCCTCACCACTCTTAGGTTATCTGGTTACATAGAGGCTGAGTCAGGAATACCGAAGACAGAATATCGAAGGGTCACAATATCATGACCGGATATCGAGAGACAACATATTGAAAGGATAATGTTACTTACACAGTAAGCATCTGTTCTTGGCATGTAGAGCTGTAGATTCACATGCTTTGCATACTCCTGCCATCTAGTGTTGGGTCCGGATGTTTGCAAGTTGTTTTTCTTCGAAGAAGTCTTTCCAGTCACGAGGTAAGGTGACTCCTACTTTCGGTGATAGTGCGCATGGGCATCGACTCCATTGTTAGATTGTTTTCCCGCAGAGGGTGAGAATGGAGTTAGTAAGTGTAGAATAGAGATGTCCATGTGTGTGAATGTAATTTGAGAACTACAACAACTACAGGAGACCGGGGAGGCGGGTGGGCGCATGTGAATCTACAGCTTTACATGCCAAGAACAGATGCTTACTGGGTAAGTAACATTATCCGTTCGAGGCATGTGAGCTGTAGATCACATGCTTTGCATAGACTATACAGCAGTATACTCACAAAGCGGTGGCTAACCTGTAGCGGTTGTAGTTGTTTGAAACAGTATTTTTAGTACTGCTTGGCCTACATTTGCCTGTTGTCTCGCTGACACATCTACGCAATAGTGTTTCATGAATGTTTGCGGTGTAGACCATGTTGCTGCCTTACAGATGTCGGCTAGGGGAATATTCCCCAAGAAGGCCATAGTAGCCCCTATTTTGCGAGTGGAATGCGCTCTAGGAGGTATTATTAAAGTTCTTTTTGCTTTGGCATAACATGTTTGGATACATTTTACAATCCATCTTGCAATAACTGATTTAGATATGGGATTGCCTTTGTGTGGTGGAGAAAAAGCAACAAATAGTTGCTTTGTTTTCTGAAATTCTTTGGTTCTTTCTATGTAATATAGTATAGCTCTTCTAACATCAAGTGTGTGTAGAGCTCTCTCTGCTACAGAAATTGAGGAAAGAACACAGGTAACTCAACTGATTGATTGATATGAAAGGCAGAAACTACCTTAGGGAGAAATTTAGGATTGGTTCAAAGAACCACCCTATTTTTGTGAAGTTGAAAGAAAGGCGGCTGAAGTTCACCAACTCTCCTTAGTGAGGTTATTGCTATGAGGAAAGCAACCTTCCATGAGAGGAATTGTAACTGACATTTGTGCATTGGTTCAAAAGGTGGACCCATTAGCCTTGTAAGAACTATGTTTAAGTTCCACTCTGGTGCAGGTGGAACTCTTGGTGGTATCACCCTTTTTAATCCTTCCATGAAGGCTTTAATCACTAGTACCCTGAACAGAGATAAGTGTTGTCTATATTGCAAGTATGCAGCTACTGCTGCTAGGTGTAAACGAATGGATGTGTAAGCCAATCCAAATTGCTGTAAATGCAACAGATAACAAATGATGTTCTGTACAGAAGCATCAGGTGGATTGATATTATTGTTGTTACAATAGATAACAAACCGTTTCCATTTTGCAGCATAACATGCTCTAGTAGTAGGCTTTCTAGCCTCTTTTTTTTTTTTCTTCAACACAGTATTTTCTTGTTGACAGCCAAAGCAAAAGGGATGCCTCACACGGCACCCATAGTACACATATGCAGTAGCAGAGATGGTCATCAACATTTTCAGCGTGATCATGACAATGGTCACACAAGGAACTAGTTACAAAGAGAGATAATAACAAACAAAAAAAAAACAATGAACTGCACCACGTTGCTTCCGTCAAACAGAGAGAATTGTCGCATAAATATGGAAAGTCCATGCCATTTGGAATCACATCTAACAAATATATAGCACATAGTCCAGTGCGCTAAATTCACAGCAGTAAGTCCGTGATGTCAGGCGGGGGGGGAGGAGGCTCCAAATATAGACCTCTATAGTCGGCCCACCTCTTCCAGATCTTATAGTGTTTCTTGGGGCACCCCCTCACTTCAAAGACAGGAATTTCTAGGCCCATACAGAAGTCCAAACCCCATTTCCAGACCCCAAGCAATTCCTCCTTCCAGGCTCTGGCAATGTCTCTTTTTGCCAATGTAAGACCTAAAAATAAAAGGTGACGTTTGTACTTGTTGCCACCCAGGTCCTCTGTAGTGTGGAGCATGGCTAGCTTCAGGGAGGAGGGAACATCCCACCCCAGTACTTCAGACAGACATGTAAATATCCCCCTCCAGAACCTTGAAAATGTAGGGCAGGACCACACAGTGTGTAGGAAGGTACCCTCCAACGACCGCAGAGCAGACAATGTGGAGATGCAATTAGCCTAGCACGCCATAATCTGTGTCTTGTAAAGTAAGCTCTATGGAGATATTTAAACTGAATAAGATGCCGGCGGGCCGCGACAACCTCACTACGTGGGGACTCCAAGGCCTCCACCCAGTCGTCTTCCTCCAAGGGGCCCAAATCTTGCTGCCACGCCTCTCTGAGTTTATGTAGGTGTATTGTTAATGATCGTGTGGTATATTTTTGTGATCTTATGGTCTCCCAATTCCCCCATAAAGACCTTAGCCTCAACAGGGTTGAATTCGGGTATTTCCGTAAGGCGGGATATATAAGGGGTTAAGGTATGCTGGAATTGTAAATAGCGATAGAATTGTGTGCGGGGCATGTCATATTCTGTTTGCAGATCAAGGAAGGACTTGAGGGTACAGCCACGCACAACCGCCCCCACTGTGTCTATTCCTATGGCCCCCCAACCCTGAAAACCAGGCAGTCGTGCCAGGTCTGGCAATTGCCCATTATCGCATAGTGGAGTTTCCCTGGTGAGCCTCCCCCACCAACCCATCTGATGGAGTGCAGATTTCCAGGTACGAAATACCGTGACGGTGGCTGGCGGTAGCTTTTTCAGCAGTGCCGTCGAATTAAGTGCCATGTGCAAGGCAGTATCCCCCAGCAGCCAGCGCTCCACTGCATACGCCGGGTCCCCACGGTCCTCATACCACCATTCATTAAGGACTAGAAGGTGCGAGGCCAGGTAATACCCATAAACGTCCGGGGTAGCCACTCCACCGGTATAGGTGGACTGGAAGCAGGTCCTCAGCGCAACTCGCGATGTACCATTACCCCAGAGAAATCGGGCAAGAATAGCGTTCAGTTGGCGGAACCATGTCTGCTTGATCGGGTATGGGTGGTTCTGCAACTGATATAGAAGGCGGGGGAGGGAAACCATCTTAAAAATAGCTGATCTGCCAAAGAGAGACAGGGGCATATGAGACCATACACGCGTCTGGTCGCTCACCTTCGTCCACAGGGGGGCGAGGTTTTTGGTCCACGTCACAGATTGGGACGCCGAGAGGAAGACACCCAGGTATTTGAAGCCATCGGGGACCACAACGACTTCCTGTGACCAGCTGCCCAGCCGATCTCCACCCCGCAGTGGCCACAGAAATGATTTCCCCCGATTCATGTACAAGCCCGAAGTCTCGCTAAATATTTGCATAATACGAAGGAGGCGTGGGCCAGTCCGGTCAAGGTTGGTAAGAAAAAATAAAACATCATCCGCATACAATGCTATGCGATCAGAAACCCCCGGTGTCCATTCAAACCCGCATATCTGGGCGTCCACTCGAATCCAGGCCGCCAGCGGTTCCATAGCAAGCGCGAAAAGGTACCGGGAGTGGACAACCCTGGCGTGTCCCCCGTCTAATAGGAAAGTGTCTGGAGGCCGAGTCAGCCACCCTAACGGAAGCGGTTATATCTGTGTATAATAGGCGAATGAGCTGCAAGAGTCGGGGGCCTATATTCAGACGACTAAGTAGGGCAAAAAGATAGGTCCAACTGAGGGAGTCCAAGGCTTTATTCATGTCCGCTAGAAGAAGCGCGGCGGGCACCCAAGTTTGGCAACCGCGGCTATAGCATTGTGCGCACGTCTGATGTTATGACGTGTGGCACGACCCGGCATAAAACCTGCCTGGTCTGGATGAACCAGCTCCGTAATGTATGGGACTAAGCGATTGGCAATCACCTTGGCCAAAAGCTTGGCCCCCACATTAAGTAGTGAGATCGGGCGGTAGGACGAGAATTGTTCCGGGGGGCGTCCAGGCTTCAGGAACACAACAATTTCGGCATGCCGCCAGTCAGGGGGGAGACTACCACTCTCTGCAGAAGCCTCAAGAGCCGCCAGGTACGGTTTAAGGAGTTGCGGAAGATGTTTTTGGAAAAATTCACAGGGGAAGCCATTCGGGCCCAGCTCCTTACCCGTTCGCATACTGGTCAGCGCAGTCAGCAGTTCCTCTAGTGACACAGGGACATCTAACATGTCTCGCACCTTGTCGGACAGGGCCTGAGTTGGAAAGTCATCTATAAATTTTTGGACGAGTGCCGCGGAGAGGGCCTCATGGGGGGCATATAGGTCCATGAAGTAAGTAGCGAAGCAATCAGCAATAGCAGACGGGTCTGTCAGGGCGGCTTCACCAGGACCACGTATACACGGGAGCGTCTGAGGGCGCAGTGTCTGTTGACATAGGCGATGCAACAAGGCACTAGACTTGTCTCCCCACTGGTATATCCGGCTACGAGTGGCGAGCCAATACAAACGAGCTTCATCAAGGAGTTCTCTAGCGTACGTCTGTTGTGCAGTTACCAGGTGTCTGCGCACAACACTTCCCTCTGGGCCCCTGCTCGCCCGTTCCAAGTTGAGCAGCTGGGCTTCGAGCCATATTAATTTGTCGCGGCGCTGTCGGCGCCGCGCCGTATAAAAGGCAATATCGGCTCCCCTGAGGATGGGTTTTAATGCCTCCCATAGAATAGCAGGGGAGGCCACCGAGCCCGTATTCAGGGAAAGGTATTCTGTAAGAGATTTATGGATATGTGCTCTATATTCAGCATCTCGGAGCAACCACGGCGACAGTCGCCACCGAAATTGGGAGCGCCTGGGATCTAGGGAGAGAAGAAGGGAAACCGGCGAATGATCCGATAGACCCCGAGGGAGAATATCTGCCGCGAGCAATCTATGAGTGTGCGCCCCGGAGAGAAAAAGGTAATCTTGCCGCGAGAAGGACTCGTGGGTGCCCGAGAAAAATGTGTACGCACAAGCAGTGGGGTGTAAGGTTCTCCACGTGTCAATCCATCCCAAGCTTTGCACCAAGGGTAATAGTTTAGAATCCTGGGTCCCCGGCAAACGAGCCGTGGCACGCCACCTATCCTGTGACGGAGAGAGAACATCGTTCCAGTCTCCGCCCACCAGAGTCAGCCCCGACGGGAGTTCAGTCCAGAGTGCCGTTAACCTTTCCACAAGACCACGACAGGGGGGGGGGTAGATACTACCAAGAACAATGGGTTCACCATAGAGAGTCCCATAGATCACGACAAATCTGCCCTGGGGGTCTGACCACGTCTTATGATGAACGAAAGGGACACATTGGTGTATAAGAATCGCAACCCCCCGGGAGCCTCTAGTAAATCCTGCATGGTAGACATGTGTAAAGCCAAACCTCCCCAAGCAAGGTGTCTTGGTTCCCGCTAAATGAGTCTCCTGGAGAAGGAGAATGCCCGCCCTATGGCGCTTAGCTTGGCGCAGCACCGCTCCTCGCTTGATCTTATCAAGTAGGCCATTTATGTTCCAGCTAAGGACTCGGAGCTCTCTACTCCCGCCCTGATCTAAATCCGGTGACATGACTGACAATAGCGTAGAGGCACAGGAAGAGCGAAGTAAATGGCATTGACAATTCTTAAGTCACACCTGACAGAGAGCATAGTGGCAGTAACGAAAGATAATAACAAAACCCACATAGAATTCCCAACCCCACCCCCACCCCAATACCTCATAAACATAGAAGTATCTGTCGCGGCATGGTCCAGGCCACAACCCCAACAGGGGGTAGCAGCTAGGAGTAGCCAATGGATCCCCTGTGCAAGTCTCCTGCCCATAGAGAAACAGAACAAGAGATGGTCAGAGACTCGCACAACAGTGGAAGCCTGCAAGAAAACTACATCGTACGTGACATAAAGTATACATAGTTACATTCTCGGAGCTATATCGTTCAGGACGCTGAGAGTTCTGATTGATCGTCAGGGAGTCTCTTATTAGATTTGCTGCGAGCCTTGGATCCCTTCCTAGATCGTGATCGATGTCACTGTCTACCACCTTCTCCCGGGGGGCCACGTCCGGGGCCACTAGATGAAGAGTCGAAGTCAATCCTTGGCGGGGTGTGGGGTTTAAGCCGAACCCTCTCCTCAAGCCACTGGAACACCTCCTCTGGGGACTCGAAGAAATGGGTGCGCGATTCATAAATCACCCGTAGGCGGGCCGGGTAGACCAGGGAGTATGGGAGCTTAAGACCCCGAAGGCGAGCCTTAGCCTCCAAGAAGGACTGTCTGCGCTGCTGCACAAGTCTAGTGTAGTCTGGGATGATAAGAATGCGCTGCGAGTCATAGAGGAGAGAGTCCCGCGCCCTTGACTGTTGGAGGATGACATCTCTGTCTCTGTAGTTAAGCAGACGGGCGATGATAGGGCGGGGGCGGGCGCCCGGGGGTGGTTTCTGCAGCAGTGCACGATGAAGGCTTTGTAGCCTCTTTGAGAATATTCATACAGTCTGGTGGTAGTTGTAAATAACCAAATTCTATGACTTCAGGAGCCAAATCGCTAGGTTGAGTTCTTTGGGATTTGGATGTCTGATTGCCCCATGGCTCTGAGTGAGGAGACTGGGTGTGAGATGTAGCTTTTGATGTTGAACCACCGACAGTTCTAACAGGGTGGTGTACCAAGGTTGACAAGCCCATGTGGGGGCTACTAAGATCAGTGTGAGGGATGTTTGTCTGAGCTTCCGAACTAATAATAGAATTAGTGGGAGAGGCGGAAAAGCGTAGGCAAATATCCCCGACCAATTCATCCATAGTGCATTTACCTTTGGATAGATGGTGTGGGAACCTGGAAGCGAAGTTTGGGCATTTTGCGTTGTGTACTGTGGCAAAGAGATCTATCTGTGGAAATCCCCATTGTTGAAAGTAGGGAAGAAGAACTTGGGGATGAAGTTCCCACTCGTGAACTTGCTACCTGTGTCTGCTGAGCTGGTTGGCAATTTGATTGTCTACTCCTGGAAGGTGTTCTGCTAGGAGATACATTCTGTGATGAATTGTCCAATTCCAAATGCTTTGTGCAAGGCGTGTCCCTCCCTGTTTCTGTAGATAGTACATCTCTGTCATGTTGACTGTGCGGACTAGGACAGTTTTGCCTAGAAGGTGAGTGTGAAAAGCTTTGAGTGCTAGGAACACCGCTAGAAGTTCCAGGTAGTTGATGTGGAGACGTTTTTGATTGTCTGACCACAGCCCTTGTACTGTGTAATGTTGGAGATGGGCACCCCAACCGGTTAAAGATGCGTCTGCTGTCAATACAGTCTGTGGAATCGTGTCTATGAAGGGCCGCCCTTTTGATAAGTTTTGAGGGTTCCACCACTGCAGAGAGCGATGGGTGCGGCTAGATTGGTTAATTGACCCTGTGACTGATTCCACTGACGTGCTAGACATTCTTGCAGAGGACGCATGTGAAGCCTTGCGTGAGGTACGATTGCAATGCAGGATGCCATCATTCCCAGCAGTTGCATATAAATTCTGGCTGGTAATGTTTGATTGGGTTGAAATTGTAGTATTGTGGACTGAATATTGTGAATCCTGGCTACATTGGGAGAGGCTAGACCTTTGAGAGTGTTGAGGGAAGCTCCCAGATAAGACTGCACTTGTGCAGGGCACTGGTGAGATTTCTGTGCATTGATTGTGAAACCCAACTGATGAAGTAGGTGTACTGTTGCCTGAGAGTGTAGTTTACAGTTCTGGTAACTGCCCGCTTTGATAAGCCAGTCGTCTAGGTAAGGGAAGACATGGATACATTGTCTCCTGAGATGAGTGGCTACTACTGCAAGACATTTGGTGAACACTCTGGGGACCGTCATGACGCCAAATGGAAGTACCTTGAACTGGTAATGTTTGCCTGCTATCACAAAACTGAGGTATTTGCGATGAGCTGGATGAATTGGAACGTGAAAGTAGGCGTCTTTTAGATCTAGAGTAGACTTGTCAGATAAAACTTTATTCGGCCAATAATGACCATAAAAGCACAATTGCACACCCCAAGAGTATAATAATAAAAACTTATATAATACTTGATAAAAGGGCTAAACCGATAATTCAAGTACAAATTTCCATGTATAAATGACAAAGCCCTAATGTATATTAATTTTAATAAAAAATAAAAACTACTACATGTCAAAACTACTACACCTTCTTATACCTGGATAAAGTGCATTCTGTACAGTACTAACAAATAATTTAAAACAAGTAGAGTAGACATAAAGTCGCCGTGCTGTAAAAGGGGAAGTACTTGTTGAAGAGTCACCATGTGAAAGTGCCCTGACAGTACGTATTTGTTTAACTCTCTGAGATCTTGAATAGGTCTTAATGAGCCGTCCCTATTGGGAATTAGAAAGTAAAGGGAATAAACCCCTGACCCTTGGTACTGAAGTGGTACTGGGGCTATCCCCTTTGAGTAACAGAGATTGCACTTCTTGTTGAAGCAAGTGCTGGTGGTCTGGTGACAATTTGTGATATCGAGGTGGAATGTTTGGAGGGTTGCTGGTAAGCTCCAGGCAATAACCATGTTGGATAATTCCAATCACCCATTTGTCGGTTGTTATTGATTCCCAAATGGGGAGAAGGTCTTGAAGTCTTCCTCCGACAGGTGTGGAATAGTCGGAGGGAAGTGTGGAGAAGTCACTGCTTATTTGGGGAAGGGGAATTGCGGGGTGTGATGTTTTTACCTCTGCCCCTGGGACTATTTCCTCTCTAACCTCCTCTGAAAAATCCTCTTGTAAAAGATGATTGGGAATTATTTTTGTTAGAGGAAGTGTTTTGGTCTGTCCCTGTGGACTAGGACCCTCCCCTGTAAAAGGAGCGCCGAAGGGAACCTCTGTTTGAGGGGAGATTGAAACGCTCCAATCGATTTTGCTACATCGGTGTCTTTTTCATTTTTTCGAGCTCTTGATCAATTTCAGGGCCAAAAAGATGTTTCTTGTCAAAAGGTATGTTGAGAATGGATTGCTGGACTTCAGGTTTGAACCCTGAAATCCGTAACCAGGCATGTCTCCAGAGTAGGATGCTAGTATTCACCTCTCTAGCTGCAGTGTCGGCTGCATCTAGAGCGCATCTAATGGAAGTGTTGGAAATTAGTTTACCTTCTTGAACTAAATCCTGAGCTTTGGCCTTATGCTCATCTGGGAGAAACTAGTATTTGCTCTATTTTGTGCCAGTGGGCCCTATCGTATCTTGCTAGGAGACCTTGGGTGTTACTAATACGCCAATGATTAGCTGGTTGCGCAGCTATACGTTTGCCAGAAGCATCAATCAGTTTTGACTCTTTATCTGGGGGAGGAGCATCCCCAGACGCTTGAGAATTAGCTTGCTTTCGAGCACTGGATACTACTAAAGAGTCAAGTGGTAACTGACCTTTAATGAAAATAGGGTCTTTTGGGGAAGGTTTGTATTTTTTATCTACTCTAGGAGTGAGGATTCAAGCACATACAGGATCTTTAAAGATGTCGTCTGTGTGCCTCAACATACCCTTAAGCATAGGCAGTGTCTGACTTAGACTTATGTGTTCCTAGAGTTTCAAAGAGAAAATCCTCCTCTAAGGACTCTTTATGGAGCTCCACCCCATGGCACTGTGCAGCTCTAGCAATGAGCTCCTGATAGGACAGATTGTCATCAGGTGGAGATGGTCTGGCAGGGTAAACATCTGTGTCTGTATCCTGTGGAAGATCAACAGTATAATCGGTCCAAGGATCTACTAGTAACTGTGTGTCATCATCATCAGTATCATCTGCATCAAGGTGAAGTAGAGGAGACTGATTTTTTTAAATATTTTTATTGACGTTTTGTCATCATGCATAACATTGTACTGTAATTATTAATTGAAATTTTTTTGCAACGTAAAGACGACTTTCCAAAAATTACACATTTGGTCATTTGCTATATATTACAAATTGTTATTGCATCGCGTTTACTACACAGATGGCCTGTAACTTGTGCAATTCCGCTCTTCTCCAATATTCAATTGTACACCCTTGGCAATCACCTGATGGTTCTGACCCGTTATAGTGCATCTATGTTGTCGCCAACAGTGTAACCGCACGTCTTTTTGCCTGTTGATCCCTGGGGCCTACTGTTGGCAGATGGTGTTACCCTGTCACCATCATCTCACTGCAGCAAGCATGCCAAATATACCGCTATTTAACACCATTATTATTAATTTTTCTGTTTTTTGTTTTGTTTATAAAAGGATATAAAGGAACAACAAAGAAAAAAAAAAAACCTCCTCAAACTGTGCATGCAAGTGTTTATAAATTTAACAGGGTTTTCAGCAGGGGGGGATATATCCCAGCCCACTCCTACACAGTAGGATATTTGGCGTCGTGGGAACCCATTGGCCGGACCTCCATATCTATATGCTGCTACGCCTATTATGAGGGTTGGTATTGGATAACAGGGGAATCCGGGGGGGGGTCAGGGAGCCCCCGTCTCAGCCTCTGAAGCATCCCCATCATGACTATTGCCGTGTCTCACCTACCTATCTATTTCAACATCCACCCCATCAAGTCTCTTGAGGACTCACTCTCCTCACCTTCACTGTTAGGGCGGCTCGGGTGGTCCCAGTTGAACAATATGTCCCTCCATGCTTCAGCAATTTGGCGTTGGCGCAATCCCCTCAGTTCTTCCCTACACAGCGATCTGCCCTCCGCAGCAGCCCACTTAGACACCTCTTGTATCCATGTTCTACTCTGTGGTCCCATGGCTAACCTCCAAGTTATCGCTATCCTCCTCCTAGCCAGTACCAGTGACAGGTCAATGAACCTACTCCGCACTTTTCGCTTAGGTGGTCTAGGGTATAGTCCAAGTAGACATGTCTCCACTGAATGCTCAAGCACACGGTTTAATGTAACGTTAATCTTAGCTAACACTGTCAGAATCCCTGCAGCAGCGCGCAGCTCCAGGTCATATGGAGAAAGTCTGCATCAAGAAAGCCACATCTCGGGCAGCTTCTTGGCTCCCCTCCAAAAGCAGCCTGGAGGCGATGGGGAGTCATATATGACATATGCACGTAGTTGAATTGGAGATATTTGAGGCGCGCACTGCGGGAAATCTTTTGGGGGGACTCCAGTATGCCACTCTGAGTCGGTAATCGTCCTGTTCAGGTATCCCTCCCACTTACCCCTCAGCTCCTGAATCGGGGACAGAGATGCCTCAAGGAGGGATGCATAGAACCATTTTATTTGGTGCCCTGCCGTGCCCAAAGTTATCAGTGAGTGGAGAACCAAGTGTGTCTCAGGTTCATCTCTTCCTGTTACCCATAATCTCCCAAATACTCTCTCCAGTGCCTCATATAAGAGGAATTGGCCTGGGGGAAGTCCGCAGCCCTCCACTAGCTCAGCAAAAGGAATCAGGCATTTGTCTAGATTACAAACACCGGTTGTATCTATCCCAGCCTCCTTCCAGGGTGCCAACTGTTCCGCGCTCAAGATCATCTGTGGGTCTCCGTAAGGCAATCCCACCAGTGTCAGTGTCGGGGAATATCTCGGGGTAGGCGGCAATCTTACCATGCATCTTCTCCAGCATTGTAGTGCTGTGGACTGTAACGTTGAGGTATATGGGACCTTCGTGGCCTGGTTTAATAGTTTTGCCAGTAATTGACGCAGGCGATGTCCTGGCTCCTCTAGATAGGTCCCCTCTTGGTTCACCCCCTCCAGCCATTGTGCCACCCACTGCAGTTGTGCAGCTAGTTGATAGAATTCGAAATCTGGCACACCCAGTCCCCCCTCTCCCATGGGGCGCTGCAGGGTTCGTAGTGATACTCTGCGTCTTCCATCCGCCCATATAAGTTCCCGTACCAATGCATTCAATGTCCTGAACCATCCAGCTGGCATCATCACCGGTAGATTGGCGAAGAAGTATAACAAGCGAGGCAGCATAACCATTTTGGTCAGTGACACTCTGGCCATCAATGGGAGCCGCAAAGACCTCTAAAAGGCCACACTGGAGTGGAGGGAACGAAGAGCCCGGCCCAGGTTACCCTCCCTCATGTCGTCTAGTGAATGAAACATCTGGATCCCCAGGTATTTAAACGTGTTAGGGGTCCAATTATAGTCTGCCGGTAGCTCTCCCGGTCAGGGTCCAGCCACTGGAAACAGATGTGTCTTATGGTGGTTAACCCTGAGGCCTGACAGAGACCCAAAAGTCTCCAGCAGCCCGAAGGCAGTTTCTGCTCCCCTCGCAGCATCCCCCAGATATATCAGCAGATCGTCTGCGTATAAGGAAATCACGTATGTTCTACCACTCAGAGTCAATCCTAGCCCCCCCCGGCGAAAGAGCTCAGCAAGTGGCTCCACCGCCAGTGCAAATAGGAGCGGGGACAGGGGGCACCCCTGCCATGTACCACACGATATCTTGTATTGTGCCGAGATAGTCCTGCCCATCCTGACTCATGCCATGGGGAGGGTATACAACAGTTGAATATGTGATGTTACAACGCGATCAAAATGATCGCGGTATGTAACATCGCAGTTTTTACAACGCAAGTCGTTACAACAACTTGCGCTGGAGGGCGCTGGACTTAGGAGTAGTAAGATTTACTATTCCAACACCAGTCTACGTACAGTAGGGAAGGTGTTGGAATAGTAAATCTTACTATTCCTTAGGTTATAGCGCCCTCCAGTGCAAGTCGATGTAACGCTTGCGTTGTAATGGCAGCGTTCTAAATGCATCGCGGTGTAATCACCGCGATGTAAAGGATGTTTCCCCAACAGTTGAACCCCTTTCAGCCAGCCCTCCCCCAACCCCAACTTCTGCATGACCTCGAGCAGATAGTTCCAGTTTACCGTATCAAATGCCTTCTCCAGATCAACAGAGAGGAAGGCAGCTTGCGTCAACTCTCGGGCCTCAGAGTGGTATAGCACCAAGTATAGTCTGCGTAGGTTATACGATGTATTACGGGATGGGATAAACCCATTCTGGTCATGATGGACCAGGTGTCTCATATGTGGGAGCAACCGGGTAGCTAATATCTTGCTTAGTAGCTTAAAATCAATGTTGAGGGGGGCGTGGCCAACTAACATGGCCGATCGGACGTGTTCCTGATCGGCTCCGTCCCAGGCCCCGTTAAAGTCCATAACATAAGGCATAATTGCAGCATCCTGAAGGAGTATTTGAACACCCCTGGACAGAGGGATGCCAAAGATCGCCAAAGGAACCTTGTAGCGTACCTGCGAGGGGAGGAAGCCGCTTTGAAGAGCTGAAGGCGCGCAGCGACCCTACGGAGAAAATGGCGCCGAGCGGCGGACTCCGAGCGGCGCTCTGCCTAGGTCCCCGAGACTCCTGTCGCTGAAGCGGAGGGCCAAACTGGCTCACAACAGCAGGTGAGGGCGCTCCCTGTGCAGCTTGGACACTTCATTGCACCCCAAAGTTACGGCGGAGGTGGCGGGAGGAGACCCTGCTGCGGGACCCCCTAGTCTACAAAATGGCGGGCTCGGCGAGGTGAAGAGGAAACAACCGGCGATGGCACTGACCCCTTAACTGAGGACGCACCGGCTCCTTGAATGCAGGCCACCCATCCCCTTCCCAGCGAGACACCACAAAGAAGCACACTGATAACAGACAGCAATGGGGGCCTGAGACTCCGGTACGCCGCTGCTGACGGAGAGCGAATCCTGGAGGCACCGATCCAATAACCCCCAAACAGCAAGTGCAGCAAAAGGGGGGGGAGATGTGTGTTGGCAGGTGGGATCGCGCGACCAAGAGGCAGATACAGGGTGGGTCGCTCTGGGGCCCCCATCACGGTGAAACTGAGGAGGCCTGTTGCCTGACCCTAACATGGCCGCCAAGCTGGGGAGAGAAATACTCTGAAGAGCAACAACAGCACCTCGTGGGATACTGAGTGGGTACCCCTGCTTGCCCAGCATTGACAGGGCGACCCCAGAGCTATCCTAGGCCAGGGTACACAGTGAGGACGTCGAGGGGACCCACGGGGCAGACTGCATGACAGCAGGGACGAAGACTGGAGAAGACCCCCTACGAGGGAAGAGAGGCGGCCTGGGGCTCTCCTGTAAACTCGGACGCTCCGCACTGGTTCTGCGAGACGGAAGGGGTGGCCTGGAGCTGACCAAGACGCGGATCCCCTTATGCTACCCTAAAAGACCCCCAACAACAAGGTCTCCAACTATTTTGCCACCACAGGGACAGGAGCGGCAGGTGACGAGGCGACATCGTCGACAGGGGCCATGGTGCTAACTAAAGAGGACCTCCTGTCTTCCCTGCGGGAATTTAAAAAGGAACTCCGGACAGAAATCAAGGCTGACATGGATGCCTCCTTTGCGTCATTCCGAGCAGAGATGAGGGAGAAAATGGTATCCATGCAGGCAGATGTGGAGTCTGTGGGCACCCGCATGCTGGACCTTGAGGCAAAACATCAAGAGCTGGCCGATCGCCTCACACCCTTGGAGGAAGGCTCGGCGGATCTGAGTAGCCAACTGCGAGCCACCATGCTTAAATGTGAGGACTTAGAAAATCGCTCTCGACGCGACAACATCCGAGCAAGGGGGCTGGAAGAAGATTGCGAGGGCCCAGACCTGGAGGCGTTCATGGTGGGTTTGTTCTCCTCGGTATTGGGGGAGGACGGGCCTGAGATTCGGCTAGATAGAGTCCTCAGACTGGGGCCGCGCCTTCCGGGGGAGAATCGGAGGCCCCGTGATGTGCTGGCGAAGTTCAGCTCATTCAAGACCAAGGAAATGGTCCTCCAAAAAGCGAGATCTACCGACAAGATCACCTTCCAAAATGCTACATGTGCACTCTATCAAGACGTGGCACAGGCCACGCTCCTAAGGCGCCAGCAGGTCCGCCCGGTTACCGAATTCCTAAGGGAGAAGAGAACCAGATATCGATGGACATATCCCTTTGGAATAGCCTTCCAATGGGATAACAAATATCAACACTGCACTGAGTTCAAAGAAGCTGCGGACCTATTGGGAATCGAGACCTCCTCCTCACACGACAAGACCTCTTCACAAGATATGGAGGGTGAACAATGGCACAGGCGACAGGGCGGGGCCCCGTGGCGGACAATGGGCTCAGGGGGTAAGAAAACCACAGATTGAAGCCAATGCATGGGGAGTCCAATGCTGCATAACACAAGTCCCATAGAGGGCGGAGATATCCCGAACCGCTAGGTCGACATTGGGAGGCCGGATGGGACGAAGGACTTGAATCTACCTTTGGACAACGAAGCAACCCCGAAACGTTAAGTTGACTTTAATGAGGCCGGATGGAGCGAAGGCCTTGCATTTATCTTGACTGAGATAAGCTAGCGACAGGCCTCTTCACTTGGGGGAGCCCTGGAGAGATGGATGGAGCGGAGGACTTGCAAGCCACATCCATGTGAGGGACCCAGGCGCCTAGGTGCCACAAAACGCCATGGACTCAGAGCTTTTTTTTTTTTTAAATTTTTATTTATTGTTTTTTTTCTGTTAAACAGTGAACAAACAACTTTAGTTATACATCTACCATATACAAAGTATAAGTTGTTGCACACATTGATCATATCACAGACGTTGGCGTTCCCCCTTACGAGCCAGTCCACAGCGTATGTATAAGTCTCATATGTTTGTAGAGCATAGTAACCGTCATTTACATCGTTTAATGCAGGACATCAGGGTATTGAGCAATGAGTAGTGATATTGACCACAGTAACGAATCATGTTATAGCAAATAGGCTGGTAGGGGTATTGCGAGGCTCAATGCTGTAGCACCTTTATAATGTCAAGAAGCAGATATGTGTCTTGTGTGGCACACAATGTATATATAATAATTAGTGATGGTCTGTTGCTGCGGAATGGGATTCCGAGACATCGTTCGGGAGGGAGAGGAGGTAGTTCCTGAGAGGGTCCCATATGTCTTTTGGCCGGGAAGCTGGGGGGAGCAATTCTGCATAGGTGCTGAGTTGGTCTTGGCAGTATGTTAAATCAGTAAGCCAGTCCTTAAATTTAGGTGCTCGCCCTCTTCCCCATCTGCAAGCAATTCGTCTTTTGGCCATCAACAGCGCTATGGCCGTGTATCTGCGATAAGGTTTGGCAATGTGTGCAGTGTATCCTAGTAGGGCAGTTAGTGGGGTGCGCTCCAGTGATGTCATGGTCATTAGATCCAGTGCTATGAAAACCTGATCCCAGTATGCTCGCACCCCAGGACATTCCCAGGCCAGGTGTAGAAAGTCTGCTGCGGCAGCGCCGCATCTGTTGCAACAGTCAGTGTCTTGCAGTTTATATCTCTTCATTTTGGCTGGGGTGTAATATAACCTATGCAAAAATTTGAAGTGGATGATGCGAAGCCGAGAGCTAGCTGAAATAGCTTCTGTTTGGAGGCAGCAGTAAGTCCATTGCTGGTCTGTGAGGTCGTATCCTAGCTCCGCGTTCCAGCGTGTGCGGGCGAGGCAAGCTGGCCTCTCTATCATCGTGTATATAGTATGGTACAGTGTGGAGACCATATGTCGCGGGGATGTGGCTTGGAGCAATTGTTGTAAGGGTGCTAACGGGGGAGGTTCTTGGGGAAAGTCCGGGGTGACGGAGCGAATGCCCTGTCGGAGCCTGATGTAAAGGAATACCTCTAGTGATGTTGGTTGAGTATCGTGAAATAGTTGGTCTAGCGCCCGAAACCGCCCATCACGGTACAGGTCGCCCCATGTTTTGACTTGCGTTCGCTCTAAAAACTTGTGGAATCCCCCTTCCTGGAGTAGCTGCATATTCGGGTGGTATGATAATGGAAGCAGTGGAGAATAGAGCATGGGGCAATGCAATAAAGTCTGAATGCGGATCCATGCTTTAGTTGTGCATGTCACCGTAGTTGGTGTCTTATCCCTTGGTGGGGGATTGTTATAAATCACGCCGTTTAGAGGTATTGGGTCAGCCAGCCAGTGTTCCGCTGCTATTTGTGGCATATAGCGGGGGGGATGGAACCAATAATAGGCATAATGCGCTTGGGCACAAGTGTAGTAGAGCTCGAAGTCTGGGACATCAAACCCTCCCTGGGAGTATGGTCTAGTGAGGGTGTTCCATTGCAGTCGCGATTGCTTTCCTCCCCATATTAGCCGAATCATTTCAGTTCGTAATGTTGTGAAAAAAAGTTTTCCCGGGTAGTAAGGAATGTTAAGGAATAAATATAAAAGCCGTGGTAGGATTACCATTTTAATCAAGGAGGCACGACCTGCCAGGGAGAGCGGTAAGGCTATCCATCGGGAGACACATTCGGCGATGTGGGCCAAAGCGACACCATAGTTAGATCTCATGAGTTCCTCCCGGTCTGTGGTTATGCGAATGCCAAGGTATTTCATGTCCGATTGGCACCATTCCAGTGGGAAGTCCAGGGGTGTGGCTGAGCCACGGCAGTAAGGGGAGGATCTGTGACTTACTCCAGTTAACATGGATTCCAGACAGCTTTCCAAATATCAGGAATTCCCTTAAGAGCGGGTTTATGTTTGCTTGCGGGTCTCTAATATAAAGGGTGATATCATCCGCATAAAGCGAAATCAATATCTGGCGTAAGTTGCAGCGCAGTGCTTTATCTTGGTGATGCTGGCGTAGTTTAGCTGCCAATGGCTCGATAGCCAGGGCAAAAAGGAGGGGGGAGATGGGGCATCCCTGACGTGTGCCCCTAGTGATGGGGAATGCTGTAGATAAGTGGCCATTAATGAGGACTTTTGCTGTGGGGAGCCGATAGAGCAGCTGGATCCAGGAAAGGAACAGGGGGGGGAGACCCATCCGGCAGAGTACTCCAAGTAGGTAATCCCACTCAACCGAATCAAACGCCTTAGTGGCGTCCAGGAAGACCGCCGCCAGCGGCAGGTCCGGGTCTACATTATGTAGGACGGAGAAAAAAATGCGGAGATTGTGTGTGGCAGCTCGCCCAGGTATAAAACCCGCCTGATCGGGAAGAACCAGCAGCTCCATGAGCAGGTTTAATCGATTGGCTATGATTTTGGCTAGTATTTTTGTATCGCAGTTTATAAGAGATAGCGGTCTGTAGGAGTCACAGTGGAGCGCGGATTTCCCCGGCTTGAGTAGGGAAGTGATGAGTGCCTCCCTCATGGATGGGGGTAGTGTGCCAGCTTCGAGAGAAGCCTCGTACACCTCTCGCAGGATGGGAGCTAGTAAGTCTATATAGGTTTTATAGAATTCAATAGGGATTCCGTCGAGGCCAGGGGCCTTGCCCGATTTCGTATGCATGATGGCCTCTCGCACCTCATCCAGTTCAAATGGGGCACATAGGAATTCCCGTTGCGAGTCATCAAGCCATGCCAGAGCCACGTCGTGTAAATAACTGTCCAGATCGAGGGTATCCCGTCTGTGGGACGTGTATAGTGTGGAGTAGTGCGTGGAGAACGTCTGGAGTATGTCGGAAGTATCTCTGTGCATAATTGACCCCGGGCCTTCTAACTCCAGGATATATCCGGTGAAGCGAGGTTTTCTTATTATTTCAGCCAGAGCCTTCCCGGGACGTTCCCCCTCTCCGTATCTGCGAGCTACCCAGTATTTTCCTCTATACCTTGCCTCTCGGTCTGCGGTGACTGTGTATTCTGTGAGCTTGTCTCTAAACTCGCGACGTGCTTGTCCGTCCGTGTCTAAGGGGAATCTGGACTCCAACGCCTTGAGCTCAACCTCTAATTTTTTCAGTGTTCCCTGTATGTCTCGTAGGACACCTGCGCTTTTAGAGATGCAGAAGCCCCGCATCGTGACTTTGAAAGCCTCCCAGACAGTTTCGACATTATCGACCGAGCCTTTATTTCTCTGTAGGAATTCTTGTATTTCTTCCCGTAGCTCTTCCTGAAAAACTGCGTCAGTCAATGTAAGAGGAGGGAGCCTCCACAGTCTGCGCGGAACGCCAAAACCCGGGGGTTTGAGTGCTATTCTGACAGGGGCATGGTCGGAATATGTTCTCGCTAGATGCTTAGCCTCGCTCACTGATGGGCCCAGCCCTCTTGTAATCAGGAGATAATCTAAACGGGCCCAGGATGCACATTGTGTAGCGAAATGAGTGCCTTCAGTGTCATGCTGGTGTAATTGGCGCCAAGTGTCTATCAGTTCGTGGGCAGTCAGTATCCCCCGTAGTGCATGGTACGATCTATTGTAATGGTGTGGTGAAGGGTTTGACCTGTCAACAGCGGGGTTCAGCGCGACATTGAAATCTCCACCCCAGATTATATGAGTAGATCCCTTTGCCAGGGTCCTTCCCCAAAGCGTAGTGAAAAAGTCGGGAGAGTCGATGTTAGGCCCATAGCAACTGGTAAGAGTGACAGATTCTGTGCCAAGTGTACCCCATGCAATACAGTATCGTCCCTGTGGGTCGTGTTCAGTCCCAGCTATGGCAAAGGGGGTGTGTTTTTTTACAATGATGGCCGTGCCTCGGGAATATGAGGAGTAAGAAGAGAATACGCGATGATCGGCCCATTTAATCGCAAAGGTGTTTGCAGTTTGGGGGTTGATGTGGGTTTCTTGGAGCATCGCAATGTGGATTTGATGCCTGTCTAAGTATGCTAGTATTTGTCGGCGTTTCCGTGGGTCTCCTAGTCCCCTGACGTTCCAAGTAAGTATGTGTATATTGAGGGTAGAAGTTATATTAGCCATGTGCTACGACTGGCCATGGGTGTTGAACATATGAGTAAGGTTTGGTGATATGGCAGATAGAGGAATACACAACGTTGCGTCTGTTTGTTTCGTGTGTTGTGTGCTTTATATGCGAATTTCAGTAACAGCCCCCGTCCCTCCCCTCCCACTGAAACATCCCAAACATGCCAGTACTATGTCCCACCCTCCTCCCAGTTTACCCGCAACTTCAAGAAAACAATTTGCGTGCTAATTCGCAGCACAGTTTAAAGGGGGAGTGCCCGCTGGGGGGATCTCCTAGGTGGAAGCACGCTCACACCTCGCTCTCAGAGAGCTAGTGGGATGTAGTAACCAGGCTCAGAGAGCGCGTAGGCGCTCGGTGTTGAGCATCTCAGTGTCCCATTAAGTCACTTATCTGGTGTGTAATGTTTGGTGACCTTCACAGGTGGAGGTAATCGTCCGGTCGTGCCGTGAACATCGTCGTGAAGGGGCCGTGGAGTTTATGAAATATGTTCATGACGAGGCGGCGAGGGTTGGCTATTTTGCATCTGGGGATCTCGACCTTGGTGATGCATGTGGAGAAACTGCCGCATTGTTGGTACGCTTGAGGTTTTTCAGAAACTCGTCTACTTGATGCGGTTTTGTGAAGAAAGTTTGCCTGCCTTGGTGCGTGACCCTGAGGCGTGCTGGGTATAAAAGGACGTAATCAATTTGGGCCGCACGTAGTTTTTGTTTTGCCGGTAGGAACTTGCGCCTCTCCTCCTGGACGGTGGCCGTAAAATCCGGGTAGATGGCGAAGCTGTTCCCTTCGTAGTTCAGCTGGTGTTTCTCTCGGGCTGCCTTAAGGGCGACATCTCTGTCTCGGTAATTGAGAAGTCGGGTGATAATAGGCCGTGGTGTGCCTCCCAGGGGCGGTCGGGGCCCTAGGGTCCTATGTGCCCGTTCGACAATGAATTGGGGTGAGAAGGACTCGGCGCCCAGCGTGCCGCACAGCAGCTTCTCTACGTACTCCTCCATCTTCCCAGTATTTGTGCTTTCGGGAATACCAAGAATTCGGATATTGTTTCTTCGGCTGCGCGCCTCCAAATCTTCATTTTTGGAGGCAATGATTTTCAAAAGTTTGTCCATTTGCGACACAGTAGTTTGGAGTTGAGCCGTGCAGTCTTCGGTGTTTGAGATGCGTTGTTCTGCGTCCGTGATGCGTTCCTCGTGCCCATCTAGTTTGTGAACTATTGTATCTAGGCGACTGTGCATGGTATCCATTTTGTCAGCCAGGGAGGTGAGGCTTTGGCGCATCTCTAGCAGCAGGGTTTTCACGTCGTCATCTGGATTGGGAAGCGGCCCGCTCACATGGTCGCCACCTGCTGCGCCCACCTCGTCCTGTTGTACACGGGTGGCCCTCTTGTTTTCGAAAGTCAGCCGTGGCTGTCTTATATCTGTTTTTCCCATATTTGTTTAGGTAAGGTCTCCTAGAATAATAATCAATGTATTGCAAGGTATAGACGGTCGTAGCCGGTGTCCTGAGGTAGGTACGTCTGCCCTCCGCAGTTTCCCGTCACCTGGGAGGGGTGGTTTGATGTGCTGTCCTGGCTACGTAACCACCACGGGACACTCGGTCAGGCAGGGTGCAGGGCTGAGCAGCCGTCCACAGTCAGTGCGGCTTAGTGCTTATTAGGCTAGAGTACTGTGATTGCAGTGCTTCCTTTTGACGAATTGTAGAGTGACCTCCTCTGCAGTTAATGCGCCCTAATCGCGTTGAGCCAGTTTGCTCCTGACATGGGGCGAGTGCTTACTGTGTGGGCCACGCACCATCGCATTCAATAGTGCAGGCAGTGCAGGGGTTCCGACGCCTCTTCGCCTCTCCCTCCCTGCAGCGCGCCCGCTGATGTTTCGTGTGGATAGCGCCCCGAAACGACAGGCAAGTAAAATATTTGCAGCTCCGGCAGTTCCTGGGAGAGGCAGGGTTTTCAGCTTAGCATTCAGTCCAGCGGCACCGCAGGCAGTAAGGGTCGGCGTGTTGGGGCTCGTCAATGCACTGGGGTCAGCAGTCTAGTTGTTCTTGGCTGCGACTTTCGTGTTATGTCTCCCACTGGGCCGTGCATGCAGGTCAGCAAATTTCTCCACAGGCAGTGCGTGGAACGCCGGCACATCAGCAACAGGCACTGGTCAGTATCAGCGCTTCATCGGAGGGGCAGGATGATTGCGGTGTCTGGCCGTGTGAACTCAACCTCGGCTTACAGGTCCAGTGAAGGAGCAGCTGGTAGAGAGTGCTCTGCGCCGCAGTTGTATGTTTGTTTTTAAAAAAAAAATTATTCGAACCCTTGTTTGTGCGCACTAGCGCCTGTGTCCGGCCCCAGCTCCAGGCTTGGTGTTCGCCAATGGGGAATTTAGTGGTAGCGGCCCGACAAGCGATGACGCTGGATTATACTCCTGCGGCTGTGTGTTAGCAAAGTGGTGCCATCTCGGTGTTTACATTCAGATAAGGAGGGAGGCCAGCGCACTCACTGTGATCGACAGC
Source organism: Calotriton arnoldi (assembly GCA_963921515.1). NCBI lineage: Eukaryota > Metazoa > Chordata > Amphibia > Caudata > Salamandridae > Calotriton > Calotriton arnoldi. The sequence continues at coordinate 329,115 of CAWUFW010009175.1, forward strand.
AGGGCCACCCGAGCAATCAGTCCGGTGGTGTCGCAGGCAGTGAAGATCAGCGTATAGGGGATCATCTTTGTTCCAGGGTCAGCGGTCTAGTTGTTCGCGGCCTAGCCGCTTCGTAGGCACCGCGGCTCTCGTAATATGCCGCCCGCTGGGCAGTGCATGCAAGTCCGTAGCGTTCTCTCCAGGCAGTACACTGGGCTCAGGTATACCAGCAACAGGCTCCGAACCGTGACAGCGTGTCGCCGGAGGAGCAGGATGTTTGCGGCGCTTGGTTGTCTTGCAGGTCCAGCGATGGAGCGGCTGGTAAGCGTTGGCAGCCAGGGGGATCGGGTGCCCAGCACTGTGATTGTGTCGCGCTTGGGGTGTTAGCTTTTTTTTTTTTTTCCCCTGCGGTGATATTGAGTGCAGATATGGAGGGAGGTCAGCGCACTCACCGCGATCGACAGTAGGGTCCGGGGTTGTAATCTGGCCTGGCGTGTGGCCCAGTCGCCTCGTGGGCGCCGCGTTTCTTGGGTAGGTCACTCTGCCGGGCAGCAGTCTCCAGCCAGGAAGTCCTCTATCGTGCCGTTTGCACTGCAAGGCTGTATTGGCGGCTTGTGACACTCAGCACGCTTCAAACCTACTCCATCGATGCCGTAGGGCTTAGCCACCAAAATACTATGCTTTGTGGTCGAGTATGACCATTAGGGCAGGATCTTTGAGCGGATCAGTGCGCCGAGCTGCGGGAGCCTCACTCCAGTGTGGCCATCTTGCTCGTGCGCCACCTAGCGCCCCCCATGGACTCAGAGCTTGACACTAGGGCCACATGAGAGCACTTAGCCTGCTGCGAGTGGTTGTGGGGACTGCCCTGTCTCCACTGCGGTAAGGGGTTTCCAATTGGAGGGTGGTGGAAGCGGAGGACTTGCAGTCTCCTGGTCGTAGGAGGTGCCGACGGGACTTTTTGCTATGAATACCTACTGCAGGGGTCTTAGACCATATGTTGACTGCTGATTTGATGTATTCTGTCACCAAGCATATGCCTTGATTTCTGCTAATATAGGGGCTTGGGGAACGGGAATGGTAACGTTCCTTGAGTGCATCTTGGTAAGGGGATTCCCCTCTGGGAGGGGGATTCTCCACACTCGTTTTTATTGTTTGTTCTGGTTAGTTAATTTAGTTAGATGTCATGGTGCCCTTTTTATATTGTTTATGGGCTGGGGGGGGAGGTGGGGGGTTCAGATGCTACATTTAGGCAGAGACCCTCGTCAGGAGGGCAAAATCCTATCCAGACACTAATGGCGGTCAGGACTATAACCTGGAATGCCCGGGGTTTGAACTCCCCTAATAAGCGCCATCGCTTTTGGAAATACCTGCTTGATCACAATGTCCAAGTGGCGGCTCTTCAAGAGACGCACCTCAAAAAATCAGAGGAACATCGGCTGCGCCATAAAGCTTATCCCCTCATATTTAGATCATCACACTCCTCAAAACAAAACGGGGTGGCGCTGATGTTTCATACAGGGATCCCGTTCCAAGCACAGGACACCAAAATGGACAAATACGGGAGATTCGTTATGGTACGGGGGGAACTTAGGGGCCGACAATGCACATTTGCAGTCATCTATGCACCAAACACGGGCCAGCAGGACTTCATTCTCTCCTTCCTTATGACTTTGGAGAATTTTGCACAAGGGGATATTCTGCTCTTGGGAGACTTCAATCTTGTCTGGGACCGGGGGATGGACTCGACACACCCACAGAGAGCACCGGGAGGGGTTTTCGGTATGGCGCTTAATCACAGCTCCAACTCTTGGGGTTGGTGGACGTGTGGAGAGATACCCACCCCACGGTCCGTGACTATTCTTTTTTCTCCCACAGAACCTACTCCCGCATTGACCATATTTTCATGAGCCTGTCCCTGCTCCCAGCGGTGCTGCAAACACACTTTCATCCGATTTGCCTGTCAGACCATGCCCCCCTAGAGATGACGCTCACTTGGCCGAATCTGCGTCCAAAGCATGCACGTTGGTATTTCCCCAACTTCCTCTGCAGGGATAGACTTCTCCGTGACGACCTCAGGAAAACTATTAAGGAATTCCTCGAACAGAACGACCCGGAGGCTACTTCTCATGCAGTCACCTGGGACGCCCTCAAAGCAGTAGTCCGAGGTAAATGCATTGAGTTGGCCACTACCTTGAGATCACAGCAATGCGAGGAACGCCTCAAGTTAGAACAGGACTTGGTGTCCGCAGAGCAGGTCCACAAAGCCAGCCCCTCGGTCCAGACCATGCGGAAAGTAACGGCCCTTAAAGGGAAACTTCAGGCCATCTATACCAATAGAGCGGAAAAAAACATCTTACGCCTACAGACCAGGGGGTATGATGGAGGGAACAAAGTGGGGTCCCTGCTAGCACGTCAACTACGGGCCAAACAGGAAAGGGAATATATCAAACTTATTATAGATGAAGAGGGCATCTCCCACAAGACAGAGGAGGGGAAGGCGCAGGCCTTTGAGAAATTTTACCGAACTCTTTACACCTCGGAACTCCCAGAGACGCAAGACCAAACGGGGTATCTAGATTCCTTGACCCTCCCTCAAGTCGCGGCTAGTTCCAATGAAGACTTGACGAAACCCATAACCATTGAGGAGGTGCAGAAGGCGATTGACTCACTTAAACTCCAGAAAGCGCCAGGGCCGGACGGCTTTTCAGCGCATTTCTATCGCACCTTCGCGCCGGAGTTGGCCCCCTTCTTAACTCTCCTATTTAACGTCATTGCTTCTACGCAACAAGTCACCCCCTCCATGGGTGAGGCAATTGTGGCAGTGATTCCTAAGCCAGGTAAGGACCACACGACCTGCTCTTCTTATCGCCCGATAGCTCTTCTGAACCTAGATGCTAAGATTTACTCCAAAATCCTGGCCACCCGTCTTGAATCACTACTTCCCGGGCTTATAGACCCGGATCAATCGGGATTTATTAAGGGTCGACAGACCCACGATAATTTGCATCGCATCATCCATTTAATTGAAACGGCCCAGAAGAAAAACATTCCAGCAGCGCTTCTCTCGCTAGATGCGGAGAAAGCATTTGACCGCGTGGAATGGACCTTTTTATTTAGAGTGCTTCAGCGCTTTGGCTTTAACGAGACCTTTATAGGGATGATTCGCGCCAATTATCACTCTCCTAGGACCAGGGTCCTGGTCAATGGAGTTGCTTCTCTCCCCTTCGGCCTGGCCCGCGGGACGAGACAAGGATGCCCATTATCCCGCCTCCTTTTCGCCTTGAGCATAGAACTCCTGCCCCACAGAATCAGGGGGAATCCGGACATACGGGGGATACGTTTCGGCTCAGACGATCATAAGATTTCGCTTTTTGCCGATGACGTGCTTCTCCCAGTCTCATAACCTCTGATCTCCCTACCGGCTATTCAAGAAGAGCTTGTGATGTTTGAACGGGTTGCGGGATTTAAGGTTAATCTGGCTAAGTCCTTCTTACTGAATCTAACCTTACCCAAAGAAGTGTGGCGGCGGGTGGAAGGCGCGTCACCTTTTTGCTGTACCACTAAAGAGATCACCTATTTAGGAGTTAAGATCACCCCCAGTATACGAGATCTATATAAAACTAACTTCCCCCCCCTTATCCGCCGACTGAAAACTGATCTGGGTAAAAGGAGTGTGGCATACATCACCTGGCTGGGCCGGATTAATGCCATCAAGATGAATGTACTCCCTCGCTTGCTCTACCTCTTTCAGGGGTTGCCTATTCCAGTGGAGGAAGGTCTCTTTAGGGAGCTACGACACATGCTTACCAAATTTATCTGGCAGGGGAAGAGGGCGCACCTGCCCTACAGCCTGCTCACGCGACCGCGCAAAGAGGGTGGCCTGGCGTTACCGAACTTTCAAGCATATTACCGAGCGGCTCAACTACGGGTGATCACGGAACGGTCGCTGCGGGCCTCAGAGAAGCATTGGCTTCATATAGACAGACAGATAACGGGGCGCACCATCTGGGATCTTTTATGGAAGCCAAAACAGGATAGACCACTCAACGCTTACATTAGCACGCCCACTTCCACCACCTTAAGGGTTTGGGATGTCCTCAATAAGAGGTTACGCCTTACGACCTTCCCTTCCCCCTACACACCTATACATTTTAATGCTGCGTTCCCCCCTGCATTACATGAGGGACCCTTTGAGGCTTGGAGAGAGGGAGGGTGTCACATGATTTCCCATCTATTTGACAACGGTGAGTTCCTCACCTTCCAAGAATGCAAAACTCAATTTGCACTGACTGACAAAGAAGAATACTACTACTTGCAGCTGAAGCATTGGGTACAGCAGCCCCTGGTGAGGCTGGCCGCCACCAGGGAGCGGCTCCCCATTGAGAAGTTTGCCCAGTCTGGGTCCACCTCCAAGGCATGCATCTCCTTCTTATATGCTCTCCTACAGGCTCAGAGTCCCAGATCAACCCAGCGTTTTAAACGCTTCTGGGATGCACTTTTGGATTCCCCCTTGGAGGACAAGCAATGGGAACATGTAAGTAGGGACATAGTGAAATACAATCGCTCCATGTTCCTAAGGGAGGCACACTATAAGATTATGTATGATTGGTACCTATACCCTCAGAAGCTTCATAAGATTTTCCCCACCGCGTCGGATAGGTGCTGGCGGGGTTGTGGTCTGTTAGGCGACTTCCGACACATCTGGTGGGACTGTCCCTCCATACAACCTTTCTGGAATGAAATTCTGTCCCAAATTAAACTTATCCTAGGCTATCCTATTCCCAGCTCTCTGGAACATACGTTGCTGGGGGTGCGAGAGCCTTCATTGAAACGCCAAACACAGAGTGATAGGTCTGTTATGTGGCTTTGTTTGGGGGCAGCCAAAATGGCAGTTGCTGCTGCGTGGAAAAAACAGGAGGCACCATCTTTAACTCAATGGCATGCGAGGTTGTGGAGGGCGCTGGCGTTGGAGCGCATGGCCGACATAGTGGACGACGCCAGAAAAGGCTTCGACTATGTTTGGTCTCCGTTGGTGAGCTACCTTTTGGAGGGGCTTCCCTTGATGGCCTGCGCCCCACGGCTGAGAACCCTCAACCTGTTCCATATCTAACCACACCGCAGCTATGGGGGCACCGCGCAGTGCAAAGGTCACCTGAGTAGAAGGCCCAGTAACCCCACCCCCGTGATCACCTTATTTTCATTTGCACCATGACATCACAGTTTTGTTCGTTTTTTAGAGATATTTAAGTTTCCTTTTCATGTTACTCTCTAGGGAGGGTAGATTGACGCTTATAAGCGGTGGACTGAATGCAACATGTTATGATTATGCTGATTTCTAAAGTTTCTTCGCCACAGACCTCGTGACGCAGCTGTAACCTACATGTGAGATCTGTAACTCTGGGCTGATTTTTTTAAACACTGTTGCATATGTAATGCTTTATGTTTCAATCTCAAAGGAAAATTCTAATAAAAAGAATTTGAAATAAAATCAATGTTGAGCATGGACAGGGGCTGAAAGTCCCTCACTCCTGCATCCTGATCTTTGGTCTTAGGTAGCGGGATCACCAGCGTAGATCGCGTAGAGGATGGCAGGCATCCTAATCTGAGCACCTTGTTGTACATGGTCACTAGGCGAGGCGCCAAACTATCACTGTATTTCGCATAGAACTCGGCAAGTAGGCCATCGGGACCCGGTGTTTTCCCATTTGCCATCAGTTATAGCCCCCTTAATCTCCTGCAGAGTCACTGGGCCATCCAGTTCATCTGCAGTCTCGTCCTCAACCACCCGAAGGTCTAGCAGTCCATAAAGGCGTCGGGTTCTGCCCGAGAAGCACCCTGCGGGGCAGTATACAGCTTCTCATAATAGTCCTGAAATATTGCATTAATCTTATCAGGATCGTATTCTATCATGCCCACATCTGATTTAATTCGGGTTATGGGGAACCTTGGGATTCAGGTCTAACAAGCCATGCCAATAAACGGCCGGCCTTCCCTTCTTCATTCTGCACTTTGTCCATGTATGCCCTATAGTCATGAGATCGGAGCCGTTCCAAGGCTTTGTCGTATTTTTCCCGGGTGGTCCTTAACTGAGTGTGTGCCCGAGTCTCTGGCCCCTGTATGTTATCCAGTGTATGCATCTCTCTTTCCAAGTCTAGGAGTTCTCTGTGTAGCTCCCTCTGCACACCAACTGACTGTCCCATGCAGTGCCCTCTCACCACCACCTTGAATGCTTCCCAATCTGTCAATCCCGAAGTAGCCGTGCCTGAGTTCTCGGCAAAGTATGTGTCTGTTGTGGTGCACAATGTTTCTGCAAACAGAGTATTCTCTAGCGTCACTGGAGTAAGCCTCCATGTAGGTATTGGAGGCCTCTGCCCTCGGGGTTGGTATGACAGCAACAAGGGGCTGTGGTCCGAGAAAGTCCGACCTAGGTATTCTGCATGTCTAATAGCGGTACCTATTGCCGGGGAGCACCAGAATGCATCCAATCTTGTATGGAGGTGGTATATGGGGGAGTAAAATGAATATTCCCTATCTCTACCGTGTTGCAGCTGCCATATGTCTACTAGTTCCCAGTGTGCCATCCACTCCTTTAACCCCGCCGCTATCTTGTGTGCCCGAGATCCCGGAAGGGGGGTTGAGACATGTCCAATTGTACATCTGCATTACAATTAAAATCCCCCCCTAGTACTACCTGCCCCATCTTAATGTCAGCTAGGTGAGCAGAAAGGGAAGACAAATAAGGGATCTGATCCTGGTTGGGGGCATAACAGCAGCCCAGAGTGATCTCCTGGCCTAGCAGGTGCCCCGCTAGCAGTACATATCTTCCCTCCTTGTCAATCAGCGTACGTGTTGCCTCAAAAGGAACCCCCGGTCGGACCCATATCAACTCCCCCCGGGCATATGCTGAAAACGTGGTGGCAAAAATCTGTTCTCTCCATCTCCGTCTAAGATTCCCCAACTCCCCCTATGTGAGATGCGTTTCCTGTAACAACGCTATTTGCACTCCGCGAAGTTTCAGATAACTGTGTATGATGTGGAGTTTGGACATGGATCCCATCCCCCTGATATTCCATGTAAGTAATTTTAGGTCTTGGTGTGGAACTGCCATCTCAAATAGGTCCGGACTCCCTTCCCACTGGGATCACCCACCCCCGCCACCCCCCGCATGATTGAAGCAAAGCGTTCTCACATGCATGAGGAAGAAAACAAAACCAACACAACAAATCTCAACTGACAACTCCCCAGCCCCAGGGCATCTTGGCAACGGCCATCTGCCCAAACTTGAAGTATCCTGTAATGCAAAACATCGAAGGCCCAAACCAGTCTCGGTGCGAGCCTTCAGGGGCGTCGCGTACTCACAAAATTACATGCTGGTTGAGTTCAGCAAGTCTGTAAACTATGGTGTAACGTGTGGCATCGTCGCCCGCACCGGCCCAGATTTGCGACCAGCCTGGGTGGATTGTCTCCCATTATATAATGTCATCTGCCGTGTGCGGTGTCACGTCAGGGAGTTCCAAGCTCTTCCTGCCAGATGTATCCGAATCGGAGCCCTCTGTCCCTTTCATGGATCCGGACCCCGCCTCAGATGGGGCAATTTCCGCAACTGCCCGTAGCGCCGCCGTCTCTCGTTCTGTCTGCGAGGAATTTGTTTTTTTTGCCTCGATTCCCTGACTGTCTGTGGGAGCGGTTCCTGGGGCCCCAGCTCCTCCCCGCTCGCCTGGGTTTTGGTCGCGCCCCGGTTGTCTCCGTTCTGTAAGCTTCTATGCAGTCCCAAGCCATTTTGGGGTCTTCGCAGAAGTGGGTTTTGCCGTCCACAACAATGCGGAGCTTGGCTGGGAACATAAGGGAGTACTGGATGCCCTCCTCTCTAAGTGCCTTCTTAACTTCCAGATATGAGGCACGTTTCCGTTGGACTTCCAGGGTGTAATCAGGGAACAGCGAGACCTTGGAGTTATTTACTACAAAGGGGCATCTGTGCGGGCCTTCTGTAGGATGATGTCTCTATCCCTATAATGTAGTAATCTGGCCACCACTGGGCGTGGAGGGCGGCCCGGTGCCAGCGAGCGGGCCGGCACTCAATGTGCTCTCTCCTGTGTGTAGAACTGTGTCAGTGCACCTGGACACACCACTTCTTTAAGCCAAGGTTCTAGATATGCTACCATATTTCCACTTTTGATTCCCTCAAGTAAGCCAAGGATTCGTACATTATTTCGGCGGCTGCACCCTTCACCATATTCCGCTCGGCACTCCAGGGTCCGGACCCTGTTAGTGAGTTCCTCCACATGTTGCGAGAGGGTTTTGTGTGCAGGTGATAATTCCTCAAGGCCTAGTTCCACCACTTTCACCCGCTCATTAAGTTTTTGGTGTTCCGCACGCAGGAGCCTGAGGCCCACCGACACTGTGCTAATGTCTTGGTGGAGTGTGGCTTTCATATCAGAGATGGCCTCCAAGATTTTAGACAATTGTTGTTGAATAGGGTCCGAGGCAGGCTGGGGCTCAGGGCTGCCCCGTGCCTGCTCTCGCTGATCCTCCTCCTGTTCCAGGGTTGCTCCAGCATGTTTCCCCCGGTGTTTACACATCTCCGCAGTCGTCGACGCGTCCTGTACGTCCGCGGCTTCCAGCCAGTACCGTTCACAGCCGCACCCACCAGAACCAAATTTCTTGTACTTTAGACTACTGGCCCCACGTTGACTAGCCTAGAGAACCCCCGCACTAGGGGTGAAGGGGGAGGGAGGGGCCCCTCAGCCCCCCAGAAGCCACACGTCTGTATGCTCAGTCTAGTCGTGACTGGGTCTCATGGCTGCTTAAGAGGTCTCTGTTCCACTCAGGACATCCACACACTGATGGCAGCCCTCACCCACCCTACGAGCACGCCGCTCCAGTGGACCAGTGGGTGAACTATTCCTGGCAGGCCCTACCGCCTTCTTTCAGGTACCCAGGGGGCGGTGGTCTGGTCAGCACGCCACACTCCAGGCGATGGGCCCCCCAAATCACAAGTTGACACACTCACGGCCTCCAGTCTGATGCACAGTCACTCTGCCCACCGGGCCTTTCCGGTGTTCTGCACCGCATTTCAACTGCAGCTCCAGGTCGCGGGTGGGGCCCCCAATCAATCCACTCAGGGCCCTCCGCTCCCTATGCCTTACTTTTACATTTCTTCCTCCGTAGGGCCCCAGATGGCACCAGAATGCAGAATTCACTGACAGAACGTGACCGCTGGCCTACACAGCGCCTCCGCAGTGCTGCTTCCACTCTATGAAGCAGCTCCAGGCCTAATCAATCACATCCGGCTCTTGATTTTAATGCCCAAGCTCAGCCCTTATTCCGGGCCCCTCGCCTCACGGCAGGCCCGACTCCAGGCTTCGGCTCTGCTCCGTTCCTTCCGCGATCTCCTCCACGTATTACTGAGGATACCTAAGGCTATGAGGTAACCCCTAATGTGTCAGTCACTCCGTTGGGGGTACCCTCGTCGCGGGCGTAGCCGTTCCCCAGCGCCTCCCTAGGCTGACTAGAGGGGCCCTGCCCTGCTTCATTCCACCCCGGGGCACCAGGAGAGGCGGTCCAGCCCGCTCCCCACTCCCCACTCCTCCGGTGGGGGGCACCTCAGTCTTCACGGCTGCACTCACCGCTTCCTGACATCCAAAGAGCGTCTCCGACGTCCGGCCCAGTCAGCGCTCCGCACCTGCGTGCAGGCCTCTCTGCTTCCGCGGACGCCTCTCATGCCGGCAATTCTTCGCTCAGCTCTCGGCAACTCGGGCAGCCCGCCCTCCGGCCTCGGACCAGTTCAAGCTCTCGGCGGCTCTGCATCTTTCGTAGTGGGCTACCCAAGGGTCTCCAGCCCCGCCCAGCACACGAGGCTGAGGCCCAGGACCCGGCCTGTCTCCGCGACCTCTCACGGAGCTCCAGACACCTCTGGGGCATCTCCGTTCCGCTTCCGGCCCCAGCACACCTGCCTCCGGTGGCCAGTCCCACCACTACGGGTTGCCCAGGCTGGTCTATACCCGGCTGTTTTGAGGATAAATGACGGGCCGGCGCGGAGCTCATCGCTCACGCGTCCGCCATCTTCGGCTGGTATGCCACGCCCCCCCAGGTAGAGGAGACTGATGAGGTGTGATTTGTAAAGGATCAAGCTGTGGTGGAGAGGGAGGAGGAGGAGATGGTAGTGTGTGGAAAGGACTAGTATCCACATTTTTCCTCTTCAATGGAATCTTATAAGAGCTGTCGTCATCAGGAAGCTTGTGCTTGGATTTCGGTTTAGCGTGAATATGCCCTGTGTCAGGATTAATATAAAGTTTCTTCTGTTTCAGATCCGACATAGGTGGTATAACGTCCATGTTTGGATCCGGTTGCGTTACGGGCTTTCGGAGCCGAGTTGGAATGTCCTTTCGGCGCTGGAGATTTCGGCTCCCAGGAATGTTTCTTTGGTTTCGTGACGAAGGTTTTGGCTCTGAGCTGATTTTGTGCACAGAGCCCAAAGGTTTTAGCTCGTAAGTGGGTTTTGGCCGACTCGGTCCCGAGCCGGAAGGCTTGTCAGAGTGTTTCGGTGCTGAGCTGGAAGGTGGAGCGTCAGAAACCTATTCTCGGTGCCGACCTTACCTGGAGGCAGAGATGGTTCCGAAGCTTTAGATTTTGTAGGGATGGTGGGTGGGGGGGAAGAGGTCTTCTGTACTCACGTCCCCTTGTCCATGCGGCACATCGTCGTCATCGAGGACAATCTGCAACTCTGATACGGAGTCCGACACCGCTGAAGCCTGTTCTTCTTCGGCCGCTGAGACCTCCTCTTGCTCAGAGTCTGCGCCGAAGAGATCCGGTGTGTCATCTAACTGCTGCCGCTGCATCTCTCGACGTCGAGCCCGATGATCGCAGAGAGTTTTCTTCGATCTGAAGGATCGGCACGCGTCGCAGTCTTGTTCTTTGTGCTCTGGGGACAAGCACAAGTTACACACCTGATGTAAGTCCGTACGCGGATACTTCGCGTGGCACAGCGGGCAGAATTTGAATTGAGTCCGTTCCATCGACAAGGAGCCGGACCGACGCAGATAGGGCGGAAGGCCGCCCGCGAATTTTCCAATCGAAATGGAGATTTCTTGATGATTGAGTCAAACCGCGGAAAAAAGGAAACGCGTTCGAAAACAATACCGTCGAGGGTAGAGTGGATTGTGCACCGAGCGGAACTAGAGGAACGATTCCGAAGCAGAGCGCTGCAATACACGTCCGAACCCGATGGCGGAAAAAAACAATCTAACAATGGAGTTGATGCCCATGCGCACTATCACAGAAAAGAGGAGTCACCTTACCTCATGACTGGAAAGACTTCTTCGAAGAAAAACAACTTGCAAACACCGGGACCCAACACTAGATGGCAGGGGTATGCAAAGCATGTGATCAACAGCTCACATGCCTCAAACAGTAAGTTCGTATAGTCTCTCTTTACCTAACTCCACCTATACATACCTTGGTGTTATATACATCTTCAAGTTAGCTAGATATGGAGTTAAGAATAATAAATCCATACCTCTCTTTGTGCATTTCAATAATTTGTGCCTCAGTGTTCTTGGTCTCAATATTGTGACCCTTGGATATTCTGTCTTCGATATGCCTTACCACAATTGTTGTATGGACTAAAGTTTATGTGTCTTTGGCTCCTTACTGCAGAATAGGCTTCTTTCACTATTTCAGCCTCTCTTTCACTTTTGATCAGGATGACTTTAAAAGCTGCTTTTCTTTCCATGTAGAGGCCTGTCACTAAGCCCACTCTCCAAGAATCTCTCTCTAAATTGGTAGTCTACCTGCTCAGGTAAATGGACTCAATGGCAAAGAGGTCAAGTATGTCTGATATACTGGACCAAGAGCATCTGGGCTAGGAGCTGGCAATCTCCTGCCAGCACCACTTCAACCTAATGCTGTCTTCAGTCCTATGCAAAGATACTTTCTTGGATGCTGCAAGTGAGAAGCTGAGAGCTAGGGAGATGGTCCAGATCCTTTAGCCACCAGTGGCAGTTTCCCAAGGCTGAAAGACTAGGCCAAAGCCTCAGCCCCATATCTTACCCAGCACCACTGGTACTGATCCAAATGCCCAACCTAGATCTGGTACCAACCACTCCATCTGTACCACTGAACCCCTGGCACTCCTGCCAGAGAATGAAGTCATTACTCTGGTGGCAGCTCGTCCACAAAAGACGACCTTGGGTGCATTTCTCTCTTACTCTTTCTTGCATTGATAAGAGGCACTTTGAGTTACAGTGTGTACAATACAAACTACAAAATAGAAAATACAATAGCCTATGTATGAGACAAAGGTACACATAGAACATCAATACATAACAATGGCACATATTTTTTAGTCATTGCAAGTGTGAGACAGGAATAAATCTCCCTCACTATGTGCCAGTGTGAAACAGTGAAATGTATTCTCCAGTCTGTGCTACTGTAATAAAAGGATATGTCTCCCCCAGTCGGTGACAGACACAGATACACCTGTCACAGAAAACATGTGCTAGGGACTGATGCACTTTCTTCAATTCGCAATATATACTGAGTTTTTGTGTCCAGTCTTTCGTAATTTCCTACAACCACTCTGCGAGAAAACGCCTATCAAATAGTAGGCTTGCTTTATAGCACTTGTATATCATTATGACAAAAGATAGTTTATATCAGCTTTTATCCTATGGTTTATCTGATTTTAAGGTGTATGCAATATAACTAAATATTTTGATCCAGTGGAAGATGGGCATAGAATGGTCATGAAATGTTATAACTGTTATTATGCACATTATACTTTCTGTTTGGATTTAGAGCTTAAGTGTACCATCCAAAAGTTGGACTATTTTATGAAATGAATTGTTTTATTATGTGTATGTTTTATGGAATGAAGCCTTTCCGAAATAAACGTTTACTTACTTACTTGCTTATCTGTGACAGCCTGTATTAGAATGGCACAAGAACATATCGTCTTTGGTCTGAGCATATGGGATGTGTAACCCAGTCTATGGTACTGTGTTAATAGGACTGGTCTCCCTCATTCTGAGCTAGTGTGAGACTGGTGCTGACTATATCAGTCTGCACAAATGTGGCACAGGGATGTGTTTCTCACTTTTTCTGCTAGTGTGAGACAGGAGTACGGCTACAGCAGCCTCTGCTAGAGTGAGGCAGAAAAACATCTTTCTCAGTCTCTACTTGTGTAAAGCATGGATATATCTGTCACAGTACAGAAAAGTGTGATATAGGCTGAGAGGGACAATGATATGAATAGATTTAATCCCAAAACATAGCAAGTGTAATTTAATGCGAAAAGACACAGGAACCTAGTTCAGAGAAGCAGTTATGGGAAGAAAAGGGAAGTTGCGGGAAGCATAAGGAAACTGTGGAAGACACAGGGAAGAGGTGGGAGCACAGGTGGAAGCACAGGGAAGCTGTGCGATGCATGGGGAAGCTGTAGACAAGAAAACAATAGGAGGTACAAGCGAGCAGTAGTAGGGAAAGGTTGGAAGATGCATCAAAGATGTGGGCAGCACAAAAAAACGATAGGATGCACAGCGAGTTGTTGGAAGTCACACGGAAGTGGTGGGAGACAAAGTGTGGAGGGTCAGGGAAGTGATGGGGGAATGGGGATGTGGTGGCAGGCACAGGAATGCAATGGTAGGTATAGAGAAGTGGTGGAAGACACAGTGAAGCACAGGGAGCACAAGGAAGCTGCAGGAAGGAAGCTTTTGGATGCAAAAGACACTGGCAGGCACTAAGAAGCAGTTGGCAGGAGGTGGCTCTGAGAGACTCAAGGAAGTCCTTAGAGCAATAGGGAAACGATGGGAGACATTGAAGGGTAAGATGCACATAGAAAATTTGAAAGGTAGAGGGGAAGCTGTGGAAGGGAAGCTATTGAAGAAACATGCTAGCTGGATAGGCAGAGGGCAGTGGTGTGACCTATGGTTATCAGTGGAAGGCACAGCGAAGGCACCTGATTCACAAAGGTAACTTACACTTTTGAGTAGGTTTAAACTTTTGGGTAAGTTTACAGATTTTTGGTATTCAAAAACTCTGGGGCTTATTTACAAGCCCCTTGCGCCACTTTTGCGTCATTTTTTACATGGGAAAAGTGACGTACGGGTGGCGCAAGGGGCTTGTAAATAAGCCCCTCTGTGTGTAAGTCCCTACTAAAAACAGTACTGAGCACCGCATATGGACAACCACTGATAATGCAACATCCTCCCTTAGAAAATAATGGAGGTAGGCTCTTACAAATAAAACCCCATAGGAAATAATGTTAAATTAAATTACATTTTTGAACTAGTCAAAAATATAAATACATATAAATTAATGTTAAAAAGTATATAAAATAGTTTAAAAAAAAATATTTAATCATAAAATATTTTCATAACCTATTTTGAATAAAAAAATAATTTGACAATACATTTTACTTTAAACATCAGAAAAATACCTTTAATTTAATATATTTCCATGACTGAAAGTTTTAATTCAAAATGTATTTATTAGTGCTGTAGTATTTTTTATTTTGTTACGCATGTAAAGTAAACAAATAAAAACATACATTAATATTTAACATAAAAATGTTTAATGCTTTATTTAAACTTAACTATTTTAAATAATTTTATTCAATTTGACATTATTTTCTTAGGGTTATATTTTAAGACCCTACCTCAATTATTTTCTATGGGACGGTATTGCAGTACCAGTAGCTGGCCATATGTTGTGCTGGACTTATTACAAAAGAGTAAGTTACAACAAAAGTGCAGTTTGTGAATACCAAAAAGTAGTAAACTTACTCAAAAGTGTAATCTTACTCAAAAGTGCAGTTTGTGAATCAGGCCCAAAGTCTTTGAAATGGAAGTTAATGGATGCACAGGGAAGCTACAGAGGCATAGAGATGATGTGAGAGGACAGGAAAGCTTTGGGGCTTAGGGAAGTCGTGAAATTCACGTGAATGGCAAAGGAAGCACATACAAACCGTGGGAATAATAGGAAAGCTGTGGGGGCCATATAGACATATTGGGAGCCACTGGGAAGCTGTTGGAGGCAAACTGTGGGAGGTATAGGGAATGATGGCAGGCATAAGAAAGCAGTGGACAGTACACATAAGCAGTGGGAGGCAAAGAGATACAATTGGAAGCTCTGGGAAGATGTTGAGGGTGCACAGCAAAGTAGTGATAGGCAAGGGAATGCTACAGGAAGTACACAGAAGCTGAGGGAAGTCTTTGTAAGGCTGTGAGTTGCACATGCCAAGATGTGACATGCTCAGGGAAGCTGTGGGAACCACAGGGAACATCGATAAAGCAGAAGGAACCTGTGGGAGGGAGGATTTGGGTTGAATAAGGAAACTGTGAGAGGCACAGACATTGTTGAGTAAGTAGGTGAACCTACGCATTACAAATTGCTAGAAAAGGTGCAAATCTATATACTGCAAAAAGAGAAGAGAGAAGCAATAACATAAGTGGGGAAACAAAAAATCTACAATATATCATTTGATAGTTATAAATAAGGTGAAACAGTGGTTCTTGCTGAAATGGAAAAAGCTAAAGCAGCAACTGATGAAGGGAATTAAGGTAATGTGGATGCAGACGTTAAAGAGTTAGAGGTGACATCAACACTATAAGTAGAGTAGGGTGGGGTAATGGGATGTGAAAAATAGGGAGAAAGGTAAAAAGGGAGACAAGAGGCAGGGAAGAAAGGACTTTCCATTTTTAAGTGCTTGGAGTGGAGAGATAATAGGGAAACACAGAGCCTATTAGCAATTGTTCATGAAAGAAACTGACAGTGTCTCACCAGCCTCTGAATCATCCTGTCCACCAGAAGAAGGCGCTGGTTTGCTGGAAGCTTCATCAAGTATATGGGTTGCAGAAGAAGCTGCTTTTTCAGGGCAAGCATGCTATCCACTGGGAGCCTTTTAATTATGCTAATCCTATGAGAACCAAAAACACAAGTCTCATTTGCTAGCTCCATGTGGTGGCCATATTCAGACACACAACCACTCTAAATAAGTATCATGTGGAACACCCAGCTCAAGTTTGTTGTAAAGGCAACATATAAGACAGGAGACAACACAAGTCTCCCTGAAGGTCCAATAGGAAACCTTCCACAAATTAACCCCTCAAGGTACAGAGGGTCTGGGAACAATTCAGTCAGCTGCATGTGAGCTATAAGAAACCCCACTCACTCACATAATGGGAACCTGTAGAACAGGAGACTGGAACTAAAAATATAAAATTCCCACCATCTCTCCCTACAACCCATACCTTCTCAGGGCCATAAAAATTTAGCTTATAGTCTCAAAATGGGCAACCAACTTGAGTAACCAGCTAAAGGAAGTGTGATCATAAGAAATACCATTAAGAGAACTTTTTAGAACTGCTAAAAGATGGTAGCTTACGAAAGTCATAATTTGTGAACCTATCTCTTACACATCATCCATCACACGGCTAAGAACTGAGTCCCATAACACAATAACTACATCTCGGTGGTCATCACGCATGACATGGTAATATTTCCCACATAGCATCAAAACAAAGACAACATCCTGCCAGCCACACACCCTACACAGCGTAGCATGCCACCCATGTAGGCAAATATTTCAGTGCCCCATGTAGGGATAGTAAGTGCTATATATATGTTACAATACAATACAGTACAATATAATAAAGATATCACAAAGGACAGCACAACACAAGAAGACTGTGTCAAGACATCACAAGGACATGCACCCTGGCATCAGGGACACCTGACAAAAAATGTTCCCTATGAAAGCATCATAAGGAGCATAAAAAATAAATAAATACACACCATAAAGTATTACATGTGGCACTTGGGTACAGAATATCTATTTACATGGATTACAAGCAACAAGGAATACTTGCTATAAAGGTATTACAAGACGCAAACTAAAACTCAAGCCTCCTGTAAAGGTATTTCTAGGGGAACACTGCAGCACAAACCCTGTATAAAGTTACCAAAAGGGGCATGATCTAATGCACGCCTTCTGCCAGGGTCCCATTTGGGCACATGCATTACATGAAGCCACCACACTAAATCAAAATGAATGTAACATATGAATGCACGCTAATGCATAGTCTATCACCTCAGTTTAACAAAACATAGAGCATACTATCATTCCATATGTTCTTGAGGAACTTTAATCATCATGGCCTCTCATCTTCACCCCTCTATAAGACTTCCACACTCTTTTACTCCTCCTCAATCAATTTAAAATGGAAATCCCTGCCTCTCTTATCTCCACTTTTCCATCTCCCCCTAATTTCCACATTTCACTCATAATGTGGGTGTCACCTTTGACTCATTAACTTCCTGCATCTACATTGCTTCCATTCTCTGCACTTGTAGTTGTTTTTAGCTTTTTCATTTTTGCTAGGAAACCTGTTTTACCGCATTACCAATTATTAAATGAATTATTCTACTTTTTGTATTTCCCATCTAGATTATTGCTTCTCTCTTCTCTTTCGACTCTCGATGGATCGCTCCCCCTTATACCTAATTATAATGCTGCAGTCCACCTACTTAACATTCCTGTGCTTAGGACACTGTAAAGACTATGGGACCGACTTTCAAATTTATAGATGTCTGCTGGTCCCACGGACATCTCCCTACATTGACAGGTACCACTGTCAATTTAGGAAACGTTTGACAGGCGGTACAGTCAGCCATCACAGCCAACCGTCAAATTTTTCAAAACCTTTTTGGTATTCAAAGACAATTTCCCGAAGTGGGAGTTTGTTTTTGAAAAACAAACAACTAATGGACCCCACACCATTTTTCCTGCCAGTGACAGACAGGAATAAATGGGTATTACACCATTCACTCTAAATACGGTGGCCAATGTAATGCCCTCCTCTGACAGCCCGTACTCCATTGGGCCTTCGGAGGAAGTTATCCATCCACAGAGCCAATGGGGGCTACGTTGATGGAATACTTACAGTTCACTGTCTCTAAATGTGGCTGGTAGACGGTGGGTTAGGCGGGCAGGGTACCCGGTTGTGTTTGGGACAGAGTACCCTGTCCACCAAACTGTAAATCGGGCCATAATAACAACATTTGCCTCTACCCAGCTACTACATCACAATAAATTCAGGTTCCAAGCTAACTATCCTCAGCCCAGTCATTCAACCATACAGAAGCGCTTCTAACCCTATTCCTGTTCAATCCCAATATTATTACTCCTGCTTTCATCACAGGGGAAGCCAGCACCAGCCCATGCATTAATCACCCACACCTTGGTGACAAACTGTCATAACCCTAATGACAACAAACCTTTCACAGAGTGATTTTGAGTCAATCTGTTAAACACAGAGTTCCTCATGGGCCGATCCTTTCACCAGTTCTCTTCAATCTCTGCCTAGAGCCACTTAGTTCAATGGTCCATAATACGAAAATATACCTAATGCCAATATGCTAATAACATACAGCTATACCACAAAGTTTCCAGTTCCTCGGACATCACATCTCTTAAATTCTTTCTTGAAAAGTTAGTTAAATAGATGCCTACTTTCTCTCTAAAACTGACCCCAAACAAATCTGAGTTTATTCTACTCCATACAAGCAACTTCGTTCCGCCAGTCCAAAAATAGCTCGACTCCATTTACCCATTGCGCATCTCACTATCTCTATTACATCAGCAAAATCCCTTGGTTTCATTATGGATTCCAACCTCGACCTAACTGAACACATCAATAAGCTAACCAACTACACCTCCTACAGAACATCAAATTCTGTATTTCCCTTGCAGATTTCAGAACTGTCATTCAATCCCTCACCACTTATCGATAGAGGCAATGTTCTCCTTGCTGGACAGCAGAAACATCAACTGTATCTCTTAAAGCAACACTACATGTAGCAGCCCGAATCATCTTTAATACAAAAAAGTCAGAGCATTTCACCCTCTCATGTAGCAACTACTCTGGCCTCTAGAAGCCTGCATTAATTTCACAATTTCCTGCACTACCCATAAGATCATACACGCTTGGCCTTCCATCTTACATCAAAGACAACTTCGCACAGTAAGCAGATTCACAAGAGGAAAAACCAACGTCCTGCTTGAAATTCCTAAATGAAGGAAAAATACAATGACCAACAAAGCCTTTTTCTGCCTCACCCCTATACTTCGGAACTCCATCTTTGATGTCCTCAGAATGTGCTCCTCTTCTCTTCAAAAAGTATTTTCCTGTCTAATTTTCACTCTCTTCAGATCAACTCCCTCCCTGCCATGCTCTGATTTAATCCTAAATTCCCCTTCCTTTCCTTAATCTCTTGTTAACTTCTTTATGTTATTTGTACCTCCAACGCGTTCTATGTAAAGCGCTCCACTCTCCTTGCGCTTAGGTCTATGCTATATAAATCCTTCAAATAAATAACTGAATCATAATATCCTTTTTCCCTTAGACATGTGATCCGCACTATCTACTCCCTATTTTAAGAGGCCATGTACCTATACAAAAGGCCCAGTCAGGACAGTCAAGACAAAATCAAAAAGATTAAACTCACGGCACTTGCACAGCAATCTGAGCCCCTATGTTCTCCAGCAGACTTGGGGTGAGGATGAAATTATTCAGTTCTTCCACGATACACGTTTTCTACCAAAACAAATAATCAGAAAATGACAATTTGAATTGGACAATATTTAATGAAGAGCCTCTTCCTGATAGTTGGCAATGGGCGAGTGTTCTGATATCATTGTCTTGCAACATCAGCTTCAGTAACCTTTCCTTGTGAGCATTGTGTCCTATAACATAAGATACCTCTTTGAAATCACTGTCTTTAATATCAAATGTTTCTAGGAGTAACAGTATATGAGATACAACCTGATTATTCGACACAAATGATGAATAATGGCAGGAAGACGTTTACCAAACACAGAATGAGGATAAGAGATAGATTACCAAGTACGTGTCCAGCTCGATGGGAAAGTTCTGGAAGAAGGTCAGGGTCTGCTCGATACTCTCATTGGTCAGCAAAGTTCGGAGTGAGCTACAGTCGCTGCCGGCAGCCACAGTGCCCAGAGATCTAAAGATAGACAGAGAGTCATTTTGCCTTATAAACTCCATAAAAACCTAATGTCTATGTGATGGTCACCAAAACTGATGACCCCCTCCACATCTGTCACTTCTGAACTGAATACATGGAAATAGAACATAGAGGATTTTATTATGTTAGAGAAATTAGACTTTCTGGACAATCCCTGAGTAGTGAGAGCATTCAGGGTTGATGACTACTGAATATTATTAAGGGATGATGACTTACTGAAATGGTGCATTCTGAATGTTCTTCGTGAGTAGTGATGATTTACTGAAATAATCCATGCTAGATGCCTGCTGGATATTTCTTAAGGGGTGAAGACTTGTACACATGGTGCCTGCTGGCTGTTCCCTAAGTAAGTTACTGAAATGATGCCTGATGAGTGTTCTATTGTGCAGTGATGACTTACTGAAATAATGCCTGTTGCATCTTGTCTCTCATCCGTGACTTCACAGCTTCCCGGTACAGAAGTTTTGTCTATAGAAGGGAACAAAATGAAGCCAATTTAGAAACAGAGACAAATGTTCTCCCCCCGATACACCTGTGGTATCCCCTTAGGATCCTCTGTCTGAGGTCAAATCAAGGTCATGCCCAAATATACTTTTTAATGGAAAAATTGCATACATTTCGAATTTGTTGGTGTTGTCAGTAAAGATTCACATCTAGCAAATGTGCTGTGTGATGATTCTGCTTAGCACAAACCTTAGCGCTCACCTTGCAAAAATCCTCCATTGCTGTTCTACATTTAATATATGTAAACGTAAAGCAAAATAAATTACTCCTTCGCAGGTTCTCAGGGTAAAAGCCTCTTTTCACATGATTAACTTAAAAGATCTTTACTGGCACCACTCGGTTCAGGGCGTAATCTACATCAGGCATGTTCTAAGTAGGTGTAGGTATAACTCGCATAATGCCATGTAGCGAAATCACGAGGAATTACCTAAATATTCCACGAGATTACACGGAATTATGCAAGAAGAGTAATTCTGCATTTAACACCATACATCCTAGATGGATGCGAGGATGCATTTTGCGCTAAGAAATCAGGGGTGGTTTCTCAGTTATGGCAGAGGAGCGGTGCTCTACTGCTGAAAGGCAGCAAATAGAAAATAAAATGATAATAAAACTATTTTATTATCATTTTATTTTTCACTTACTTAGCCGAGTCCACCGAGTCTAGGGCGGGGCAGGCCATGCTCTGCGCCTGCAGCAGCCAGGCCCAAGGAGGAGTAGTGGTAGGTGCACTGTAAGTGCGCATGTCGGTTTGGCGGGCCGTCTTAGGACGGATAAACCTACATGCACACTTTCATTTCTCCAACCCAGCTGTCTTGCACAGCCGGTTGGGAGAAAGGGCACAGGCTCCCTTTCCCTAACTGTGCAGCATTTCAGCCCGCTCAGACCAATCCCGGCGCTTCTCTCATGCATGAGAGTAGAGTCTGGATTGGGTGGGGAGGAGAGTGGAGGGGCACTGAGGTGGCTGGAGCACAGAAGCATCGAGGAGGCATCCAGGAGCGGCAGGTAAGTTCTTTATTTAAAAATTATTATTCCCCCCGTTTCCTAGCGCTGCCCCACCAAGGTTTAGTGGCAGCCGTCGCCACTGTAAGAAATCACGCTTAATGCTACAGAACACAAATAGCAGGTGAGCAGCCACTCACACTCACTAAATGTGCACTTAGGGTAGGATTTTCCCCCAATATAGCCCTAGTTTGTTAGAGCAAAATGCACCCTTGTGTTCAAATGGACGTGAAGATGCATTTTGTGCTAAGTAAATAGAGCTAAATGCAACAGGACACAAACAGTAGTGTGAGCAACTACTTGCCCTAGCTAAATGTGCTCTCATGGCAGGATGTTTTCCTCCAAATTACTCTTAATTACACGAGTGAGCGTGATCACGTTATTATCTGTGATTCCGCATCAAAGAGTAACGTAGAATTACTGAAATTACTGTGATTACTCCAGTGTAATTAAAGTTAGTCCCAGGCTTAGTTCCAAGAAAATGGAAAGCAAACATTCGCAATGGAATGTATGACGGAATCCCGCATGCGTTTAGCAGGCATGCCTTCACCGTTATTAGAACAAACGCGTTGTTAGCACACATTCGTTCAGCACGCAAGTCATTATAATGACTTTCCCTAGAGGGGTGCTGGACTTGGGGATAGGATCATTAACTATTCCAACTCAAGTCTGCGCAACAGTAGAGAAGGTGTTGGACTTTAAATCCAAAACCATTCAACCAATGCGCCCCCTCTAAAGCAAGTTGTTGTAATGACTTGCGTGCTGAACGAATGCGTGCTAACGATGCATTTGTTCTATTACCAGCGTTGTGAAAGCAAAGCGTGATTCCGTCTTCGTCCTAAAGGACGTTTCCCTTCACAATGTCAAGAGGTCTGGTTATAACTGAAAGTGACTCTTCAGGGACTAGTGGTTTAAACACTCAGAAATTCATCATACATGCACTCTAAGGTGCATGTATGATGAATATGCTTGCAATAAAAAATAAGTAAAACATTAAAAGTTAAAATTAACAATCCACTCTTAAAAGCCTATTGCCTATAACATATGAGTTTCACAATAAGTCAGTCCTACTGCTTTTGTCCTAATATTTCATAATGAATAGATCAAAAGCCAGGGCATGGGATATCACCTTTCCCAAAGAACTAATCAGACTGATAGCCTTTATCATTAGCTTGTTACCGTAACCCCCTCAAGACTGCTGTATTGAGCATTAGCTTTCTCACAAGGAAACCATCATTCATACTGTCCTAAAATTACATATACATAATGCTTGCATATGCTTGCAATAAAAAATAAGTAAAACATTAAAAGTTAAAATTAACAATCCACTCTTAAAAGCCTATTGCCTATAACATATGAGTTTCACAATAAGTCAGTCCTACTGCTTTTGTCCTAATATTTCATAATGAATAGATCAAAAGCCAGGGCATGGGATATCACCTTTCCCAAAGAACTAATCAGACTGATAGCCTTTATCATTAGCTTGTTACCGTAACCCCCTCAAGACTGCTGTATTGAGCATTAGCTTTCTCACAAGGAAACCATCATTCATACTGTCCTAAAATTACATATACAAATTTGCAGTTGACAAACAATATACAACTCTCCCTAAAAAGGTCTAACAAGAATGATCACATTTCAAAACTTCTACCTCAAGGGTTTGTCAAAGAGGGCACCAAAACCCTTGCCCACTATGGTGAACTGTGAAATTCCACATATAAATACTTTATCACAGCATAACAATCCACCCTTAAATACCTACCATTGTAATATAAAATGTTTTTCATAATAAATAAGGCATGCCTATGTTGTTATGGAAGGTTTCAGAGATATACTTTGCACTCCTAAACAAAACTGGAGTATTTTAGGCTTTTTCAGTTTTATTTCATAATCATATCTGCACTACAACAGTGTTTTTTAACTGAACTAAAAATGCACCCTAGGTGATGTACCTGACTAGGTGAGTGACTGAAAGAACCTGAAATGCAAAATGGCTGGGGAGACCAGGAGGATTCCATCTAGAGCCATCTTCAACTGAATTAGCAGAAGGAACTAACATGTTCTCTTCCAAAATGGCACTCCTACAATACTCTGGACCTTGGTATCAAGGAGGAGAAAGATAAGCGACACAGAAGGAATGCTGACCACCGAGTCAGGATAGCACTTAGCCGTATTCCTAATGAAACCTCAGCGTTAACCTGGGGAGAAGATCATTGTTCTAGCTCAGAAAAAGACCAAGAGTGTCAAATCTATAACACATGACCATAAACATGGTTGAGGCAATGCATAAGTCTTAGAAATTCTATCTACAGCCTGCCTGCTTTCATATTGCCTAACTCCAAAGAACTTGGAAGTTGTGTTGTTAGTTGAAAAATAATGAATGAGTGATGAGAAATTTCCCTTTGCATTCTCTGTGGAGCGACTGCTGGACTCTTACACACCCGGAGCATCTTTTGAATGTAATATTTTTGAGGATTCATTCATCTTTCTTTGACTAAAAATTAAACTTTTACATTTTATGGATGATTTACTGTTCATTCTATGAAGAGTCAAGTATTGGGTAGCTTGTTCATTATCACAAATGTTCTAGCTACACCATGGTAGTACACGCTGGTTGTTTGATTGATCCTCTATTACTGTAACAACTATTCAATAAGAGTCCTTTTTAATCTTCCAGTCCAACATCACTTTTACCTAATTGGAACATTTTTGCAGTTTATAGTTGTATGCGCAGGTTCCACAAAGGGTATAAGGGGTAGCTCGTGTAGCCTTGTCCTTGTTAATGTGCCCTGGGAGTGCTGTTGTTCAATGAAACTACCACTGTCATTCCTACCAATAGGGTGAGCGGAAGACTGTGAAGCAGGGGAGCTCTCTTTGAACCACTGCCATCTCCTGTCATGTCATGGAGAGTGGTGGTGTTCTGACTGCAACCAGAGGCCTCTGAAAACAGTCAACCCAAAGGCAGGGTCTACAATTATCTACTTTACTGAATGTGGACCAGACTTTTCTCTTATTAAAACGAAGGATGTACCTTTTGGGCTGCTGTCTGTAAATAAAATGTATATTTTTGTCTGTGGCTTTGTGTTTCCCCTTCATGGATTGCGCACACTTCTGGTACTTAAAGAATTTCTACACAGTATGCTACTGCTGCTCCAAAAATAATGTCTTATTCATGAAAGGCAGGTTCAGTACACAGATCTTCCGATACACACTGACTTCCCGATCCCTTAAATGGATCGGTCTGCAAACAGCCACTGTTGACCTTGTTTCAGAGGACAATGCCCTTAATTCATCAAGGACCACATCACACATAACTTTGCCATAATCCTCCAAGCCTCCCAGAGATTTGAATAGTCATAAGTTATAAGATAAACTGAAAGAAGTGCCACATATCTGGCCACACCTTAACCTCGTTGGTAACTGGTCCAGCCAATTGCGCTAAGCACCGCTGCACTGGGCATAATATCACTCCCTAGCAGGTTGACCTGTTTATCTAGTCTCTGTGATTCTTGGAAAACTGGCTGCCTGAGATAACCCTGTGTCCCTGGAGACTGGGGGGCAGGAGATGACTAAAACTGTTGCTGGGCGGAATCTGACCTGAGATATTAGTTGGAGCAAAACCATGTGCTGATGGCAGTTTTTGGACATAATCTGAAATTTTGGGTGGGAAAAATGATGTGTGCTGCTACAGTGGGGCCGCCCACGTGATGACCTCTGATTCTAAAATTGTGGGAGGTGATGACTATTTGTAGAGCTGCGCACTACATCAGATAATCTGTGTTTCTGGAGATGCACTTGACGTTTTATGAAGCAAGTCCTGAGCGAGGCTAAAGTAGTTGGGGAAGTATAATCTGTTGTCCTGGTGCAGCCATTGAAGGAGATGACATGTATTATTCACCTGTTGGGTATTCCAGAGTCCTTTCCCCGCACTGCTGATATTTGATAGTAGTGAGTTCAGGCGTAGCTTCAGGGTGAGCAATGGTATGTCTTTTAGGAAAGGATTGAGGTCATTCAGCCACTGCGTGAAGTTACTGGAGCTCTGAAAAGAAAGAGGCTCATGTTAAAGTGACTCTACTAAGAGTAAGTAACAACCTTCTGAGTTAGGCAGGCCGTGACTGGAGATTACTGAAGGGTGGCAAGCAAAGTATGTTTCAGGAAGCTTTGAACAATCCAAAGATTGGAGTCCCAAGCATTAAGCTCCAGCAGCATCACTCGTAGGACTGTAACCCCAGGGCTGGCCATTCCTACCATGACCAGCAACCGCAACAGTGATGTTTCGAGTAACCACAATACTAACAGCCTTAAGCACTAACACCTGAGCTTCAGGTACTGGGAGTACCATAAGCACAGGGAAATTCATATAATGGCAGGATTCACAGTCCCAGACAAGGAGGTGGAACAAGATTTCCAGTCTCAGTAAAGACAATGGAAATATAGACCTTGAGAACCCCAGTCAGAGAGCCTCAGGGACTGGGAGTCTTAAGCAATGCCTCAAACAATGTGAAAAGAAGTACTGGCATATCACAACCTAGACGATCAAGACACTGTAAGCGCCAGACACTGTAATCTCCAGTCACCAGATAGCCAAGACATTGAGAGCTCAAATACTGAAAGGCTCAGGCACTGACAGATGCAAACACTGACAGATATAAACATTGACACCGAAAAAACACTGGGAAAATCATATACTCACATCTGTAGACACTGAAAGCTCTAGATACTTCTACGTTTAAATGTGTTTTTCTTTGTCTTTTCAAAAACATCAAACCAAAAAAGCTACCAATACAGAGAGAAAAATCCATCTCTCTATTTTCCTTCCTCCCAACCTCCCCTTCTCCTGAACTTTTCCCTTTTGTCCCCTCGCTGACCATGGTCGCCCTTCTGTTTTTTTTAATCCCTTTTACAGCTTTATGAATCACATCTCTTCGGTATTGGCTATCTCACGCTGGCATAGTAGTTGGCAGTTTGATCCTGGATCATTTCATAATTGGGCTCCAGTTTAATCTTCTAGAACAATAAGTGACCTGAGTCTTTTGGAGCTCGATAGTTCTTGAGAGTGCTTGCTGAAGTAGTCCAAAATTCAGCCCATTTTTTCTGAGTCCCTCTCGTATACGTAAGCAAATTTAGACAATTTGTCCATCCCTAACCCCACCACAGTCTGTCCCCTCATTTGTTTTCATTGGGTGCTGCCTTCTGCCCACAAAGTCTGCTTCACTGCAAAAAGCAAATGTAGAGGGTATATTTTGGTTGACAGTCTGCCTGGGAATAACACTTCAAAAAGCCCTCTAGTTCAGATCCCGTAATCTCTTCATTTAAAAAAAAAACATTTTTTTTAAACTTTATTTTCATTTTGCATACAAACTTAAACCTATACAATCATTACATTTGAAGCAGCAGCATACAGAGTAGACTGGTAACATCATGATGGGTATCGCTTGTTTACAACCATACCGTTTGATAAATTTAGAAGACATTACACACATCTGGTTACATAACCATTGCATTCTGGAAACCACAACACATTTTACTCCTGCTAAGAGGCAAGCGGCCCCATCCCCCGCACCCAACACTGTTGAAGGCATCAATAGTGTATCTCAATCTTTTATGTGTTTGTCCAATCAGCCAACCCCTGTTCTGTCCTGTTCTTCCTCCGATCCTTCGGACGATGTACGACGGGCGAGATAAGCCTTAAATGGGTCCCATATATCCTTTGGTTTGCACCGAATAGGCATGAGAGCGTTAAAATTTTCAGACTCTGTATTACAGTATGACATGTCTACACACCATTCCTGTAATGTAGGGGTGGGCCCTTTCATCCACCGCATTGCTACCCTACGCTTTGCCAGCAGGATGCCCAGCGCAAGTAACCTACACGTGTTCTTCGGGTACTCCTTAACATAGCCCAATAAGGCCTCTAATGGGGTTAACCTGAGTGCCACTCCTGCTATGTCTTGTAACGCAGCGTGTACAGACTCCCAAAACCTATAAATATCAGGGCAACCCCAAGCGAGATGAGTGAAATTTGCCGAGTCCACCCCACACCTTAAACATCTGTCGTCCTCTCTAAGACCATATCTATGTAAACAAACCGGAGTGTAATACACCCATTGCAGGTACTTAAAATGTGTCAGACGATGTCTACCATTCTGAGAAATGGACTTTGTGCTTGCGCAGCAATACTTCCAATGCTCGTCTGTGATGTCTATCCCTAGCTCTGCTCTCCATTCTTGCAGAGGCTTTATATTAACAGAGCCATCACCTGTGTTGGAAAGAGTATATAACATTGAGATCATGTGTTGTGAGGATGTGGCTCTTAACAAATATGTCAAGGGGGTGTATTCGCGCGGTTCTAGCAATCCTTTGCCCAGTGTCGCGCGCAGCGCAAGTCTTGCACGAAAATAGTGGAATCTTGCCATCGCAGGGGCAGCCAATGAGTCCCTTTGTAACCTTTCCCATTGTTTAACCGTACCATCCTCAAAGTAATCACCCACCGTATGTATGCCAAGTGACCGCATGAATGTGATGAATTCCTTCTCTTGCTGCATTGGTAACCAGTCACATAGTTTGAGCGGGAGTTTCGGGGAGTAAAGTAAGGTGATCCCCTGCCCACGTGCTGCCCTCCATAGCAGACTCCTTGTGTTCCCTACTGGGTCTATGATGTGATAACGCCTGCGTGGTGTCCCACACAAAAACGTACAGCAAAGACAAGGGGTGTACCGCCTGTCTTTCAACATGTAGTTGCGGACTATCCTGGGGGCCATGCAGCCATAAGTGGGCGTGCATCTGTTGTGCAGCACAGTAATAAAGTTCAAAATCAGGGGCGCTGAGTCCGCCCTCCGAGTAGGATTTGGTCAATATGTCCCATTACACACATGCTTGTTTGCCAGCCCAGGCGAGGCGAATCAGGAGAGAGCGGAGTGTGCCAAAAAACGACTTGGGCAGCAAGATCGGGATGTTAACAAACAGGAACAAGAATCTTGGAAGTACTATCATTTTCATGAGCGAGATTCGCCCCAACAGTGACAATGGTAGCCATTTGTAAACGGATTCCGAAAGTTTCTGTACAGCCCTGCCGTAATTCTCTCGAATCACCACTTCAGGGTCAGTGTGTATTTGGATGCCCAAGTATCTGGTAGGCTCCGATGTCCACTCAATAGGATAGGTGCTCGCCACTGGAAGCGTACTGGGGGTCAGTGGAAACGCGATGGACTTACTCCAGTTGATACGAAGGTCTTTGTGTTGCCCAAATCGCTCCACCGCTTGCAAGACTGGTGTTAAATTCCACGCCGGTTCGTGAACATATAGGAGCGTGTCGTCCGCATAAGCCGTGATTATTAAATTATACTGCAGGAATCGTATGCCGCGAAACCCATGGTATTCCCTTAGTGCACATGCAAGAGGTTCCGCAACCAAGGCATATAACAAGGGGGACAGAGGGCACCCCTGTCTCGTGCCTCTGGTGATAGTTATTGGGTCAGAGAGGAGTCCATTCACGCGTATGCGCGCAGTAGGCTGTTCATACAGCACGTCCACCAGTTTAATAAAAATCTCGCCCACTCCCACCCGTTTCAGCACTGCTCTCAGAAAGGACCACTCAACAGAATCAAAGGCCTTCTCGGCGTCAAGAAAGACCGCCGCAGCACGAGCCTTAGGGTCTATGCCAGCAATGGTGCCAAAGAGGGTCCGCAAATTGCTAATTAACAAGCGTGTAGGTACAAAGCCCGATTGTTCAGGGACCACCACTAAAGGGAGCCGAGGAGCGAGCCGGTTCGCGAGTATTTTGGCAAATAATTTGGTGTCTGTGTTTAACAGCGAGAGTGGCCTGTAGGAAGAACACTGCTGTGGAGGTTTGTCTTTCTTTAGGAGTGTTATCAAAGTGGCCTCTCTCATACTGGGAGGCATGATGCCGTCTGTGGCCATTTCCTCGAAGAGGTTGACTAAATGAGGGAGTAGTTGGTCCTAATACGCCTTGTAGAATGCTACTGTGAGCCCGTCGGACCCTGGGGCCTTATTGTTGGGCATAGCTTTCAGGGCGGCAGCAATCTCAGTGGGACGCAAAGGAGCCATCAGGTATTCTCTGTGTGAATTTGAGAGCCACTTCATAGCTATGTACGACAAGTATTCCTCATCCGACTCAGTCGACTCCGAGGGGCGCGACATGTAAAGTTCTGTGTAGCAGGAGCGAAACCTGTCCGCTATCTGCGCTGCACCAGTAAGTATAACGTTGTTATCGTCCCATAGCTCCAGCACCTCCCCCGGCCCGCCATCCGGGCGAGTCAGAGCGGCTAAGGTAGCGCCCTGTCTCTTCCCTTCCCCATATACCCTCGCTGTCGCATACTGTCCCAGGTGCACCACCTCTGCCTGGGCCTCATCACTGTATTCCTCAATCTTGGCCCTGAGCTGTGCCAGGCAATCAGGAGAGGAATCTATAGTCGATTGCCTCTCCAAGTCTGCTATTTCGGTCTTAAGCCTCTGCAACCTCCCCCTAATAGAGCAAAGGACCACAGCATGTTTTGATATAACCGCCCCCCTAATGAAAGCTTTAAACCTTTTTCCATACGGTGGCCATCTTAGATACACTGCCTAGGTTGGTGGAAAAGAACAGATCAATCTCCTTTGAGATTTCTACCTTGAAAGCCGCGTCCAGCAGGGAATACTGAGGGAAGCGCCATGTGCGAACTCTGGGCTGCATCCCGCCTATATTTAGCTGCAACTTGACCGGGGAGTGGTCCGAGTATGTACGGGGCAGGTGTTCGCAATGTGATATAAAGGGAATTTGGCCCCTGGACACTAACCAATAATCTATACGTGTATGTATGTTGTGTGTTGATGAGTAATGCGTATATTCCCTGCCAGCCGGTGTGCGGTGTCGCCAGACGTCAACTAGGTCGTCCGCCTCAGCGATTGCCGCTATAGCCTTCACTGCTGACGATGGGGGGCGCGGTGGGCCTTTCGAACGGTCTATCTCTGGGTTTTGCACACAATCAAAATCACCGCCCCACAGTGTATGCAATCTAGGGTGCGCGATGAGCTTGTTATGTAGAGAACAATAAAATTGAGGGTTATCATAATTTGGACCGTTTACTCCTACTATGCGTACACTCAAATGGTCCTTGCGGCAATGTACTATCACATACCTCTCCTCCTTGTCTACTTCATGTATCTTAATATTGGATCCCTGCCGAACCCAGATTAGGACCCCACGTGCATGTGAGGTAAAGCCTGCCGCCACGCATGTGCCTTTCATTCTCCTCTGCAACACCAGCCCCGTTTTCGGTGCCATATGGGTTTCCTGAAGTATTGCAACATCAATGTGATGTCTGAGCAAATATAGGACTACCTTGCGGACTTTTCGCTGGTCGGTCAGGCCCCTGACGTTCCAAGTCAAGAAATTTATGGTGTGGCCTCCATGTGTGGTTGTGTTGTCATGCCTCTCACCCATGTTGAAATATTACAACGTGTGGTACAGTAATTGCATAGGTGAATGCCCAGAAATGTTCAATACCTTCAGTGCTGCTGCAACGAGACAATGCAAAACCGTACAACCCCCCACCCCCACCCACGTCACGTCCCCCAACAGATGACATGGCGACATTCCCCTACCCTCTTTAACCCCCTACCCCTTTCCCCCCAAATTATCAATGTGTAATACACTCGAGGGCGTATGAGTGCCCAACCAACTGTAAAGTACTCAATCATCGCCGCAACATATTATGAAAGAACAGATAACAATCCATGACTTTTCTCATTTGGCATCTGGCCCAGCATCTTTCCCGAGCAGCTGGACTTCCGTCCCCAGAATGTATTGTAGATGAGGATGAGGGCAACTCCCCCCCCCCTGTCCATCAAGGTATAAAGTATGGGGCCTGTCTAAAATGTTCGCAGTCTTATCTTTTAGGTATAGGACACATAAAGTAGACTGTCAGTCGAAGTAAAGTTAAAGGTAAACATTTACCGAACCTGATGCACCTACAGAACTGCGTCTTATTGCTCCCCTGCACTGTTCCCATAAGACAGCGTATCAGTCATTTTGGTCCAGAGCGCTGCCAGCGTCATCTCCATTTGTTACTGTTGCTTGCTTGTTAGTCTGTGCTTTGGTGTGCACCTTCAGCGCTTGTTGGACATTTCCAAGGTCAGCGAAAATCTGCACCTTGCCGTTCAGCGCCACTTTCAAACGAGCCGGATTGTGCATAGCATAGTCAATGTTAAGTTCTCGAAGCTTGCGTTTAACTGGGACAAACCGTCTTCTTGCCTCCTGCACCTGTAGCGTGAAGTCCGGGTATAGGGATAGCACAGAGCCCTCGTAATTGAGTGTCTTAAGTTTGCGGGCACGCCGTAGGGCGGCGTCCCTATCACGATAGTTCAGGACGCGAGCTATGATGGGGCGCAGAGGGGCCCCGGGCCGCGGTCTAGGTGCTAGTGAGCGATGGGCCCGTTCCACCACAAACATTGAAGAGAAAGTGTAACGACCCAGGAGAGTGACCAAAAGGTTCTCGACAAAGAGCTCCATGTTGCCTGACGGGGTGGACTCTGGCAGCCCAGCAATACGCACATTGTTGCACCGTGAGCGTGCCTCCATGTCTTTGGCCCTGGCCTGCAGTGTGTCCACAATTTTCCCCATCTTTTTATGTGAGTCCGAGGTTTCCACATTCTGATCTTCAATTTCCGAGACTCATCTCTCTACCATATCAATTCTCTCTGCATGCTTGTCCAGACGCTCCGACATGCGGTCCATGCGGTATGAGAGAGAGTCTATCTTTCCGTCTATTGTGGAGAGGCTTTGTTGCATGGCTGCCAGGATTTGCCTCAGGTCACCGCCTGGCTCCAACCCCGCCGCGCCCTGGTCACCAGGATCGGAGTCTGCACCATCTTCTCTCAGCCTAGATGACTTTCGTTGGTCAAACTGCAGTTTAGACTGCGTCTTATCAGGCTTCCCCATTTCCTTGATGTGTGGTGGAGCTGACAAGGGAAGTGACCCCCACTGCACCACAAAGGGCTATATGCCACTCAGGTGCTCTCAACAAGCCCGATGTATTCAGCAATGGCGTAGCCGCTGCCTGCGGCGCTGTCGGTATAATACTGATGACGATTGCACAGAGCCTGTCACGGCAGGCCAGCTGAACGGGGTCACAGTCCCACTCCAGCTGCACAGCAGGCCTCGCTCCCAAAAAAGGCAAGAAAGTGTACGGTCTGTATTGGGCTCACATGCGGTGCTAGCGATGGTGTGCTCTGTGCAGTAGTAAAATACGCAGGCTCCGACCACCAACAGCCCGCAGCACAGGCTCCCGGGCCGCCCCAGTCAGTAGGGATTCTATGCGGCTGATCCGGGCTGTGAAGCCAGCATCCAGGACATGTTAGTGAGTTTGTCCCTGTTGTTCCCTCATGCGGTGGGTATCCATATGCAGCGTGGTGATCCGTCAAAGACAGCACTCCGAAGCAGTAATAGTCCCAGACGTGGCCCGATTGCAGGCTCCCCGCACCCACCGCGGTCCGGCACCCGGGCGCTCGGCGGTGTCTCCCAGGTCCGCGTCGCGTCACTCCTCGTCACTTCAGCACCTACAGGATCGCTATTGCAGGGGGATGCGACTTGCTGGGAGTCAGTCACTCGCTCCACTTGGCCTCTGCCCCAACGTCAGCTACGGGTATTCAGGGAGCCCCGGGCCGCAGCAGACCACGTGTAGGCCTCGCCTCCGCTGCCGGCTACAGGTCCGCCATCAGGATCATGCGGGTGCCGGTCCAGGAAATACCACCGCCGCCAGACTGCCCCCGCCAAGCGCTTGCAGATGCACCGTTCAGGTGGCTTTTTCTGTCATGGGGAAAGCAAATAATGAGCGGATTGCGGCAATGTTGTCGGGAGCGATACTACATGGCGGCCATCTTAGGGCCAGGCAAACTGCGCCCTCATCTCTTCATTGTTTGGAGAACCTTCTTCCAAAAAGGCTGTACCTTGGGGCCGGACAAGATGATGTGTGTATGTGTCCCCCTTTCACCACATCCACTCCAACATTTCCCTCCCTTCTGGTGTCTCATCGCTGCCAATCTCGAGGGGGTGTAGTGTCATCTGTATAGTAGTTTCAACACTGTCTCCCCAATCCCACATGTGTGGCAAAATTGTTTGTTTAAATAATAATATTATTCCATTGTTTTCCCCAAAAGATATCTGCGGTTCTTTCTCCCTAGCTTTTTGAAATGGTAATTTCCCTCCAGGTCTGTTTCAGTAAAGAGCTTATAGATAGGAGAGGAGAGAAAGTATGTTTCTTATCTTGACACATCAGTAATTATTTCTCAAAGGGAAGGAGAGCTCTGCTTGCCCACTGTATGATGCTAGAATGGATTATAGCCTTAATTGGCTATCTGGGAAGCGTTCCATTTCACTTAACCCAAATTCCACTTTCAGTCCCTCAAATTATTTCACCTCACCATATTCTACCATATCTCTCATCGTTTTGTACACCCCACCTGCCATTACCGAAAGGCCGGCCTGCCCAGACCCGGTGGAAAATCCCTATTGCCTCATACCTGGTCAGGGGGTACAATTTCGCCAATAAGTGTTTGGAGACACGATATTCAATAGCGAGATCAGCCTGTATGAGGCGGATTCATCTGGTCATTGACCTGGTTTGGGGATCAAAGATACGAATGGCCCTGTCATAGGAGGTTCTACCCACTTCTCCTGAATCATCTCCTGAAACGGCTTGGAGAGGAGCGGGAGCAGACTGGCACTGAACACCTTATAAAAGGCAGCCGAGAACCCATCCGGGCACAGTGCTTAGGTTGCCTGCATGCTTGAGATGGCTGTTAATATATATATTTTTTTCATTGGTGAGTCTAATCTTAGTAGATCACTGGACGATTAACGGGTAGTTGCGAGGCTGCCACGTACTGCATTCTCTCTTGACGACATACTGGATCTGCTATGCACAGTTGTTGGTAAAACTTTTGAAAGCTTCTAGCTTTATCATTCTCTTCAGTACATAGGTGATCATTCTATCCTTTCACTTCCACAATGTGACTTTTCACCTGGCGTGTTCCCAGCAAGTTAGCTAATAGCTTACCAGATTTGTTGCCTAGTTCGTAGAACTTTTTATCGAGTTTCAGCTAAATCATAAGCTGCCCTGTCAAGTTCTAATGCCCTGATTTGACCTCACTTCATTGCAATCTTCCTCCAGATATTTTTGTGATTGTGTTTGCTTATAAGTTCTAGGCCCCCTAATTCTTCCCGCAGTTGGAACTGTAGGAACTTCCTCATCTTTTTCAGTCTAGCAGCCTCTTCTACAATGTCCCCTTGAGTACTGCTTTCTGTGCCTCCCACAGGGTTACTGCCTTGATCTCTCCTATATAGTTGTGTTTGATGTATTCCTCTATACTATGCTTTATATTATTCAAAACTATGGGGTCTTTCAGGAGTGCATCTTGTAATCACTAGTTACCCCTCCCTGTCTATCTGTGTGCAAAACGGAGACGCTTACAGAACACCGGGCCATGGTTAGATAAGTCAATGGGCTTTTGTTCTACATTTGAAGCTCTAAGAATAACCGTTTGTCTGGGAGAATATAGTCAATTCTACATAGCTCTTGTGCGCCACTGAGTAGTGGGAGAAATCCACCGCCAGCGGATTCCAAGCATCCACAATTCCTAGATCTTCCAGTTGAGTCCTCCCTGTTAGTGAGATAGCCGCGGCCCCCGTCTTATTCTAGGTCTCATCAGATCTGACATGCAACACAAGGTTTAGGTCACCTACAATCATCATTGGCCCTAAGGCCCAAGCCATTAGGGTCTGGGGTGTGTGGCTAACAAACATCTCTTGCCCATGGTTCAGCACATAAACGCATGCTAATATCAGCGTTTCTCCATTCAGGGCCCCCTAATTGCTATTCATCTACCTTCTTTATCTTTTAAGCATCCTTCTGCCTCTATGGGGCAGTTTCGATGGACCAAAATACCAAACCCTGCCGTGTACTTCCCCCCTGAGGAGAAATATTGTTTAGGAAACACTCTGCTTTTAGGGTCGGCAGTGATGGCGCTGGAGTGAGCTTTTTCCTTTCCGGTCGCCACGTTACGCTTCACACCGGAGCTCTGACCATTCGGCAATCGACCAGCTGACCTGCAACTGACCTGACCTGCAGCTGCTTTCAGGCAGATGTCCGTGGCGGCGTCCCTGGTGGCGTCTGAACTGGTGTTTGATGCTCAATCACCCGGAGCCCTTGCCCGGATTTTCAGCAGTGGGGGCCCGCGAGCTGGAATTCTCGCCTCATTACGCTTAATTTACCGGGTTTTTGATACTCTGGTAAAGGGGCGAGCGGCGGCGACGGCGGCAGTTTGGGTACGAGTCTGCCCCAGGTTGCTGATAAAAGGTGAAAGAGCGGGTGCAGCGATTCTGGCAACAACTTACAGGCGTGAACCTATCATGACCACCCGGGGGCAGAAAATCAGCAGGACGAAAACGGCCCCTAATTCAGCCGGGGCCGGGGCTCAGAGGGAGAATGCGGGAAAAATGGCTGAGAAAACGACGGAGAAAGCAGACTTTCCACTTAAAGGTAAACGAGATATGGGGAACTGTAAAAAAATGCAGGAAAGACTGGTGGTGCTAATCTTCCTAAAGAAAATGCTACAGGAGGCACAGGTTTATCATCCTCCATTGTTAAACACTTCTTTGTTGTCAAGGGTTCCTCTATCTCCACCGATTTAAATTTGAACACAATTGCTAGTGACCTTAGCAACCCAAAAGCGATTATTCAGGGGGATCTTGAGCCTGGGGTCGCCCAGCAGGCCACCCCAATCCTACAGCTAGTCTCCGCGGCCACTGGGAGCAATGCTGGGAGAGAGGGGGCTGAGGAGAATGTGGCAATGACAGCCCTTGAATCACTTGTCTGTACCCCAAGCACTGTGCCCGCCACGCCTGCCATGTTTGTCTTGCCTGATGTCGAGGAGGCGGACAGGGAGCCCCCGGGGGCGGAGGGTCCTGAGACCAGTAATTACCCTACAACGAATGACTGTCTTGGACATACAGCCCCGCAAACCCCGGATATAGCTGTCGAAAACTTTTTTCAGTATCGGACGGTTCCCTATCCAGCACAGAGAATGATTATATTTGCTCTTCAGAAAGCAGCAACTCAGGAGATATTGACTCTGACCCTGCAATTAGAACCCTCCAGCAAAAAAAGAGGAAATCTAGGAGCAAAGGACCCAGCCAGCTGAAGTGGGATTACTCTGATTCTCAAGGCTCATTTCCTAGGGAGGATCTCCCTAATCTCCAGCTTGAAGAGAGTCCACAGCCAACCGAGCCATCTCTGGCCTTTATACTTGATACTATTAAGCAGTTTCAAGTAGAAGTGAGATCAGATAGTCTCACTGCCAAGGGTGCTTCCAAAATACTCCAAGGCGGTATCAGAAAATTAAACAAGATATGTACGGATATCGGTGATCGAGTTTCAATGGTGGAAGCGCGGACAGAGTCCCTGGAAACAGAAATAACCAGTGTCAAGGACCAAGGAATATCTCATGCTGCCTGTCTAACTGACTTAATGTCCAAGTTCGAAGAACAGGAAAATAGAGCACGTAGAAATAACCTGAAACTGCTGGGAATTCCTGAAGGGGTCGAGGGGGACGACCCCAGAGGATACAATGTTAAGTTGCTCCATGCTGCCTTTCCATCGCAGACTAGCTGGAACTGGGATCAAGAGATCCAGAGGGCGCACCGCTTTCCATTTAATCTAAAGCAGAGGCGTGATGGTAGTAGTTTTGTCAACGATAGACCTAGAGTTTTTTTGGTTTTCTTTGGGAACTTTCTTTTGAGACAGCTCGTTTTTGATCAGGCCAGGCCCAACTCCCAAAAAGTTGTTGACGGAATAAACTTTTTCTCTAAACCAGACTACTGCCATGCAACAGTTGAGCGTAGATGGCGATTACGCCAACTGATTGCCCCTCTTCAGCAGCAAGGAGCCCAGGTATTTCTAATGAATCCAGCCAGGCTGAAAGTGATTTTCAAAGGCTCGACGCGGGTGTCTTTGTCCGAAATTAAGGCTGAAGAATACCTAAAGGATATTATGGGAAGAAAAAGATGAACTAAATTCTTTGTCTAGTTTTTTTTTTGAATAATCTTTGTTGGGGTTACGATTAGTATTACTACTATTATTATTTTGTTTTTTCTTTCTATTTTTCTTATCTCCTTCTCGTCTCGCTGTCTGTCTGGGCGATTCGGGCTAGCTGAAATTCTTTTTAATATATGATAAATTGCCAATTGTTAAACTGTTAAGTGGCTTGGCGACCGGAGCTCACACTTGCTCACCATCATTTAGGGGTTTCCTGACTGCTTTTTTTCTTTGGGGGGGTGGGGGGAGGGTTTGGGGGGTGGTACCGCAAGCAGTGGGTGGAGAAATGCTGTTTTTTTGCTGAAAGTTTGGTTGATCACGTCTGGAAGGGATCTAAGAAACTTACCATTTACCATGACAGTTAGAGAGGTGGTTGGTGGAGAGGGGAGGTGGAGTGGGAGGGGGTGTGTGTGTGTGGTGGTTGGTGGTGGGGTCGGGGGGGACGGGGATGGGGGAGGGCTCGGGGGGGAGGAGGGGGCGGAGGGGGAAAGGATAGGAGCGATCTCATGCTGTTTAGTTGTTGGTAGAAGTTTGCTTCTTAGGGATAGGTATAATCCGGTTTTTAAAAAAGTGGGTCCTGGACAAATATATAAAGCCAAGGTTTATTAACGACTAATGATGGGTATGTCTAAAAAACTCAGAATCATCTCATTAAATATTTGTGGTTTAAACGAGCCAGGGAAAAGGCAAAAAACTGCCCAAGCCTTACGATTAATGGGGGTGGATATTATCTGTTTGCAGGAGACACACATAGAAGGGGCTCAAAAATCCCTGTTAAATTCTTTGGGTTATAAAGTTATTGGGGCAACTTCACAGGGGGCCAAAGTCAAGGGGGTCGCGATCTTGGCCTCAAGTAGACTCTCTTTAGTAGTTAATCAAGTCAAATCTGACTCTCTGGGTAGATGGGTGATGGCCGGATGCTCTCTCCCCTCTAACTTTGGTTTTACAATCTGCTCTATTTATGGAAGCAACCTCGATGATCCGGGGATAATTAATGGAATAAATGAGGAATTAGCACTCTGGCCACTACCTTTAATTGTATGTGGTGACTTGAATTTGAACTTACCTAGCTCATGGAGACCTGATCAGTCTTGGAGCTATAGGGTCGGAAACCTAAAACTTTTCAGGCAGTACTTAATCTGATTTGCACCCACGGTTTAAAAGATGCTTGGGCACATTTGCAACCCGATCAAGATGGTTTTACCTATTTTTCTGCTCCTCATCTGTCTTTGGCTCGGCTTGATTATTTTCTAGTTTCATCTTCTTTGATATTCGATTGTTCTATTGAAATTACTCCTCGACTCCTTTCAGATCACAATCCACTGATTTTAAGTGTAGAGGCCCGGGGAGATAGTAGGCCAAGGGTGAACTGGACTTTTGAAAAAGCAATATTATACGATAATAACTATCGGGAATACATGAAAGGTTGGATTCACGAATTTTTGACCATAAATGTTGGCTCTGCTCCGGTAATGGTAGTTTGGGATACATTAAAGGCCGCTATAAGGGGGGAGACGCTTCAATTCTCCGTCAGACGGAATAAAAAAGAGAAAGCACAGGTTACTCTTTTGCAGGACCACATGATAAAAGCTGAAAAGAAATTAATACAGGCTGTCCAGTCAGTAACTGGAACTGAACAGGCACAGATAATGGTGGCGGTCACAAAGGCCGAGATGGGAACTGTATTGGCCGAGAGATTAGCAGTAAAATGGGTTTTTGCCAGAGAAAGGCTTTACGAATGTAGTGAACTCATTGGTCGTCAACTGGCTATTTCCATCAGACAACAGGCGACTGCTAACATAATCTCCTCAATTCAAACTAATTCCGAAGGGATAACCAGTGACCCTATAAAAATAGAGGCGGCTTTCAGGGAATTCTACGAAAAACTATACTCTGAAGATATCACCAGGTCGGCTGAATATAGGCAAAACGAGATCAACAGCTACCTGGAGGTAATACCGGTCGCTGAACTTAACGATGAGAACCGTGAGTTAATGGAAATCTCCCCAGATTGGGATGAAATTGCTACTGCACTAGTAAGCCTCCCTGATGGTAAAGCCACCGGAGAAGACGGCATTCCTGTTGAATTCTATAAAATCTTTGCATTACAGATAAAAGACCTTTTTTTAGACGTAGTCATCTCTATTTTTAATGGGTCCTCTCCACCTCATTCTTGGTCAAACGCAAAGATTGTAAGATTCCCTAAAAAGATAAGTCACCTTTGGAGATGTCATCATATAGACCCATAACCCTCATTAATACAGATTCCAAAATATTCTCTAAAATTATAGCATCCAGATTATCTTCAAAAATCGAACCTCTTGTTTCTAGCTGGCAGCACGGGTTCATTCCGAAAAAGGGCACTACTGAGCACATTCGTCGGACTATCACCTTATTTGATGCCGCCAAGGTGGCAGGAGACCCGATCGCATTAATCCTTTTGGACGCAGAAAAAGCGTTTGATCGGGTCTCCTGGCAGTTTTTGTGGGGCTTTATGCGGTGGATTGGCTTTGGCCCTAAGCTATCGGCACTGCAGGCACTATATCAGAACCCCACAGCCAGAATCTCAATTAACGGGTGTCTGACCGAGCAGATAAAGATTTCCCGTGGGACTCGGCAGGGTTGCCCTTGCTCTCCGTTGCTTTTCGCTCTAAACATTGACCCTCTGATTAAGAAACTTGAGCTCAATCCTGAAATAGTAGCAGTTAGCAGGTTCGGCATTGATACAAAGATCATGGCCTATGCCGACGATTTAGCCATAATAACTCCGGAACCCAAAAGGGCCATTGTAGCTATAGAACAGGAGGCCCAAATATTTGGGCAGATATCTGGTTATGCTCTCAACAAAGCAAAAACACAGATCGTTTTAAATGAACAAATAAACTGGGTAGATGACAGAGTAACTTATAAGGCTAAATACCTAGGGGTGAATATAGTTTCCGATCTGGATCTAATTGTTGAGGAAAATTTGATCCCGTTAGCAGCTGACATGAAAAAGGCACCTCAAAAAATAAATAATTTGCACCTCACAATTGTTGGGAGATGCAATGTTCTAAAAATTTTTTTCCTAAACTACTATACTTTTTTAGGACAATCCCGCTAGATCAATCAATCAATCAATCAATCAATCAATCAATCACAGAATTTGTAGAGCGCACTACTTACCCGCGAGGGTCTCAAGGCGCTGGGGAGAAAAAAGGGGGGGGGGGGGTGCTGCTACTGGTCGAACAACCAGGTCTTGAGTAGCCTCCTGAAGGTCAGCAGGTCTTGGGTCTGTCGTAGGCTTAGTGGAAGGGTGTTCCAGGTCTTGGCGGCGAGGTGGGAGAAGGATCTGCCGCCGGTGGTAGTTCTTCGAATGCGAGGGACGGTGGCGAGGGAGAGGTCGGCGGAGCGGAGCTGGCGGTTGGGGACGTAGAAGAGGAGTCGTCTGTTGAGGTAGGCTGGGCCAGTCTTGTGGAGTGCCTTGTGTGCGTGGATGAGGAGTTTGAAGGAGATTCTCCTGTCGACGGGGAGCCAGTGCAGGTTCCTCAGGTGGGGGTGATGTGGCTGTGGCGTGGTACATCGAGGATCAGGCGTGCGGAGGCGTTTTGTATGCGTTGCAGTCGCTTGATGAGCTTGGCCGGGGCTCCCGCGTAGAGGGCGTTCCCATAGTCAAGTCTGCTACTGACGAGGGCCTGGGTGACTGTTCTTCTTGTATCTGTCGGGATCCACCTGTAGATCTTGCGAAGCATGCGGAGGGTGTTGAAGCAGGAGGAGGAGACTGCGTTGACTTGCTTCGCCATGGAGAGCGTTGAGTCGAGGATGACTCCCAGGTTGCGTGCGTGGTCGGTGGGTGTCGGGGCTGCTCCCAGCGTCGTTGGCCACCAGGAGTCGTCCCAGGCTGAGGGGTTGGAGCCGAGGATGAGGACCTCTGTTTTGTCCGTGTTCAGTTTTACTCGGCTGATCTTCATCCAATCGGCGACGGCCTTCATTCCTTCATGGAGGGTGGATTTGGCGGCGAGGGGGTCCTTGGTGAGGGAGAGGATCAGTTGAGTGTCGTCGGCGTAGGAGATTATGTTGAGGTCGTGCTGTCTGGCGATGCGTGTGAGCGGGGCCATGTAGATGTTGAACAGTGTTGGGCTGAGGGATGATCCCTGGGGTACGCCGCAGATGATCTCGGAGGCTTCGGATCGGAATGGTGGGAGGCGGACTCTCTGGGTTCTGCCGGCGAGGAAGGAGGTGGCCCATTCCAGGGCCTTGTCTCGGATCCCTGCGTCGTGGAGGCGTGCGCGTAGAGTGCGGTGGCAGACAGTGTCGAAGGCGGCGGAGAGGTCCAGCAGGATGAGGGCTGCGGTCTCACCGTTGTCCAGCAGGATCCTGATGTCGTCGGTGGCGGCGATGAGGGCAGTCTCAGTGCTGTGGTTGCTGCGGATTGCTAGACTTCAATAACAAGATGCTGCTTACGTTTGAACACATTTTTTCTCAATTTATTTGGGCCTATTCACAGCCAAGAAGGGCTTTTAAATTCCTTACACTACCCAGAGATAGAGGAGGGTGGGCTTTCCCTAACATAAAACTATATTACTGGGCAGCTGTTCTTCAATATAGTTCCGAGCTACTGCATGACCTTCCTGTCGAGAACTCTTCTGGATTGCCATCTCCCTATATTTCTTTACTCGGGGAAAGCGTCAGGGGCTGTCTCTGGCGTCAGCTCGAACTTGCCTATTACAAACGGGTTAGATTTAAGACTTTTTTTTTTTATTTTTTTTTATAAACACTTTATTTTTCAAATAAAGGAGAAAATTCACATTGCATTGCATATAGTCTTCTTCACAACCCAAACAAATCGTGCCTGACATTTGTGGTACAACGATGGACAATGTAGCAACCAGTACAGTGGCAAACCCCCCGCAACCCTCCGTTCTCGACCCTCCCCCACCCACAATCTTACTCCGAGCTGTAATGCTGAGGCAGGCAATGTAGTGCAAACACTCTAAGCCGTGGCCTCGCATCGTGCTTCCGCCATGCCTTGTCGCGCAGCTGCGTGGCCAGCCCCTACCCCTCAGCCCACTCCCTCTGGCACTATGCCGTTATCTGTCTGAATGCTGGAGGCCTATTTAGCTGTGGCCAGGTGTACCCTCAGTGGACCCCATATATCTTTGGGGCGGGATGTCGGTGGCATAAGACTGGCGTATAATTCTGCGTTGGTGTTGCAAAATACTAAGCTGTTCAGCCATTCTAGGAGTTTGGGGGTTGTCTTCCTGCCCCAGTGAATCGCCACCTCCCGTTTCGCTAGCAAGAACCCCAGGGACGCTAATCTCCTCACTTTCTTGGGAATCTGAACTGTGTAGCCCAACAGGGCTATTTCAGGAAGGGGGACAAGAGGAATCCCAATTATGTTCCCTAATGTCTCGTGCACCTCTGCCCAATAGGTCTGTAAACGTGGACAGGTCCAGGCCAAATGCAGAAAGTCAGCTTGTGGGGAGGTGCATTTTAAGCAATTGTGCGAGTTAGTAGCGTCAATCTTATGGGCCATGGCAGGTGTAAAATAGGCACGTCGGAGAAATTTGAAATGTAATAACTTATGGCGGCTGTTAAGCGAGACGTCCCTGGTGACCATGCAGCACTTCTCCCATTGTTCGTCGGTGATCGCTCCGCCCGTATCTGCCTCCCAGTCCTGTCTAATCTTGGCATCCTCCACAGGGAGCAGTTTGGCGCAGGTCTTGTACAGTTTGGAAATGAGGCGTGCGCCACTCGTGCTCTCCAGGACCAAACTGAGCGGGGGGAACGAATCCGGTTCGACCGGGTATGAGGGAAACGCCTCACGTAATGCGGATTTCATTCTGCACATTAGGAAGCGGGTCATAAAGCTACAGTCAGAAAATCTATTGTCTTCGTCTATGGAGAAAACATGACACCCGGGGAACAGGTCGCCTATCGTAACTATGTCTGCGGTGGCCAGTGTACGCTGTATTATTTGTTCACCAGTGAGTGGGATCCATCTAGTGTTGGGTAATGGTAGTGC
This sequence comes from Calotriton arnoldi, assembly GCA_963921515.1. Lineage (NCBI taxonomy): Eukaryota > Metazoa > Chordata > Amphibia > Caudata > Salamandridae > Calotriton > Calotriton arnoldi. The sequence goes on from CAWUFW010009175.1 coordinate 372,738, forward strand.
AGAGGAGAATAGAGATGTAGTACCCATACGCTTTGTCAGCTTGGCCCAAGCCCAAGCAGTAGTTGACACCGTTTGAATGTCCCGCTTGTCCCGTGGAAAACCACCCGGCAGTATCTCACTCAATTGGTCCGGTAGAACCAGGTCCGCCTCTGGACGTAAAAACGGGATACGAGCGTCAGGGTGGAACCAAGCGTGTGCGTAGCGGCACTGCGCCACCAAATAGTACAATTGGAAGTCTGGGACGCCAAAACCCCCTCTGTCGTATGGCAGGGTCAGTATGGACCAGCGCACGCGGGGCCGTTTGCCACCCCATACCAGTCGTATCATGAGTGTCCGTAGAGTGCGAAAAAAAACGTCCGACAGGGGCACAGGAATATTATTAAACAAATATAAATATTTGGGGAGAACTACCATTTTTAATATGGCCACCCTGCCCGCCAGCGACAAGGGCAGCCTCAACCATCTGTCTACCTGTTCTTCTAGTTTCGAAAAGGTCTGTCCATAGTTTAAACGTATGATCTGGGTGGTGTCCCGATGGATATAAATGCCAAGATATTTCACCGAGTCCTGGCACCATTCCAGAGGGAATTCGCAATCCCATTTGGCTGTGCCCTCCGTAAGCGGGAATATGATGGATTTATGCCAGTTGATGCCCAGTCCCGAAAACCTACCAAAACGGATAATTTCGCGTATCAAAGGAGCCAGGTTTAAGTGGGGCTCCCGAACGTACAAGATGGTATCGTCCGCGTACAGGGAAGCTAAGAGGGGGCCCGTTTTGAATTGTAGTCCTCTATGCAAATGGCGGTCCTGAAAATGCCTAATTAGCGGATCCATTGCTAGTATAAACAATAGAGGGGACAGTGGGCAACCCTGTCTGGTCCCACGGTATAGCCGAAATGGTCTTGACAGAGTGCCATTCAAGCGGAGTCGTGCCGAGGGGCCGCTGTATAGTAAGGAAACGGTTGCGATGAAGCCACAAGGAAAACCCATTCGCTGTAGCACCTCCACCAGGAACGGCCACTCCAAAGAGTCGATCGCCTTCTCTGCGTCAAGCAACACCGCCGCCGCCGGCACTTCAGGCTGTATTCTGTGCAACACAGTGAACAGTGTTCGGAGGTTCAAGGACGTGGAGCGTTTGGGGACAAAGCCCGACTGCATTGGGGAAATGACATACTCCATCAGCTGTGAAAGCTTGTTGGCGAGTACTTTCGCCAAGATTTTGTAGTCCAAGTTCAGTAAGGACAGCGGCCGGTACGAGCCGCATTGTTTGTGGTCTTTGCCTGGCTTCGGAAGGAGTATAATTACTGCTTCACGCATTGTAGGGGGGAGGCTCTGTTTTTCCAATGCCTCAGCATACACCTCGATCAATTGGGGGGCCAGAATGTCCTTGAACTCTTTATAGAAATCCCCCGTAAAGCCATCTAATCCCGGGGCAGTGGTTCCCCGCAGGGTGTCTATGGCTAGAATGACGTCGGCGACGGATATTGGCTCTGCCATAAAGTCCATCATGTGTTTCTCCAAGAAAACCAATGCGGTTTCATCTAGGTATGCAGTCTGGGCCGTGCCGTCGGGGTCTGCTCTAGATGTGTAAAGTGTAGTATAATAATCCAAGAATTCATCTCGGATATTCACCGTGGAGGTGAGAGTGGTGCCGGCCGCAGATTGCAATTCGGTGATGTAATTTTTGTTGTAAGGTGGTCTTAGCATTTGTGCCAGGACTCTGCCAGGTCGTTCGCCCTCCCCGTATCGTCTTGCCGTGTGGTATTTACCCATATACAGAATCTCTCTGTCTGCTATGTCCCTATATTCAGTCAGTAGGGCCAGTCTCGCAGATTGAGCCGTTGTATCAGGGAGAGTCACCAATTGGGAGTCTATCGCAGCTATTTCGCGCTCTATGCGGGTCATTGTCTGTCTAAGGTCTTTAAGCACCCCCGCCTGTTTGGATATGCACTTTCCCCTGATAACGGCCTTAAATCCCTCCCACAGGACCGCCACTGTGTCCACCGAGCCGGCATTAAGTTCAAAATAGTCCTCTATCGCTTCCCGGATCTCAGCCTTGAACAGGTCGTCTAGGAGGGCTCTCCCAGGGAAACGCCACTGTCTCTCATACCCTTCCGGCCGTGGGAGCATCAACTGTATAACTATTGGAGAGTGGTCAGAGTATGTGCAAGGGAGCGTAATATGGGAGTCAAACCAGTTCGCAGCCACGTGGGAAATCAGCCAGTAGTCTATCCTGGACCAAGTTCCGTGTGGGCCAGAGTGATGGGTGTATTTGGTGAGGGTGGGGTTGTGCCTTCGCCAGATGTCGATTAAAGTGTGGTGCTCACAGAGGTCCCTCAGGGCGCGTCGCGCTCGCGGCTTGGTGTCTGGTGCCTTAGAAGTGCCGTCCAGGCCGGGGTGTATTAGTAAGTTGAGGTCTCCTCCCAGAAGTAATGCGTGGGGGTCGTGTTTTGTGATCAGTGCATTTAAGTCGTGGAAAAACTCGGGGGCATCGATATTGGGAGCATAAACATTTGCCAAGGTGACTTTGTGACCATAGAGGGTACCCGTGACTATCACCTGTCTGCCCGCAGGGTCCAGGGTCGCTTCTGTGAGTGTAAAAGGGACTCTCTTGTGGATCAGTATAGCTGTGCCCCTAGCGTAGTTGCTGTAATTAGCGAAGAATCTGTGTGTGCCCCAGCTAGCGCCAAAACGGGCCAAATCTGTAATGGGGAGGTGTGTCTCTTGTAAATATGCTATGTCTACCTTGTGTCGGATAAGGTAATGGATCACCTGCCTCCTCTTACGGGTATTATTGAGCCCTCTAACATTCCAAGACATGAAGGTGACGGCCGAGGGCCCCTGTATGTTACCTAACCGTGACATCTGTCCAATATGTGAACCCTTGCCTGTCAGGACTTGTATGCGATGACGATGCGATAAGCAATGCTACTATAAAGTGTAAACAACAATTCAAACAATATGCAAGTCTAACCCCTACCCCCCTCCCCCCATCCAGCCGCCTTCCATCCGGAAGGTGGCCATACCCCTCAATATTCTCCGGCCCGCGGGTCATAGGGACCGTAAGGCTAACAATCGAGGCCCAAGAAGTGGACCCCAAAAATGCAGTGAACCAACCACAGAGGATACACCCAGGGGGGGTGGCAGCCCGTAGTCAGACTGACCAGGTGATATATCAGATAATTACGTTAATCAATACGAAGTCCCCAGAGCAAGTAGCCTTATAAACAAATATGATCAAACCATCATCCAGTTCCGGAGTTTGAAAAAAGTTCCGCACTAGCATCCGATCCGCTGTGTGGCAGGGAGGCGAGCGCGCCCCCCGCCGAGTTCTGTGTGCTTCGCAGCTTATACGTGCGACAGAATTCCTGGGCCTCGGTTAGATTTAAGACTTTGATTAATGTTTATAAGATATTCTCGAAAGTACGCAAATTATTTGGATTGGCAAAGTTAAATTATTATACCCCCATCAGGAATAATAGCAACCTGCCACTTATTTTCCAAGAAACATACTTGCAACAGTGGTACCAAGCCGGTATTACAAAAATGGGAGATTTGATTACTCCCAACGGTATCAGGACTTTTAACACTCTTAAAACCTGTTATAATCTTGGTAATAATCAGTTATTTCAATACAATGCGATCACAGGCTATCTAATTAATAAAACTGGCGGGCCTGTTGGGTTCGCTAAAATCAATCTTATAGATAGAATCCTCGGGCCCAGCATATTACGGATTGGAAATATCTATTTAATGCTAAATCTACAAAGGCCTGATGATGTAAATATAATAGACGAAAAGAGGCAGGTGAGGTTGAATGCCCCTCCTAACACCTTTTGTTATGCCCTAAGTTTGGCACAGTCCTATTTACTATCATCTAAATTACAAGCGCAATTTTATAAAACTGGATATTTTCTATATATAACCCCCAGTAGAATTGCCAAATGGGGTACTGGCAGTGGCACCCTGTGTCCGAGATGTGCTGAGTACAGTGCAGACTCTGTACACATGTTTGCCACGTGCCCCAAATTAGATTCATTACTTGAAGGGGCGCAGCAGTTTATTGGTAGGGTTTTATCACGTAACTTTCAATTGGTACCAACTACTATAATGCTTGGACTGCATGACACGATCGACCTGAGAAACGGGGGAGCCTTACTATTTGTGGCTATGACTATTCTTAGGATATGTATTGCTTCACACTGGAAGGATCGGAGTCCTCCCACGTTTGCTCAATGGCAGGCTCGGCTGTTCGCCACCTATCAATTAGAGAAGGCCATATATGCCAAAAAAGGCAAGCGTGGGAAAAAAAAGGGGTTAGAGATTTGGAACCCCTATCCAGGTGGCTTAATACATTGAATGCCCCAGATTGACCGTGAGGCTGCATATCCTACGCCTCCCCCGGCCTTCTCCCCCCTGCCTCTCTCCCTCCGGGGGTACCCTCTCCCCCCTCCCCCTCCCCTTTCTCTCTATGTTCTCTTTTTTTTTTTCCCCCCAACTTGCTAACTCTTCCATTGTGGGTCTTTTTTTTTATATTAGATTTTTTTCTGTCGTAGGTTTTTACATCAACGTAAAAAATTGTTAAAATTGTTCCTTTGCTAATGTGTCTCATACTGCTTGCCATGTTCTTTTTTGTTTGTTCTTCTCGTTGGACATGGGGAGGGGGTGGGGGGGTCTGGATCAGTGAGGGATGTACTTTGTTTTGAAATGTATCGAAAGTAAAAAAAAAAAAAAAAAAAAGGAAACACTCTGCTTCTAAGGAGGTGTTGGTTTTGACGTGACAGGTAGGTTTCCTCGAGAAGCCCTAGGTCTGTGTGTAGTAGAGTTAGCTTGTCAATAATCCCTCTTCTCTTTTCTGGGTTATTGAATCCCCTGGCATTGTATGTAGTAAAGTTCAATGTAGACATTCAGTGGTCTCTTCTACAATGCATTCATAAACATTTTCATAGCTGAGATTCAAACCCAAGGTGTGCTGTTGCATTTGTGGCTGGCCTACTCCCTTCCCACTTCCCTCCCTTTCAACAACCATTCCACCCCTTCTGAACTATTAGAGTGTAACCTCTAGGAACCATGACGTAAACATTATAACTCTTCTGAAATTGTGTGTCCATTGACCTAAGTCCACTAAGCCTAACTTTGGCGTACATAAAAATGATATTGATGGTGTTGACCTCTGCCTGCATTTGTGAAGTGCCGCAGGCTAAAACCTCTACAAACTACTAATTCTGAAGTCTCTGTTGTCTAGGTGATCATACTTAGGTTCCTCCAATTTTCTGGCTGCAACTGTCTACTCTTCTTCAGTGAGGCTGTCCATCTCTTCTGAGTTCTCATTGCTTCGGTGGTGAGCGTTGCTTACTTTTTGTAGCTGTTTCAGCACTGCCTTACGTCCAGCAAATATTTCCCTGTCCTTTAAGCACCTTACACCATTTCGGCCTCTTCAGTCGAGGTAGGACCCTGTAGTGCTTTGTTTCCAGATCTTCCCCTATGGGGTTCAGGCCGAAAATACTCCATGCCTCTTTCAAGGATTTCATGGACCATCTCCTCCCATGCCACTTGAAGCAGAGGCCCCATCTGCATTTATTGACTTTTCCTCTGAGGAAATCTGTCACTTCTTTGAAGGCACGTCACTTAAGGAGAGTAATGGGGATAGCTCTTGGAAGATCTGAATGTCTATACCATCGTATCAAATAGTTTCTCCTTTCCGCACTGCTCTCATGATTGTCTGTTACTCTTCAAAGTGTATGAAACAAACGAGAATGTCTGATGATTTCTTGGAGTCCTAGCTGCCTCTCATCGTTTTGTGTGCTCTGTCTACACAGATTGAGGTTGTCCCAGTACGTTCGAAGATTGCTCCAACCAGGTTTTGTACAAACATTTTTGTCACATCCCTCTTTCTCATGTGACACTCCCCAAATGCAAATGTTGCAGCAACAGGAACAATACTCGAAACCTTCCTGCTTTTCTTGGAGAATATTAAACTGTCCGCCCAGGGTGGTCAGACGAGCTCTGTATTCTTTCCATTCTTAACTGCTTTCATCATGTGTGGCCTCCAGCGAGTTCACTGAAAGTCCTCCACATCCTCTTTACCTCGTACAGGTTTTGTTTCAGATCAGCGCACACAGTGCCTACCTCAGCTACTTTGATCTCTGCCAGAAACTGTGTCATGAAGCTTTTGTGTGAGTCTGTCATCTTCTCGTGCCCCCTTGGTACTCTTCTGGCTACTTGGAAAGGGGCAATGGGCAAGAGTGCAATGGTTCCATCCTGTTTACTCCTGCCCGCCTCCATGTTGAAGTGCACCTGGCAGTCCCACTCAGTCACAAGCCTGGTGCTTGGATCTCTCTGTCCTTGTTGTTTGGGGGTCTGACTGGGTATATTCTCGTCTCCACTCTGAAGCGTGGTGGATCTTAGGGGCGAGTCTTCTCCTCTGTCTACTGACAGGCTCACAACAGGGGTGCCCATCTGCAGTCAAGGGCCCCCAGTGTCCTCCATCTCCTTGTTGCTCCTTGAATCTTGCAGTTTGGGCTTTGACTGGATCTGTTTCATTCACCCCACTAGGGTTCAACGTGACTAAGGACAGTCTCATCTCAGTTTCTGGTGTTAATGGCTGGGGCGTCCCCTGCTTCTGTGTTACACACCCTGGACGGGGACCCTTCGGCTCTCCTACCTCTCTTCAGGGTTCTGGGGTTCTTCCGCACATTACATTACCTTTGAGCATGGTCCTGGTGTGCCTTGATTTCTGACTATATATGGGTGCGACTTCTGTGCGATGCTGGGCTCACTCGAGTTATCTCATTGTCTGGATGTGGTCTTGATTTTGTCAGCACAGGCTCCCAATATTGTCTTGTGTAGTTAGTTTACGTAGCGCGTTGGCTCTACTCTCTCTTTTGCGCTTTAGATATTACCAGCACAGTCTTCCTTCCGGTTAAATAACCCTTGCTCGTTTCGTGAGTCCCTGCTTTCTGTGCAAGTGGGTGGTCTCTTGGCTTCCAGGTGCCACCTAGCCTGCTCCCTTTGTTTTAAAGCTGGCACCATTCCATGGGGACTTCAAGTAAAGAATATTCCGGTTATCTTTATTGAAGATCCCAAATACAAAAAGGGATTTCGTTTTAAAAGCACAAAGTGTAGTCGTGATTTAATGGTGCATACGATTGAAACGGCACAAAGGTTATGCAAAAAAGGAGGCTGATGAATTAGAAGAATTGGTCCAAGCTATTAAAGACAATCACACAGTCACTGTAGCAAAGTCACTCCTTGAAAAAATTGACAAAGAGATCGTTACCTTTAAGGATAATACAATCAACTTCAAAACCTCGAAATTTGAGAGAGATACAAAGTCCTTTAACATTGAACAGGTGTATCCATATTTAAAGGACGATTTTTATACCACTACAGATTTGCGTCATGTGCTTTCAAACTATCAAGGCCGGTCTAGAAATAGATTTTTAACATTCTCTGAGACGTCATCGTCAGATTCGGCGGGGAAATCGGACCCCAGGGAGGGACCTTCTAAGAGACAGACTTCTTTTTTAGAGAAAGGAGAACCAAAAGCAAGAGTAAGATTCAAGCAGCAACCCTGGGAGATGAGGACAAGACGCCAGTTTTACAAGTCATGAAAGCTACATGTATAGTCAACCTTTCAGAAAAACAGTTGACAAAGGAAGAAGAATCTATTTTGGAATTAGGCCTTAAGTTTGTTCCAAATAGACTGACGGATTTACAAAGCTTAAAATAGAGGCAATCGAGTTTTTCCGCAAAATCCGCCTGAAATCGTTTTTTGCTGGTAAAGAATACAAAGGCAGTGGTGAATATTCAGGTCTGGCCAATAAATCAAGATTTATTCCACCCACATACAATATCCCCAAGGAAATGGTGGCCTTTGAGCAGGTAGTTATGTCATCAATCAACAAACTGGAGAAGAAAAAAACATTTTTGAAGAGAAATTTATCAGCACAACAACAACAAGCCATTGGACGATTGAAGAATGATGACTCGGTAGTTATCAAGCAAGCCGACAAGGGCGGTGCCATAGTCATCTGGCCTAGGGAAATGTACCTTAGAGAACGACGGACTCAAGTGAATAACAATGAGTGGTATCGTCAAGTGAAAGAGAATCCCACACGACCAATACAAGAGAGCATTTCAGAGATACTGAAAGCAGGATTTGAACAGTGTTTTCTGGGACCAAAGGAATATGACTTCCTCATGAAGAAATTTCCAAGGATCCCTGTGATCTATTTTTTGCCTAAAATACATAAACGTTTGATTGATCCACCAGGGAGGCCGATCGTTTCCGGTTGCAACTCCGTGCTGGAACCAATCGCGAAATATGTGGATATTTTTTTAAAGCCATTTTTAGTTGAAGTCCAGTCATACTTGAGAGATACCACTGACTTCATCAATAAAGTGGAGGGCCATGCATTTGAAGATCAACTACATTGGATGGTTTCGTTAGATGTTACCTCATTATACACGCAGATACCTCAGGATGAGGCTCTTCAAGTGATAGAACTCTATTTGGAAAGTAGACCTAAACCCCACAGAGTACCAACGGAGTTTATCCTACAATTGTCTGAGGTAGCACTGAAGAGGAACTATTTTAAATTCGAGGAATCCTTTTATGTACATACTAAAGGGACCGCCATGGGTTGTCCCTTCGCCCCAGAGACGGCGGTTCTGTTTATGGCCCAGTACGAAGAGAAGTTCATTTTTAATAACAACCCATTTAAGAGTAACATCATACAATGGCTTCGTTACATCAACAATATCTGGTGCCTATGGCAAGGCACAGAAGAGGATCTTGGAATATTCCACAGCTGGCTCAATGCACGCCATGAGGACATCAAATTCAGCCTCAATAAAAGCAAAACTAGCTTGACCTTTTTGGATGTGGAGGCATTCCCCCAAGGGAACAAACTCATAACCACATTGCACCGAAAATCCACTGATAAAAATACAATCTTACATCACAAGAGTGCTCATCCTCGCAATTTAAAAGACAACCTTCCCTATGGGCAATTACTGCGAATTCGCAGAAATTGCTTCCGGAAAGAAGATTTTTAAAATCATGCCGCAATTTTTTGTGAACAAATGACGAACAGGGGCTATTCAAAGAAAACATTGAAGTATGCCACCAAAAGAGCCTGGTTCACTCCCAGGGAGGCCCTCCTCCAGAAAAAAAGTTAAACCACCCCTTGAAAGAATGGTTTGCGTCTCCACATTTGGCCCTGACACCAATAAATTCCGGCAAATTATTTTTAAAAATTGGCATTTACTAGAAAACCTGGAATGTCCATTTGAGAAGCCGCTATTCGCTATGAAAAAGAATACAAGCATTGGGCAACAAATAGTAAGAGCAGATCTATTTCCAGTGCGACAGAAGAGTGATCTACGCACTCAGTGGAAACTGAAACCGGTGGAGGGGCATCATAAATGCGGCAATTGTTCTGCCTGTGATTCAACAGTTGAAGGTAAAGAATTCATTCACAACACCATTAAATGGAGGCATACGGAGTTTACCAACTGCAAGACAAAAATGTCATATATGCGGTCTTGTGTCCCTGTTCTAAGATTTATATTGGAAAAACAAATCAACCAACGCATTGTCCAGCACCGCTCTAGAATTAAAAAGAAAGTTTTGACTGCACCCATGGTCACGCATTACATCGAGCACTCACATAGTGAGAAAGACCTCAAGTGGACAGTGTTGTTTGGATTAAACACAAAAAATAGGGCTTTTGACACAGATGCAGCACTCTTGCAGAAAGAAGCTTATTTGATATTGAAATTTAACAGCGCCCTTACTGGATTGAATGAAATGACAGAATTATCCAGGGCATAAGATTACACTTTGTGTTTTTGTAAACTACAGCACCCAGAATGCAATATAGCTATAGGTCATGACTGTGACATAGATTCATTCCACAGCACTTTTGTCATTGGTTGCTTTAAACAAACCACATTTCCCATAGTCCCAATTTTTTTTTTTAAATACGTGCTCCTACTCGAAATGCCTGTCGGCTGCCCTGTTCGGCTTGCTTCCACTGAGAGACATGCAGATCCAGTTCCGTCTCTCCAGCTTGTGAACAAGTAAGCTTGATTGTTTGAAATACCTGATAGCTGGCTCCTCGAATGAAACATACATAGCGAACTGAGGGGCATATTATCAACAAACTGCGATAAATATCGCAGAGTGCGCTTAGCGTGGTTTTTTCTATCGCTGGATTTCATCGCTGAGTTAGCGCGTTATTATCAACGCTTATCTCAAAGGCGATAAGAAATCCAGCGATAGCAGCAAAAAGCGGGAATAGCGCGGGAAATGCTGCGATATTTTTTGGGCGATAATGGAAACCTCGCTGATACGCCCCTGTGGCCTTAGCCTTGCAATCCACCTCCCATTACTAAGATGGCTAAGTCAACTTTATAGCAGGAGTTAAATTCCTGCGATAAAGGGGGCTTAGCGTGATTATTATCATCGCTTCGCGGGTCTGCTGCCGGCTTGAAAATATCACGAAGCCGTGCTAGCGAGTTCTCCCATGCTGTTTTACTCAGGAACGCCCACTTTGCATGTCATTAGCGATAAATATCGCTGACATGCAAAGCGGCACCAAAACGGTCGCTTTCGCCATAAAGCCGTCGCTAACAGCTGTTAGCGACAGCTTGCTAATAGGGCGATAGAAATATCGCCGCTTTAGCGGCAAAAAGTGCCGCTAAAGTGGCGATACTGCCCTTGATAATATGCCCCTGAATCCTTTATTCATTTATATTTCAGTCAAGCGGAGACGTCGTGCCAAATTTAATAACCCTTAGTAAATATTGATTTTACCGGGTCAGCAGAGGACAAGAGAAAAGACTCACTGCTTCTGCAGGTACACGTTTAAAATTGCACGCGCGCCTGCTACATGTTTTCGTAAAACCGTCCTTTAGAACCATTTCAATATTGAAGAGCCATACACTTTTGTTTTGCAGACGTGATTAATTACCACTGACACGTCTTGTTCAATTCCAAAGTTGTAATCAGGAAATGAAGATAGTCATGGCAAGCTGGCCACACGATATTTGAAGGTATGCGCCTGATAAAGAATGTGCGCTGATAGAAGTAAAGATTAATTGTTCCTGCAGGCACGCGCTGTTTCCTTCACTTTAAACTTTACAAATTACACATTAATAAATAGTGCATGTGCTCATTTCCTTTTTGAGGCGGGATTAACAGCAACCTCCTGTGCAATCATTAAGCTAAACATTGAAAATAAAGATAATGAAAAGCATAACAGGCCAGCATTTTTGAAGGTATGCCCTCAATAAATCACTCGGGGGCATATTATCAAGGGCAGTATCGCCACTTTAGCGGCACTTTTTGCCGATAAAGCGGCGATATTTTTATCGCCCTATTAGCAAGCTGTCGCTAACAGCTGTTAACGACAGCTTAATGGCGATAGCGGCCGTTTTGTTGGCGCTTTGCATGTCAGCGATAATTATCGCTAATGACATGCAAAGTAGGCGTTCCCAACTAAAAGCAACTGCAAACAGTCGCAAACACAACTTCCCCCTATTATCAATGCCCGCGAAGCGATAAAAAAAGTCGCGCTAACCGCGATTATCGCTGGAATTTTACACCTGATAAAAACTTGACTTAACCATCTTGTCAATGGGAGGTGGATTGTAAGGTTAAGTCCTCACCTGCCTATTAGCAAGCTTTTCATTAGCGCAGTGAATTTATCGCTGGATTTCTCGCGCTATCGCTGGGTTTCGCCACTATCGCTGGATATTTTATCGCCTTGGAGATAAGCGTTGATAATAACGCGTTATCTCCGCAATGAAATCCAGCGATAGTCGGCGATAAAAAAAACAGCGCTAAGCGCGCTTTGCAATAATTATCGCAAGTCCTTGGTAATATGCCCCTCGGTTATTTTGAATAATGGAGATCGCTAGTATATATGGTGTTATGAGTGCGTCTGCTTTAATTTTCAGACGTGATTAAATCCCAGTTTCATGGACACAAAAGAAAGGAGCCCAGTCACAGCAATACAGGTACATGCCCCACCTTTCTTATCACAGGCTCACAGTAGATTTGACTTGTTTTGCTAACTTACAAACTTAAAAACTAAAAAGCATATGAAATGTATGTTTTTCACAGCTCCTGATTTAAATTCTCCCTGCATGATTTATAAGGGACACAATCTAACCATCTGCAACGCGTGTGTCTGGGGACTGCAGTTGGTTTTGGACCACTCTCTCTAAGCGCTAAGAGACCTGCTGGTGATTATGCGCTATAGAAATAGCAGTTAACATACCATAACATAACTTCACTGATGGCAAAAAACGACATCCATCAGGTAAATATTATGAAAAACCATGAGGTTTAAGTAATTTTGGTACATGGTTAGTCCACCAATAGGGTGGCCCCTAAATTTTTAATGTCCCCTTTTTTTGTAGACCACACCATCTTATTCAAATACGAAGCCCTGATGAGAGCCCCTGGGGTTGACAAGGGTCTCGAAACGCGTGGGCACATTGGAATTATATTGAAGATGAGCTATATGGTGGCTATTCTCAGCTAGAGGGAATTATAAAGTTGAATTAACCCTGGCTTTTGTTCATTCTTGTTTTCAATGTTGGGCATCCTCCTTCTATGAAGAAAGGAATGTAATTTGAAGGGTTTGCTCCCTTTTCGTGAATTAAGATTGGTGTATATGGAATTTGTTTTGTTTCACATATAGGAATGTTAAATGTATATACATGTCGTTGTTTGTATTTGTATTGTATACTTACCCTTGAATGAATAAGTGTTTGTCTCGTATCAGACTATCGAAAAAAAAAGAAAAAGATTTATAAAATGAGATATTAAAAGGTTAAATAAATAACCAGATTGAGTTGGATTGACTCCAGTGATCATTGCTTTAACTGGCAAGCAGTTAAATTGAGGAGTAGCCGGGTACACTGTTGTGCACCCCCTTGTTTTAATGGCATATTTGCCTCCATGTACAATGCCTACTCCATCACCTAGGAGTCCGTGCCTGTGTAGCCTTCATTCTCCCCCAGGTAACATGCCCCAGTGCATTCATGCAGCGCAGCCCACCGCAAGGCTGCGCTACGTTGCGCGACAGGGAGGGGGCCGGAGAGCGCCATATCTTCAGAGATATGGCTCTCTCCTCCCTTTTCCCTTGCGCCGGCGCTGATTACAGCTGCCGTGCCCCACCCACACAACTTAGCGCCATAGCGCTGGGGTATGTGTGTGAGTCCAGCACAGGTTTTGTAGAGGAAGGGTACCCTTCCTGTACAAAATTCTATTCCTAGACACTTTCTATGCATTCTGCACAGTGCAGCATGCATGCAAAGTCGGAAAAGGAAGGAGAAATTAAAGCATTTCTCCTTCCTTGCGCCTAGTTTAAAAGGGCGCAGTTTTCTCACGCTAAACCCAATCTACTGTGTTTAGTAAATTAGGTTTAGCGTGAGAAACCATGGGTGGTTGCATGGGAACGCCCATGCACCGCCCTTGTCACGGCCCCATGGCGCAAAGTAAGGTCTTTAATTTCTCAGCAGTGTATAATTATTCAGTAGTCATTGTTCAAACAAAAACACCAGACATTCCAGCAGAGGAAAACAGAGGCCTTTAATTGATTTCTCAGCAGGGCATGCTGTTTTACCAAAAATACCAGGCACTTTTACTTCAGTAAACAGACTTGTTTACAGTGCACACAAACAAAAGTGAAAAGCATGCGTTTAAAACTAAACACTCAGCAGAGCATGCGAAATAAAGTACATAGCAGAGTACATGGCACCTGTCTAATTGGAAAATAGTGATGACAATGGGGAACCTACAACACACTATACCAAGAGGAACCAATAGCTTTTATTGGAAAGGTCCAGCACACTTGCTCCTACGTGATTAAGCAATCTATAAACAGGGAGTGTGTGCAGTTCCTAAGAATCCAGGGAGAAGAGGGGGAAAAAAGAGGGGGGTCTTGTTGTGTTCCAGTACAAAGAGGACGCTCCAATAGGAGCAGGTGCCCTCACACACCCCGGAAGGTATCATGCTTCATCATTGGGCTTGCTCCTCGCCGGGGCCGCGCTGCAATGCCCGACGGGCACCCACAAAGGGGCTTTTTGCTGGAGATCTTTTAGTAGCCCTATGATGAAGTGGAGGTGTGTGGGTTTTGTTTGTAGTGTGTGTGTAAAGTGATGTTTAACAGGAGTGAGTTAAATTACAATTGGTGTGCTTTTTTGTGTCGACAGCAGGGTGCCATTTAGCTGAATGATCTTAGTGGCCTCACTAGAGGCACATCCATTACAATGTCCGCATGGATAATGCCCCATGACGGGGGCAAATTCCATAATGGTTTCTGTGTAGAAGTGTCATGACTCCCGCTCTGGGCAGGTCCAGTAATGTGTGCATGTTGTATAGCAGGTCCGCGTTTTGCGGGCATTTCCCTGTGAATGCTGGTCCAGTTAGTGGTGCAGCCTTTCCGGCACAGGAAGTGCATCAGGTCAGCTGACTATGCACTACCGGGTGAGACCGCATAAAGCCAGCGGTGCTCAACCCGACAGTGCTTCGAGTACTGAACACCGCCCGGATACCAGCTGTCGACTTCCGCGCCGGAGACACCTTCCCGAACAACAGTGAACAGGTACGCTGGTTTGCACACACTCGGACAGGAGCGCAGGTGTGTTCTTGTCCCCGGTGACACGCGCAGGAGCTCGCTGTCACTACACCGACCCCTACACTCACGCAGGTGCGTGGGCTACCTTTGCCATTGCGGCACGCGCAGGAGCGCGTAGCCGCATTCACAATTACCCGCAGGAGCGCCCTTGCTTACTCTGCCTTTGTGGCACGCGCGTGAGCGCGTAGCCGCATTCAACCTTTCCCCGTACTCGCGCAGGAGCGCCTTTGTTTGCTTTGCCATTGTGGCACGCGCAGCAGCACGTAGCCGCATTTTCACATTTCCCCGCACTCGCGCAGGAGCGCCTTTGTTTGCTTTGTCATTGTTGCACGCGCAGGAGCGCGTAGCCGCATTACACATTTCCCCGCAGGAGCGCCTTTGTTTGCTTTGTCATTGTGGCACGCGCAGGAGCGCGTAGCCGCATTTTCACATATCCGTGCAGGAGCGCCTTTGTTTGCTTTGTCATTGTGGCCCGCGCAGGAGCACGTAGCCGCATTTCACATTTCCCCGCACTCGCGCAGGAGCACCTTTGTTTGCTTTGTCATTGTGGCACGCGCAGGACCGCATAGCCACATTTCACATTACCCCGCACTCGCGCAGGAACGCCTTTGTTTGCTTTGTCATTACGGCACGCGCAGGTGCGCGTTGCCGCTTATCCTTTCACCCACATTAGCACTGGTGTTACTTTTACTTGTAAAGCACGAGCAGGAATGCCCACAAGCTACCTTCCTGTTTGTCCTGTTCATCTATACCTGAAGACCTCTCATCTCTGCTGATCGCTCATTCTCCAGGTGACTATATGCCCCTTAGCAGTACCCCTGGTGTTGGTGTGTGCTATATGTGTAATACCCCGGGAGAGGGAAGGGCAGACGCACTAACACTTATGGTTTATCCCATATACAGCTGGTGATTCCCACGAGGGTTCCATCAGCATCGGTAGGAGTACCCAACCAGGTCTTCACGTAAAACATCACCATTCCACGCTTTTAGGATTCCTTCCCCCGGTCCCATCCTTGCCCTGGTCCGTATACATTCCTTTGCTAGGGAAAGGCGGGGGACGGTGGAGGTTGTTCATGTCATCCCTGCGAGATAACTCCGCAAGTACATAAGGTAAGACTTGTGGGGTCCTGACAGAACTCGAAGCCCACGATATATATCTCGCTCGGACATCATGAGCAACCCTGACATCACCCTACAGGATATAGCAGCAATGCTGACCTGCATACAGGCAGAAAATCGGAGCCTTCGCCAAGATAGAACGGCCTTGCAAAGTCAAATAGCCGTTGGACAGACAGGGGTTTGGGGTCCGGACCCTGCTGTTAGGGCAAAACAGGAGGGTGTTCTACGGCCCCCCTTATTCAATCCTGGGGGATCATTACCTGCTTCTCACGGACCAACCCCTCTCATACAAGTAATAGCTCTTCACCCAGTCCAGCTAGCCGCCCCGGAACGCTTTTATGGCAATAGCTCTAAATACAGCATTTTCCTCAATCAATGCCACTTGCACTTCATGGCGCGTGCTTCTGCCTTCCCGGATGACGCCTCCAAGGTTGCTTTCATCCTGTCCTATCTCGGGGGAGATGCCGCCCAGTGGTCAATAGCATTGGTTGAAAATGACGACCCTATGCTGTATAGTCTCCCTGTCTTTAAGGAAACCCTACGAAGAATGTTCGCCCCTCATACGCTCGTACAGGCTGCAGACAACGAACTCCTCAACCATAAACAAGGCTCATCCGATCTGTTGCATTACATCACTACCTTCAATAGATTAGTCATCGAAGCTAAATGGCCAGAATCCAAAAAGATTTCCGTATTCTTCAGAGGCTTATGAGATGAGTTAAAGGATCTTATTTCGCAATTGTCCGAACCCCTGGAGGACATTGGATCCTTCATCGACTTGGTGGTCAAAATGAGCTACAGACTGCAGGAGCGGAAAAATGAGAAATCCAAAGGCAATGACTCCAGGTTCCTTGCGTTCAGAGACAAACCCAGGAACGAGTCGGTAAAGACTCATGAGGCTCCCGAACCAATGCAAATAGGCGGAATCCGTGGTCCCCTATCTCGAGAAGAAAAAAGGTGAAAACAGAATTTATGCCTATATTGCGGCAAAGGCAGACACTTTGTCAAGGAATGTCCGGTGAAATCAGCCAAGACAAGACCGAACAAACCATACGCTCTTTCCATAACACGGGAAGATGGAGCGGGAAACGACGCAGCCCAGTAAGTAAAGGGGTCAGTCTACTGGGTTCTTCATCCATGCGGACCCCTATTTTCAACCTCCTTGACAACAACCGACATGTGGGCATAGCAGTAATGTTACAATCACAGACGGGCCAGACATGGCCGGTCAGAGCCCTCATCGACTCTGGTGCTACGGGAAACTTCATTGACACCCAGTACATGGGTGGTTTGAGCATATCCACCGTGACCAAAGAAAAACCTGAGACCGTGAAGGCAGTGGACGGCACCGATCTCACCTCTGGGCTTATACGTTTCCAGACAGAAACCATGAAGATGACGTGTGGGAACGGGCACACAGAGACCATCACCTTTGACGTCATCGATGCGCCTCAGTTCAAGCTCATTCTGGGTCTTCCATGGCTAGTAAACCACAACCCACACATCGATTGGGTATCCCGAATCATGACGTTGGACTCCTCTCATTGCAACTCCGCCTACTATCCGCAGGAGAACGTTTCCGGTGGATGGGAGATACAAGCCCACACACTGCCTCTAACAGGGATGGGTACGGTCACGCAAGGGGTTGTTCCTGAGGCGTATGCAGATCTGGCCTCTGTGTTTGACAAAAAAGGGGCTAATACCTTACCACCTCATCGCTCTTTTGATTGTAGGATAGACCTCATCCCTGGTTCCACACTTCCATGTAGCCGTGTCTACTCTCTCACGGAGAAAGAAAACAATCACCTACGCGTCAATTTGGACGAATATCTACAAAACGGATTCATACGCCACTCCAAATCGCCTGTCTCTTCTTCCCTCTTTTTCGTGGCAAAAAAAGGAGGGAGACCTGAGAACGTGCATAGACTACAGGGCCATGAATACCATAACCATCAAAAACCGGTATCCCTTACCACTTATATCCAACCTCTTGGATCAAGTGAAAGACGCAACCATCTATACTAAACTGGACCTGCGTGGGGCCTACCATCTTTGTCAGGGTCCGGGAGGGAGACGAGTGGAAGACCGCGTTCCGAACAAAAT
Source organism: Calotriton arnoldi (assembly GCA_963921515.1). NCBI lineage: Eukaryota > Metazoa > Chordata > Amphibia > Caudata > Salamandridae > Calotriton > Calotriton arnoldi. Next base: position 390,617 of record CAWUFW010009175.1, read on the forward strand.
ATGGTCTGTTTGAGTACCAGGTTATGCCCTTCGGACTGTGCAAATCCCCTGCGACCTTCCAGTACTTCATCGATGAAGTACTGAGGGAATACATCGATCGTTTCTGTATCGTCTACATCGACGACATCCTGATTTATTCCAAGGATGTCCCCGAACACATCAGTCATGTTCGGGCTATCCTGCAGCAGCTACAACTACATGGCCTCTATGTCAAGCTGGAAAAAAGCGTGTTCCACACAACCATGGTCGAATTCCTGGGACACATCCTAACCCCTGCAGGGATCAAAATGGACACCAGAAAAGTCGAAGCGATACTGCAATGGCCGTCGCCTTGTTCCGTAAAACAGGTCCAAAGGTTCCTTGGATTTGCAAACTATTACCAACGCTTTATCAAGGGTTTTTCTAGTATCATTACTCCCATCACAAGTCTCCTGCGCAAGGGGGTAAAGTTCTTGTTGGACACCAAGGCCGAAAAAGCTTTTCAGGACCTGAAGAGGAGGTTTACAAGCGCTCCTGTCTTACAACACCCAGACCCTGAGCAGCCCTTCTTAGTGAGAGGCCGATGCCTCACAGAACGCCTTGGGGGGTGTGTTGTCACAACGGAATGCAGAAACCGGCCTGTTGCATCCTGTTGCCTTTTATTCCCGGAAACATCTACCAGCAGAACGCAACTACATCATTTCCAACCGGGAACTGCTTGCCATCAAGGCTGCATTTGAGGAATGGCGTCATTACCTTAAAGATGCCAGACACCCAGTGACCATATATACCGACCACAGGAATCTACAGTTCCTCCGCTCTGCTAGAGCTCTTACCTCCAGACAACCAAGGTGGACCATGTTCTTCAATGAGTATGATTTCCTGATCACCTATCGTCCAGGAAAGGAAAACGCTAGAGCAGACGCCCTATCCAGGTTGGATGAAACCGAAGAAGAGACAACCAAAGCCGAACCTGTGTCCATCCTCCCTGAGCGTTGTTTTCAAGGGGTGGTCCTTTCCTCCTCCTTCTTATCCCGGTTACATGAAGATCTAGAACAAAAAGAACCGGAGGAATGGATCGGTGAGCTCACAGGGATCACTGCACGAGACGGGTTGTCTACACAAAGAAGGCCGGTACTACCTCCCTTTGGCAGACCATCGGCAACAGGCTCTGTACATGTGCCACGACCACCTCTTATCTATCCATCCAGGACACCATAAGACCACGTACCTCTTACACAGACACTTCTGGTGGCCATCCATGGACACCGACGTCCACTCTCATATAGCCCGTTGTTCCGTCTGTGCTCAAGGAAAAATCCAGTCCAGACCCACGGTTGGATTATTGAACCCTATTCCAGTGCCTCCTTATCCTTGGCACACCGTATCAATGGACTTCGTCGTCGAACTACCCAGGACCAAGACAGGGTTTACCACCATCCTCACCATTGTGGATCATCTGACGAAAATGGCACACTTCGTACCATTGAGAAAGCTGCCGTCAGCGATCGAGCTGGCTTTGATCTTCATGCACAATGTGGTACGGTTACATGGGGTACCATCTGTGTTAATCACGGATAGGGGCTCCCAGTTCATATCCAGGTTCTGGGGTGAGGTGTGCAAAAACATGGGAATGGAAGTACGTCTGTCATCGGCATATCATCCGTAAACCGATGGACAGGCGGAAAGAACCAATCAGACTATGGAACAATACCTCCGTTGTTTGCTGCTGTCCATAGAGAAAGAATGGTCAGAGGTGCTCTGGATGGTGGAGTACGCGTACAACAACAACAAACACACATCCATAGGTATGTCGCCTTTCTTTTGCCTTCAAGGACGGCATCCATGATCAAAGCCTTGGGAAAAACCACAGCCCAGTCACATACCCACTGTGCAGGAATACCACACCCTTCTTCACGACCTATGGCAGCAAGCCCGGTTCGAGCTCCCCAAAGCCAAGGAAAGCCACAAGCAGTATGCCGACACACACAGACAAGCTGAACCCGACTACAACGCAGGGGATAAGGTGTGGGTATTGATCAAAAACCTCAACATACACGGATCCAAAAAACTGCTGCCACGATATGTAGGTCCTTACACCATTGATAAGGTCATCAACCGGGTGTCAATGAGGCTCTCCTTGCCACCTCAGATGAAAATGCACCCGGTGTTTTATGTCTCCCTCCTACAACCAGCTCATCTGAATGGCCGTGCTGTTTCCCCTCCACCTCCTATACTCAGGGACGATCATGAGGAATACGAGGTGAGGGCCATCCTTGATTCCCGAAGAACTAGGGGGAGGCTTTTTAATCTAGTGGACTGGAAGAGGTATGGGCCTGAGGAAAGATCCTGGGAACCCTTGTCCCATGTGTGCCATGCTCCCCTGTTGGTTTGTGCCTTCCATGCACGGCATCCCCTCAAGCCACGCCTTGCCACCCCTGTCTAGGCGGGGGTTCTGCCTTGGGAAGGGGGTACTGTCATGACTCCCACTCTGGGCAGGTCCAGTAATGTGTGCATGTTGTATAGCAGGTCCGCGTTTTGCGGGCATTTCCCTGTGAATGCTGGTCCAGTTAGCGGGGCAGCCTTTCCGGCACAGGAAGGGCATCAGGTCAGCTGACTATGCACTACCGGGTGAGACCGCATAAAGCCCGCGGTGCTCAACCCGACGGTGCTTCGAGTACTGAACACCGCCCGGATACCAGATGTCGACTTCCGTACAGGAGACACCTTCCCGAACATCAGTGAACAGGTACCCTGATTTGCACACACGCGCAGGTGTGTTATTGTCCCCGGTGACACGCGCAGGTGCACGCTGTCACTACACCGACCCCTACACTCACGTCGGTGCATGGGCTACCTTTGCCATTGCGGCACGTGCCCGCATTCACAATTACCCGCACTCGCGCCCTTGCTTACTCTGCCTTTGCGGCACGCGCAGGAGCGCGCAGCCGCATTCAACCTTTCCCCGTACTCGCGCAGGAGCGCCTTTGTTTGCTTTGTCATTGTGGCACGCGCAGAAGCGATAGCTGCATTTTCACATTTCCCCGCACTCGCACAGGAGCGCCTTTGTTTGCTTTGTCATTGTGGCATGCGCAGGAGCGCGTAGCCGCATTTTCACATTTCCCCACACTTGCGCAGGAGCGCCTTTGTTTGCTTTGTCATTGTGGCACACGCAGGAGCGCGTAGCCGCATTTCACAATTCCCTGCACTCGCGCAGGAGCGCCTTTGTTTGCTTTGTCATTGTGGCACGCGCAGGAGCGCGTAGCCGCATTTCACATTACCCCGCACTCGCGCCTTTGTTTGCTTTGTCATTACGGCACGCGCAGTAGCGCGTTGCCGCTTATCCTTTCACCCACACACGCGCAGGAGCGCTGGTGTTACTTTTACTTGTAAAGCACGAGCAGGAATGCCCACAAGCTACCTTCCTGTTTGTCCTGTTCATCTATACCTGAAGACCTCTCATCTCTGCTGATCGCTCATTCTCCAGGTGACTATATGCCCCTTAGCAGTACCCCTGGTGTTGGTGTGTGTGCTATATGTGTAAAACCCCGGGAGAGGGAAGGGCAGACGCGCTAACCCTTATGGTTTATCCCTTATACAGCCGGTGATTCCCAGGAGGGTTCCCTCAGCATCGGTAGGAGTACCCAACCAGGTCTTCACGTAAAACATCACCATTCCACGCTTTTAGGATTCCTTCCCCCGGTCCCATCCTTGCCCTGGTCAGTATACATTCCTTTGCTAGGGAAAGGCGGGGGACGGTGGAGGTTGTTCACATCATCCCTGCGAGATAACTCCGCAAGTACATAAGGTAAGACTTGTGGGGTCCTGACAAGAAGCATGCAATCTCTACAAGGCCCAAGAGATTGCATGTTTCTACACAGAAGCCATTATGGCATTACCCATGCAGACATGATTTGATTTGTAATGTATGTGCCTCTACCAAGGCCACTAAGACCATTCAGTTAAATGACACCCTGTTGTGGACACCAAAAAAGCACACCAATTGTAACTCTTGTAATTGCATCTATATGATCACCTGTCCGTGTCAGATGAGAGATATAGGAATGACAACAAGAGCGGTCAAGGTTAGAATTACAGAGCACAGAAGTAACATTAGATTAAAAAAATACAATACAAAAATGACCACACATTGTCTCACAGCTGGACACACTCCAGATGACCTGAAATGGACGGTCCATGAAACATTTCCCCTTATGAGAAAAGAAGTCCTATTCCGGAAGGAACAATAGTGGATCTTCCGAATATCTACACATAAGGAGGGAATGAACAATGACATCCTGTGAGGGGAATTGAACGGATGAACACACCACCTGGCATGGGGTGGGAAAATGAACACACAGGAAGGGAGTTCCTGACATTATGAATAAATGACTATTTGATGCCTGAGGGGACCCAACACCATAAGAACTGATTGATATCCCAACAAGTTATTATGGAGTGGATTATAAACACTTACGCACACTAAGAACATGCACATAGCTGCAATTACGGTTGCACGCCTTTGGTGGTACCTTATCTTGACAGTTAATACTAGCCAGCAAACAACAACTTGATGAGTGGTCCAATACTGGACTACATACCTATGTCTACACCATACATATCCCAGCTGAATAGTGTATCTAGAAGGATGAATGTCATTTTCACAGACTTTTACCCATTGGTCTGTAAACTTCCAAGGGATTACCTGATATTATCCCCACAGGAATTGGTGCCACACATACTTTTCTAAATGTCTGCAATTGTTACATACACTTGTGCCTGCTGGTGATTGGCTCCTGCAGTCGACTCGCCGATACATACCTGGGCGCCACATGTCACAGCAGATGACATCATTGCTCAAGTAATACGGTTGAAAGAACTTCCAAAGATTGGTGTGCCATGACATCCGCAGGGCTTTTTCCTGCCATTTAGTGCAATACTTTTGTTAATAAAAGCGCAGGCCAGAAGAACAACACTCGCCAGCAGAACTAGTTCTAAATAACTGCTAATCTAATGTGATTTTGCATTGCGATGGGTAACGTGATCACCTATTTACCGACCAACACATGACATGTATATGTATATCGTGACCTTGGTGCAATGCTGTATTCAAATTAGTGGACATATCTGAAATTGACAATGTGACTTTACATGGGGTTGTGCAATGTGATTCCCGAATACCAACCAACTCAAGATATGTATATGTGCACCGTGACCTTGATACACTGCTGTATTGCTGCTTTATGTTCTCTTTTGATCAATAAAAAGTTTATATATAAAAAAAAATAATAACTGCGAATTGGCAGTAATTGACCCCCCTTCCATCATGGTGGGTACAGTCAGTGGTCTAGTATCCTTACTCAAGCGTGCCTGTACGGAGGCATGCTAGGTCAATCCATAGGAAGACCACGCCCCTCCTTTTCCGCTTCCCACCAAGGCAAGCAGAGCCAGCCAGGTCTGAAGGAGAACGCCACAACGTGTCTGAGTAAGTAGGACCCAGATCCACCGATCACCCTACCAGACAACAGGTAGGATAACTAAGACTTCACTTAGCCTTCTCCCATCCCTCTTTTTGTTCACAGGACGCTAAAAGGCATCATACTCTGCTTCATCCTCAAGGGGCCTATACTTACCCAACTTGGTGTGGGTTATCTACACCCATCGCAACAATATACTGCTTCAGTTGATGCATGTCGTTGCCGCTTCTCATAAAAATAAAACCCACTGCACCATCCTTTGAGTGGGGATATATTGTGCATGGGTACTGTCCCACTGGGGGTATGCAGTAAAAGCAGATTTTTATGGGCATGCAAAGTGATTTCAAATGATAAATCCGAAATGTGTTTTTAAATGTGTGTTTGATTGTGTAATGTTTCTTCTTTTGTGTTCCAGATTATGATCCTGGTCAAGCTACAATTAATTATCTGTTTGACCTGTTAAATGACTGATTACTATAAGTACAACGAATAGAGTAAGGAATCCAGTCATCGAGTAGTGTAGTTTGTTGCTGTTAGGTCCTGAAGAATCGCCGCATGAGCCGATTGGACAGATATAGGCGAGAAACATGTTGACCACATATTTTTTAATTAAAACACTTACTCGGCTTATTAAGACCATTGAAGACTGAATGAGCACCACATTTTTAATTAGGTTAGTGAGTTAAATCAATAAAGTTACTTGACTATGAGCATCACTAAACCTATTTTAACTCACTCCTGTTGCACATCACTTTACACACACTACACACAAAACTCACACACCCCCACTTCATCATACGGCTACTAAAAGATCTCCATTAAAGAGCCCCCTCGTGGGTGCCCGTCGGGCATTGCAGCGCCAGCCCGACGAGGAACAAGTCCAATTATGAAGCATGACACCTTCCAGGTGTGTGAGGGCACCTGCTCCTATTGGAGCGTCCTCTTTGTACTTGAACACATTGCAACTCCCCTCCCCTTTTTCCCCTTCTTCTCCCTGGATTCTTAGGAACTGCACACTCCCCCTGTTTATAGAGAACATACAACACAGCCAGAGTGGGGCAGGACACCAAAGCCCTGTCAGTTCACTAGTTGAGAATGTCTGCTGCTGCTAGAAATACTGCAGTGCTGTTGTCCCACAGCATTGACAAGTCACTTCTGTTCAGAAGTCAAGCTGTGAGGGTCGTAATGCACTGATACAGCATTCAACAGGGCAGGTGATTATGTTGCTGGACTTAAATACACAGTGTTGCATTCTGAACTGGGGAGGCAAGAAGAAGAATTTGCAAACACACACATATACATACACACCAATTACATAATTACCATTCATAGGCATCCTCACACAATTGACACACAGAACAATCATTCACTCATGTGAGAAATCAGGACCTGTTTGCATTGTGCCCCCACGTTTTCCCCCCATTTTGACTAAAAGGTGGTGGTTTTCTGACTGTGATTGCATCCTGAGATCTGTTAACCAGACCCAGGACCTGTGCTCTGATTAAAAGTACATGGTTGGGTATAATTATAATTAGCCATGATAGACTCCCTGTAGGTCCCTAGTATATAATAAGGCAAGGTGGATTCAAACTACCTATAAGTCCCTAGTATATAATAGGGCATGGAGGTTTAGAAGCCCAGTAGATTTCCTGCACTAGAGTGTGCACTGCTGTGTTGCCCATAGTCATTTTAAAAGCCAGCCTTGCAGGCTGCTTTTCAATTGTAGCTATATGCAAATTTGACTTCCAAAGTAGTAATCTACCTTATTTGTAAGTCTCCCCTGGGTGCCCCAGGGGTAGGTTGCCATGTAACTATAAGCAGGGACATTATACAAAAATGTTTATATGCCCTGGTGAGGGAAAAACTGCCAATTTCGTTTTCCCCCATTGTAGTTAGCTCCTAGGCTAACATTTGATTATTCCATTTAGGTATAAATATAGATAGGAAGGAGCTTAAAAATGTCATTCAAGGACTAAAAATGATTGTTATGATAAATCTAACAACTTGCCACTGTTGGATTTATAATAACTATCACAGAAAATTATTTATTAAACTTTCTTTTCTGTAAATCAAAATCCAGCCTTCCAGCTGCTCTCTCCTGATTGGCTAGCCTCTGGGTGGAGAACTGAAACTGCAGAAGCAGAAGGCAAGATGAGGGAGGGGTAGCCACACTGGTCTTCAAAGGGAGAATGGCACTTCAGGAGAGCACAGACACACACCCACATCCTGCCACCCCAGTGACACAGGAGCCCCCGTTATTAGATTAAGGAGAGGGATGAAAGGGGAGTGATAGTGAATCTTAGCCATGCCAGTAGGTTTGCTTAGCCTGATGTAACCTCTCAGGAGAGACTTTCTCCATGTTGGATTTTGGAAGAATGGTGCTTTCTGGGGCAAGAATTTGCCACACATTTTGGAGGAAGTGGTCATACACCTGGGTGGCACCCTGTACCCCATTGGTCAGGAGTGCCCCCCTGCTTGACATCCAGGAACACTGCATAAATATGAAAGAGTTACCAAGCAACTCAGATCTGCTTCCTGAAACTACAAGGAGAAGAAGGGCTGCCCTGCTAGAAACCTGATCTGCACCCCAAAGGTCTGCACTCTGAAGGACTGCACCTGCTTCAAGACGGATTAAGGAGTGGATTCCCTGCAAGCTACAGATTAACCGAGCCCACGTGCACCATCTCCACCAAGAAGTTCCCATCTTGGAGTGCGTCCAGTTGACTGTTAGGGATTTGGCCAGGTGCATTGTAGTCCCAACATCCCAAGGACCATCTCAGAGATTCTAGACCCCTGGATTGGTGTTGTGGACACTTTGAACCCTGAAGGAGACCTTCTGGAAGAAGATCCAGAAGTTTGGTGAACTTTTTGGAAAAAGCTCCATAGGGCGACGGACTCGACATCGAGAGTCAAGTCGGCTACCTTCAACCGCGACCTGGCCTGGATTTCAGGTTCATCCTGCTGAAAGCGTCGGAGCTCCAGACTTCAAGGATTTCACTGGGGCCTCACAGAAAGTCAAGCCGAAGAACCCACACCAAATCTAGCCTGAAGAGGAGCCCCGCTCAACGTCAAGAGATTATCCCCAGAAAAGTTTCTAAGTGTGAAGGTAAAATGTTGACCGAGGTCTCCCGCTTAGTGTATCCGACCAGGGCTCCATCGCAGTCTGCCTCAAACTTTGACTTGTCCCAATCAAGCGTGACCAAATGTCCTAATTTGGTGCTAATGGTTTTTAAGCAATAGAAAGTATTTATTCTTTAAAAATTCATATCTCCGGCTCCCTACATTGGATTTTTGTTCATACGAATATAATCGATTTTTATAAATTAAAGTTGGATTTTATTGTGAGTTGCATCTTACTTATTCAATGTATTGGTGTTTTAAATGCTTTACATGCCTGTCTCCTAAGCTATGCCTGCCTGGTTGTTGCCAGCTACCCAGGGTTCAGCAACAGAATAGTTTATTGAGACCTTGACTGACCCTTTTATTTTGTCTGTGGCCTTATTACTAGTGGTAAGTCACTACCTATCACTACTAACCCACTTTCCAACAACTCATACATTCATTCTCTCATTCAGTTATGCATTCCTTCATTTAGGGGGGGCGTGGCCAGCAACTGGCAATGGCGGACGTGCTCTGAGAGAGCTCCCGGGACACGCTGAAAAATCCTGTATAATATCCTAATGCGGGGGTGCACCCACGTGTGAAAACAGGCACCCAAATCGCCGGCCGCTGTGGAGACGACCGAAAATCGAACAGATGCTCGAAAAGAGGTCGGAGGAACCCGCAAAGCGGGAGAGGTGTATCTACGTTGGGCCGCGACCGCCATTTTGTAGAACTGCCTGAGGCCCGCGAGAAACTGCGCCGGAGAGTTGATGCGGCGAGCGGCTGAGGAGGAGAAGTACCTGAGGCTCCCTGCGGACGCTGAGCTTGACCGGGGAGTCCGCCGAAGTTTATGCCCGAATCGGACCTCCTGTGGCATCGCCCGGAGACCTGACGCGGATTCCGGTGCTGGGATGACGAGAGCCCGGAAGAGCAGAGCCCGAATGCAATGGGTGTAATGTGCGCAGTGCCACTGGGAACAGGCGGCTGATCGTGCGTTGCGACCCAGCTTTCGTCTGCGGGCACAATTGTAGAGCGGAGGATTGCTTCGGAGCTGACCAGTGAGTCCGCATTGTCAGGAGGCGGGATCCTGGGATGCAGCGGATCCGCCCGGGGAACTATCACGGGCCTGGTGCGATAGAAAAGGATCACTGCATCAGTGGAGGCTGCTCCCATATAAAGAAGCAAACATAATGCCACTGGGAGTGAACACCTGAAAGCCCTGCACGTGGTGTACTTCCCCCGGTAAGCGCTCATAAGGTGAATTGGTGCCCTGATTAGATTGACTCTCCCCCTCAATGGGCGACTGGGCCTGCGAACGCTGACTGTGTGGAAGTGGTTAATTCTTGACCTGGAATCTCGTGCAGGGGCCCGTGAGAAGCTGGCGAGCAGGTACTGGGTAGCAGCAGGGACTGCTGCATATTGGAATTGCGCTGTTTGGGGCTAAGATCTGGGGCGCTGGACCTGCTGGACTGCATGTGAGGGTGGCGCAGTTGCACCGACTCATTTTCCAGGGCGGCGGACTGGAATTGATGTGCCCAGTGCACGGGGTCTGGGCTGGGTGAGACCTGCTAGATGAGAACCGATGTGACCGAAGGGCCCAGTGAGCGCGGAGTGTGGGACTAATTGGGAAAACCTGCTGAGTGCGCATACATGCTGGGCAAGGCCCTGAGTGCGGGCCAGACTGGGCGGTAGTACATGCTGGCATATGTCCATAGAGTGCACCACAGGCAACTGGGAGCAGTGACTCGGATGACTGTGGGCCCCACCGACATACCTGAGAAGTACCGCAAAGAGAAGGGAGTGGACGTGGGACCAAGGTGTGGAGCAGGGGCAGCGGATCCTTCAGGCAAGTGGTTCTTCGCGAGTACAAAGATAACACACAGAGCCGGACTATATCTGGGGACGGCTGCGCCCGATCCAGCGTGTGGGCAATCAGTGGACAGACATAGAGCGGCGTACTCTGCGAGCTGTGCGCTAAGCAACTGCCAGGTGGAGCCGAACCCATGGGTAGACCAAAAGGGAAACCTGCGGTCCATCCCGATGCCGAGCCGCCGCCACAGGAATCACCAGATGACCAAGCATGCACACAATCTTTGAGCTGCGTTCCACCCATAATGTTGGACTCCTCCCCGGATAAACTAGATGTTATCCTGCAAGAGATATGAGATTCTAGGCATGCCATAGAACAGCAGCCGGGGGCACTGTCCACAGATTTCCTACTACTTAAAGCAGACCACTCTAAGCTAGCCGACACAGTGAAAGACCACAAGACTACTCTGTCGGAACTGGCCCCACGTCAGAAGGAACAGACAGAGTCGATCCAGAAATTGCAACACTAAGTGATTACACTGTAGGAGTGTTGGCCTGCCCGAGAATTGTGAGGGACATAATGCGACCCAATTCATAGAGGACTGGCTGCAGAATGTAGTGGCTCCGGCAGGACTCTCGGCAATGTTTTGCATGGAGAGAGCGCACAGAGTACCTGCTAGAAAACCGGCTCCGGGGGCTCCGCCGCGGCCTATAGTCGCGAAAATACTGAATTACAAAGACCGAGATACCCTGCTTCGCAGTGCCAGAGAACGTTTTCCTATCCAATACGAAAATAAAAGGGTGTCCCTCTTCCCGGACTATACTATGTTGGTACAGCGCCAAAGAGCTTCATATCTACACGTTAAGGCGACACTCAGAAAGTTGAATCTCAAATACGCACTGCTTTACCCGGCCCGTCTAAAAGTGATCCGCAACCAGAAGAGTTATTTTTTCAACGACCCGGAAGAAGCCTACACCTGAGTGGACGAAGCATTTCCTGATTGGCAGCATGGTGAGGCTGGATGTGGGTCCTACTCCAGAACACGACGTAGGAGGCAACTACAGGACAAGCAGGAGGACTCCAGTAAAACTCTGTCAATAGAACAAGTCCAAGAAAGTCAGCGAACAGCAATACAAACTGCGGCGGCATTTAAAGATGCGAGATACCAAGCATAAGGGACCTCATCAGAGGACACGCCACAGCAATCAGACTCTGAAAGCAGTCTGACTTTGTTTCCAACTCTTACCCCGCAGACTGCAGATGATTTCCTTGGCTGACGAACAGAAGCAGAGACATTCTTGCCCCTCTGTAACAGGGGGTGGTAATGTATACTGTATAGTATATATAAATCTATTAAGAGATATGATTGGACTGCTATCAATAGGTACCATATTCGTGAGTTTAACATGCCTGTTTGTAATATTACGTAGGAAATATTCACCAACTATGGGGACACCCGAACACACTGGTCCACAGGACGGCTGGGGCACGGGTACAGATTGGATATGTTTATTCAGGGGGGCATCCCTCACTATGCAGCAGCGTCGTCCCCTCTTCCACACTTGAACACAGACTAGTGCTAGAACGTGCCAAGATTCGGGTGCGTAGCCTGACTGGTGTGGACAGCCTGGTGTGGTAATCTAGCCGGGTCCCCAATAGCAATCGCACACTGTAGTTTACAGCCCTTATGAATGAAGTTGTTTTGGTTAGTTTGGTCGGACACAGTTTTGGTGTTGAACCCTGTATTGGGGTGGTTACTTGGGGTATTGGTACTTGGTGGGTACATAATATACCAGAAGGGCCAGATGGGGACCTGTCCCGTCTGCAGTGCTGACACAAAGTGCAACACACTGTTCATACTCGGTTACACATGGCAGCTCCAGGGTTGTATAAGGTAACTACTTGGAATGTCAGGGGAATGGGGTCAGTACACAAGAGGCATAGGATATATCTGCAGCTCCGCAGACGACAAATACACATAGCACTTTTGCAGGAAACGCACCTTACCAATGCAGAGGCGATTAAAGTACAGAAAAAGTGGAGGGGTCAAGTATACAATACATCGTATTTGTCATTTGCACGAGGGGCAGCTATTTGGATTTGAAGTGGCACCCCCGTCAAAGAACTGACGCGGCGTGTAGACTCTGACGGCCGATATGTCCTCTTACTAGGCACTCTAGATGGCCAATACGTGGTGCTGGGTAGTGTATATGCGCCAAACTCAGAACAGGACAAATTTTTATAGCAATTAAATACGGCATTGGCAGACTGGGTGGGATACCCATGTGTATTGGGGGAGACTATAATGTGATACTAGATATTAACCTTGACCGCTCACACCCACCATTGCAGGGAACAATGGAAATTCGACAAGCTAAGGCGCTAGAGCTATGGGCGCACGGCTGGACGCTGGGGGAAGCCTGGCGATCCAGACACGAAGGCCATAGGGAATACTCATTCTACTCCCCGCCACACTCCCTACACACGAGAATAGACCACATTTTTTGCACCAGAGGACTCTTACCTCGCATCACACAGGCCACTTATTTAGGGAAGACAATCTCTGACCACAATTCACTAGAACTTACATTGTCCTGGGGGAAAGTCCCTACACCAGTCCCTACATGGAGATTAAACCCGCGTGCGTTGGAGGACTCTGTCTTCCGGGACACGCTCACATCCACTATCAGCAATTACTTTACAGAGAATGCCCATACTGTATCCACAAGAATGATCGAATGGGAGGCATTCAAGACAGTGATCAGAGGGGTGGCAATCAGCGCGATAGTGGGTGCAAGGCAAACAGCGTACAGGGAACTGCAGCAATTGGAAGAGACGCTCGGAGAACTAGAGACGGCGGCTTTGACTGATCCCAATAAGGGAGCGGCTCTACAAGAGGCGCGTATTAACTATGCTGACTTACTGGAGTGGCTCCGAACAGTAGATAGTCAGGCATACACGCAGAGGGCACACGCTGAGGCGGACAGAGCAGGTACACTTCTAGCGCAAATAATACGAGATGGCCCACCCCCAACCCCAATTCTCGAAGTGTTGACGTCGAAGAACGTACCTGTCAACACACAAGCTGAGATTAACGCAGCCTTCTGTGACTACTATGAATCCTTATACGACGCTCCCTTGGACCCGGAGAGTCAGGACATGGTTGACTTTTTGTCTTGCCTACCCTTCCCTCAATTGGAAGAATCAGATCGAAAAGAGTTAGCGGCACCAATCACACGCACAGAAATAAGAGAAGCTATTGCCGAATTGCCCCGCAATAAAACACCGGGGCTAGATGAGCTTCCAGTGGAATTTTATGCCACTTTTTCGACACTACTGGTTCCGCATTTAGAACAACTGTACAGTGCGGCCCTAGAAATGGGTCGTCTTCCGGACACCACGATGCAGGTGCTAGTGACTTCACTCCCGAAACCCGGCAGGGATCCTAAAGACATTGTGGGTTACCGCCCCATGTCGTTACTTAACACTGAGTATAAACTGCTCAGCAAAGTATTGGCGTGACGATTGCTTCCTCTGCTACCCCGGTTAATTCATATAGACCAATGCGGTTTCGTACCGGGCCGTAGCACTTCCCTAAATATTAGAAGATTATACCACGTAATGGATACTGTCTCTGCCGAGCTGAAGGGAGCGGGCTGCATTTCTCTAGACATGAGACAAGCATTTTATACGGTGGGGTGGAAATACATGTTAGCGACCTTAAGCAGATTCGGCATTCCCCCAGAATACCTTAAATGGATCCAATTGTTATACACCAAGCCGACGGCAAGAGTTAGGACTGGAAGACACATTTCCCGTGCATACCCAGTGCATAGAGGCACAAGACAGGGATGCCCTTTGTCCCCTATATTATTTGTTCTGGCTCTGGAACCACTAGCATTACAATTACGTAAGGGAGCGAACGATTGGGGAATCCCAACCAAAAGTGGCATACAAGCCCTTCGCTATATGCAGATGACATTATTGTATATGTTAAGGATCTCCGCGAGAACATAGCCCCCATAGCTAACACTTTTGCCCACTTGGAGAGAGTATCGGGACTGACTATCAATGCAAATAAATCTTATGCGTATCTATTTCAAGACGACCAGCAGCTCTTGGATATAAAGTTTGGTGACCAGACACTCCCGGTAGCACGGCACACTTTTAAATATTTAGGGATCCAGATTTATAGGTCTGCTTTGGACCTACTTGAAGGCAATCTCCAGAAAGCGATGACCTCCCTGAGATCCCAGGTTACATTTTGGACCTCCCTCCCACTCACAGTAGCAGCTCGGATAGCAATATCCAAAATGGTGATGCTCCAGCGCATATTGTATTATTTTGTTAATCTCCCTGTCCTGATTCCCGCACACTATTACACAGCACTAAATACACTACTGATAGACTTGATATGGGGGAAGGGCCGGAGAAGGGTTGGACTGACAAAATTACAAGTACCAACAGATAAGGGTGGTCTGGGGGCGCTGGACTTCCGAGTATACTGCTTCGCCAGCCAGTTGCAATGGTTAGCATACTGGTTGGCAGGCAGAAACCTCCATGAAATAGGATACGATATCTCAGAAGTAGCAAGAGGCACACTACAGACGCTTCTGTTGCCACCTGTGCGGGTCCCTCCTGATGCGCCTCTGCATTGCTCTCATGGATTGGAAACTCGCAACGCAATACACAAAACATACAGTACCATATGCACCGAATATACCACTTCAAGGTATTCCCACAATGAACGGCATAGTGACGACTCACAGAATACGAGTGTGGGAGGAAGCGGGGGTTACGACAGTGGGAGCACTGTTCGGAGACGGTATGCTGCTTAATCACACGGACTTTGTGCATGAGCAGGGACTCCCGGAATCGCTGTTCCTACTTCACGCACATAAGATGTTGTGGGTCAGAAAGCACTGGGCTCCAGAAAATGTAGAACCACCAACACATAAACCGAAGCATGCCCTACACCTGATGGGTAATGGAAGACACTTAATTAGATGGTTGTATAGAGGAACACGTACGCATGCAGCAATATCTCTCACCTCATTAAGGAGTAAATGGGAGCGGGAGCTAAGTAAAGAACTACCAGACAAGGAGTGGGAGGAAATGTTGGCCTACCCTAAAAAAGTATCCAGAAACACAAGATTTAAATTTATACAATATATGATTCTGCATCAGGCGTATCTTACACCGCATAAATTACATGAGATGTACCCGGGAGTACCGGCGCAATGCCCCAGGTGCATAGAACCAGATGCAACACTGACACATATGATTTGGGCGTGCCCAACTCTATCAGGATACTGGACGCGAATAATTGGGGACATTAATCAAGTGATTGGGGGAACAAGACTGGGATCTCTTGAAAGCTGTATGCTTGGGGTTTGCCGTAGGCCCAAATCACAGAAAGTACAGACGAGATTCACTGATTTGTTATTGTTATTATTGTTATTAGCAAAACGGCTCATAACGAGACGATGGAAGTCATCAACTCCACCCAGTATACATGCCTGGCGGGAAGATGTCATTAGATGGGGGAGGGCCAAGAGCGACTTTATACGCAGGGAAGAGTATAGAGGACTGCGAAAGACACTAATTTCCTTGGAATGGAATGCACTACTGGAAGCTTTTAAGGCACTTGACATACAACCAGAATAGGAGTATTCTTCATTTTTGTTTACACATAGCGCAACAAAGGAAATTACCGTGAGATATTAGAGTGCACGGTCAAAGTACGGGCCTGTCCACAAAATAAATGCTGGGTGCAGCTTTGGTAGGCTGCGCAGACTGTGTGTAAATGGACATACTCCATCTATGCCCTGATGTTCAGAACAGTACTTTCAAGCCCTAACTCTGATCTCAGCGCCCAAAATACAAGAAGTATGCATAATGTGTTACGAAAATATCTATCCAAGTACCAGGGGGTGGGTGCAGGAGTTTATTTCCTTTCTCTTTTATTTTATATAAGTAATTTGAAAGCAGTGTATATAGCACTTGACACTTGGGATGGAATGCACTGAGACATGATCATTATGCAAAGGTATATATTGTAACGCTCGTTATACGTAATGTAATAACATGAGTATCCTCACGAACTTTGTATGTATGTAATAATCTTCTTGTTTCTTTCTTCTTAACTGCAAAATTTTAAAAAATGTGTTTAAAAATAAATGCATTCCTTCATTTATTCATTTGTTATATTTTGAAAAGTAATGACCATGTTCACCATCCAGCAGTCATTTTATTTTGATCAGTAAGTAGCTTTATGTTTGTGTGTCATTATCAGTATAGAAAAATACTTTTTAAGCACATAATACTGCTGTGTAGGCCCCATTGCAGCACACTAACAGATTAATTACATTATTATTTCAGCATCAATAGGGTTCTGAAGAACACATGTATGACAAACTTTGCTTTGTTTGTTTTCAGGTTGTAATGATATGATCTGTTATATCCAGATCATGAGTTTTTACACTGGTTCTTTTGTTATCATTTATGATGCATTTTAGTTAGCTAAAACCAGCGTACTGGTGTTGCATTGCCTTTTTGATCGCATATTTGGTTTTCTCTAACAATTCCGAAACAAGTATATGTCGGACTTTGTGATTACATTTTGGTTTTCTGCTGCCAGTCTCCAACAAGTGTTTATTTGCTTTTATGATATATGGCATATTTATTTCAAAATGTTTGTTATTGTTTTTTGAGATTGCATTTTTGCAAATTAGAGTTTACCATCCTATATGATCTGGGTTCAATGCAGCAGTTACATATCTGCATCAAACACTATATGTGAGTACTGTGTCATGGCACGGGAGAGAAGAGAAGGAAGCAGAATAGAGACAGGCCCAATGGGTTGCTATAGCAGAAGGAATAAAGGTTGTTTCAGAAGGCACAGGAACAAACTCACAATCTGAGAGAACACACATTTCCATCTGATTCCTCATTCAGCGTTGCCATATTTTTAATTTTGGTGGATGAAGAATATGACACACCCACATCCTCAAAGAAAGGACCAGCCTGAAAGTCACCATAACAGATCTCCAATCTTTTCTTTTGACTACTGATGCACATAGGTGTATCAATCACCTAAAAGTGAATGCTTATTAAACAAAAGGTTACTTCCCTACCATGAATTTTCAATATGGCCCAATGCATTTTAGCCTGATTGAATGACCCACCTTAGTGCCAGATATCTAGAAAATTGGATGCAATATCGACTTCAGGCTCACTTTGCTACCTGCAACTCAAACTATCTTGAAAGTTTTTTTCTAAATGGTGTTTTTTTTTCATTTTCTTACTAAGTTATGACTATGAAGGCCTACGTTTTTTCACGCCTTGATTACTACAACATCCTGTTGTCCCTAAATCAAATTTTTATCAATTGCAGCTTATTCAAAATGTGTCTGCACACATCTCACTGAAACTGGAGGTTGGAAGTCATGTTTGCCGGGGGCGTGGCTTCGGCGCGACCTAAGATGGCCACCGCGGAACGAGGAATGAAATTTCGGCATTTCGGACACTGATTTTAAAAGAGGTGTGTGACTGTGGGGACAGGATAGAGTTAGGGAAGCTGCCAGGCTGTTTTTTAAGAAGAAACGGAGCATTTCTGAACGATTTTTTTTTACCGATGTAGAGTTCTCCTCAGGCGGTGGCCGCCATTTTATATCTTGTCTCACGCTGAGAGAATTTCACTGCTTAGGATGCGCTTTGAGGAACGCTTGCAACATAGTTATTTCCAGCAGTTTTAAAGAGGGGATATCTTATGCTGCAGTGATGTATGGAAGGCTTTATGCAACATGTTCCTTGTAACACTGTTCTAAGTTCATAAATGGTGTATTATGACTGTATTTTGGCGCCTGAATAATCTTTATTTTTTGCCTGCTGGTGAACATTTGGAGTTTACTTTGCTATTGAACCTCGTCATATGAATAACTGCGGTAATACTGCTTCTGTGGAGAATATTGACTTACAGTAATTTTCTTTTCTATGGGAAAATTACGGAAACTGCAGTTTGTTTTCACTCCTAAGGCTCAATCCTCGTCTCCTGGGTCAGGTGCTTGATCTGTTGTTTCTACTTCAAAGACATTATCAATTGTGAAATGGCCAATGCTACGGTACCTCGTGCTGTCTCTCTGCAATCCTCCCAACGTAAGGATCAATCTCCTTCCTCAGCATCTAAGCGACCTAAACAAGATCCTCCTTCACCTGAGAAGTCCATGTCTCCTATTTCTCTGCAAATAGTACTGGAAGAGATTCGTGCATTACATCCCTTTATGGAAGAGACTAATAACAGGTTGCAGCGCTTGGTTGATAAATGGTCAAAGATGGTGGAACGTGTATCTTTGGCAGAACAACGGATTGTAGACATGGGTGAAAAAATTAATAAAATCAATTGTCTGGAGAAGGAAGCTCTTCGACTTAAACAACATACAGAGGATTTGGAAAACAGGAACAGGTGGAATAATCTCTGAATTTATGGCCTTCCGGAGGCATTGGAAGGGAGTGATCCTGTCTCCTTTTTTACCTCCTTCCTACCAAAGTTGTTAGATATGCCTCCCTCTACTACAGTGAACATTCAGAGAGCACATAGGCTAGGGCTAGATCCTTGTCCTGCATTGTCATCGTCTCCAGGCAAACCAAGAGGATTCATTTTTCTTTTTTTGAAGTTTACTGACCTGTTGATGGTTCTTTCTGCGGCTAAAGCAAAACATCAAGTCTCCTGGATGGGTCAGAGAGTTTTTCTTTATCAGGATGTCTCTAATGCAACAACAGCTAGAAGGAAGGAATTCCTGAATCTTCGTACTCCCCTCCAATCCCTTGGCGCCAGATATGGTCTCTTTCCTATACGCACAAGAACCCTATTGTTCAAAAGGGGAGGGAACAAGAGGCTACGGGGCAGTCAGGGTAAGCTGGCCTCCAAGTAACATGTATCACACAACAAGAAGCTACCCTGGCTAGGTGTCTGATTCTTAAAGAAGGTAGAGGCACACTATGCCGATTCCCTATGTGGTGTTGGACATCTCAAAAAAATGAAAGGACTGTCCTCACACACCACCAGGTGTCATGCTTCATCATCGGCAGTCCTCGCTCTTTAAAAACCGCGTTTGATAAAGAGCGGGACTTCACCTGGAGACAGGGAGGCACTTCTATTACTAAGTAGGGGCGCGTGCTAAGAAAGTGAGTGAGTGATGTTAAAAATCGATGCAAATGCTACATGAAAACTTTAATTGCGTAGAATTTGCTCAATATTAAAACTAATAGAGGGGACTTGGGGGATTACTACCCCATCCCCTTCAGTGTTGCCAACATGTTTCTGCCATCGTGGCCAGGAGGGTCCATGGCATTCATCAGGGCGTGAAAAAATGGGCTCCTATCTAGTCTCTAAGAGACTAAGATGAATCCACTTAAGTAGGTTGACCTTGGTCCGACTCTACTATGAAACTTCAGAAAACCTGTAAAGATAAAGGTATATCACAGTATAAGAAAAGGTTTTAACTCGCACTGGAAAGGAGAGAATCAGACTGAAAACAAGCAAATAGTACATTGAAATGCATGTGGTTGTGAACACACGTGTCACTGCAAACGTGGTGCTCAAAGTTAAACAGTTGTGAGACCAGCTCACAATCTTACCCCGGATTAGGGGTAGGGATGTCCCATGGGAAGGGAGGATTTGAGGGACCCCTGTAGTCACACTCTGAAGACCAAGTTTGGGAGAGATCAAGAATAGTAATGAAAAATAAATGCTTTTTGTTAAGACTTCAACACAGGTATTCATTCATACTGGCAATGGAGGCAAGCTCCAAGTTTACTAATCAGGCCTTCATGCAACCCCTTACTGCCTCAAGGTGCGTCCCTCGTGATGCTCCTATGATCTGTCCTCGTTGCTTCCCCGCTGGGAACTGGCTCAGGAAGGGAGCGCGGTTTATATAGGCGCCCGGAATGATAATTGGATCATTGAGGTATGGGCGGACACCGCACGAGTAAGTAATGAGCTGCAGCTGCGTTAAATCGCCATCACCGTGCCCCATGGCACTCTGATTAATCGACACGCTTCCGTTGTCACGACATCTGCCTGACCGGCGTGTCAGAGGTGAGGGACTGAATAATAAATCACCGCTTGTGCTGTTCGAGGCGTATCGCGTTGAAAGAGGGCTGATGCGGAAATGCACACTCCCTCGCGAGAGCCCGTCAAAGTGTTCCTAGTTCTGCGTGTGCGCGGGGAAAAATGAAACCCGGGCGCGGAGTGCGCCTGCGCAGTGCGGAAGAAGTGTGAAGATCTCTTCCAAGTCGAAAATGAACTGTAAAATTTGCGTTTAAAACAACGGTAGTTGTGGCAGCCAAAGCTACACAGTCAAAGAGCTGCTATCAGGATGTTACGTGCTATGTAGCCCCGGGCGCGGTGTGCGCCAGCGCAGTGCGACGGAAGTGAAAAAATGTCTCCCAAGTCTCAATAGAGTGTAAAAATGCACTACAAGATTTTTATTTTTTTTTAATTTTTTTATTTTTTTTATTTAAGAAGTTTTCTATAGCGCTGGCCTGACCCTAGGGTATCGGAGCGCTTTACAGCTGGTACATAGCAGATAATCATCAGATACAAAATAGAAGAGAGACATATTAACAGAAGAACTCAAAATAAAAAAGCAACACATTATAGTGCAGGAAAGTGTTAGTCTTCAGGATTCTTCGGAGTCTTAGAGCTGGAGCAGAGCGCGATGTCCGCTAGTTGCCCCGAGTGACCCTATCCACTCACTAGGGAGCGGTTGAGGAACAGGGTTTTGAGTTGGCTTTTGAATTGTACAAAGGAGGGAATGGTTCTGATGTGAGGGGGAATAGAGTTCCAGATTTTAGGAGCGCTTCCGGAGAAGGATCGGTCCGCAGTTTTTTTTCTTCTAGTTTTTGGTGGGATGAGTAGGAGGGAGTTTGAGCTTCTCAGGTTCCTGGTCTGGCCGGCTTTTTGAGTTTTTCGCCAGATATTCGGGTTTGCCGGTGTGAAGTGCTTTGTGCGTGAGGCAGGCTGTTCTGAAGCTAATCCGCATTTCGACTGGAAGCCACTTAAGTTCCCTGAGTGCAGGGGAGATATGATCGAATTTCTTGATACTGGTGATCATTCTGGCAGCTGCATGTAGCGTTGTTTTGATGGGAGCCAGATGCGATTTTGGAATTCCTGAGAGGACTGCGTTCCCATAGTCGAGTCTTGACAGTACCAGAGATTGGGTGGCCTGTTTGAGATCACTGGGCGGAATGAAGGGTTTTATTTTGTTCAGTAGTCTGAGGTTAAGGAAAGCACTTTTGGCCGAATTCTTGATGTGTCTCGTCATGTTCAGTTTTGGGTCTAGAGTGATGCCTAGTGATTTGACTGAGTCTGCTAGAGTGAGATTCCCGTTGAGCGCATCGACGGCCTTTAGCCATTCGGCAATTTGGGGGTTATCTTCCTTATTCGAGATGAGGAGTGTCTCAGTCTTGTCAGGATTTAGTTTAAGGTGGTTGCATGTCAACCAGTGTTGGACATCTCTCAGTACATCATTGAGTCTTTGAATGTCTTTGAGAGAGGTAGTTTCCAAATAAATCTGAGTATCATCAGCGTAGAGGTGGAAGCGGATGTTGGCTTTTCTGAGTAGTTTGGAGAGAGGTTCCATGTAGATGTTAAAGAGTTGCGGTGATAGCACCGAGCCTTGAGGGACGCCCTTGTTGACTTGTTGGAGGTCGGAAGTGAAGTTTTTGATTTTTATTTTTTGTGTGCGATTGTGTAGAAAGGAGGAGAACCATTGGAGGACTACCTCGCCAAGACCAGCTCTTTCTTGGAGAGCCCTTATGAGTAGATTGTGGTCTACCGTATCAAATGCTGCCGAGAGGTCAAGGAGAATGAGGAGGCAGCATTGGTCAGAGTCTAGTGATCCGTGGATGTCGTCGATGATGTTGAGGATCGCGGTTTCTGTGCTACAGCCTTTTCTGAAGCCAGACTGGTGGGGTCCAGGAGGTTGATGTTGTCCAGGTGTTGGGTTAGTTGTTGTAATACGCATCTTTCTAGGGTTTTTGATAGAAGGGGGAGGTTTGACACAGGTCTGAAATTGTTCAGCTCCGTAGCGTCTAGGCCATGTTTTTTCAACAGGGGTGTGACTTGTCCCGTTTTAAGGCAGTCTGGAACGACTCCATTTTTCAGGGAGCTATTTATGATCGTGCACCAGAGCGGAGCTAAGGCGCGCTTCAGTTTTTTGGTCAGTAGGGGAGGAATGGGGTCTAGGATATGAGCAGAGGGTTTGGAGGTGGAGATCAACGTGGCTATCTCAGTTTCTTGAATGGGGCGGAAACTTAGCCAGGAATTGGAGGAGGTACCAGGAGAAAGATCAAGCGTCCCAGCCGCGATGCTCTTCATGGGGTGCGTGTTGTTGATGTCCAGTGAGAGTTCGATTTTAGTGATCTTAACATTGAAGAAGTTGGCGAAGTTGTCGCAGAGTTCTTTGGATGCCTGTATAGAGGAGGACACGGGCTTGGAGGTTTGTTGTCTGATGATGCTATAGAGCTCCTTGAGTCTGTTTTTTGCACTGTCCAGCGCCGAACGGAAAAAGCTGGATTTCTTGTTTTTGATGTGATTGTTGTACTTCCTACGAGCTGATTTGAGTTGATTGCGGAGGAAGGAGGTAGGGTTATTTCTCCACTTTCTTTCTTTGGCTCTTAGTTTTCTCCTTTCAGAGTTGAGGTCGGAGTTGAACCATGATCTGGATGGAATGGCTCGGCTTTTTTTCAGCTTTAGGGGAGCTAGTTGGGTCAAGCATGGACACTAGCTTTACGTTGTAACACTCAATGAGTTCATTTGTGGAGAGGTGGTCGTTGGTGTCGGGAAGAAGCGAGCTTATCCGTTCTTCAAGGACTCCCATGGGAATCTGAGAGAAGTTTCTCAACCATTTGGGGGGTCTTGCATAGGCGTTTGAAAGAGAGTTAGTTGGTTGATATGAAATAAGATCATGTGGTGGTCTGACCAGTCCACGGGGAGTATGTGGTTGATTGTGATTGTGTTTCTTTGAGCGATGATGGCATCCAAGGTGGCTCCTTTGTAGTGCGTCTCCTCAGTGCAGTATTGGGTTAAATTGTTGTCACAGAGGAGACTGGATAGCGATTGGATTAGCGGGTTGTTAGTTTCATTCCACCGCAGGTTAAGGTCGCCAAGAATTAGATTATTGGCATCTCCTAGTGCACCATGAGCTATCAGGTCAGATAAGTGTTCCCCGAATGCGGAGGTGTTGCCTGGTGGATGATAGAGAAGGTGGCAGAGCAAAGTTCCATTATCTTTGGTCTTGATGTTGGTTGAGAGACATTCAAATGTGTTGTAATTGCATGAATCAATTTCCGTGATGTCCATGTTGTCTTTATGGATGATAGCTACCCCCCCTCACTGGTCTTTTCTGTCTTTGTTAATGATGGAGAAACCTGGGGGTACAAGCATGTCTAAGCATGGTGAGGAGAGCTCGTTGAGCCAGGTCTCCGTGATGAACGCAATGTCGATGTCATGCGAGAGGATGGTCTCTGCTAGTTCATTTGCATGCAGAGAGGCCGACCTGCAGTTGATGAGCAAGCAGTTGGTGAAAAGCTCTTTGTTGCTGGGGGTCTTTTCTTTGGGCGCCCTAGGTAGGGTGGTGAGGAAGGGCGGTCGCGGGGGTTTTGTGCAGGGAAGGTCTTTTCGGAGGCCCGTGATCACTTGGATTTTGGATTTAGCGGAGTCAAAGGGAGGTGTGTCATATGAGGATGCTAGATCGGCTGCTTCCTTGTCAGACATAGCTGCTTCTGTCCTTGTGGGTCTTGAGGTCAGGGGTTTGATAACGGTATTTGAGCGTCTCTGAGCCCTAGCGGGAAGGGCTGAGTTTCTTAAGGATTTTTGTGGCCAGGGTTCCGCGTCCGATCTTGGGAGTCTCTGAAGCTGAGTTTCGTGGGTTTCTGAGGGCCAGGAAGGGCTCTTGTGGCTGTTGGTGTTGGAAGTAGAGGGAACCCAGGGAGGAGATTGGTGGGGTCTGCGTGCCTTATCTAGGTTGGTGAGGATTTCGGACAGGCCCCGGGAGATCGAGTCTATCTGATTTTCTAGTGACGCGAGACGCTGCGCCACGGAGTCGTGGGAGGGGGTGGGGGCATCTTGGGGGATTTGCCTTGTGTGGTGCATGTCGGGTTTATGGAGTGTTATCTATTGCTCAGTATGTAGGACAAGTTGTCACCTTTTGGCATCCTTGGAGGGGGTGAGTAGGGTCATGATATGAGTTCAAGTTTCTGAGATCTGTGTGGGAACTAGTGAGGTTGGGGGTCATTGTCGGCGGAGCTCGTTCGTCGGGTTGCAGTGGGTGGGTCCAATTAGGGAGTGGCTTTGTGTTTTCCTTAGAGAGTTGTAGAGCGTGCTTAGTAGGGGTACTGTGGTGTGAGGTGACTCGGGGGATGCAGACAGCGGGGCGTGGGGTGAGGTGGATTGTGTTTCCTGTTGGGGCCGATTAGCTGACGGTGGGAGCTGGGTTAAGGCGGGTCGAGGCAGGTGGGAGAGAGCGGATCGTAGTGTGGGGAAGAGGGAGTCGAAAGCCTCTAGGTTCTCGTTGTTTGCCTGAATGAGGACAGTGCCGTTAGTGTAGATGGTCACGGATGTGAACCCTCTTCTTGACGAGCGATTCGGGAGCAAGGATGTTAACTTGCAGCTGTGTGGTGTGGATGTGGTTTTGGCGATGTAAAGTTGTGCTCTGAGAGTGGAGATCCAGTCTTCTGGTCTCTCCGTGTGGAAAATTAGGTCCATCTTAATCAGACCTTTGGAAGAGGAGTGGTAGATGTCTGTAAATAGGGTTTCTCTGTGTTGTCTGATTAGTTTCTGTTTGAAATTTCGTCTCATTTTAGCAGAAAGGTGGGGGGAAGTTAATAGTGTATGAGTTCAGGCTGTGATGTTTCAGATGGGTGGGTAGGGATAGGATGGGGTGAGTTGGCGTGTCAAGAGCCATAGTGTGAATTCTGCACGATGGGGGATCAAGCCTCTGAAAGGGAGTTTAAGGGAGTTGGTGAGATAGGCAGATCAGCAGTGAGTGAGTTGGAAGTTGAGTTAAAGGTTGTCGCCGGTGTCGGTCCTGGGGTACTGACTTCGGGAGTCCACCCTTTTATGGACCTCTGGGACAAGAGTGGATAGTTCAGCCCCTGTTGGTATGGGCGCAATAGTTCTCGGCTTATGGGAAAGGGCTGGATAGCTTCCTCTTGCTTGGTGGCCCTTAAGGCGGATTGGTTTCAGAGCCTGTTTTGAGTTAGACTCGGGACTCCGATGGTCGGGAGTCGGCCATCTTAAGGCCAGGCAAGGACCTGAGAGGGGTGGTGGCTCCGTGAAGGGCTTATGCTCTAATTTCAAAAATCTTCTTTTGATCGTGGTGGAGGCCGATGATATCCCCTAATGTAGAGCCCTTGCCTCTGTTGTTAGGTTATTAGGTCTTGTCTGGTGGTAGGCTGTGGCTCTTTGTGCTCTAGGGGCGGCCATCATGAGGCCAGGCAGCCTCGGCTGGGGGCGTGGGGTTCTCTGAGGGGCTGAGAGCTCTTGAAAAGATTCCTACTTCAATAGGGGCAGAAGGGATCCTGTCACATGGCGACCTGTGCCATATAGGTATAAAGAGCCAGTCTTAGAGGACGAAGCAGCATAGCAAGGGTTAGGGATCCGCCATCTTAAAGTCAGGCGGACTTGAAGGGAGAAGTTGCGCTTCTTTCGGGACTTTGACTCGCTGCAGCGCCAATCAGGGTCACTTCTGGACAGATTCCTGGGGGTGTGAGGCCTCTGATTTTGAGGCTGGGGGCCTTGCGGCTCGGCAGGCCCTATTTCTTGATGTTATGGTTGCGCGTGTCGGCCATTTTGAGGCCAGTCATACTATACAAGGATCCTTCCGAATTTAGGATTTGGAGCCCTTGCTCAGGCAGGAGCACTCGTCTGGTCTGAGGTGCCCTTCTAGGTTATTAGGGGTGTGTGGCCTCTGATTTGTTTTATTTTATTTTTTGGTCGGGGGCCTTGGCGCTCGGCGGGCCCTATTCCTCGATGGAATGGTCGCGCGTGGCGGCCATTTTGAGGCCAGTCGTCCTACCTTAGACACAGCTCCAGGGCAGATCGGGACGGGAATCCTTCCGAATTCAAGACCTGCAGCCCTTGCTCAGGCATGAGCACTCGTCTGGACTGAGGTTTAGTTATGTGGTTTCTCGTGTGTCCGACGCGGATCCGGGAGTGCTTGCTGGTTTCCGTCCTGTCAGGGCTGCTGGCAGTTCTGAGGGATCGGCGAGGGACGAATTTTGCCAGGCACTACGATCTACGTCGATGTCGATGTCGTCTTCAGGTTTCTTCGCTCCGTTGAGTCACGTTTTGATGGGTGGCGGGGGAGAGTGGGGTTCGGGAGGGGTTTCAGTGGGAAATCACTGGTATAGTGAACCCGATCCCGGGAGCCTGTTTCAGAGCTCCCTCCCTGCGGCCATCTTGCGGCTTGAACTTTTATGAAACAGCGATAGTTATTGCTGCTATAGATAGGTACATAGCCAGAGGGCAGAAATCAGGACGGTTACATGCACTTGTGCAAAACAGTATGGGGAATGAGTGGGGCATGGCTGGTGGTTAAAAGAGTAACAAAATTACAGGGTGCCATAGAACCTCAACTGAGCGCCCCACCAGAACTAGATGTTATGTTATAGATATATATAGCCCGCAGTACAGTAGTGATGGTGAATCCAGGCACATATACTTTCTATCCCTGAAAAGGGAGGTGGGGAGCATCCCATCTATTTGGCTTTGGTTGTTTTAACCCATATGGAGCCATGGGATGTCGTCGTTTAAGCCCTGATCGCATGACTTGAGGCGGTACACCCATCTTTGTTCACGAATGTGTAATTTCCTTTGTATGTTTGGGATGCCTGGGTGCATCTTCTCCAAGACTACCCACTCAAGGTCTTTGTCACAGTGTCCTTGCTCCAGAAAATGGCGTGTCAATTTTGTGTTATTCTTCTTACACCTGATGGTGCTCCGGTGCTCATTGATTCTTATTTTAATCTTTAGGAGTGTCATGCCCACGTAGAAGAGGTTGCAGGGGCACTTTATTAAATATACCACATTTTCACTGTTGCAGTTTGTTAGCTTCCTTAGGACCCATGGTCTATCTGTGTGTATGTCAACTTCCTTGGTGTGATGGGTATATTGACACGCCACACAGTTTCCGCAGGGGTAGTGGCCAACCGGTCTATGATGGCCCCATAAAGTTTGCTGGGTCTGTGATTCTTGCGGTAATGTTTTGGCATGGACTAGTTTGTCTCGGATGTTTGAGTTTCTTTTGAAAGCGAACATTGGCGCGGGCCATTGTTTCCCTGCCCTGTTGAGTATGCGCCAGTGCTTACGGATGATGTTCTGGACTTTGTTAGAAATTGGGGTGTATGGAGTAACACATACTACCTTGTCACTTTCTTGTTTCTCGTGGTGCTCCAACAGCGCCTCTCAATTGTTGTTACGGGCTCTTTTTCTTGCCCTCGTGACCATTTTTCTTGGGTAGTGGTGTTGGTTCAGTTTGTTTTCCAGAGATTGGGCTTGGTTATCATATGTTTCAAGCGATGAACAGTTCCTCCTCACGCGTAGGAATTGTCCCACCGGGAGATTTTGTCTCAGTGCTCTCGGATGGAAACTCTCGTACATGAGAAGACTATTTTTATCAGTTGGTTTGTTATGAACTTTCGTTCTCAACCCTTCCTCATCTAGGGTGATCACAAGGTCCAAAAAGACAGCTTCATTTTTGTTAATGCTGTGTGTAAATTTAAGGTGCTCATCCCTTGCGTTAACCCATTCGCAAAACTCAATAGCTTGTTGTTGATTTCCTTTCCAGACGATGAGGATGTCGTCAAAATACCTGCGCCATAACTTCAGTTGTTGCTTGAAGGGGTTTTCCTGGCAGTATATGTAGTCTTCCTCAAACTGACGTACATAGAGGCACGCCGTGCTTGGAGCAAAAGTGCTTCCCATCGATGTACCCCTGATCTGGTGGTAGATGGTGTCATTATATTCAAAAAAGTTTTCTGTGAGAGCCATCTCTGCGTACTCCATGCTGAAGTTACGTGGGGTGAGGAAGTCCCACTCCTTTTCCTGAAGGATGTGTTCCACTACTGCCAGGGTGCGTCTTTGTGGGATGATCGTGTATAGTGCTTCTATGTCCATCGTGATCAACCAGTCTTCCTTGGGGTCAATATCCATGCCTCTAAGTAGGCATAATACATCCTTGGTGTCCTTTAGATATGATGCCGATGTTTGAACAATGGGCTTCAGGAACCAGTCGCAAAATTGTGATAAAGGTTCGAGCACCGAGCCGATGCCCGACACAATTGGTCTTCCTGGCGGTGGGTCCTTGTTTTTGTGAATTTTTGGTAAGGTGTAGAATCTTGGGGTACGTGGGGCGTCACCCACAAGAAATTCTGCCTCGTGTTTCGTGATCCAATCGTTGGCGAGGCCTTCCTCAACCATAGTTTTGATCTTGGTGGTGAGTCTTGGTGTGGGGTCCGTTGTGGCGACGTCATAGCTGTCCCAGTCTGATAGGAGACGCATACATCCTGTATGGTATTTATCTTGGTCCATCACAACAATTGCTCCTCCCTTATCAGCTGGTTTGATGACCAGTTGGATGTTCTTTTTCAGGTTCTCAAGTGCTGTCCTTTCCCCGCGTCTAAGGTTCTGAAATCCCTTGTTTTGTGTGCAGTTGATGGCATCTACTTCCTTCAGAACTGCCTGTTCAAAAGCCAGGATGTGGCAAGGGATTGATTGTGTATGGGGTACAAAAGTAGACTTCTTTCTGAGGCCCGTGGTGTTGGTCGATTGTTCCTTATCGAGGTCTTTCCCCTCGAAAAAGTCTAGTCTCTCTGTTTAATTTTTCTGAAAAACTGTGCCAGCTCGGTGCGAAGGGTGTAAAGATCATTCTTTGGTGTAGGTACAAACCCTAATCCTTTTGAGAGAACATTCTCCTCATCTTGCGTCAGGGTGTGGCTGTTAAGGTTTACCACATTTGATGCTACTTGCTCATTGACGGTCCCATGTCTCTCCCTCTGTTCCTTGTCACAATTATGTTGGGCGTTTGGTCCCCCCAGTGGACTCGGGCCGCTTGCCTTTGGTTCTTTTGACGTCCTCTGCCGCGGTTTCGGCCTCTGTATAAAAAAGGAGGTGGGCCTTGTTGGAATGGGAAACCCTGTGGGTAAAAGGGTTGCTGCCAATAGCCATAGTGTGGCATCGGGGGTGGTAGTTGTGGTTCTTGAAAGAATTGTCTCTGTCCTCTCATCGATGTACCCTCATCTCCACTTTCACTGCTGCTTCTTTCATCCCCGGAGCTGAAGGTCCAGTTCATCGGGGTGGGTCTGGGTCTTGGTTGTCTCTTGTTTGTCGTCTGGCTTTGTGGTCTCTTGTAATATTCTTCCGTCACATACGGGTACGTGGTCTCATGGCTGAATTTCTGCACATCTTTCTTCAGTTTTGTCAGTTTAGATTGAGTCAAATAATCTTTGTACTCGCTGTGTTGGTTATTAATCTCTTCCAACTTTTTTTTTTTAAACCGAGATGTGTACAGTTGTTTTCAAATTATTCTCACTTGTTTGAATGTCCACTAGTAAAAGATCTGCTAGTTTTCTAGTCGTATTGATGATAAGTACAAGCCAGTCTTTTGTGCACTTCCATGCAATATATGACCAGTTCTTTCTAAACTCTTTGTTGTTGAGAAAAATGCGAGGCTCGGTTACTATCAGTCCCCTGGGTGCGCTGTTATTTCTCAGATACTCCGTCATGAAGGCGCCCTGGAGAGCAGTGCGGACCTGTTCTATCTTACTCGCCGCAAGTGCTTCCCATTCATCAGAGTTCTTAAGTGTCTGTGTTATCACAGTGTCTGCTAACAAAGACCTTCTTTAAGAATCAGACACCTAGCCAGGGTAGCTTCTTGTTGTGTGATACATGGTCTCTTTCATCCCTGTACTTTTAAGGTGACATTCCAGAATAACACTACAACATTTGAAGATCCAGCTGAACTTCAAAAATACATACAGTCTCATACATTGGTCACTATGGATACAGCTCGTCCCTCCAATGGTTGATGTTTTTATTTTTGTGTCTGTCCCCTACAGGTTTTCTCTTCTATGATAGTTTAATAATGTTTCCTTGAAGTTTTAATATGTTTCATGAGTAATTTTGTCGGAAATATTTTATTATGTTACTTTATTCCTTCTAAGCTTTTCTTTTTTTTTTCTCCTCGTCTTCTTTACAGATTCATCATATATGTTTACTTTGTGCAGTCCTACCTCGTAAGTGTGTATAGTCCAGGTGCGATGTGGATTCCTTCCCCTCTGGGTGTGTCATCGTTCATGTGTCGTCACCACCCCGTTGTTTTTTCTCCTATTGTTACTTATTCAGGTATGTCCTTACAGTTATCCTTTTTGGATATGTACTGTCTTTTCTCTTTGTGTCTCATTTTTACTTGTTACCCTCTTTCTCTGCCTTTCCTGGTTTTCTTCTCTCTTTATCTTGCGCTTTTTTCTTCTATTTCCTCCTGTGCTATCTTTCTCCTATTTTCTTTTTTTTCTCCTTCATCGTTTCTTGTTTCTCTCTTGATAGTAATGATGTTAAACTTTAGTAGTTTTAAGGTTCTCAAATTTTTTGATTCACTCCATATAATTACGGAAATATCATGTAACATTAAGGGGTCCCTCAATCCGGTTAAACGACAGAGAATATTATCGCATTTAGTTAAGTCTAATCCTGACCTCATTCTTCTACAAGAAACTCATCTTACCCAGTCTGAAGCACTGAAAGTTAAAAGAAACTGGGTGTGACACGTGTTTGTTTCTCTCTCTGTAACTAAAAAGAATGGGGTTGTGATATTATGTAATAAGTCTCTTAATCTTACTGTGGTCTCACAAGAAATAGACAATGACGGTAGGTGGGTTATTATTAATGTCCTGATAGATAATATACCTTTAACTATATTGAACGTTTATGCTCCTACAAAACCTGATCATACTTTTTGGCCTTCAATTGCAAGAAAATGTGTGCAGTATTATGATGCATACTTTATCCTAGGAGGAGATTGTAATTACATTTTAGATCCTTTTTTGGATAGGCAGTCATCAGTTCAATTTGTGTCACATAAAATTTATAAGCAATTTCTTTCTACCATTTCTAAAGGTGCCTTAGTTGATTGATGGAGGTTGTCTAACCCTACAGTTAAGGATTATACGTTTTTACTCTGCTACTCACTGTACTCTTTACCGACAAGACCATATTTTTCTTTCTAAATCTCTTTCACAATGCCTTGTGCAATCCCACATCACTCCAATTGTACTTCCTGACCATGCCATGGTTATCACTGACTTGGATTTGGTTCCCCCTAGACCTCCGTCGCATAAATGGAGATTTAATAATTTTTTCCTTCAAGATGTTCAATTTTCTACT
Organism: Calotriton arnoldi; assembly: GCA_963921515.1. NCBI lineage: Eukaryota > Metazoa > Chordata > Amphibia > Caudata > Salamandridae > Calotriton > Calotriton arnoldi. Next base: position 422,430 of record CAWUFW010009175.1, read on the forward strand.
TCTTTTATCTCCTTTGCTTCAGAATTTTTCTCTTTCAATAATAATTTGGAGATTTCACCTGCCTTATTGTAGGACACGTTTAAAGCCTCTGCGAGGGATTTTATTTTAAATTATGTCTCTAAGAAAAAGAAAAGCAAAATGCAAGAACATAAAATGTTACTTCTATCAATAAAAACTTTGGAGCAGCGGTACTTCTCTTCTAAATCGCCTTTAGATTTGCATAATTTATTGCAGGATAAATTTCGGTTTAATACTAACTCTACTGAGGAAGCTAACCATATTCTTTTGAGGAATAGTGCCCGATATTATGGTGGGAAAAATAAAGTTGGTAGATTGCTAGCGAATTAATTTAAAAGGTAAAAAAGAGAGACATGTCATTGATTCTATATCCTCTTCACAGGGGCAGTCTATCACTAATCACCAAGCTATTTTAGAAGAATTTGTAAAATTTTACAAGTCTTTCTATACCCCGGAGGAAGTGCCCCCCTCTTCTACAGTTACAGAATATTTGTCTCAGACTCTTCACATTACCCCTCCTGCCCTGGACTTTGATTCTCTAGAAGGAGCATTAAAGTCATTAAAGTTGGGAAAAACACCAGGCCCTGACGGGTTCACAGTGGAATTTTATCTGGATTTCTCTCATCTCCTGCTTCCCTATTTATTTCGGTTATTTAAGCATTTTATTGACTCTTCTACCACTTCAGGTTCTTTTCAAGAAGCAATCATTTGTCTAATTCATAAGGATGGTAAAGATCCTCATGATTGTCAAAATTATTAGGCCAATCTCTTTATTAAACGTGGACTACAAAATATTTGCTAAGCTTTTAGCTCTTCGATTGGAGTCGTTTCTACCCCACCTTATTGGAAAAGAGCAATCTGGTTTAATTAAAGGAAGACATATCAGACAATGCCAATTTTTTCTCAATGTTCTCAGTAAATCTCATACTTTTAAAGCTTCTCTTGCAGCCATAACCATTGATGCTGAGAAAGCGTTTGATAGAATAAGTTGGGAATTTATGCTTCAGTCATTAAAATGGCATTGTTTTAGACCTAACTTTCCAGCACTTATCTCTCTTTTATACTGTGCTTCTCACGTATCAGTATTAGTTAATGGAAAAGTTTCTTATTATTTTTCCCTTCATAGACAAGTTAGACAAGGATGCCCGCTTTCTCCTTTATTATTTGTTTTAGCACTTGAACCTTTTCTTGCTTGCATTCGTAATAATTTTTCAATTTCTGGTTTTCCTTACGGAAATTGTCATTTGAACTATGCTGCATATGCAGATGATATTCTTTCGTTTGTTTCCTCTCCTAAAAGTTCCTTGCCCTCACTTTTATAGGAAATTTCTTCTTTTTTGCAGGTATAAGGATATAAAATAAATAAAGATAAAACAGAAATTCTTCCACTAAATAATTATACCTTTAGTCACTCTTATTATTCTACTGGGTATAATTGGTCTACTTCCGCCAGGATTAAATATTTAGGGATTTGGTTTACCAGCTCAATTCAGGTAACCATCAAAATTAACTTTAGAGAAATTATTACTAGAATAGATATTATACTATCTTGTTGGAATCCTTTATTTCTATCATGGTGGGGTCGCTTAGACTCTATTAAATGATTTCTCCTCTTTTACTGTATCTCCTTTCCATGGTACCAGTTCATATTCCAAAATATTTCTTTAAGAAAATTCATTCTCTTCCTATTAGATTTTTATGGAACAATAAAAACCAAGAGTAGAATTAGTTACTTTACAAAGACTCAAATCAGCGGGAGGGGTAAATGTTCCGAATTTCTGTCAGTACCATAAAGCCTTCGCTCTACGTCAAGCAGCGCTCTGGACCTCTGAATTGTCTACACCTTTCTCTCCATTGTGGCTAGAGCTTGAAAAAGCCTTTATTGCTCCTTTTACTTTCAAAGAGATACTTTTTTTTTCCTCCACAAAGTTGCTTCTTCGCTCCGTTATTTTACAAAATACGGCGTCATTAATCCAATCTACATTTCTCCCCATTAGTTTGACTCCCTCTCTTTTTCTGAAAATGCCATTATGGTATAACTCATTGATTAAACTCAACAACCACCCTCTATTTTAGGCGCACTTGGAAGGATAAAGGACTTATGTGGGTATCTCAGCTTTTTCACAATAATTCTCCAATCTCTTTTCCTCAATTCTGTCTTGATTATCATTGTCCCAAGTCTTTCTATCAACGTTATTTATCAATAATAAATATCATTCTTGATGTTTATGTGTCATTTCAACAGTCTACTTCTTCAATTCCCTTTGCTTCTGGACTGATTTCCTGAAAACTCGCCCTAAAGCTTCATTTATCTATAAAACTCTGTCTCTTCCGGACCCCTCTCGAACCAAATCCAAGTTGGAATCCTTATGGGAACAGGACCTTGGTATTACTTGGGAAGTTACTTTCTGGAATAAGATATGGGCACGTATATATAAAATTTCTAGGTCAGCAAGTATCACTCAATCCTTATTTTTTATTTATCACAGATTACATTTTACTCCCCTAAGTTGTTCCAGATTCTCCTCAGATGCCTCTGCTAGCTATTGGTCTTGTGACTTTCCTAAGGCAGACTATATGCATATGCTGTTTAGGTGTTCAAATACACTTTCTTTTTGGCATAAGGTCTGGTCCCAGATTAGAAAGATTTTTTGACTAGAACATTCCTTCAATGAACTTTACATTTTTCTAGGCTCTTTAACTAATTATCTTGTACTATCTTTCCCTAAAAATAAGTTATTAGATATTTTTTGGGCGATTGCTTTTCAACAACTCACCTTTAATTGGAAATCATCATCTAAATTATCTTATAAGGTGTGGTTTGATTCGGTATGCTTACATCATAAATTAGATACTATATACACTATTAAATGTGTATCTGCTCATAATGCTGAACTGTTATGGTTGCCTCTCACTAGATTTCTTTGTCAGGTTGGAAATGCTATGTTCAATACTAACTCTGTATGATCTGAAATTTTTATCCTCCATAAATATTCTTTCTCTGTCCTTTCTATTGTAATTGTATATAAATTGACACTCTTAAGTTTAATATATGATATTTGTTTCACTCTTTCAGTATTAAGTTATAGATGAGAATGTTTTTTCTTAGACAATTATATTTAAGATATTGATCCTTTAAGGTTGTTTTTTTATCCTCTTGTTATTTCACCCTTCCCCCCTTTCCTTTCTTCCCCTTCATGTAAAACGCTAAAGACTTTGATGTATTTTGTTTCCAGGTTTTTAATACCATATGTAAATTGCTGGTTACTCAATATAGTTCTTGTGCTGTAGTATGGTATTTAATGATCCTCAATAAAGTCTTTTGAACACGGAATTCATTTTTGCCAGCCTTGCTTCCTTACACTGGTTCACTTGTCAGGGGCGTAAAAAAGACAAAACTTTGTTTAACCCAAAGGCACCTTGTCAACCTCATCCCAAACTATGCACTTGGTAATCCACACTCTCACTGCTCCCGTTTTCAAACATGCTGAGCGGGATAGGAAATGTTTTTCCTATCCTGTCTTTGGTACACTTACATGAAAATGTAAGGAAGCAGCCAGATGCACAGAAATACTTCATAATGGTCCAAACCTCGTTATAACCCTATTAGTAATTGTTATTTACAATATCCCCTGCCTAGCAGTGCACTATCATCCTGGAGCACAAGCGCACACTACTCTATAAGAACAAATATTCATGTTCCCCAAAAATTAAAACCATTAACATGACCAAGTACTAATAACCCCCAAATGTGATAATCAGCAAACCGGTTTCATGACCCAGTCTAGTGTTCCCATGACTTGGCTATCGTGCCTGGAAACAAACACGTGTGCACACACACAGGTCACGTGTGTCTTGCCTGAAAGGCCCTCATCCCTCAGGCGTGTTGCTTACAGGAGCGTGAAAGTACAATTAGTTCCCTTGCACTTATCTCATGACAGCCCTAAACAGGATGAACGAGCACCTCCAACTGTCTCATCATCGGTACCCAGACAAAGCTTTGATTTAACACATGGGCTACTCACCACCAGGGCGCTGATGATGCTTGTCCTCTGGGCGGAGCTGAGGGACGCGTCATACTTCACGAGATCAGGTAAAACTCTGACCAGGGAGTCGGTGGGTAAACTCTGCAGAATGCGAGGGCTGAGGCCGCAGACCAGAGATCCCAGATTACCCAGGACCTCAGGAGACACCTGCCAATGGGAGAGATGTCATCTCAGAAGATGGTAACATGTCAATCAAATCACCCTGTCTCCATGCCAAGGTAATACTAGCACCCGCTTCACAAGAATAACTCACGTTAGAACGACCCAGGTTAGGGCACTGTTTCAAATACAGTCAGAAAGCCTGTAACCCAATGATGCATATGCAGCCGCACAATCGCATACAGAGGCATACACAGATGCATACGTTCGACGCAACCATATCAATAAATAAAAGGTGCCAAACTCAGCCACACAAATCGTACATGGCTCTAGACAGGCACGGGGTGGTCACACACACTAGTGCGATCACATACATTGGCACAAGCAGACTGACACACACAGACTAAAAGGCACAGTAACACACACACTCAGACAATAGTAAGCTGGCAGACTTACACAATCACACACACAAAGAATACAGTCCAACACAGTCATAGAGCATCACGTGCACTGTCAAAGAAACTTACCTACATATCTCCACATAGTCACATAAATAGTAATGTGCCATCACATGCACGGTGAAGCACTATTACAAATGGCTACACAGTATTCAAGCATATAATCACATAGTCAAACAAAGCCTATCAATGTCACACACAATCTTGAAAACACTCTCAAACAATCAGAAGGAGTGTCACTCATAGACAGTCTCATACTGTTATAAAAGGTCATGCAAATGGTCACAGGTAGTGGTCAGACACAGGCTAACATGGCCGCCATAGAGAGTCACACATGAAAAGACTCATTCACTCACAGGATACTCATCCATAAAATATATATTACAAATGATTATAAGACACACACAGCACACATAGTCAGACTTGGTGGTCACACACAGACACGCACACACATATTCAAAGCCTTAAATGGATGCACACAGTAAAACTTGTCCGCACACCGACATACACAGTTACAAATAATTAGGCACAGTCGCACACAGTCATAGTTATGTACCACAGCAATACTCAAGCCTCTTGAAGTCATATGTAGTCAAGCGTGGTTTCTAAAAGATCACATAGATACACACAGTCCTCTTCGCCCGCATGCAAAACTTCACATCGCTACTCACATTGAAAAATAATCTCATATAGTTACACATGGTTGCACAAAGTTGTCCACGTCAAAAACATACAGTCAGATGCGTTAACACCTGGTCATACAAAATCACACAGAGACGTATAGCAAAGCGACGAATAGTCAGATACAGTCACACTCAGCAATGATCATGCAGGAACACACACACACACACACACACTCACTCTTATGGGTGGCATGGGGAGACGAAGGAGCGATGGACAAGGGTCACTGAAACACAGATACAGGTAAACACTGTGAGGTGTATGTGAGCACAAGGCAAGACACTAGACACACAGACATTGGGGTACATGGAGGCACAGACAGGAAACACACAAAGGGAGAGACACTTACGGGCAAAAAGAGACACCGGTACTGAGACAGACAGAAGGAAACCCTGCATCCAAAAGAAAACAATCCCTACATGACGCCCACAGCCCTGGGAGGTAAGGATATATATGTATATATATAAATGCACTCACTGTTCCGTTACTGAAGAGTTTATCCACAACCACGCGAGCCTGCAAGAGAAGTGATGCTTGTTACTAACCGCACGGGTCCTGCTGGGTTCGCACTGAACTCTTAATGAGTCCGTAATAATGCCTCATGGCCCAGCCCGTCGCTCACGTGTTCTTAAGCACATGCGTACAACAATCTGACCATAGTCAATATATAAGTACAGAAATTCGTTTTGTCTATGTAAGGGTAGTGTGTCGGTCATGCATACTGTTCATAGGTCTGCTCTGGAAAACATGGCCTATTTGCTGTTCCTATGAATTGCTCTCAACTCTAACCTGTCAGTCTCATAATCCCATTATATGTTTAACATGCATTCTGTGTGTTATCAATTAAGTAATCCAGAACAGAATTACTGTCACATTTGTTCTTGTTACGAATTAGGCCAGTGCTCTGCCAGTGAAGCCCACTTTACTCCATTCTGGGCTGATCCCACAAACTACTCTGCCAGTCCACCTTAATCCCGTGGTGTAATGAAACTTGAGGGGGCCCCCTTTCAAAGTACATGAAGGGGGTCCCCCTCCCCGATCCACCACCTATCGCTTTTTCTGAGGGGGACATCCGGAGCTCGGGGGCCCCCCGCACCACGGGGGCTGTGGGGGCTTTTGTTATGCCACTGCCTTAATTCGGACACTGATCACTGCACTATTCTAAAAGTACATGTCTAGGCACATGAAAAAATTCGGTTCAGGGTGTATACTATAGAAAAACCTAGCCTGCAGTTTAACATAGGCATTCAATACATATTTTGTTTTCAATTTGTAAGTGTCATGTTTTACAGGGAATTTCCTGGACCATTTACATACTAAGGGGCAGATTTACAAGAAACTGACGCATCTGTAGAGATGCGTCAGTTTACCTGCACCAGTCTGCAATACCCTTGCGCCACCATGGATGCGCCGTATTTACAATACGGCGCACCATGGCGCAAGGATTGACAGATGTGTCAGAAATTCTGACGCATCTGTTGGTGCAAAAGTCACGCATTTCTGGAGTCGTGTCCCATGGGGAGGCCTATACTTATTGTACTGCGACACAGTGGCGTCCTAGAAGTGGCTCAGTGAAATCTTGTAGATTTCACTGTCTCTTCTACGAGGCTTTCCTGCGTGGGAACGCCCACCCTGCATGCATTATACCTGATGCAGGTATAATGTGACGCAGGGCTTTACAACGTGACGCATCTCCTTAGATGCGTCACATTGTAAATGGGCCGCAATGTCGCGCATTGTTTACGCCGCCGCTGCGTCACAAAAAGTGACGCAACGGCAGCGCAAAAGTGTTGCAAGGGGCTTGTAAATCTGCACCAAAATGTCTTAATGGCTCAGCTCGCCTTTTCATTTTCTTGGTTTGTCCATATCTATTAAATAGCCCCTGTGTTGGAGCCGCTGCGTTCCCTATGTGCACCCGATACAGAAATAAGCCAAGGATGTGAATGGGACCCTCAGAAGAGCTATTTAATGTTGCTAAAGATCGAGACTTTTTCAGCAGCTGCAATAGTACCGGAGAAAGTTCAAAAGCCTTCCACAGCGCACTGCACCCACGAAAGTAGATTGAAAGTAATTGTAAAGGTGTATCGACAGCTCTCGAATAGGAGCCCCTGCTACGTACCAAGCAGAGAAACTACAGTTAATGAAAACCAGCCAAACTAGGCATTGACTGGGCGCAATAGCAATTTAAAGCTGCTCTGGATCACTTTCTATTTCAGCAGCTAAAGCGCTGAAGAAGCATTATAAGGAACCTGCTTTGCAGCTTTAAACCTATTTGTGGAGTTGCACAGGGACCTGTACTTTTGTGTCCGGAGCGGCGGTGAGGACAGCACTGAGCCATGAGTCCCAACCAGGTACGGACAAGGAGCAAAGTGTAAGACTGGGACACACACGGGCTTCTTTTTTCCATAACACTCAATTTCTGGTTAGGTATCTGCACTGTAGGACAAGTGGCAGAGGAAAGCAGCGAGCTTAAAGCTTAAGGGATGGGCCCACTGGTGTTGCTGTGTCAGGTCAGAAGTAACTCACCCAGCAAATCTAAGGCAGCCATGGCCCACGCATCACTTCAATGCTAGATAAAATCAATTCTACTTCACACTCACCACTTAACTTGATAAAACGAATGTCATTCTTACCAGCAACCACTGACACAATGAATAACGGAAATCATCGAGCGTATATAGTGTCCAGTAGAAAAACTGGCCTTGACTACCTCTTGCAGGCAGGGCCTACAAACGTGCTCACAGGCTGGAGATGAACAACGAAAAGTGAATGCTCTCTTCCAATCCCCTCCTGCGTAATGCCGTCATCGGTGCTATGCATGAGGAGCCAAGCACAGGGACCAGAAAAATGGCCAATCACTTTGTGGTGTCAAAATAAGGTCACACAGTGGTTGGCCACATTCTGTAATTCTCCCGCCCATACACTGCCTTGTAAGCAGGGCCAAACCACCATCACCCAAACCAATCCATACCTTTCTTTCATGTTGTTTATAATATTAAACAGCATGAGAGCAGTGCATTGATTGGTTGGAGCAGGGCAACCTGACGCTCCATAGCAGACAGAGGGGCTGTGCAGTGCTACCTCCGGCTCCCCAAATGAGTGCAGGTCAGAAGGGACTGAAGTACGCATGTCGGACTGGACAAAGCAAGAGACTTGTCCAACCAGACATGCACAATTAATGTAAAATCATACAAGTCATCCTTGGGGCATGCGGCTGCCAATCAATAGAATTTGCCCCGCCCGCTCTGGAACTCTTGTCAAACACAACCCTGGAAGTTCTGTGGTCGGGACAAAGAGTAAGCATATTTGCAAACATAATGGTGATTTTCAGACTGTCTATGTGATGGCTCATGGTGGCTTCCTGCATGGGGGCAATGCTCCACTGCACACCGCTTCTGCCCACCAGCACTCATTTTTGGAGACCGACACTTATTCTTCCTCATCAGACTTTGACCCATAACAAGAGAGAACAAGCATTGGCATAGCCAATAGGTCTCGCCTTTGGGACCTTATACGTTTTTAGCCATGCAACAGTTGATGTTATTGCACCAAGGATATTGTGCTGCATAACTAAATACTTATAAGGTCCCAAAAGCGAGACCTATTGGCTATGCCAATGCTTGTTTCTAGTTCCCGCAAACTGCAGGATGGATACTAAGCATCTATCAACTTACACATTTTGATGCAAAATGTAGGTACGGTCCTTCCTTAAAAGGTCCTAGAAAAATAGTTTGGTCCGTTAGCACTTATTCGAATTATATGCAACCTGCTGGTCCCAAAACGGGTTCAGCCTTTCTACGTGCAGAGGAGTGGTAGCTAGTTTAAAATGCGTAACGTTTAAGTATTAGCATTGTGTCAAACTAACAGGGTGAAGTATTGCCTAGCACAATGCTACTCGACCTTGGAATAAAGATAGTCTGTCTAGACGGGTCTTAACCTGCGGCTTACTGACTGCAAACAAATCGTATAGCAGCAAGTACCTGCCACGGACTTAGATGAATGTCTGGAGTTAGGGAATCGTAGCACCTCTTACTTAGCACTACAAAGCCAGGTAGCGGGGGAAAGCTGCCTATATAAGCAGATATGTTTATGTGCTATTTATTACATTACCAGTGTTGATTGGAGTGGTGGGGAAGGAAGGGGAGACTTTGCAAGTCTCGTGTGTCATGATGACCATTAATCAACTATGGCAAAATAAAAAAAACGCACCACACTGCATCTATGGGTTATGCTGTGTAATTTTTAACCGTATGAAAAACGTAAAACATTGGTGTTTAATCAGTAAACAATAGGCTAAATTCAAAAGGAGAAATGTTCATCTGTAAAGTTACTGCCACAAGCAAACTGAGGCAGTAAGCAGTCTTCCTCATTAATCCTGTACTTCTGCAATTTCCTCGAATTAAAGATCAGATTCAGTTACTAACTGGTGAACGCACGTTTACTAGTACAGTTTTCACAAGTAGCATGGTCTACTGAGCCACCTTTATTTTGACTTGCACGGCGTCTATTTAAATACACAATCTATTATGAAGGCTGTATGCAGATAAGTATTGAACGCAGGCAACTGGAACACGTTTCAGTCAAAGAAATACAAGGATAAAAGTTCTCACAAACGTGCCGCTGAGGCTTGCTCGCAACTTGCAAAATTTGCCCATGTTGACATCCTCGGAGCCTCTCAAGGTTGATCACTTTATTTACGTTGGCTAGCAGTATTTACTGAATATTTAAGATATTAGCAATGTGACTAAGAAAACAGAGGTACCCCTGCAGTACTAGCTCTGAGCATTCCCCAAAACATCAAAGCTATAACACGCTGTTAGCTCTAACAAAAGCTTGGTGTGAGTCACATATGGCAGTCTGACTCCAAGCCACACTGGCCTCTGAAGAACTACAAGGAGATAGACAGTTCACAGCTTCTATGGGGCAGGTTGGGGTGGTGTACGTCAAGCAATGAAAATAAAGTCACCGATCTGGAGGACTATGGAGTGTTGTTCTAACCCAGAAGAAGCAGTGTTCATCATAACCATTTAGTAAGAAAGATATTGTGGTCCTCTTCCACTTAACACTTCTCCCAACCACCAAGACACCCAACAAGCCCTAGTACCATATTAAACAAAAGTGCAGCAGGAAGGTGGAAAAGTGCCCAGCTCACTCAGTAATAAAGCATTAGAGCCTGCTGAGCTGCAGAAAGCTATCTCGGTGGTCACCTCTTTAACACTTATGAACCAAATAATCGCATAAGACGAATGAGGTCTTCTAAAAATGCAAAAACAATGCTACTGGTGATGGTATTATTCTGCTCAATTAAATAGTTAATTCACTTATTTCCCCACTGTTTTTCTAAATCAGAGTCTATTGTACGTTTTTATTTTCTATGCAGTTACCGATTTCAGAACTAAGTAGTAACGGGTAACATTTGCGCCTTTGTATTTTCAATAAATCAAATGTTTATCATGAGAGCAAAATCTGATCTCAAAAAAGTCTAAGATAATGTCACATTCTCATATAACCAAACGTGCCAATAAGCTAAGAACAGAAACACTACAAAACAAATGCCCAACCTAGTCAAACGATTAGAACAGACTGAAAGAACAGTTTTTAGAGAAAACGCTCCTTTCATTTTCTCCTGACAGCCGTTTAAGTTTCGTTTCCCGGGTTCCCTGCAAAGAGGTCAATCTCCAATAGGAAACAAATGCGTGTATCCAAAGAACATACAGTGCTCCAGATAATTAACCTTTCGAAATTGTTGCATTAAGGGCATCGCACTGTTGTGTAGTTAGATCTAGAAAATCGGTGGTGCACTAAGACATTAGCATATTTCAGGCATGAATGTAAGAAAATGCGTGTACAATATTAGGCCGTGCCAAAGGTGCCACGAGTATACTCAAATGTCTTTGCTGGAGAACATAAGAGCAATTTGCATCTGATAAATGTATTCAGAATGCACAGAGAAACCATAGTCCAAAGGCAGGACTGCTCATTCACTGAGATTGTCATTTTCAATAGCAGTCCAAAGAAATTCCATTCAAGCCAAAGTGCTGAATGCATAGTTTCTTTGCAATCAGGGTCATGTCCAGCCTCGCAGCAATAACCGGGCATCACCTTCATACAACAGAGAGGCGCATGCAGCAGCCAAACAAAACAAAACAAGGGTAACAAATAACAAGCATTGGCCGCGCGGCCGTTAAAGTAACGCGGCCGCGCGGCCGTAAAAGCGAAAGTGATCGCGATCGCGGGGACGCGCTCTGTGGTGAGGGAGGGGCAGAGCGAGGCGCTTGGGAGAGCAAGGAAAGGAAAGGGTGACGCGAGGAATGCGCGCAACGGCAAAAGCAGGCTGGCGAGTGGTGTGCGCGCACCATGACGAGAGAGGAAAGCCATATGCCGCCTCTGCTCGTCCTTGTGCGCGTAACCGCACGCTCTATGCCTGCCAAAAGCGTGTGGTAGCACTTTGAAAACCCACACACTAAATGTCTCGCCGAGCAGCGCATGCCACACAAAGAGGAAAGAAGGAGGAAGTGAAAAACTGAAACATTTGACAAAGAGAGAAAGCATGGATGAAAAAGAAACTGCAAGAGTGAGATAATGGGTAGAACGTGTCTGGGGGTGAATAAAGGGGCATGAAGTGGATTCAAGACTATGCAGTCTTGACATTCACCACACTGACATTCAGTAGCGTTGGGTGCAGATTTGTAACCAAAACTTCGGATACTGTATCTTATTCATTTACCAATTAAGCACTGGCAAATGACAACTAAGCACCATTCTACTGTGTCGCTCATAGAGGTACAACAGTGCACCCAATGGGTCAAAGAAAAGCAGCAGGGTCGAAGAAAAGCAGCAGGGAGTGCAGAAAGGAGGAAAAGGGAGGATGGGAAGAAGGAGGGGGTTCGAAGAAGGATGGAAAGGATGGATGAAGGAGGATGGAACGTAGAATTAAGAACAAAAAAAGAACGTTGTACACCACTTGTGCACAATAGTTAAAGAGGTTTATGGGCCAGAATGGAAATAACCAACATATGGTACCAAAATGGAGGAAACAGTTTTACTAGAGCCATAAAGTGATGCTTAAGCATACATTTTTGCAGGGAAAATATTCGTAATCAGGGTTAGGCTTCAGCAATAACTGGCACACATAACTCCGGGAATCTATTTGAAATGTTGAACCTGCCATATTGTAAACAAACAAAAGCATTCCTTCGAACAAGCCGGAGAGAGGACTAATATTCTGTACCAAGGTCCAGTGACAAATTCTTGGCTGTGGGTTCTGCCTGACTCTGGTGAGAACCCAGATATGTGTAATTATTTTTCATTCTAAGATGGGTCAGATGAACCACTTGTGCACAGAAGTCCTTGTCATTAATGGCCCCCTGGAACCAAAGCGTGGTGACTGCTTATATGGCGTAGAAGCAAGGCATGATGTATTCAACACTGCTCCACTAACCAGTAGTCTTTGTGGTGGGACGAGTGAAGACTACTTCTCATTCAGAAGGGTCTCACCCTGGAGTATGGTGCCAACTTGCTGAGCATATAAGCAAGGGTAAATAGACCCCTTTTGCTGATGCAAGTAGGTGATCACCCGTGCCATCCCTTGGGTTAAAAGTACAAGGGAAGAACTCAACCTAAAGTTTAGAACCTAGTACAGGTAGTGGCTTTCTCCTGCACCCAAGCTTAAAACATTTCTGTGTGTAAGCCACACTGGACCGTCAAAGAAAGCATGTTAAATTTGAAACTTTTAAGCTCCTGTGTAGCTGGGGTGCAATGGAAGGGACTCCAGACTCAACTATTACCTCCTCGTCCGTCTTCCCTACCTTATCCATGAGCAGCTCGTCTGCTCCACAGAACGTTTTACCTAGCTAAGGCCAAACTACTTCCCCCAATATGATACTGCATACCCAGCAGGCATAAAAGGTGAAGTATGTCACCCTGTTAGCCTGAGAATAAAGAAACTCAAATGACAACAAAAACCAAAAACAATCACCAGAACCAGAAATCAGGGAGGGAGGGACGGTCCCAGGAATGGAATGGGAAGACCAGTACTTGGAGAAATGAAGATTACCGGTGAGTAACCGGGCATTTTTATGTGTTTCCAACAGGAATGCTTGATAGAATGTGAGGGGGCAGCAAGAGACAGAGGGAAGTGATGGAAGCACGGGATGTCTCAACCATAAATACCCAACTGAAGGGTCCTACTGCTCCTGCTTAATCAATATTCAGGGCAGCAAATGCTGGGTAATTCCAGCTCTATAAGGGTTGAGCCCTACATGAACCCCAATAGGCGTTAGACGTGCTCTTTCACTTCTTGGAAGAGAAGCAGTTGTAGAAGTTCTTAGAGGATTTCTGTTGCTTTCTTTCCTTGGAATACACAAGGGAGGCCCACAAAGATCAAGCAACAAATTAAATCTGTTTCAATGGTGCAGCTGTGCCTTGGTAGGGTCTAGAGGCTGGCATTGCAAAGCATAGCTTGACATTTCGCAGTGAGTACTCAAATTTGCATGCTGTAAGCTGCTTGTCAGTTGACACTACAACGTGTTCCTTCCCATCAATGTCCGGTTTCAGTACTTGGACCTCTCTGGATAGAGAGAATGATTAACGCCAGCCTAAGCATTACTTTTCTACACCTAGCTTAATATATTGGCCCACATCATAAGGAGAACTGAGTAACCGGATGTTAGTCTGTTTTACTTCATTCATGATGATTGCCTGGTAATTTTCAAGAAACCGTGGTAGAACATCATCCCAGAATGTTCCCATCTTTAGATGCAATCTGCCAAATCTCATCTTCATTTGCCAGTCAAATGTATAGTTTAATTTGATTTCTAGCAAATGCAGGTGCCACATGGACAGCAGGACTATTGGGATGCTCACAAGGCCACGACTTATACCATCTTTCTCATCCAGGATGAGATACAGGGTGACGTTCCAAAGCGCGAAGTCTTACCAGCCACTGATTCTCAGATCCAGTGTGAACTCTCATCGACCTGTGACATTGCTGAACTCAGAGTCTGAACACCAAGATGTTCGCCACCGGGGAGAAGCTGGAGACCCCTACCTCGAGATTCACATCACATAAGATGTCCTCTAGCTAAGTGGGTATTGAGGACACCAAGTGAACAAGAGGGGGTTATCTGCATGGCTGCTAGGAAAAAATGCAATTTAACAAGCAGTTAAATTGTGTTGTTCATGATCTTCAGTTGAAGTAGCCTTCAAAAAGACAAGCACCACAAGAGATTAGAAAGGTACTGCTAAGGAAAGATATTGAGGCTTCGGTCTGGCAGATGTTCAAGCTCCAGGGTATATTTTTCTCACAGGCTGGAGTTGCTTGTACTTTTTAGGACATTGTAAACAAATTGACATCAATGAGGTACGGGTGGGGTTCGCTAGGCTTTGGTTTTGTGTGCGGAACTTTGGTGTGGACAAAATTGGAGAGACCAAAACGTAGAGGTCCAGAAAAGCAACAACCCGGAGACACACTCAAGGTAGGTGGAATTTCGTTTTGTACCACTTTGTAAAAAGTAATGCTGTACAGCGTGAGAAAATCTAATTTCCGAATGAAAAAATGCAGGAAGCCATTCTGATACAATTACACGCTCCATCGCATGTTTGAAGTAGGAGGCTGCAATACACGCTATCAACAAAAACAATTATTATGAAACTCAATAATTTTCTTATTTTCTCCAGTTACTGTATATGAAAGTCTTTGAATGCCTGGGCTGCTTTACCAACAGCATGGCGTCCATGCGCCGGCATGCCACGTTTGTTTTAGCAGAGTGGTTCCGTAAATTTCATTTTGAGGAAGTGTACAAACGATTATACGTGCACCTCCACACCAAACTGGGAAAAACCTTCATTAGAGACATAAAACGCAAAAGAGATCTACTTCTGTGGTACAAGTAATTCAAAGCATAAGGCGCATAAAACCTTCAAATTAAGACATTCAGTGGTGAAAAATTCAAATGGTACTTATATAGCATAAGTATGTAGTTGAAACAGATATAAAAATATGAACAAAGGATTGTGTAGCATTTTAACATAAGAATCAATTCACACAATATAGAGGGCTTTGAGATAACTATAGGAGTAATGGGAGAGGAGGAGAAGGGGGGATCACTGTACACTGTAATACATTGAAATGTACCCAAGAATGATATTATTGATATATGTTTGCATTCTGATGTAACAAATCCATGGATGTTAAGTTGGATACGCTTCAGAAAATGTATGGAACGTTTCCGTTAACGGATGCACTGCCAGGTTTTTTGATGGTTTATTCAATAAAAAGATTTTTTTTTTTAAAGAATCAATTTACAATCATGGAGTTCATATAAATCAATCAAAGCAACCCATAGTTGTTTGATCGCTGATGTTTCAACCTAAAGGGCGCGGATCGGTGGATCTTCTCAGGACATTGAAGTCATTTGTCTAAGAATGATAGCTGTGACCTGTTAGCAATTGTACGTCGGGAGGGTAATGCATATCAAAGGTCGAATGAGTGATAAAGACAAAATCCTATTTATAGACTAAAGTGATTTGCAAATCTCAGTCAAGAATAAAATGGCAGGAAAATTTGTCCCGTCCACAGGGACAATAAGGGCTTGTCCTGTGTTTTTAACACTACTTTTGTTTAATACTATTTTTATTTTATCATCACTGCAAGACGTCATCACT
Organism: Calotriton arnoldi; assembly: GCA_963921515.1. Classification (NCBI taxonomy): domain Eukaryota; kingdom Metazoa; phylum Chordata; class Amphibia; order Caudata; family Salamandridae; genus Calotriton; species Calotriton arnoldi. Next base: position 438,397 of record CAWUFW010009175.1, read on the forward strand.
AGAGTACTTTATTAGAAAGCGATGATATCAACATTTCACCCTACCGTCTACAGATTACATGATTTTGACACAGCTTCTCCCTTGGTGAGTTTAGTGCTGCATGGCATGCACAACCTGGTTTCATCAGCGGATTGCCGACATTCATTTGTGCAGATGGATGAAGAGAAGGTCTCTCTGGCACCCAATGGATGAACTGTAACAGGGGACTATCCTGTTAGTGTGTTGGACTGCTACTGAAGCCTTATTCCTTCCATCCAGGACGACATTCCCAGAGTAGAGGATATAAATCACCTCCCTAGGGCTGTACAGAGCATAACATCGATGTCCTTGGGAATTACTGGAGAAAAAAAAGAGTCCTGTTGTGCCAGTTGTCAGTGGGGGGTGGTATGAGGGTCACTTCACTGCAATTTAAAATAAAAAAACTTATGTCGATTGAACCTCAAACGGGCTCACTGGATACCACTGACTCCAGAATATCGCATGGCAAATATTCCCAGTGTGGGATGGCTTGTGACCAGCTCAGTCTGGCAGTGGGCCAGTGCCACTCCCACTCTGACACTGCTTTGGTTTCTAACATGGCACATTGTACTGTATAGAGAATGAAGCAGGCAGCACAGCATGATAGCCATGGCAAGGACAATGTGACTTACTGGCAACACTAATAGACTGGTTTCTGAACTGTCATCAGCCAGTTATAGCTTGGTTCCAGTGACACAATATGCACAGAACCCACGTCTGGACATACCCATCCCACTGAGGGGGAAACACTAAAGTGCACAAGAAAGTGATGGATGGAATGGGTAAATCAGTCTCAGCCTCTGGTTATTACTCAGGGCACAGGAACCAAGCTGCACCTGGCTGATGAGCCCTAATAAGGTTGAAACTGGTCCTGGGTTGCTTGTGTTCCAGTTCACGGAGGAACTGGCCTGGCAGTTCGGAGTGGGCTGTTCCCATTGCCGCAGGGTCAAGACGGATTTGCATATGGCTGGGTCCAAACTGAGCTGGCATGATGTGCAAAATAAAATAACAATGGACTGGGATGCAGCCTGAGTAATTGCCAGTGGCTGAGATTACTTCAAGCATTCCACCCATCACTTTTTGTATACTTTTTAGAATACAGAGTTTAGTCGGCTTTACCACAATATCTGCATACATGAAGAGCGCATGGAAGCAGAGTCACTGCAGTGCTTTATATGGATGGCACGCGGCAGCTGTACTCAGTCAGCAGATAAAAAGAGGCCGGTTTGAAAGGTAACCATAAAGAAATGCCACCTCCCAACCTTGTGCTGAGAGCCAAGCGTATGCTAAAGACGGCAAACTTTGTACTTGTGAGCTCTGATTCGTGCGCGTCACACACACAGGTAACCGATTCACGTCTTCTGACTCTGGGTCTCAATGTCTGGATCTCTCTCCCACCTATGGACAGGCAGTCCTTGTAGCCTCAGTGCCTGCAACTCTAGGTGCGCCACTGTTATTGGGCCTCACACTTCCTGCAGCTCTCCCTGGCCCTCTTACAACCCTCTCTTCCTACACTGGCAACAGACAGCTGCTGGCTCTGGACCTCCTAGCGCCTATACCTCTGTAACACCTGCAGCTCCTGGACCTCACCTCAACCTTGTAGCCCCTCTTTAGTGCTCCCAGCCCAAGGACCTCCAACTATCTCTACCTCTATAGCGCTCCCAGTTCCTGGGACCCACACTATCTGTATCTAGTGCTCCCAGCAACTGGGACTCAGACTATCTGGCCTCTCTGACACTCCCAAGCCCTGGCACTCCCTCTATCTGTACTTTCCAAGTGCTCCCAGCCCAAGGACCTCACACTATATGCGCTTCTCTAGTGCTCCCAGCCCCTGGCACTTCCTATATCTGTACCTCTCTTAGGCTCCCAATCCTCATGACTCGCACTATCTGTACTTTTCTAGTGCGCCAAGCTCCAGGAACTCAGAGTGGCTGTAAGTCCCCAGCACTCCCAACCCATGGGTCTCACACTATCTGTACCCATCTTGAGATCCCAAACCGTGCCATCACAGTATCTGAACTTCTCTAGTGCTCAAAGCCACTGGGCCTCACACTATCTGTACCTCTCCAGTGCCCCAGCTTTTGGGTTCTGTAGGAAAGTGCACCCTTTTGACATGGTCACCCCCACCTTTTGCCCTAGTACTGATGCTTTTCGACTGATTGTGAACTGGGTACTGCTAACCAGGCTCCCTGTGTCAGTGCTCTTTCCCTTAAAACAGGTAAATGTCTAATTGCAACCCAATTAGCGAAGTCTTTCGCACCCCTGTAAGTACCTAGTAAATGGTACCTCTGGTACCCAGGACATAGGTATTAAAAAGGGTCCCTATGGGCTGCAGCATGTATTGTGTCACCTAAAGGGACCCACACAAAAACTGCATGCAGCCTGCCATTGGAGGATGCGTGAAATGGTGCAAACCATTTTTTAAAACATGAAATGGCACATTCCCTGTGTGCCATGCCCATGCGCACTGCATATACTACATGTAAGTCCCCCCTACAGAATGCATTAGAGCCCTAAGGCTGGGTGCATTATATAACATAACATAAAATGTGTATTTGTAAAGCACACGTTCACCCTTTACGGGGTATCTTGGCGCTGAATAACAGATGCTTATTGTTACCCAATTCAATGGTATGTAATTATATTACATGTGAGAACATATCTGCATGAGCAGATATACCCCTGTGATGTCTGGTTCCATTGCCCTGACTTTGAAAGTGATCAGGAAGCCATCTTAAGCATATGTACTGGGCACTGATCATCACGAGTTACCCAGCTACATAATGGCATCACTGAAAATAATGGTGTTTGGTATCAAACACCTCATTTTAATAAATCCACACTGATGCCAGTGTTAGATTTATTATGACATGCACCCAGACGACACCTTAGAGCTACCCCTGAAACCTACCAGTCTTTTAGTGTGCTGGCTGACTAGACTCTTACAGCCTGCCACCACAGACGAGTTTCTGACCCCCTGCTCGGGAGAGCCAATGTCCTCAGAAGTCAGGAACCATCCCTGCTCTGGAGGAAGGTGATCATACCTCCTCCAGCAGGATGGCTAGTGAATTAGCATACCAAGGCCAGAGGCTTCAAAGCCTCTGCCCCCTTTGATATGAGATCACAGCTTCCTCCAGACCTGGAGAATGTCACCCCCTGCCCTGGGGCCCATTTGGCACCAGAGCAGACAGGAAAATTAGCTAGTCAGTAGGCGTGTTGCACTATCAGGCTAGGCACACCCCTAAGGTGGGCTACCTGAAGTGGACACTCGATAAAGGGTTTCACCATCTTGTTTTTGGTAAATCTAGGAACTCTGGGTCAGGTTTATGCCCAATCTCAACAGGAAGTGGTCAAATAGGTGGTGTAATCTCCCCATGGGTGGGTATCCCATTGGCTATTATGTTACACTCTCCCTAAACCCCTAAATTCACTATTTAGGTGGGCCCCTGACACCAGGAGCTCAGATTCATCTACCTGGGAACAGAAGAGGACAAAGAAGAGACAACAATGCAAGAACAGTGGACCAGCACCGAAGCTGGCGTAAAACCCTGCCTGGCTGCTGCTCTCCTGACAATTGCAAGAAACGACTTGTCCTGCCACTGAACAGCCTCTCCAAACTCTTGGAGGACTGTCCAGTACGTCGCCAACCAAGCAGCATCTCGCTTGAGGTGGAGAAGCCATCTCCCTGCATCTGCAGGCACCAACCGCATCTGCCCAATTCACTGTTTTTCTGATCATCAGGTCCACCAAGGGAGCAACACGCCAGGAGGAGGTCATCAAAAGCCCAAGAGGTCAGCCCTGTCACTTAACCATGTCTCGGGACGCTGAGCCTTCCCGGAGCCTCCCTGCACCAATACTCACTACCACATAAAAAGCCAGCTCCCTACAGGTCCCACACTATCTATACCGCTCTAGCACCCCAGTCCTTGGGTCTCACACTATCTGTACCTCTCCAGTGCCCCAGCACTTGGCCTACAAAGCTAACAGAATGTACACTTTAGGAGGGTTGGAAAGTTTCCCAGTTTCATCCGTCCTCACTTTGCGAGAGAATTCATGAACATTTGTTTTGCACAGTTTTTATCATACAAATCTACTTTGTGCACACGACTTTCAACATGTTTTTACAGTTTAGCAACCTTCTTCAATAAGACAAAGATCACAAAGTTTTACAAAGCACGCCAAGAAATGGCGAGTTAAGAAAGGTTTCAGAGGCAGTTTGTAATTCATCCCACTTTTAGGCCTGAGAAAAGGAATTTTCTCAGCAAGGTGCAGGACAAAGCAGAGCCCAAACCAACAGAATGTCAACGGATGAGCAGAAAATGTTGTAAAATGGCAACATTGGACTTAATGTTGCATAGTATGTTATTATGCCGTCTGCTATTAGACTAGTGAAGTTGTATCTACAACCAATATTCATACGTATACCGTAAGTGCGACTGCTGGTGCCATGGATTGGCTGCTTCGTTTGATATGCGCTCTTTGCAACATTGTTAAAGTGCTAGGAAAAGGGAAGATAAGACCATGGGTTAACCCAGTATGCTTGGTATAGTCAGCATTGGCTCGAATTGTGCTGATAATGTTGGATAAAGTTTTCATTGATGCATTTTTTATTCGAGTATTAGTTCACATCATAAATTAAGGCTTTTACTATAGCACTTAGAAGTGGGAAGCCCATCAAATAAAGTTCGACAGATTGAATCGGCTTTCGATGCTTGCATGCATATAGCAGTCCTGCAAGGTGCCAGATTAGGACAATTGTAGTTTGAAGTTCTGCATAAACAAGGAGTATATTGGTGACATAGATGTTATATTTTGAACAAACAATGCAGACATATAAACTAGTTTATATAGGGTGGACTCTGCCAGTATCCCTCTCTGCAACTTCGCTTAGTCCCACTGTTGACTATGTCTTCCTGAAGTAAATTTAATTTCTATTTGTTGCACAACATTTCCCTACAGAAATCCATCTGCTTTGTCAATGATGTTAATACCTGGGACTGAAGCAAGCTGACAGTGCGCGGATTGTGTGGAATTTAGGCAAGTCCATGGTGCATTGACTTAAGTAAATTCTTAGCAGGAGTTGTTCAAGGGACCTTTCCAAGACTTTGGGTTGTATAAGACAGAGTGCAAAGTGAATCCAATTGACAACAGAACAGAAAAGAGAGGAAGGCTGAGGTACAGACAGTCAAACAAATAAATGGAAGGCAATAAGGAGACAACCATACCTGCGCTGGTGAGAAGGACACCAACTTCATCTTCGGAAGGGCTGTGATGATCTGCTCCGGGAGCAGGTTCTGCAGGAATCCCACTCCCAGGAAGGGCATGACGACTGCCAGGTCCAGGAGCTGCTGCCCACTCAGCTTCCCAGACTCTTTCACACTTGAGAAGCTGAAGAGGAAGTCCATGAGCTTTACAGGATCCAGGAGGGAAAGAAAAATACGTAAGGTCACTGCGTGATGCTTTAAAGTGACAATATCATGGGAGGGTAGAAAGAGCGTGATAGGTGACTGTGTGAAGCCATGCCATATCTCACAGGATGGAAAAAAGCAAAGGCCTGGTGACTTTGTGAGGGCATGGCACATCCCACAAAGCCACAGGAGAGAATAAAGCACAGTCAAATTCACTGTATGGTGCCAGGCCACATACCACAACTCTACATGCATGGTCACTGAATGACACCACGCCACATCACACAATCCAAAAGGAGATTGCACAGGTCTGGTCACTATATAAGGACAAGCAATGGATAGTGGTCACTGTGTGAGACTGCTCTCCATCTGACACAATCCCATGGGGGATATGAAACCAAACATCTGGATAATGAGTGAGATGGAGCTTCACATCGCAGAGGGTCATGGGAAGGAATAAAACACGAGTTAACATGACACAGGAGGTTTTACAGTACAGATATGCACATTGTGTGAGGCTAAGCTACATCACACAATTCCAAAAGAGTGAAATAAGACTAGACCTAGTACCTGTGACCAACTGTGTCTGCAAGCCACAGTCCCACAATGTCCCCCAGTGTCTGCCTGGGCGAGGGATGAATCCATTCAAGGTTTGACCATAATCACCCCTCTTGTGCATATTTATGGAGTCCAGTCTCCATGCTCATGCCCATTTAATCCTTGACCCTTCTCTTATTGGATTAGCTGTAGTGTAACCAAACCTATTCAGTAATTGACTCCACTGTAAAGTGATATCTTCCAGGCATGAGCCATGATACCAGCAGTGTGCCTACTCAAGATAGAAACCCAAGGATGTGGGGAGGTTATTTAATGAGTTACCCAGTCTCATATAATAACGTTCCCATCCACCATCTCTTCTCTTAATGCAGGGATTGCAGATTTGGTCTCTGATCTGAGAATCACAACTTGTGCCGTATATGATGACTGCCCCTAGGACGCGTGCATCTAAATTTCAAGGAAAAACAATGTACACCACTTCCCACAGAGGCCGCCAAATGGCCTTGAACAATAACAGGAGCATCTCTCCAGCACCAAAGGCATGCCAGCTTACCGTCTCATCAGGGATCATGGTTCCATTCTGGATACACTGCAGCAGCTGAGCCTTTAGGGCCCGGAACACTGTGTCATTCTGCTTGAAGGGGACGAGGTCTGAGGAGTTTGCCAGACACAGAAGTTTACCCAGTCTGGAAATTAAATAATAGACAAAAACATCAGTCACCAGAGACCAGGCATGAGGTTCACCAGCTAGTAATGATGGTGGCTTCAGGAGACGAGGGATTACATGACTGGGGGAAAAACACAGGAAGAGCCGTTCTCTAAAGTTACTTTCATCAGGCCTGCAGAATGATGCTCTGGGATGTCATACAGCAATTTGGGAGTCTGGATGACATTTTCAACATCCTGGCTTATACTAAAGGGGTAACAATATGCACACACATCCCCATAGTGCCTATTCTGTAAATGTACATGCGTTTCACTGTGTTCCTACTTCATGCTTGTGTGTAGCCTCCAGAGTAACCCCAATGTTGAGGCCCTATCTCTACCCCAAGGCTGCTTCTCTGCTGTTAGCACCAAACACGCCAGAACATTATCCAGTCTACTATCCTCTCTAGACTGGATTACTGCAATTCTCTGTACCTGGGTGCTAATAAAGCAGGCATCAATCGTCTTCAGAGGGTGCAGAACGCCGCAGCTCGTACCCTCTTCGCCCTCCCAAAATCTTGCCCCACCTCCAAATTCATACGTAAGTTGCACTGGCTCCCGGTAAAAAGGAGAATTCAATTCATGTCCTTGTGTATCTCTCCCAGAATTTTCCATGCCCAAGCCCCCCTTGTTTTAGCCAATCTTCTCATCCCCTATGTACCAGAACACGCCCTCCGCTCCGCTAATCAACATTTGTTACGTGTTCCCTGTGTTAGAAGAGCACGGGCGGGAGGCCGGTCATTCCGGGCTTTAGCGTCCTCACTCTGGAATACTCTCCCACGCACTATCAGGACCCCTGGAGCATACAGGATCATAGGGTTTTCAGGAGGGCAGTAAAGACCTGGCTCTTCCCTGATTAGTCCTCTGTTTTGCTTCCCTCTTCGGCTGGTATCTGAGGATCTAGTGCTGGGACGCCCCGTCGATGGGGCAGCCATGCGCTTTACAAATCCCATAACATAACATAACATCCATCTGGAATAATACAGGTGGGGGACCAAGCAAAGGAGGTGGATGGGGAGTTCGGCGCCTGAAGAAGGATTCTGTGATGTCATAGGAGGGAGAGGTTTGTGCCCTGGGATCTGAGTACCCACACCCGACCATCAGACCCCCCAGTAGCTATGAAGGTCTTACAGGTCCTGTAGGGATGGCTTTAAAGGAACAGGTTTATTTCCTGCTCCTAGCAAAATATCATAGAAAGAGAAAGCTTGCTCTATTCTCCTCCTGAGCTCCAAGGGTAGGTAGACAGGCTGCCTCTCTCAAGCACTTATCCTACACCGACCTATAAATTCTTTCTTTTTTCCCTTCCAACCATCATCAGTAGAAGGCAGAATGTAAGTCGATGACGTTCTGCTCGAAGGTAACGACTTTCCAATATCCATCTACCTAGACTGGATAACTTTTCCTCATCTAGATAACATAGTAATTCAATGATGTATCTACAAAATTGTGGAATTAACTAATGACATTCAGTACCTCCAGTCAGGTCACATTCAGAACATCCTTGTAACTATTGTATATATTGTAAATATCATTCTTCACATGTAATTCTCAAACTCTTTCTCACCTACTCACGAGCACCTCTACACTCTTTCCACTGGTTGTGGAGCAATTGTATAATATGAAATATTATAAATTGTAATGATCTTTTGACGCTCTTTATAAAGAATTTTGCAACCCAAATTGTTAAGGTCTATTTAAAATATTGGGTACTAAGTAATAATTGATTGAAAGTTTTTCGCTGGGACCACTGTGTTTTGTACCAATTCCTACCCAGGTCACATGACCGCACGGGTTTCCCCCATTGCTTTGTAATGGCGAAGGTAACTAGTAACAGCAATAATTTAATAATTTATTAACTGACCATTTTTGGTTTAATTAAGTTGCATTTTTTTATTTTCATTAAAACTGTCACTGGTTGTTCTGCTACCGTTTTAATGATGTCTACATGAGAGCAAAAAAGGTATTACTGTGAGTGACCAGTATCTCTATTCCGCTGAAGAGCTTTGCCTGACCCCAGAAACAGATTTCCAGCTCTAGATTGGATTGCGAAGTGTGTAATAAAAAGCCTCAGCATTTTCCTGTCTCCACATACATACTCTTTGCTCCTGCTTAGAGGTCTACAGAAAGAACAGGCTGTTCTGAGGAAGTTACCAGTCTGAGCTGCACATTCAGAATAATGCACTTGGAAGTCATACCCCAAGAAATCTCAAATGTACTTACACACCAATGATATCATACATTGAAGTAGGAGCTACACACTGAAGGTAAGAGTTTAGCCTTACTTCTGTAACAAAGTCCTTTAATGTCATGCATTTCCCAATTGAAGTCTAAGGTGTACTTATGGAATATAGCAAAACCAAAGGGGATGATGGACGGAGTGTTTAACATTGCAAGCACTCACCCCCAGTCAACTGATCTGGGTTTAATCCATCATCATTCTTTAGCTCACTCCGCCACCCCAGTTCAGACATGGCCATATGCAAATCAGTCTGACCCTGTGCCTCATGGGAACAGTCCAGCCCGAACTGCCAAGCCATGTCTTCCCTGGACCGGAAACAAGCATCCTGGGACCGGTTTCTGGCTTACAGCCGTAATCAGCCAGGCTATCTTGAATCCAGTGGCAAAGTGAGCAAGGGACCCACGTCTGGGCATACCCTGCCAACTTCGGGCGAACATAGCAAAACCAAAGGGGATGATGGACGGAGTGTTGAACATTGCAAGCACTCACCCCCAGTCAACTGATCTGGGTTTAATCCATCATCATTCTTTAGCTCACTCCGCCACCCCAGTTCAGACATGGCCATATGCAAATCAATCTGACCCTGTGCCTCATGGGAACAGTCCAGCCCGAACTGCCAAGCCATGTCTTCCCTGGACCGGAAACAAGCATCCTGGGACCGGTTTCTGGCTTACAGCCGTAATCAGCCAGGCTATCTTGAATCCAGTGGCAAAGTGAGCAAGGGACCCACGTCTGGCCATACCCTGCCAACTTCGGGCGAACATAGCAAAACCAAAGGGGATGATGGACGGAGTGTTGAACATTGCAAGCACTCACCCCCAGTCAACTGATCTGGGTTTAATCCATCATCATTCTTTAGCTCACTCCGCCACCCCAGTTCAGACATGGCCATATGCAAATCAGTCTGACCCTGTGCCTCATGGGAACAGTCCAGCCCGAACTGCCAAGCCATGTCTTCCCTGGACCGGAAACAAGCATCCTGGGACCGGTTTCTGGCTTACAGCCGTCATCAGCCAGGCTATCTTGAATCCAGTGGCAAAGTGAGCAAGGGACCCACGTCTGGGCATACCCTGCCAACTTAGGGCAAACATAGCAAAACCAAAGGGGATGATGGACGGAGTGTTGAACATTGCAAGCACTCACCCCCAGTCAACTGATCTGGGTTTAATCCATCATCATTCTTCAGCTCACTCCGCCACCCCAGTTCAGACATGGCCATATGCAAATCAGTCTGACCCTGTGCCTCATGGGAACAGTCCAGCCCGAACTGCCAAGCCATGTCTTCCCTGGACCGGAAACAAGCATCCTGGGACCGGTTCCTGGCTTACAGCCATCATCAGCCAGGCTATCTTGAATCCAGTGGCAAAGTGAGCAAGGGACCCTCGTCTGGGCATACCCTGTCAACTTAGGGCGAACATAGCAAAACCAAAGGGGATGATGGACGGAGTGTTGAACATTGCAAGCACTCACCCCCAGTCAACTGATCTGGGTTTAATCCATCATCATTCTTTAGCTCACTCCGCCACCCCAGTCCAGACATTGCCATATGCAAATCAGTCTGACCCTGTGCCTCATGGGAACAGTCCAGCCCGAACTGCCAAGCCATGTCTTCCCTGGACCGGAAACAAGCATCCTGGGACCGGTTTCTGGCTTACAGCCGTCATCAGCCAGGCTATCTTGAATCCAGTGGCAAAGTGAGCAAGGGACCCACGTCTGGGCATACCCTGCCAACTCAGGGCGAACATAGCAAAACCAAAGGGGATGATGGACGGAGTGTTGAACATTGCAAGCACTCACCCCCAGTCAACTGATCTGGGTTTAATCCATCATCATTCTTTAGCTCACTCCGCCACCCCAGTTCAGACATGGCCATATGCAAATCAGTCTGACCCTGTGCCTCATGGGAACAGTCCAGCCCGAACTGCCAAGCCATGTCTTCCCTGGACCGGAAACAAGCATCCTGGGACCGGTTTCTGGCTTACAGCAGTCATCAGCCAGCCCGAAACCGGTCCTAGGATGCTTGTTTCCAGTCCAGGGAGGACCTGGCCTGGCAGTTCGGGCTGGACTTTTCCCATTGGGCGCAGGGTCAAGACTGATTTGCATATGGCTGGGTCCAAACTGGAATGGCATGGTGAGCAAAAAACGATGGATTTAGGCCCAGATCTCTGTACTGGGGTGAATGTATGACATTGTTCTGCATTCTGTCCATCAATTGTTCTTTTTGCATTTGTCACCCCGAGTGGGACGGGTATGCCCAGACGTGGGTCCCGTGCTCTCCATGCCACTGGAGTCAAGCTATCCTGGCTGATGAGGGCTGAAAGCCCGAGACCGGTCCTAGGATGCTTGTTTCCAGTCCAGGGAGGACCTGGCCTGGCAGTTCGGGCTGGACTGTTCCCATTGGGCGCAGGGTCAAGACTGATTTGCATATGGCTGGGTCCAAACTGGAATGGCATGGTGAGCAAAAAAACGATGGATTTATGCCCAGATCTCTGTACTGGGGTGAATGTATGACATTGTTCTGCATTCTGTCCATCAATTGTTCTTTTTGTACTTATGGAATATTGCATGGAAACGCTGTACAGTGAAGGTGGCAGCTGGGCTGTACTTGCATAACCATGCTCTGAGTTGTCAAATATTGAGGTATGAGATGGGTTTGGAATGGGAATGGCAATGCCCTGAGATGCCACACAGTCTCGCCTGCATGTATCTGAGAATGCTCTGAGGTTTTCCAACACCCAGACAATGCGTTTTTTGGCAGGCCTTTTACATCCTAACTGTTTACTACATAAGCAGCGCTACATGCAGCAGCCAAGCTTGACTCCGACAGAAAGTACCCTCCTACTGCCCATTTTCTTCACAGTTTTGCACTTTAGATTGCAACTGAAGACTGCATACAGTGGGACACCCCAATATCGAGCCCATAAAAAGTGCATCATGGGCAGTCAGAAACGTACTAGGAGGTGCACTCATGAGAATAATGCCGGGAAAGGGTATGCACTGGGTGGAAATCTTGAGTTATGATTCCAGAGTAATCCAATTTAATAATAATCTTCTCCACACTGTATTTAATGAATACATCACTCAAATCTTTAAAGTTTTTTTCTGGCATTAAACATGACCAATGGGTGGTGTTCCCTCTAGGTGAACAAATTTGTTCCACTACATCTCTTAACAACAAGAGTCTCTGTTTCACTGAAAGGCGCCTGAGGAGCTCTCACAAACACTGATCTTAGGCACAAGATAAGGAAGGTATCGGACTGTACTTACAGAATGATGTCCTGGGAAGTTGCATTTCTGTTGCTTAGCACGGTTCCAGAGATATACCGCGCGCGGGCAGGGGAGACATCAATGCTCAGCAGAGGGCCCAGCACTGCCAGGATCTGCAAGGAAGAAGGTACATGGGGTGAAATATGGGGGTTTAGACTACGAGAGGAAGAGAAGCCAGCCTGATAACACCCCCACCCCCTCAAACACATCTGTATTACAATATGCCAAAGAATCTACTACATAAGGCACTTTAAATGTCCTCCTTCACAAACTCCTTAAATACTTATATTTACTACATGCATCAGTTATTGTTGGAGGACATAGAGCAGGCTTGAGAGCCTGAGCACAATAAAGTCTTTCCTCCCAGAAACATCCTTGTCAGACGATTAAACCAGAGGGAAGGGCAAGCAAATAACACACAATCTAGATCCTGCGCCCTTTTCTACATTGTGGACAAATATGCTCCTGATATCTTAAGCCTTCCAAGCCTCCTGTACAAGATCTTAGGGGAAGAGTGTTTGCGCGCAAGTATAAGAGGAATCTACCCAATTTATGATCAATTAAGTTAATAAATTATGGTTGTTTTTAATGAAAGATGGCAGAGTCTTCAATATGCTGCAAAGTTCTGATTGCTGCAAAATGTTTCTTATTTTAGATAAGGCTGGTCTTTAACCAGTTTTTTTGGTATGGTTTAGATTAAAAGATTATGATACGCACTGATCTGTATACCTAGTGATAGGGTGGCATGTTTCAGGTCTTTATGAAAAAGAGAAGGACCTGTTGTAGTGGAGCTAATTCCTATGTGAATTAGTTCTCACATGGTGTGAGAGGCCTGATAAATTTGATAGGCCCATCTTGGAGATGCCCTAAGAGTACTGGCATACACACTTAATAGAGCTGCCTTTAGCTGTACTGGTTGCACCAATAAGGACTGGCGTACTGCGAAAATAGATTTTAATGTTTGTTTCATCCAGATAGTTCAGTTTTTCTTACGCTAAACACTCTATATAAGGCACTCTATATATAGTACTGTTGAGGAAACATTGAACGTGTATATCTTTAGCAGGTGATCTAACTGTTGCCTCCCAGTGGCCATACAGAATCCCTGAAGACCAGCTCCATGGGCACTGTCTTCACACTGCAATTGTTTTGTGTGGCACAACTTGGAGTTATTCTGGAATATAGTTAGCCTCAAGTAGTTGTAGCTGAGGCACTCAACTGGTAATGTGCTTCACTCCTCCTCCTCCTGTTGGTAGGATGCAAGCAAGATGAAAACAACGTTGGTCAGGTGCAGTTTTACCCCAACGGGGCGATTTACAGGGGGAGGTGGCCATTGGTCTGCCCAATGAGTACCTGGGAATCCACTGTGAGACCCCAGGCTCAGCCTGGAATGAGACGATTTCTGCAGGAAAGCTAACAAAATAACACATGTGACAAGGAGGCCCTCCCAATTAAACAGAGACGGCCGTATGTCATTAATTCTCCTACCACAATTTTATATTCCAAATTTTCTGATTTCCAATACCAGCCTGGTAAATACATGTTTAAATTTGTTGTTAACAAATTGAAATTTCTTCTTCAATGTATTACATTTTGCTTACGTGTTTGATTATGTATTTAATTTTTAGTGTCAATCCTAAACTTTTTCCAATAAAGAAGACATGACCACTGTAGAAACTCTCTCAAGTCACCCCTTTACTCAATGCCACTTCCGATGTGTTTCGCCTGAGACCTGGAGCCTTTCTCAAGTAAACCATGATCCATCACCTCACGAACAGAAACAGAAATAGAAAAATAAAATAACGGAAACAGTAAAAAAAAGTCCATGTCCACATTTCTGCCATCAATCTTTTAAATACTTACTTATCATCAGTAATACAACATAATTTCATGTCTTCTATATGCCATCAATATATTTTGATATACTTATGTAAGGTCGATATTCTAATTCCACATTAGATTAGTTCTCTTCTACATAGATGACAGATTATGCATATACATAAAATATTTGCAGGTGACATAGAAGCACTCTAGAAAATAAAATACATATAACCCTAGTGAGCATATCAATTAAGAGCATTTATGCTTCCCAATATCATTATCATTGATTCCCATTTTAGATGCATACTAATCCACAGTAGATCTGTGACAGATGATTGGTAAATCTATTCATGTCTTCCCAGTTCTGAAGACTTCAAATCATCTTAAGTACATATAACAACATCTCTTCATATCATGATATTTCAAACTCATCCGTATCATAAATATATATCTAAAGTTCAAAGGCCAGTGGATCATTCCCATTTTAGCCAATGTACACAGCCATTTCCTCATCAATATATAAGACCTATGGGTCTTTGTTAGTCAATTCTAAAAAATGTCTTCAGTCCATTTTGCCTAACAGCTTTTCACTGTCTAATCCTCTGACTCATTTTATGGCGATGTCAATACCCCAAAATTGCAGAATTACTTATGTGATGTTCCTGAAAATTCCTGGCAACTAGATTTCTCACAGATCCCAAATGTTCCACGATTTGTTTTTGAACTGGAAAGGTAGTAAGTACATCCTACGTATCTCAATTTGCACGGGCATTCCAATACGTACACACAAATATCTGAGATGCACAATATGTATTTTCTGATATACTTCCTTTCCTCCATAGACAGTTCAAACTCTGCTTATTACTGCTGTGTTTACAGGCCCTACAGTTGCCGAACGTAGTCAAATTTTGCTTGGGTGACAAACACTTCGATTCATTCTGTTTCCGAAAATAGCTATGTACCAAAATGTCTTTTAGAGGTGCCACCTTTCTAGAAATTATCACTGGTTTAGTACCTAATTTAGTACTAATTACATTGTCACACTTTAGTATTTTTCCATCTTTCCCCATACTTGATCTTACCTTATCGGAGTCCCTATTGAAAGTTGATAAAAACGTATGGTTTGTGTCTCTTTTTTTATTCTTAACCTTCACAGAGGCGAAAGGAGCTCATTTCTTGTCTTCTCATCGGCTCGTTTTGAGGCTTTCACTAGTGTCCTATTAGAATACATCCTATTCAGAAATCTCTGGGTATGCCTCAGCTGCATTGCAATTATATTTCACCCGTAGCATCTCCCCATATGGTATGCTATTTTGTAAATTCATGGGTTGATGGCTTCTGACATGAAGGACTCAATTGCCAGCCATCTCTTTTATTAACTGACTGGTCATCAGATTCATATCTTGCAGTGATAAGACCACATCAATATATTCTATCTCCATCTAGCTCTTCTTACTGGTGAATGTAATTTCACATCATTACCAGGTCCAAAAGTAGACAGGTTAAGTAAACTCTATGGTTTCATGGCTGCAAGCTTGGGAGTACCACATGCTTCCCAGCGTTCTGCAACTCTATCATAGTCAGACCCGGGGGTAGACTAGTACAGAAAACTCTTTGGTTTAAAAGCAGTATGATTTATACTTGCTAATAACAATCCACAATTTCAAAAATGTTTATTCAAAAGTGAATTAAAAAACATAAAGGTTATTTGGATGGGAGCTATGAAACCATAGAGTTTACGTAACTTGACTATTTTCGGACCAGGCAACAATAGAGCTGTAGAATTCCAAGAACTACTCAGTATGCTCAGATGGCTGTCAGTATACAATGGACGATGAATGAGTGGCGTTTTGCCCACATGCAAACTAGGAAACTACTTTAATGTTGGAGTTATCATGTCTGAGTCTATGTGGTAAACTCCAAACTCACCAAATACCGATAACATGCTCTCCCAGTGTATTTTAAATGGATTAATGGAATTTAGCCTTCTTTTTCTAGTTCAAGCCTACCCGACTGCGCAGGTGACTGGTTACAAAACACATATTGAGGGTTTATCAAGAACATACGGGTAGGCTGTCACTTCCTGTCACTCTCCTTTGGCTGCTCTTAATTGAAGTTTTTTTTTAAACATTTGTGTTTGTCCCTCCCATGGAGCATAGCCTCTTTACCGATCTCTTTGGCTGGTTTATAAGCTTCCACTGATCACGTTTAGGGAACGACTTTTTTCTATTTACTTGAGTACCCCACTGGTACTCGCCAAGAAAGTGCTTCAACACCCCATTAGGGGTAACAAGCGCTATATAAATGCTAACCTTTTTTCCCTCTTCTATCCCTCCGCTATCCTTCTCAATCCAAATAACGGACTAATATCCACCACTCAAATGACTTTCATATTTCAGTATACTAATTCACCACTAATCCTTTATGGGTTCCGGAGTAGCGTGCTACTCGGCGAAAAAAGCGCTTTAACACTCCATCAGCGGTAACAAGCGCTATATAAATGCAAACCTTTTTCCCTCTTCTATCCCTCCGCTATCCTTCTGAATCCAAATAACTGACAAACCTATCCACCACTCAAATTACTTTCATATTTCACTATACTAACTCAACACTAATCCTTTATGGGTTCCGGAGTAGCGTGCTACTCGCAGAAAAACGCTTTGACGCCTCGTCAGGGGTAGTAAGCGCTATGTAAATGCAATTACAATACAATATGTTTTCCAGGTGTTTCCCCTGTGTGCATTTCTCCCCTCTTCCACGTTACTCACTCTTGCCAATGCAATTCTTTCCCTCGCAACCACTCACACACAAGTTGCGCTCCCTGCCTCCGTGTGCTTCATTTATACTCTCCGGCGGTCCACGTTGCTCTCTTTCACTCATGATACATCTCACCAGACATGCGCTATTTTACTATTTAACTCACCCCAAGCCCTCTCCACTAACCCAGTTGTTCTGTTTGCTTTCTTTTAAAAGCACTTTCACCCTGCATTTTAAAACCACACTTTAAAGCTCCTTTATAGGTATGGCTTGACAGCGCAGCTGTCGTGATGTGATTGACCTAAAAAAGAGCTTTCAGGAGTTCTACAGAGAGGGGCTTTAGTTCCACCCACATGTTGCTATCCAGGAGTACATGTTATGATTGGACAGATGTTTTGTGCTTCAACAGGAAAAAAGTGTTTCCCCTCAATGCAGCTGTGATTACTTTGTTTATTTATCCAGCTGCCTGAGCCAGCAGCAGTATGGCTACATGAGCTTGAACTTTTAGGGGCACACACAAGACACTGTAATGCCGCTAATGTGTCTTAGTTGTCTAGATAGTTTATAATGTTTTTCTCTGGCAGCAGAACAGATGTGAGGAGGGCAGTTATGATGAATATATTGCAGTCCCACCCCACTCCATTATTAACTTTAGACTTCAGAGTGCAGCTTTGTGTTTCAGAGCAGTATGGTATGCCCAAGGCAACACTAATCTACATGGAATTTTAGGTCTGGCTTGATGGTGCAATTGTCATCTGACCTTATTTTTTTTTGTTTAAATATCTTTATTGGTATTTTTCAGGTTTTTGTCATAACTGACATCATTATTGTGAATAACATTATCAATCGTACATCCTAAGGGTATAGTGTCCATATGGCTTACATCAATGTAGCGGGCAATAGCATTGAGTTGGTGGTATCACATCAATCCCATCTACAGATGTACACATTATGTCGGGCCTTCATAGATAAGTCCTGGTGTGTTATTGCATGCACATATTGCCACATCATCGTTACTGTGTTTGGTGCAGGGCTATATACAACTTAGTGGAGACAAAACTCTGTTTGAGTCGATAGCACAATACTTAAGATACAGGCTACATCAGCTCAGAGGAGGAGCTTGTCAATCAAATTTAAACAATATTAGGAACACAATAGCATAGAATGACAGTGCACTATAGGTATTTGACACGCAATCACCAATAAAATCTGATTTTCCAATAAACATATATTCAACATATAAACATATAACATTGTTAACTGCCATCTAAACTACGCAAGCCGAGCCACTGCTGCATATCTGAGCATCTCTACTTGTTATCTGCACATCTATGCCGTGTGTCTCACCTTATCAGGGGCCAGCATACAGTGCGTGTCTGTAGGTGACGAGGAATCCATCAATGGGGGTATTCCCCTCCCGGCGGCTCATGGGGTTTTAATGATCCCAAATGTGGTATTGGGGAGTTCTGGGGTATGCGATTGTCTTTATGGCTGGGCACAGATTACGATCGCTAAATACCATCCTGACTGTCGTAACTAAATGTGTTGCTCATCCGCTGCACTCGTCGCTTCACCACTTTGGAGAGCCACTAGTATGACATCCCAACTTTGTGCTATTGGATATTTGCGGAGCCCCACCGTCTCCTCCCTGTGTAGTGCCGTACTCTCTGCCTGTGCCCATATTATAAGCGAACGCCTCCAACCTACTATCTCTGGCGGGTCTGCTTGTTTCCATCGTTTCGTTATTAATCTTTTCGCTGTGATTAATCCTAGGTCTCTGAATCTCGAGACGGTCCTATTTTTTGGGGGTCTAGCAAAGAGTCCCAGTATACAAGTCTCCCATGTCGCTGGGAGAGGCGCGCCCGTACACGCAGCCAGTGTCGTGGCCACTGCTTGCCAGTACTGCTGTAGGTGTGTGCATGTCCAGAGCATATGTAACAAATCTGCATCCAATTGTTGGCAGCGTGGGCATGTAGAGGTGGTAATGTGGAAATACCTATTTATTTTATCTGGTGAGAGATATGCCCTCTGTACGATGTATGTCTGTATAAGTTGAAACCTAGAGTTCCTTGGTATGCGTCGTGAACTCGCCAGTACAGCATCCCATTCTCTGTCCGTCCATGGCCGACCTCTATCAGCCTCCCAACTATTTCGGAGTCGTGACATTGGCTTGAGTGTATGGGCAAGGAGCGCCTCCACCAACCAGTGCACTATGTGGGAGCCCGCCCCCACAACATGCAGGTATTGAAGGAGTAGGTGCGTCGGCGGTTCCGCCGTCAGGTCTCCCCAGGCATCCGATAGGGCTTTCAGCAGGGAGGCATGTAGAAGGAATTGGCCCGCTGGTATCTCAGTGGTTGCAGCCAGCGTCGCAAAGGGCACGAGCACACCGTCGTCATAGAGATCTCCCAGTGAGTCCACTCCCGCCGCGTGCCAGGGCGCCAGGGCTATTTCTGATGTTTCCAGTTTGCCTCGTGGCGTGCCGAGCAGTGGCAAGGTCGGGGCATATGGGAGGGTCTCGCGCGTAAGATATAAACTCCTCTTATAACAACGCAATGCTAAACCCAGATGTATTTGTTTTGACCGTGGGGGTTTCGCGAAAGGGTGAAACAAATAGCAGATCTGAGAGCGGGTCCGGGGTTGCGTCATGGTTGCCGTATCTTCCAGGTGTTGACCATCAAGCCACTTCGCCACCCATTGGAGCTGCGCAGCCAAGTAGTACAATTCCATGTTTGGAACAGCAAGCCCGCCTCGATCGGTGGGAGCATATAGCTTCCATAGGGCCACTCGCGGTCTCCCATTGTTCCAAATAAAATCTCGGAACAGCCGTTCTAGTTCCCGAAAGAGCCTAGATGGGACATAGAGTGGGAGATTAGAAAAATAATACAGCAGCTTGGGTAGTGCAATCATTTTCACCAGAGCGATACGGCTCATAACATTTAGGGGAAGTGTCTTCCAGAACCGCATTTGGGCGCGGAGCGCCGAGATTGCTCTCGTCAAGTTACCCTCCAGTAGGTCGTCAGGCGACCGATATATATATAGTCCGAGATATCGAAATGTAGTGGGATACCACGTGAGAGCTGAATCATTTATGACCACGGCTTCCTCCGCTACGGTAGCACCGAAGGGGTATATCCCCGACTTGGCCCAGTTAACCCGAAGCCCGGATATTCCCTCAAAGTTTCTGAGTATATCTGCAATGGACGACGGGATCGCAGTAACATCCCGAAGGTATAATAGCAGGTCATCTGCATATAAGGAAACTGCGTGCAGTCCATCCCCTAACTGTATACCCCAATCTTTCCCGTCCCTCCGGAGCATCATCGCCAGCGGCTCCATCGCTAGGGAAAACAGCAACGGGGATAGGGGACATCCTTGACGCGTCCCTCGTCTCACCCGTATTGGATCCGAAATCAGCCTACCGGTGCGGACTCTAACTGTGGGTCGCTGATACAATAGGCGAACCATGCTTAAAAAGACGTCTCCCAATTCAAATGTGCCCAGGACTGCCATTAGATAAGGCCACTCTAGAGAGTCAAAGGCCTTCTCCAGATCGAGAACCAAGCATCCCGATCTAGGCCATCTATGCGTTGCATAATGCTGTAGTTTAAAAAATCGACGGATGTTCAGAGAGGTGCACCGGTCCGGGACAAAACCGTTTTGGTCAGGGTGTACCAATGTTTTCACGGCGGGAGAAAGACGTCTGGCCAGCAGCGATGCAAAAATTTTGTAGTCAGTATTGAGGAGTGCTAGTGGGCGGTAGGAGCCCAGAAGATCGGGGCTTCTATCCGGCTTAAGGAGGGAGACTAATAGGGCTTCATTTTGTGTGTTTGGGAGGGCGGAATCATCCAGCGCAGCTTCATACACCACCAACAACTGCGGTATCAGAATGTGAGCATATGCCTTGTAAAATTCGGTCGGGAGACCGTCAGGCCCGGGCGACTTCCCATTTGACAGCGAAAAAATACTATCGCGGAGTTCCTCTGAGTGCAGAGAGGCATTGAGAACCTCGCACTGAGTGACTAGCGGCTTCGGTAGGTCTAGAACTTCCAGGTAAGTCTGTAGCTCCAGAGGGGTGACCTGCACGCATGGTTGGTATAAACCCTGATAATGCAAGATGAATGCTTCGTGTATGCCACGTTGCGTATATGCAGCACTTCCGTTTGCTGTTCGTATCGATATGATCGGCGCAGAGGAGTCATTTTGGCGAATAAGCCATGCAAGCAATTTGCCAGCCTTATCGCCCAGCTGGTGCGTTCGTGCCGAGTGGGCAGCGTAGTTCAGACATTTCAACCGCTCCAGTAGCAGCGCATGTTTTGTCCTGTGGGCATCCAACTGCTCCCGGGCTCCATCTGTGGCAGTTTGTTCACTAGCGGCCAATCGCCCCTCCAACGCAGTAATTTCCCTCTCTAGTTGCTTACGCATACCTGATTGTGTTCCCAGGCAGTGTCCTCTGACGACCACCTTAAAGGCGTCCCACTCCACCAGCGGCGAAGCGGCCGTGCCCATGTTTTCATCAAAATATTGTGCCACTGTGGTGGCCAGTGTGTCACGGAAGGATGCATCTAATAAGACGTCTGGTTGAAGGCGCCACATAGGGATTGGCGGCGTCTCAGCCTCCCAGCACAACTCAAGCAAATGTGGGTTATGATCGGAGTGTGTGCGCCCTAGGTATGAGGTGTCGGTTATACATGGGAGGAGGTCATTCGATATCATGAAGCGGTCTAAGCGGACATGTAATTTGTGCGCCCCAGAATAGTAGGAGTATATTCTGTCCAGTGGGTATCTGAACCGCCACACATCGGTAAAGTGCCAGTGCTCTGCCCAGTGCGTCAAGGCTTTTGCAGCTGTATGGGTTGCCGTTCCCGGCAAGGGGGAAAGGAACGATCCAGGGAGACATCCAACACACAATTATAGTCCCCTCCCAAGATCTTGGGTACATCGTGCCATGCGGAGAGCTTTTGCGATATCTGGTCTAAGAACACAGCCTGCTCAGTATTAGGTGCGTATATTGAGGCCAGCACCACTGGCTTACCATCTAGCGTTCCTCGAACCATGACATATCTGCCCTCCCCATCTACCATTGTGTCCGTCACCCGAAACGGAGTACCGGGCCTCACCCAGATTAACACCCCACGTGCATAAGCAGAATAACCAGTTGCGTATAGTTGCCCCCTCCACCGTCTGTGAAGACGAGCAACCTCAGCATGGGGCAGATGTGTCTCCTGAAGGAGTGCAATTTGTATGTGATGTCTCCTTAAATAGGAATATATGAGGTAGCGGCGCTCCGGGCTATGTATCCCCCTCACATTCCATGTCGCTATCTTAACAGGTGCCATATGTTATGTGTCAAAGGTGCCAATATCGCCCTCCATCCCAAGGACGGGGGGGGACTGTTAGTGGATAAAATAGACACACACGCATACATATTGTCATAGGGGAATTAACATTCCAGCTATCTCGTCGTCGTGCAATAGTGATGGCATAAAAAACAAAAAAACAACTAGAACTTAAAAATACCATGAGAGCAATTCTACAACTGGTAGTTGCCCAAACTGTCAATACAACAACACACCACTAACGTCTGGGGGAGACTATAGCGCACAGCAATAGGAGGGTGTACAGTGGTTAATTACAAATGGTGAAATGAATCGTCCCTGACCGTGAGATCCAGTTCTGGCTAGTCACAGATAGGGACAGGGCAGTTATTCATTAAACATACATAATATTCCCATGTAGGGGGAGACCAGTATAAGGAGCTAAATGGGGGCCCAAACCATCCACAGATCAATTTTTCCCCTACATCTACTGCATACTAACAATACAGTGTGTCCGCAAGAGATTCAAGTTCTTATACTTGCGTGTCCAAGAGGATCCGATGCCAGGTGCCCAGCGAAGAGGGGAGAAACCCAAACCGCAAACAAATAATATCTAAGTGATATCGTCCGAGGTCTGCGGAGTAACGTGCGGTGGCACACATGAGTCCTGGGACACAGGGATGTTGTCCGACAAGTCGTCCTCGCTGGGCGGCCCCTGCGCATCAGAGTCCGAGGTGGCATCGTCGGCCGGCGAGCCACTAATATTCGCCACGGCCTGCACCGCTTCCAATTGTCCACTTAATACCAGTTCAGGTGAGGGACCACTGGCCTGCGAGGTCGGGGGCAATAGCTTCCGCTGTCGTCTGCGGCGTCGTCTCAGAGGGACGTCTGTCCTCGTCTCCCTCCGCCCTGGCTGTGGTGGGCCACGAGTGTCCATCCATTCTTCCACACTCTCTGGGGTAGTGAAGAAATGTGTTTTGCCATTTGCGATAACTCTCAGCTTCGCAGGGAATAACAGTGAGTATTTTAGGTCACTCTGTCGCAGTCTCCTCTTCACCGCAAGGTAAGAGTGCCGCTGTCTCTGTACTTGAAGGGTATAGTCCGGGAAAATCATCACTTTATGGTTCTCCACCTGTATATCGTGTAATTTCCGGGTTTCCTGGAGCACAGCGTCTCTATCCCTGTAGTTTAACAGCCGGATTAGCAGAGGCCTCGGGTTTGACCCCGGGGGCGGGGGCCTAGTTGGCACCCTGTGTGCCCTCTCGACAACAAAGTGCGGGGATAAGGCCTCCCCTGGGAGCAGCGTACGGAGCCAGTCCTCTGCATAATGTACCGCACTTCTTCCCTCAATTCCTTCCGGAAGGCCCACTACACGTAGGTTGTTGCGCCGGGCCCTACCTTCCGCATCTTCCGCCCTGTCTTCTAGATGTTCCACTCTATTCAGCAGGTCTTGGATATGCGTCTCAGCCAAGGACATCCGCGGCGGGATCTCTGCAACTGTCCCCTCTGTCGCCGTGGTGCGGTCCGCAAGCTTGCGGTGGTCAGCGTGCAGTAGTGTGAGATCCAACGCCACTTTGTCTATCTTGCCTTCCAGGGAGGTGCGTATTTGGTTCATTGTCTCTCCCAATTTCTCCACTGCCGCCAGTACTGCATCCAACTTGTGCGACATGGGATCCATTACGTCTGAGGACGCCATCTTGTCCACCTGCGCTCGCGTTTGAGGATGGGGGCCGCCGCTCCTCCGGCACCAGCCTTTGCACGGCCTCCTCGCGACATGGGGCGTCAGGTATCAAGGATCGGGCCCGCCGCCACTGCTCTGCGGACAGCCCCGAGAGTACTATCAGGCTCAGCACACACCAGGCCGGGCGGGCGCAGCACACTTGTCTGTGTCCCCCCCGAATCACAGCTCAGCAGACGCCGGGGCAGTCGGTCCAGGCCCCCAGGCTCCCAGCGTGACTGCACAGATTCAAGAGGCCAGGCACACTTAGCGTGACGCTCCCTGGAGTTTCGCCTTCCTCCGGGTCATATCCCACCGGCCAGCAGACACCAGGGCACAGCGCACAGTTCACAGAGGGATGCCGGGAGTGTGGATGTACAGGTCCGCCCGGGCAGAGCGAGCCCCGACGGTCACAGCCCAGCGCTCCGTATATTCTCCCCACAGCGGGCCACGTTGTTTAAGTAGGGTAACGTAGGTAGCGGGCCACAGACCAGGTCTCAGCCCGCATGAAGCAGAGTCACTCCAAAAGCAGGCCCCGACCTGCGCTACACTGCGCGCGCAGCACCCTCACAGCAGCTCTCGTCCGGATAAGTCTCCGTTGTGGGCTCTGGGATCTCCCGTCTAGGGCCGCCTCCGCAGACCGTCTGGGCGCCCGCGCGGGCCGGAAGGGCAGCGCCGCACTCCAAAAGTGCCCGCCACCCCGCGGGTAACGGTATAGCTGCTCAGCCGCCCGCCTCGTTCTCTATGAAGGTACGTCGGCGTGTACAGCCACGCCGGTCCCCCAACCTCCGAGTCCAATCAGCTAGGGCCAGTGCGGTTCTCCTCTGGGTTATTTGCCAAGCAGGCAGAGAGATAGCGTCCCGCTGGTTAACGAGGCCGGATGGGCGGGGCCAGTCCCCGGCCTCGCGCTCTGCAATGCTCCCGGCGTCCTGGAGCCACCGCCGGTCAAGGTGCCTGGGGGAGCAGCCGCCACCGTAACTCAAGAGTAGTGATGTTTCGCCCCCAAGTCGGAGCTCCAAGCTCACCTCCTGGGTGTTACCAGCGACTCGCTGCCTCCGTTACTCGTCTACAGCCGGAGAATTGTAGCCAGAAGTAGGAGCCACGGACGGAGCTTTACCGCAGCACGTCCGACTCCATTGCTGGCCAAGCCACGCCCCTCATTGTCATCTGACCTTATGTGACCAACAAACTAGAGCTTTCAGGGTATTACTGAGAAAGGGGCTTAGGCTCCACCCATGTTGGTTCCCCTAGGTACAGGATTTGATTGGGCCATGCTCGTGTGATTTAACTATAAAGACTGCTTGAATGTTTTGGCTTGTGGCAAAGCTAATACTCGATACAGCAGAACTGATTTGGTTATGCTGGCAAGCCAATGATCACGGCTTTAGGCTTGATCTCGTTATATCCCGCATAGATGCCCTAATGTAGATCCGTTCGTACATGCCCTAAAATGGACGTATTCATATTTACCCTAATATGGTCATATTCGTACTTGCCCAATTATGGTCATGGCCGCATATGCCCAATTATGGTCACAACTGTACATGTCCTATTATAGTATGATTCCTTATATAGGCATGATCTTTCACCTACATTGGTCCCAGCTAGTACACAACGAGCTCTGAGGGCTGAACGTTATCTATCCTGTGGTTTTGAATGCAGCAGGGTTCTTCCAAACACAGGCCCACACTGTACTCATTAATTATGCATGGCTTTCTAAGAATACACCACCAGCATAATGTATGTACAAAGTTCACCCCTGACGTCTTCCTCATGTCCAATACAAACCATACTGAGGACCGAGACTCTTTAGGGTATAAATACACCACATCTTGCCCCGGTAAACCAGAGGGAACCGAGACTTCCATGCTGACACACTGACCAGAGACGCTGAGGCTCCTGCATGCAGTCGCTCAAGCTGACAGTGGTCTGACACAACCCGGACGGGGTGTCCAACTCGAGACCAGGACGGGGTCCCACACTCTCTCTATTCAGGTATGGGGGTTCGACAAAATCCTAGGAGGATTCTTGGCTCTTAGCTTCTAAGACCTACACACATATGCTAGGTACACTCAGGTACATCTAGGTAGGCATCGTAGAGTACGCGCACTTGCATAATGCTTTTATATTCATGTATGTACTCATGATTATCGCAATATGGTAGAACTGTTCTATCCCTTTGCTTTTATCGTACTGCTGATCATATATCTCTGCTATTGTCTGCTGGTTACCGCAGCACATATATTTTACACCAGAATAACAACTGTTCAATAAATACTTATTGAAACGCCCAACTGTTTATTCTGTGTAACTCTCTGAGACAAACCGAATAAGTGAGCACGAGTGACTGAGCGAAAGGTAGTACATTGTTTCCACGATTCTGAGGGAATCAGGGTTGTCATGTTCTAAGGTTGCCAGAAACTAATCTCTCCCCGATAAGAGGAGACACTACTGGCACTGCGAGCTAGCTAATGCAAAACAATCTAACATAAGCGGTGGGGGTGCACAGAGTCAGTCTGCCACCAAGCCCACAGCTTATGTTACACAAACGTGCAGGTCCTGCATGGGTACTATAGGAGCTACACGACAATCTCTATATTATGAAATGTTATGAAAAAGGCACTAGGTCTGACATATTGTTGGATTTGGCCCTATTTTGCAGGGTCATCCCAGAACTTTTTGCCTTCTTCCTGTATTTTTTCTGACCTGTTGTTGGTGGTTTTATGACTCTGGGCACTTTACCACTGCTGATCAGTGCTAAACTGCATATGCTCTCCCTGTAAATTGTTGTTATGGATTAGTGATTCCATGATTGGCATATTTGATTTACTAGTCAGACCCTAGTACAGTGCACTGTGTGTGCCCAGGGCCTGTAAATCAAATGCTGCTAGTGGGCTGCAGCACTGATTGTGCCACCCACAGAAGCAGCCTGTAAAATGTAACTCTGGCCTGCCATTGCAGAGCCTGTGTGCAGTCTGGTACTGCCATGTCGACTTGGCAAGTGCACCCACTTGCCAGGCCCTACCCTTCCCTTTTCTTACATGTCAGACACCCCTAAGGTAGGCCCAAGGTACCCCTGTGGGCAGGGTGCAGTGTATGTGAAAGGTAGGACATGCCCTGGTGTGTGTGGCATGTCCTGATAGTGAATTACTGCCAATTTCGTTTTTCACTATTGCAAGGCTACCTGTTCCCATAGGACAGAATGGGGAGTTTGTTTATAACATCTTATAAACATAACTGGCCCTGGGAACAAGGTGGGAAAATAAAGTTTGATATGCCTGAACTCAGAATGTTAAAATGCATTTTTTAGTGAGGGTGATTTTTACATTCTGTGTTTGAAAATACCACTTTTAGAAAGTAGGTATTTTCTTGCCTAACCATCCAGTGTGCCTCTGCTAGGTTTGTGTATTGCATGTCTGGATTTGGATGACAGGGGCTGGGGAGGAGCAGTGGCTCCAGAGAGTCTGATGAGTCAGGGCTGGGCTGAATAGACCTGGGCTGCATTTAGAGTAGGGGGAGGAGATTTCCTTTCACCTGAATGGGCCTGGTCTACCTTCAACAATGCAGTCTCCACCTCCTGCCAGGAAGCTGCACCAGTGAGGAGAGAACTGGTTTTGGCTGGGTACAGACACTCTCTGCCTTCAGAGAACAAAGGATTTTTGTGTATAAAAAGAGGGGCCCAGACCCCAGACTTTTAGATCACTTCTGGGAATGAAGAGGAACCTTTGCCAAGGAGAAGAGCTGGAGAAACTGAGGAGGAATACTTCCCCTGCGCTGTTTGCTGTCTGGGGTTGGTCTGCAGTGGCTGTTTCTGCCAAGGAAAGGTAAAAGGACTTTACTGTGTGCGGTGTCCCCTGCTTGAAGAAGATCTCCAAGGGCTTGAAATAGAGCTTGCATCCTGTTAAGAAGTCTCAGGGACACAAAAGACTTCCTGCAACTCTGCTGGTGCTGCTGGACTCTGCAATCTGTGAGTCCTACCCTTGCCTGAGGGGCCTCCTGCAGTCAAAAGTCCTCAGAAGTGGGTTTTGCAGCTGATCTCTGCAAGAACCGGCGCGAAACATCGCGAAACCATACAAAGCCTCTCGGAACCGGCGCAGGGTGACGCGAAGCCGTGCCGAGTCTTGCCGGGCAATGCGAATCCTCGCCGCACAGCCCCCAGCACCGATGCCGGACAACGCGAAGCCTCGCAAAGCGACGGCGCACCTCCGGTGCGCAACACATCGCATTTGAGCGCCAAGTCTACAAGAACACCAGGGCCGCAGTAAGAAACCGACGCCTCACCTCCCCGCACAGTAAGAAACCGACGCATCACCTCCCCTTCAGTAAGGATCCTACGCATCACCTCCCCTGCATGGCAGTAAGGAACTGACGCATCACCTCCCCTGGAGTAAGAAAGCAACACATCAACTTCCCTGGGTGTAAGGAACCGACGCATCACCTTCCCTGTGGCTGTTTTTGTTTGTGACTGTGACGCATCCAGGGTACTTTGTGTTGAAAGTGTTGCATCCATAGTTTGCTATGGACAGAACTGTTTCTACCTTTTGAAAGTCACATTTTGATTACTGTATTGTGGATTTTTGTTCTTTGGTCTTGTTTGGTTTAGATAAAGATTACCTATTTTTCTAAACTGGTGTGGTGACCATTTGTTGTGTTTTCACTGTATTACTGTATGTGTTCACAAATGCTTTACACACTGCCTCTGAGATAAGCCTGTCTGCTCGTGCCAAGCTACCAAGGGGGTGAGCAAGGGTTATTTTAGAAGTGTATCCCCCTTACCCTGACTAGAAGCAAGGGTCCCTATTTGGACAAAGGTACCTACCTCTGCCAACTAAAGACCCCCATTTCTAACATTGGTGGTCAGTGGTGAGGATCTGGACTTGCATTTGTGTCTTACATACAGTGATTGGTGTACACTACTAGTATAGTGCAGACCATTAGGCAACCAAATACTGTTTTTTCAGTTTCCTGGTGTCCTCCTGGAAGTATTTTTTGATACTAGGACTCTGGTTAGTTGTTGCAAAATGGAACTTGACTTCTGGCACATATTCATCTACACAATGAAGGAGCTACGTGTGTTCTGCAAGGAAAGAGGGCTGCCTGTGAAGAGAAGGTCCAGGGAGGATCTAGAGGCATCCCTATTTCATTATGAGTTACCCCGCTGGGGGCCAACACTACCAGTGGAGTCTGAGGAGGAAGACTTCCCTGAAAGTGAGGGAGAAACAGAAAAAGATGGCTGGCTTCTAGCTTGTGAGCAGAGGCTGAGAGAGCTAGATGAGGAGCTCAAGAGGGCTGAGGCCAAGAGGGCCTTAACCCAAGAAAAGGAAATTTGTGAAGCTCAAGAAATGAGCTTGGCTGGGCAGGAGGTGGAGTCCAGCTCAGATGGTGGCCGCAAAAAGGTGTTATCTAGTGCTGAGGGAGCAGTACACACACCCAGAGATGTGGCGCCTGACTTGAAGGAGGGGGTTGACACAAACCAGGGGGTTCAAGGATATGAGGTAGCTCCAGTGGTGCGCAGTGTCCCTGTTGTGGATTGGGGAACTGGCACAGGGGTTCATAGTCCTAGTGGTGGGAGGGACACTCTACTGACTCTAGATGAGAGATGCAGGGAGAGGGGTTCCCCCATGGTAGAAGTCCTGGTCTGTGAGTGTGGAGACCGCCCAGAAGAGTGTGGATTGAGTGACAGTCTTGCCAATCTCAGGAGAGTGATGTGGGGTACTTGTGCGAGGCACTGGATGGTGAGGTGAAGGATAGTTTGGTTAACACCTCTGTGGGGCTGTGTGATTCAATTAGTGGAGAGCATATTTTAAGTCCCTGTTTTCCAGAGCTATACCAACACCTGGTGGAATGTGAGTTCTCTGACCCCAGGGAATTCACACTGGAGGCAGACCTTTTGGTGGATTCCAGAGGGTCTGAAGAAGCATCTGGGGGTGATCCTAAAGGAGGTGGCTCAGGTTTTCCCCAACCAAGTGAGGTAGGGGAGGGTGGTGGTAGCCCAGATAGGTCTCAGAGTAGTGGGAGGGGTGTAGGTTCCCATGTCCTGTCTCAGAGGAGAAGGAGTGGGAGTGGACTGTGTCCCGAGGTACCCGAAACCCAGCCCCAAGGCCTGGTTGGTTCCATGAGTGAACCCAAGGAGGGGGGCCTAGTCTTTACACGCAGGCCATCCTCTGAGGGGGATCCCAAAGTGTCAGGGGAACTTGGAGGGGCGCCTGTAAGCAGCGTTCCACCAGCTCTGGTGTCTGGCAGCACCGCTGCAGTGGGGAGGGTGCACGAGTCCAGAGAGAGGGGTAAGAGGGAGACGCAGTCCCCAGTGGAAGGACCAGTGGGTCAGGGGTTGCCAACTCTGAGGTCAGAGCACCCCAGGACTGACCCTGGTGAGGCCACTTCTGGCCTGGAGGGTCTTCATGCTCTGTCAGGTGGACAGAAGGCTGGAGACCTGCGCCAGGCAGACTCTTACACAACTCAAGAGGAGTGTGTTTCCCTTGGGGGGGGGTGGTGTACTCCCCCAGGAGTCCTGGGTTGCCAGGTACAGGTCCACCCTAAGGGTATAGACCCAGGATTGGAGGGCCAAGTTCAGGATGTCCCCCCTAACCTGGAGGAAGGGGTGACTGCTAACAGTGCCCCTACCAGTTTGTCTTCTGGGGGCACCGCTCCAGGTGGGAGGGTGCCAGGTCCCAGTAGGGGGGGGCGGGGAGAGGGCAGCCAAACCCCTGACTCCCGCCCAGTCTAAGGGTACAGACCCTAGGCTGGGATCCCAGTTGCAGGATAGAACCCCTGAACTGGTGGGCGAATTGTGCAGGACACCTGCCACAGGTGCCCTGACAATTCTGGAAGCGGGTACCGCTCCAGGTGGGAGGGTGCAGAGCCCCAAGGGGGAATACCGGGTGGGGGACCCTGTCCAGTCTCAGGGTACAGACCCTGGGCTGGTGGGTCAGTGTCAGGATGTCATCCCTGACCTGACAGGAGGGAGAGTGGACAAAGGGTGCCAGGCACCTGGGGCTACTGCCCCCACTCTCTGACGCCACAGAGGTTGGAGAGCCATGAAAGGCCTGGGGCCTGGGTCTCAACACTGACAACTGTCAGTGGCCACGGTGGCTTGCTGTCCTGATGGACAGAGTGGCCCCTGGGGGGGCGGGGACAGGAGTCACACCCCGGGGGTGGACTGGGCCACACCACTGTGTTGGCCATATGGGCACTGCCTACCTGCTGGGACACACCTGTGAGCAAGCTAAGGTTAGGTGCTGCAGAGGTGGGGTTCCCAGGTGAGAAGGAGGGTTCCCCATGGTTTAGCTTAGTGGGCCCTGAGAGTATGGACAGAGGGATCCAAATAGGTTCAGATTGGCGTAGAACTGGAATATGCCCCCTGCAGTTGCGGGCCAGGGTCCATGTTCTATCGTCCCAAGCAGGGAAGCCTATCAAGATATTGATTAGTCTACCCTGGCTTTAGGCTGGAAGGGGGTCATGTTGGACTTGGCCCTTTTTTGCAGGGTCATCCCAGAACATTTTGCCTTCCTCCTGTATTTTTTCTGTTGGTGATTTTACGACTCTGGGCACTTTACCACTGCTGATCAGTGCTAAAGCGCATATGCGCTCCCTGTAAATTGTTGTTATGGATTAGTGATGAAGCAAACACAAGGAGATGATGGACGGAGCGCTGAAACTTTTCAGACACTCACCCCCAGTCACAGATCTGGGTTGAATCCATCATCGTTTTTTAGCTCACTTCGCCACTCCAGTTCAGACACAGCTATATGCAAAATCAGTCTTGAGCCTGTGCCTCATGGGAACAGTCCAGCACGAACTGCCAAGCTATGCCTTCCCTGGACCGGAAACAAGCATCCTGGGACCGGTTTCGGGCTAACAGCCCTCATCAGCCAGACTAGCTTGAATCCAATGGCAAAGTGAGCAAGAGACCCACGTCTGGGCATACCCCGCCAAATTAGGGCGAACAAAGCAAACACAAGGAGATGATGGACGGAGCGCTGAAACTTTTCAGACACCCACCCCCCGTCACAGATCTGGGTTGAAACCATCATCGTTCTTTAGCTCACTTCGCCACTCCAGTTCAGACACAGCTATATGCAAAATCAGTCTTGAGCCTGTGCCTCATGGGAACAGTCCAGCCCGAACTGCCAAGCTATGTCTTCCCTGGACGGGAAACAAGCATCCTGGGACCGGTTTCGGGCTAACAGCCCTCATCAGCCAGGCTAGCTTGAATCCAGTGGCAAAGTGAGCAAGGGACCCACGTCTGGGCATACCCCACCAACTTAGGGCGAACAAAGCAAACACAAGGAGATGATGGACGGAGCGCTGAAACTTTTCAGACACTCACCCCCAGTCACAGATCTGGGTTGAATCCATCATCGTTCTTTAGCTCACTTTGCCATCCCAGTTTAGACACAGCTATATGCAAAATCAGTCTTGACCCTTGCTCACTTTGCCACTGGATTCAAGCTAGCCTGGCTGATGAGGGCTGTTAGCCCGAAACCGGTCCCAGGATGCTTGTTTCCGGTCCAGGGAAGACGTGGCTTGGCAGTTCGGGGTGGACTGTTCCCATGAGGCACAGGGTCAAGACTGATTTGCATATAGCTGTGTCTGAACTGGGGTGGCGAAGTGAGCTAAAGAACGATGATGGATTCAACCCAGATCTGTGACTGGGGGTGAGTGTCTGAAAAGTTTCAGTGCTCCGTCCATCATCTCCTTGTGTTTGCTTTGTTCGCCCTAAGTTGGCAGGGTATGCCCAGACGTGGGTCCCTTGCTCACTTTCCCACTGGAGTCAAGCTAGACTGGCTGATGAGGGCTGTTAGCCGGAAACCGGTCCCAGGATGCTTGTTTCCGGTCCAGGGAAGACATGGCTTGGCAATTCGGGCTGGACTATTCCCATGAGGCACAGAGTCAAGACTGATTTGCATATAGCTGTGTCTGAACTGGGGTGGCGAAGTGAGCTAAAGAACGATGATGGATTCAACCCAGATCTGTGACTGAGGGTGAGTGTCTGAAAAGTTTCAGCGCTCCGTCCATCATCTCCTTGTGTTTGCTATGGATTCGTGATTCCATGATTGGCATATTTGATTTACTAGTCAGACCCTAGTACAGTGCACTGTGTGTGCCCAGGGCCTGTAAATCAAATGCTGCTAGTGGGCTTCAGCACTGATTGTGCCACCCACAGAAGCAGCCTGTAAAATGTAACTCTGGCCTGCCATTGCAGAGCCTGTGTGCAGTCTGGTACTGCCATGTCGACTTGGCAAGTGCACCCACTTGTCAGGCCCTACCCTTCCCTTTTATTACATGTCAGACACCCCTAAGGTAAGCCCAAAGTACCCCTGTGGGCAGGGTGCAGTGTATGTGAAAGGTAGGACATGCCCTGGTGTGTGTGGCATGTCCTGATAGTGAATTACTGCCAATTTCGTTTTTCACTATTGCAAGGCTACCTGTTCCCAAAGGACAGAATGGGGAGTTTGTTTATAACATCTTATAAACATAACTGGCCCTGTGAACAAGGTAGGAAAATAAAGTTTGATATGCCTGAACTCAGAATGTTAAAATGCATCTTTTAGTAAGGGTGATTTTTACATTCTGTGTTTGAAAATACCACTTTTAGAAAGTAGGTATTTTCTTGCCTAACCATCCAGTGTGCCTCTGCTAGGTTTGTGTATTGCATGTCTGGCTTTGGATGACAGGGGCTGGGGAGGAGCAGTGGTTCCAGAGAGCCTGATGAGTCAGGGCTGGGCTGAATAGACCTGGGCTGCATTTAGAGTAGGGAGAGGAGATTTCCTTTCACCTAAATGGGCCTGGTCTGCCTTCAACAATGCAGTCTCCACCTCCTGCCAGGAAGCTGCACCAGTGAGGAGAGAACTGGTTTTGGCTGGGTACAGACACTCTCTGCCTTCAGAGAACAAAGGATTTTTGTGTATAAAAAGAGGGGCCCAGACCCCAGACTTTTAGATCATTTCTGGGAATCAAGTGGAACCTTTGCCAAGGAGAAGAGCTGGAGAAACTGAGGAGGAATACTGCCCCTGTACTCTTTGCTGGCTGGGGTTGGCCTGCAGTGGTCTGTTTCTGCCAAGGAAAGTAGAAAGGACTTTGCTGTGTATGGTGTCCCCTGCTTGAAGAAGATCTCCATGGGCTTGAAATAGAGCTTGCCTCCTTTTAAGAAGTCTAAGGGACACAAAAGACTGCAACTCTGCTGGTCCTGCTGGACTCTGCCATCTGTGAGTCCTACCCTTGCCTGACGGGTCTCCTGCAGTCAAAAGGCCTCAGAAGTGGGTTTTGCAGCTGCTCTCCGCAAGAACCGACGTGAAGCATCGCGAAACCGTGCAAAGCCTCTCGGAACTGGCGCCGGACGACGCGAAGCCTTGCAAAGCGACGCCTCACCTCCGGTGCGCAACACATCGCATTTGGGCGCCAAGTCTACAAGAACACCAAGGCTGCAGTAAGAAACCGACGCCTCACCTCCCCGCACAGTAAGAAACCGACGCATCACCTCCCCTTCAGTAAGGAACCGACGCATCACCTCCCCTGCGTGGCAGTAAGGAACCGACGCATCACCTCCCCTGCGTGGCAGTAAGGAACCGACACATCACCTTCCCTGTGGCTGTTTTTGTTTGTGACTGTGATGCATCCAAGGTACTTTGTGTTGAAAGTGTTGCATCCATAGTTTGCTATAGACAGAACTGTTTCTACCTTTTGAAAGTCACATTTTGATTACTGTATTGTGGATTTTTGTCGTTTGGTCTTGTTTGGTTTAGATAAAGATTACCTATTTTTCTAAACTGGTATGGTGTCCATTTGTAGTGTTTTCACTGTATTACTGTTTGTGTTCACAAATGCTTTACACACTGCCTCTGAGATAAGCCTGTCTGCTCGTGCCAAGCTACCAAGGGGGTGAGCAAGGGTTATTTTAGAAGTGTATCCCCCTTACCCTGACTAGAGCAAGGGTCCCTATTTGGACAAAGGTACCTACCTCTGCCAACTAGAGACCCCCATTTCTAACACATATATATTGTGAAAAGCATATGTTTAAATCAATCGGCATTTAAGGGTGGAATGGTATTTCTCTATATTAAAGCCTACAGATAGGTATTTTGTTACATGGAACCTCACAGATTACCGTAGTAGGCAAGTATTTTGGCACTGGCACAAACTCTGACAAACCCTTGGAGTTTTCAATGGGATGATTCTTGGTACGCCCTGTCAAGAGGGGTTGTTTACTGTTCTACAAGCTGTATGTTTCTACATATTTGTAACTTTACAACTGTATGCATGCTGTTTGCTAGCTTATGCGCACTTGAAAAGACCGGTATTGGGTAAGATGTAAAGCCAATGATAAAGGATTCATCGAAAAAAGTCATGTAGATTTCATAGATTTGATCTATTTATTATGAAGCGTTATGACAAAGCCAGTAGGCCTAACCTACTTATTAAGGAAAGCATGTGTCAATGACAATAGGCTTTTAAATATGGATTGTAATACCACTGTTGTAAGGAACTGCCTCCTGTTGCATGATCACCTGATGCTGCTGGTTTTTCGACTCTGAAAGTGCACTGGGACCTGCTAACCAGCCCCAGTGCCAGTGCTCTAGCCCTTACAAATTATATGTACAATTGAGTGACACCTAATTAACATAAGTGAACTTACTTATAAGTCCCTAATATATGGTACTAAGTGTACCTATGGCCTGTAAGTTAAATGTCGCTCGTGGACTGAAGCACTTATTGTGCCACCATGAGCATGACAGAGCAAAGCATGGCTGTCAGGCTGCAGTTGCAGACTGGTAGAGCAGTTTTAAAATGCTAACTCGACTTTGCCATTACAACCCATGGCAAAGACCAAACCTTCCTTTTAAATATTTATATGTCACCGCTAAGGTTAGGCCTGACACGCCCTAAAGGCAGGGTGCATTATGCTGAAAAGAAAGACATGTGTTTTTGACTTTACATGTCCTGACAGTAAAAACCCTGCATCGTCGTTTTTACTGTAGCAAGGCTAGTAGCCCCCTTGGCTAACATGGAGTTACACGCTCACAATCTAGCAGTGCTAACTTTTAAGTGGGACTACTAAAGTTGATACTTCAAGGTATCAAAAGAATTTTTGCATTAAACCCGATTTGTTGTCCAAGTCGAATTTATTGTACATATTTTTTCAAATAGCAACTTTAGAAAGTTGCACATTTTTGCCCAAGTTTTCCAGTTGCAAACAGCTACTGTCCTCGAGAAAGGCTGCTGCCTTCATGGCGAGATTAGAGATCAACTCTAAGGAAGGGAAACAAAAGAGCAGCTGACAGCTGAGGTGTGACCTCCTACTGCCAGGATGGCCAGAGTGGGTGTGAGTCCAGGTGGTGAGGTTCAACCGTGAAGCCTGTTTCAATGGCAAATGCTAGTCACGCTAGGAAAGGGCTGCTTTTTTGTTTAGGCAGACAGGCTGGCATCTCGAGCAGGGAGGGAATGCCCATTGTCAAACTGGTTTCCCAGGAAGAGTATAGCCCTTCAGGTAGCCACACCTATGGGTTGGGCTAGTGACCTCCACACATCAAGAGAAGGGTCTGGCGATGTTGGTAGTGGTCAGAATAGTGCACTCTGGGATAGCTAGATGACACTTCACAGGAAGTAGTCATCAGGTGAGAGGGTCCTGGTAGCTCAATGGCTAGTTAGTTGCCACTACCCCCTAAGATCATAGCAGGCATAAAAATGGCACCCCTGGCATCCAGATCTCAGATCACTACTGGACTAGGAAGAAGATCAAAGAAAGACTGCCCTACTGCACTGGGCCCAGTAAAGAGAGGCTGCATCAAAGACTGGACTACGCATGCATAACCTAGGCACTGGCTAAGAGAGGATTGTACATGAGGTGCGCACTTGTGGAAAAGTTGCCCATGTGTGCCAGACAGCAGAAGTGATTCCAAGAGTCAGTTGGCTGACTCTCTTTTACAGCCACAAGGTCATAAAAGCTGAGAAGCCTGCAGACTTGAGAGCCCACACCTCAAGAACTTGGACCACTGCTGGGCACCTGGGGGACTGAGTCCTGACCCTCACAAGGTGCCACTGAGTCTGTTGGACATAGGAAGCTTTATTGATGTATTTCAAACATATTTATGGGCATAATTAATTTGGTATTGCTTTGGAAGCGTCTATGGAAGGCATAAACTTTCATTTAGCCACAATGCATAGTCACTACCAGCACGGCCCTAAATCTCTGGTGTACATGGAATAGGATAGTGAGAAGGGGCACATGCACCTTAGCAAATTTGTCATAGGTTTGTGCCTATATTTAAAATGCCTCTCTGTCATGAGCACAACAGTGTTTTGTTTTGCCAAGGAATTGATGAACGCAGCGCTATACAGAAGCTGTTTGATATTATGCCATGATTGTGTAATGTGTTTCTGTACAAATGGCAATATTGTTAAAGTAGTGGAGCCCTTAACACAGAAGAAATATGACTCTTTGCAGTTTTCTTTCTGGCATGAACCTAGTCCAAGGGCACTAGAGCGCATTATAAGAGAACCAGACTAGTAACCCAAATATTAGGTCTCGCCTGCGATAGCTTATGTACCCCCGTATGTGAGAGATAATGTTTTTAACCATGGGCTTGGATCCCGCCCATTTCTTACCATTTCTGGGCTTCATTGTCACTCTCATTTGCTCCCGCCTAATGTGCAGCGCGTGGCAGCTTCACTTCCTCTTCTTTTGACTGGAGCATGGACCAAGTACAGATTGCTTTGATGTTGATCAAGGTCCTTCCGCAGCTGGCACTGTAATTGAGATACTATTTTTTTTTCATTATAGCTAGGGCAGTCGTCCATGTTGCTTCTTCCCTCCCATTCCCACCCCGTTGTCCATGTTGTTTCTTCCCTTCCATCCCCACCCCGTTGTCTCATTATCTGTGTTGCTTCTTCCCTCCCACCCCCATCCCATTGTCCATATTGCGTTGTCCTTCCTGCCCCCACCCTAAAATTGTCCGTGTTGCTTCTTCCCTCCCACCCTTACCCCACCATCCTTTTGCCCGTGTTGTCTCTTGTCTCCCACCGTTCAACCTCCCATAGTCTGAGTTGCCTCTTGCCTCCCAACCCTTCCCTCCTATTGTCCGTGTTGCCTCTTCTCTCCCACCCCAACCCTCCCGTTGTCTGTGTTGCCCCCACCCATCATAAGAAAAAAAGCACTATGACGTGGCCAGTGCTGGTCACGTAATAGCGCTTTTTTTTTGTGTCCTGTCCATATTGCCTCTTCACTCCAAGCCCCCCACCCTCCCGTTGTCAGTGTTACCCCCCACCTGCCATAAGAAAACAAAAGCGCTATAATGAAGTGGAGTGGATCTTTGCCCTCATATTCTTTCAGCTAGCTTTCACCCATTCCAGCTCAAGAACTGCGTTGAGGTAAATCCCTCACCCAGCACACACTGCAAACGCTGAAGTGCTCTTTCAGCATCAGCTCAATAGGAAAGAGGACAGTTAGCAATGCAAACACTTGCTGCCAAGAATGATGTTCCATCGACATATAGCAGGAATCCATCTCAGTTGCTAGAAGCTTGGAAGCATCGCACAGCCAAAATAAGCCAAAAATCTGCTTGATTTCTGTGCTGCTGTTTCTGAGAGCAATGAGCTCCAGTGCATTATTTTCATTTTCTTAAGACATGCTGCTTATTTTACAGAGGCATTTCCGTATCTTATGGTTTAATAGTATATTTTTTTATTCAAATTAAGGTGCATCAGCTACAAGTCTCTTGGAAAATTTCTGAGATTGTAAATTATATTTTCTTTCATATTTTATTGTCTCTATCTTTGCACCTTTTGTCACTTGATTTTTATTTCCTCCTAATTTAGTTTTGATATGGTATCTTACCCTGTGTCACTTCGTATTCTGGACTGCTTCTAAAATAGTATGTTCAAATTGACTTCTTATGTCCTGAAGAAGCAACTATATATTATAAATGTTGTGAAACATGTGTTTGCGTTTCTAGTACCCTTGACAGCATGGTGTGCTCCAGCTGCATCTTAAACTGTAGTCCAGAGATTCTATATATATTTTGGATTGTAAATTTGTCTCAGTAATCAACAAACCATTATTAACAAATTTACTTTTTGCCTACTAACCTTCTTGACCCCAAACTTGTCTTTTTTAATTAAATTGGGTAGAGTTTGGGGGAGAGACACTGCATCTTACGGTCAAGTGCTGGTCCCAGTTGAGTCATTTACCCTATTTCTGTTCATTTTGCACTCTATTCTAAATCCTTCGGGAATGGTATTAAGTATCCATACATCAGCCAAAAACTCTTTGCAGTAATTAAAAAACTGCAGCAGAGGACGTCTGACCCCCCTCCCTGCCCCCGGACCTCCATACTGATGCTTTGGGGTAGGAGTAAAGGGCTGCGCAGAGACTGTCTGGAACTGGGATTTAGCAGTGGTAGGGTTCCCCGGGCTTCCCCCTTCCTCGAAAGGGTTGACTTGGACTTCTGGAGGTGGACTGAGAAGGAAAAAATGTATTCCGGCTCCAAACCCACAGGGCGAGTTGTGATAATTTGATATCCTCAGCAGATTTTCAATAACTTAGTCCAAATGAACCCCCAAAGGCTTTGCCCCTATAATTGGTAGATGGCTTAGCAGAGACTTTTGGCTTCATGCACCCATCCATACACGACGCTATGCTACGATAGCTGAACCGGAGGCAGCAGCTGACGAACATAAACACTCAAATAAAATGCCAGAAAGAAATATGCCCAGTTGCTCAATAATAGCTAATCTATAGCAACAGTCCAAATAAAAGAGGAGTGATTGAACTGAATATCGAGCACAGAAGCAGTGAAAATTGATGCACAATAAGCTCTCTTAACCACTACTTTTACCTTTTTGTCCAGCAAATCTGATGGAAACGTCTTCTGAAACGGTCCATCCCCAAGAAGATAGTCCCGCCATCAGCAAGTCCACCTAACTACTACTAAAGGGAACACCTCATGAAAATGTTCCAAAGAGTATTTTTGGACAAGAAAATGGGGAGAAAAGAGTGTTTTTTAAATATCTTTCCATTCTCTGTTCAGTACTTTCCTGATAGCACCATGCAGACGCAAGCAGTCTGGCTCTTTACACTGATACTGGCCAAAAAACCTCAATGTGCTTTGCAGGCCCTGAGGAATTCAAATCCTCCTTCACCTCATCATCGGACGGAGGAGTTTTCTGTATGTGATGCTTTAGCACAGTTCTTTTTATGCTTTGTCATAAAAGGAGAGCACTTCTTCCTGGATCTCCCGTTTCTATAGACACAAAATAATGTGACCTGCCAAGGTTTCACAAGACTGCTGCTGTCAGGAAGAAAGGCATGGTGGTGGAGTCACGCCCTCAGTGGACCACGCAAGGTGGTGGAGTCACGCCCTCAGTGAACCACGCAAGGTGGTGGAGTCATGCCTAGGCCTGGGTGGTGAACTCTGCTCTGTTCGTGGAGTTTGCAGAGTTTTTCGCACTCCGCAGAGCTCGCGGAGTTCCGAAAAGTTTGCTCTGCATAGCGGAGTGGATTTTTTTTCTCGATTGCGCTCGCCAAAGGTAAGTTGGCGATCGTGAGCAAGGAAAATCCAACACAATTCCGCTTCCCAGCGAGATTTCTCAACGCGGGCGGTCGCTACCGCTCACGTTGAGAAACCTTCCGTTTGAGTTGAAGAAGCTGCTGCTCGAGTAGAACTTCTACTCGAGTGGCAGAAAGAAGCAGCACCATCTGGCGCTGCGCGTGATGCCGTTCGCACTGATTTTACAGCGTGGGACAAACACCTGGCGTTAAAAATCAGCGTGAACGAAGCGAGGTAATGCACTCCATCGCTTGCGGAACTCTGCATAGCTTGGCAGAATTGTTTTGTCACTTCGCGGAGTTCCGTGTAGCGGAACTCCTCGAACTCCACCCAGGGCTGGTCACGCCCTCAGTGGACCACATAAGGTTGTGGAGTCACGCCCTCAGTGGACCACATAAGGTGGTGGAGTCACGCCCTCAGTGGACCACGCTCAAAGAAAAATGCTGGCCAAGAACTCCACCCGCTCAGCCCCGTAGGACGGGGAGCCTGTACAAAGGCAAATTCCCCCGATTCTTCCCTCCCTCCCAATGCTGACAACAAGTCATAGTCAATAAAAGGGACAGCCTAAAAAGTATATTTAATTTTTTCATGGCGATTTAACATTACCTACGGGACGAGGCAAAGCCTCACTAAGTAAAGACTGGGATGATAAAGACAGAGGAGGAGGCTGAAGTATGCTGCCTGTATTTCAGACCCCTTTGCCTAGACCCAGACGAAGATTGCATTATCACTGAGCCTGTGCAGCACTGGCTGGCCCCTATTGGAAATCCTTACATGTCTTTACACTGGACAGCCTATCAACTGATCTATTGTTGAACCAGTTGGGAAGTACCACAGAATGGGGTGGAGGTATGAAGGACTGGAGCCAGGGCTAAAGGGCATCCACCCTTAGGAGGGAAATCAAACTATTCAGCAAAGCAAGCAGACCAATGGATAGATATCACAGATATTGCACTGATATTTGTTACCTGCTTTGATGTCAGCTGCAAAAATTGATCCAAAGGGAGGAATGAGAGGAGGCTGCCAACGTCTTTCAAGTAGGAGGCAGACAGGGAAGGGATGCTGCTAAACTTGGAGGAGCTCCCTAGCCATATCCCCAGGGCCTGCTTCTGCTCCTGAGAAAGGTTCCCCAGATTGGAGCGCATTGAAAGCAACCTGTAGGATAAAGAAGAGAAACATGTTTCAAGAGGATATTGTGGCATAATGTTATCAGATACCGTCAGAAAATGTTTTGGGACCCCGTGACAAACAATGGTTATGGGCCCAAAACAAGGCGATTGAAGTCTTTTACCACTGATGTCCTGGGGCCTGAACTACTATGGCACTGCAAACGGAGTCCCAGGTGCACCTTTCAAAACTTGACTCTCAGGGAAGTGAGACTTAGAATTTAACAATCACACAATATCCCTCACTAATAACTGCCCAGCCCAGTGCCTTAGCTTTATGAAAAAGGGAAAGTGATTTATTACACCCAACTATGTAAAACAACACAAATAGATTATGTAGGGGAACACAAGTTTCTAAGAGGTGGCACAGGTAAGACAATCGTGAGTTATAAAGGCAAATCACAGGTGCATATTCAAACTGGGGTGTAAACATGCTACTGTGCTTGTGACCTGTCAGCAGTGCTTAATTTGTAATAAAAAAAACACAAGTGCCAAGGCCCTTGTCAGGAGGCCACTACAGCTTACACCACCCATTGCCCTTGCCAGTGCTGCCAATGACAATACCAACACAACTACTAACCATCACACTCCTACAAGTGTGAGAATTCAGGCTATTCAAGGCCACCCAAAGCTATATGAATTGCTTGGGTGGCAGGAATTAGTCATTTTTAATGAATATTTACTTATTAAACAACTATTGTGTTCACCTCAAAACTGCTGGTTTTGAGAATTAAGTGCTGGTGCTGAGCACCTGAAACCACTGGATCAAATGAAGTACTGCCCGGCAGGTCAGTCTGTCTCTCAATGGTATCTGACTTCTTAGCAATTAGAAATTAGACCCACAGTGTCCGTTCTAAGCCCTGCATTACTCTGGGGCAGCTTTCGGATAGTGTTTACCTTCTTCGGTGCAGTAGGACAGAGGGTTAAGGATGCACTGCATGCATGTGTACCTATCTTCTATCTCAGGGCTTCAAGTGGTACCGCAGATGCATGGGGCGTTCAGCAGGGCGGCAAGTGAGGGACTGCAATTGCAAGTGGTGCAACTCAGGCCCAAACACAAATCAGCCTCCCAAATGATTATAACACCCCACCCGCAGATCACTAGTGAGTCTGTTAGGGCCCTGGGCACATCAGTCATCACAAGTGGCACCAGCACGCATCACAGCTCTCAGAAGCACAGCACAAAGAAGACCGCAGGACGTGGTTACACTTCTCTTCATCAGCACATGGCATCAGTTTCGCGAGGAAGGCAGGGACACCCACTCCAGCACTTGGGTCAGCTCCTGCAAACGTCTCTCCTGGTAGGGTGTGAC
Organism: Calotriton arnoldi; assembly: GCA_963921515.1. Lineage (NCBI taxonomy): Eukaryota > Metazoa > Chordata > Amphibia > Caudata > Salamandridae > Calotriton > Calotriton arnoldi. The sequence continues at coordinate 481,225 of CAWUFW010009175.1, forward strand.
CACAGGCATCAGTCCTGCTTGGAAACTTTGGTGCAGCACACCGGGCTCAAATGGGGGAAGCAGAGAGACTCACTCCATCACTCTGTTGTCTCCTGCAATGGCCCTCCAGCAGGTCCACTCTTCTGGGCAGTTTCCTTTCCCAGGTGGCAACTGGTCTTCTCCTCTGGGCAGATGTCCTCCAGCAAGGTTTCCCTCTGCTCCCGTCTATTAACTGGCCAGGTAGACTCCTTTTAAAGACAGACCCACAGCTCTCCTGAGTAGGTGACTGCAAACTTTCAGGTGACATTACCTCACCTCTGGGAGACTGGCTGTCAGTGACAGCAGCCCTGGATCTCAAGAATTTCCCTGACATTCTCCTGAGTGTCACCATGTGGGTCAGTGAGAAGTCTGTCTTAGAACTATTTGAGGAAGTTTCAGGTTTTCTCTTATAGTCATTTTCCAGACATGGAATGATGATTTGACTATCACTGTTCTGGAACAATGTTTGAAGTGGTTCGCTCAGTTTGTGCATCCCTCCTATCCAGAGCAATGACTTTGTCCACAGGCGATGGTCCCACAGCAGTAAGTAGTGAGGGCTGTTTCCAGGCAGAGTACCCGAAACAAGAGCATAATGAGGAGTGAGATCCTTGCGCCAAGCAGCATTCAGCCAGTAGGAGGAGAACCTCTGGGAGGGACACAAGGCCTGCTCTGACATATTGATTCACCCTGCACTTACAAAGGAGGCCGCTGTTTCCACCTTCCTCACCCTCCATCTATACTAATAGGAGATCTCAGGGAGGAACAATGAGGCAGAACACTGCTGAACGGTCACTGCTACATGTGTATGAGAAGCCCCTACTCCATCCTCCCTCACCTCAGTGTTTGGTGTTGGACAAAGTCTTCAGGACGGCAGCAATACACTGCTCATCTAGAAGGCAGTTACACAGCCTCCATTTTGTGCCATGCTTTACCAAAGCAAATCCAAAATGGACCCACAGGTCTCGTTTCCCAAATTTGCATGCCATGAAGATTCATAACACTGGTCACCTAATACTCCTTAGACACATACCATACACCATACACTTAGTTTGTCAGGAAGGGACCTGATCATAACCCCTTGAAGGATCCTTTGAGAGCAGGACTGGTAAGCGTATCCATCACTATCAGGGACAGGAAATAGGTCAGTCTGGTACTAGAGATTCAAAAACGGAATGCTGTCCTCACTGCTAAGCGCCCATGAACTGGTTCATGGACAGTAATCACGAATAAAAAGGAAGCCACTAACGTCAACTGCTAACAAAAATTGGAACAAACTAGAGCTCAAGGAACTAAATTGCTCACCTCACAGGAATATCATCGGGCCAAATAAAACATGTCAACAGGCTCTATAACTGTCTCTCTGAAGCTTTTGACAAACTCATAACAGAAACATTCATGCACAGCAAATTATGCCATAAAACACTTTGGACAGATGATGGGAATAAGAAGAAGGTCAAATTACAAATTGCTGCTCTTCAAGGTCAATTGAAAAAAACCAGAAGTGTGCTTTACAAAATTAACCTCCAGAGATTCAATAGAAGCTTCTACCAAAAAAGCTATTGCCAATGTCAAGTGCCCCACGGGGGGTTTATATAGCATTCTCACTAAATTCTGTAACCTAAAGTGCATGCACAGCTGCAAATGCTTTACCAAAGCTAAGATGTTAGAAGTTCATCTCTCCAGAAAGACACCAAACTTACAACTAGCAGAAGTCAAGGCAAAGAGGATCAGGTCAACCGAAAGACATCCAAAACATACTGTCGTCAAGTAACTCACAGCCTCAGAATTCCAAGAGCTCAGCAAGGATAGTAGGCCTGCACATCCCTGGGCCCCTCTGAACTTCACGAACATCCCTTAACAACCTCTGCAAGTAAAGCAATGAGCATTGTCAACAACTCCCTACATTCTAGAATGTTCCCATCAGACCTGAAGGTATTGTACATACGACCACTCATCAAGAAGAACCACAACCCCGGCAGACAATGGCAGCTAAAACCCAATTTCATTTGACCCTTTTTTGGAAAACTGATAGAAAAAGCAGGCTTCTTCCACCTTTGTGATTTTCTTAAAGAAAAAAACCTTCTCTCAGACTAATAAACTGGCTTCCAACCAGGGAGAATCACAGAATTATCTCTGAAATCCAGCTGGGATCACCTGAAGACAACAGTGGATAGAAATGGTGTTACAGAATTTCTTCTATTGGACCTGTCAGCAGCAATCAACATGGTGGACCGCCACTCTCTTCTAGAGACTCTGCAAGATATTAGCATAAAATGAATGGCCCTGTAATGGATGTCCCGTGGCCTTTCGGATAGAGTAAGCATCCTTTCACTTCTTCCTCTAACTTACACCAACTTTCTGCATAGAGACAGGAGTACCACAAGGATGAATCACTGTCCCGCTACTTTTGAATGTATACCTAAGCCTTTTTCTGAATTTGATCAAATCTTTCAACTTGACATGCTATAATTATACAGATGACATTCAGCTTATCCTAAAACTGAAAAACCCAAAAGATCTAGACAGATCAAGACTATATCAATGTCTCTAAGCCGTCAACCAATGGAAGCTGACTAACCACCTCAAACTTAACTCTTTTAAAACAGAAATTTTGGCTTATGGAGACTGGAAAACCTACCATCCCTTATCAATTTGGACCCAGGAACTTACTGGAAAACCTACCATCCCTTATCCATATGAACGCAGGAACTTGGGGCACCACCCATAAACACAGACAGAAGTGAGCAATTTTCTACACCATGCACACAGAAAGATGGATTTCCCCCCATCTAGGCTTCCCACATAAACCTCAGGTGACCACCTCTCTTGTAAGTCAAGTCTTGACTATGCAAATGGGCTCTATTAGGAGATCTCAGTCTCCCTACTGCAGCAACTACAAACAATCCAGAACACCTCTGCAAGACCATTACTGCACATTGCTGCACATTAATTTACATCATATTCGTCAGCTCTAGTACCCCTTTACTGGCTACACTTCATGATGTGCTCAACTTTAAAGACCCTAGGCATCACTCATTGTGCCATCATCAATGTCAAGTTCAAAATGTAGACCAAGAAGAGAATATTCCACTCCAGGCTGGCACCACAGCTGACCATTCCATATTGCAAGAAGAAACAAATTGGGGAACATCCTTCTCCATATTTGGAACTCTCTTCCAGCAAAAATAAGAAACATCAAACCCACATACAATTCAGGGAGGCTCTGAAGATCTGGCATTTCCCAAGATGATGCAATGATGAAAACAGCACAGTCTCAATCTGGGAGCATCTATCAGAACATCCTAAAGAATGATGGTCATGTACCGCCTTTATCTACAAAACAACCAAGGCACAATATGGCATGATTTGTGAGGATCACAAAAGCAGGCCCACATAAATGCTTAATGGATTGATCTACCACCTGTCCAGGACTCACATACCCAGAAGTCAAACACCAGCTTACCTCATGTTAACATATTAGAGCATATAAGAAGCGAGTCTCCCCACATCCAGAATTTACCGTTAAAGCATATGCCACGAGAAATTGCCATAATGCTCACTCATAAGGGTGGTTTATCTGCCACTCCTGTTTTGACTACTTGGTCTGAACTTCCTTGCACCATCCCAGAACATTTGCTAATAATTGCAGTAAAATGTCTATTTACATGGGTCCTTCCACTGCCATCTCTGTGGGCACAGCAGGTTGTACTATATTTAAGGGTTAGCTCACTCTCAAAGTGGTTACAACTGTGAATGAATGGTAGATACCTGCATTCTTGCATGACCGCGCCTATTCTCACTTCTGCTCCTAATTGCAGTGACATGGATGTACATGGTCAAAATGAAAACACTTCCCTTATAGGTCATGATCAATTCATACACTTTTTCCTCATCCATCCACCAGTTTTAATGCTTAAGCATCCCATCTTTCACTCCGTCTCACTTCAGCATCATGACTAGGCACAATGAAAAATTATAATAGCACAACCACGCAACAAACACACTCTTCCAACCATAGCACTACCATACAGTACCATGCTACCCGACCATCAATGCACTTTGGAGTCTCACAAGCAGGGGCGGCTCCTCCGTTATGGCGGAGGAGCATCACCGCTCCTGCTGAAAGCCAGCAGAGGCAAAGGATAAAAATAAAATGTTAATAAAATAATGTTATTATCATTTTATTTTTTGTCCTGCACGCTGCCAGCCGAGCTGAAGGAGGGGTGGGGCATCCATAATGATGCAGCAGCACCAGGGAGGAGGGGGGAGTGGTGGGCGCTGCTAAGTGCGCATAACGGTTTGGCTGGCCATCTGGGGCCAGCCAAACTGTCATTCGCACTTAGTCTTTCTCCAACCTGAGCTGTGTTGTACAGCCGGGTGGAGAACCAACATAGGCTCCCAGTCCATGTCTGAGCCAGCAGCGGCCCGTGCAGGTAAGAGCGGTGGGGCCAGGTGAGGGGGGATGTCAACGGATGATGAAGAGGGAAAATTATTTATTTATTCAATTTTCCCTCGTCATCGTCCATCAAAATCCCCCCTCACCCGGCCCCACTGCTCTTCCCTGCACGGGCCACGGCTAGTCTGAACACACAGGGCACTCAGACCAAACCAATAGTATTCCCAGCATGAGAGCAGCGCTGGGATTGGAGGCTGGGAGCCTGCTCAATGTGTAGTAGTTCCCAGACGGGAGGCGAGGATCGGGAGCAAGACGGCGGCCGTCGGAGCAGGTAAGTTCTATTTTATATATTCATAATTCTGTCTTTTTTTGTTTGTGTTCCCCCTCCCCCGCCCCTTCGCAATACTAGCGGCCTCTACTGGTCACAAGCAGTGCTTAATTTGAGCCTGTGGTTGCTGGTGGGGGCCACTTGCACTTACTTTTGGGTACCAGCACTTATTTTTCTGCATCAAATATTTACCAAGTGCAGGAGGGGAAAAAACACACAAATTGGAAAGATGGAGGAAGAGAAAGACCAGAAAACCGCCACAAAGGGAGAAAGCCAGCACCTGCAAGGTCAAGAAAAAGGGGTAGGGAATGTCTGGTGGTAAATAGACATAATATCGAAAAAAATATATAGAATGGACAGAATATCGAATTCAAAATATAGAATGGACATAATATCGAATGGACATAATATAGTGGTTAATAATATCAGAAATGAAGGTAAGTAATATCGATTTTCAAAATATAGAAGTACATAATATAGGCATTAAAAATATCGAATTTTTAATAATATCGAATTTTTGTAAGTATTTAGTATGTTGGTATATGAGTTAAAAATGTATATTAGTTTTGTAATGTATGTTTAATATTTTTTAAAGTTACGAAATTTATGTAAAATTATTTTTGCGTAATTTAATTCTGTAGCGGGTTGTGGGTTTATAGGGGAATAGGGTGGGAAGTAATTTAATTATAGTAAATTAAATATTAATTTTTAGGAATTATTAATTATTTTTAATTTAATTTTGCGTTTTAGTTCTGTAGCGGGTTGTGGGTTTATAGGGAATAGGGTGGGAAGTAATTTAATTGTAATTAAGAAAATATGTATTTTTATTTATTGGTATTGATAATTAATTTATTGTCAATTAATTATTAATTGGTAATTAATTTTTATTAATTGATTAATTGATAATTATGTTAATTGTATTTTATTATTCGGAGCGGGTTGTGGGTTTATAGGGGAATAGGGTGGGAAGTAATTTAATTGTAATTAAGAAAATATTTATTTTTATTTATTGGTATTGATAATTAATTTATTGTTAATTAATTGTTAATTCATTTTTATTAATTGGTAATTAATTTTTATTAATTGAGTAATTGATAATTATGTTAATTGTATTAATTTATTATTCGGAGCGTGTTGTGGTTTATAGGGGAATAGGGTGGAAGTAATTTAATTGTAATTAAGAAAATATCTATTTTTATTTATTGGTAATGATAATTAATTAATTAATTAATTATTAATTGGTAATTAATTTTTATTAATTGGTAATTAATTTGTATTAATTGATTAATTGATAATTATGTTAATTGCATTAATTTATTATTCGGAGCAGGTTGTGGGTTTATAGGGGAATAGGGTGGGAAGTAATTTAATTGTAATTAAGAAAATATTTATTTTTATTTATTGGTATTGATAATTAATTTATTGTTAATTAATTATTAATTGTTAATTAATTTTTATTAATTGGTAATTAATTTTTATTAATTGATTAATTGATAATTATGTTAATTGTATTAATTTATTATTCGGAGCGGGTTGTGGGTTTATAGGGGAATAGGGTGGGAAGTAATTTAATTGTAATTAAGTAATTATTGAAATTCTTTTTGTGTATTGATTAATTTATTGTTAATTATTAATTGGTAATTTTTTATTACTTATTACATTTTTGGTATTGAAAATTAATTGGTTGTTGATTAATTATTAATAGGTAATTAATTTTTAATAAATAATATTTATTGGTATTTATAATTAATTAATTATTAAATATTTTGTAATTGGTAATTACTTTTAATTAATTTTTTATTGGTATTGATAATTTATTTATTTTTATTTAAATATTAAATCCTTACTTTCCCTACTGTTGCACTCACTGGAGTGTGAATAGTAATTTTTACCCCTACGCTATCCAACGCTTTCCCTACTGTTGCAGTCACTGGAGTGGGAATAGTAATTTTTACCCTCCCGCTATCCAACGCTATCCCTACTGTTGCACTCACTGGAGTGGGAATAGTAATTTTTACCCTCCCGCTATCCAACGCTTTCCCTACTGTTGCACTCTCTGGAGTGGGAATAGTAATTGTTACCCCTCTGCTATCCAACGCTTTCCTTACTGTTGCACTCTCTGGAGTGGGAATAGTAAATTTTACCCCTACGCTATCCAACGCTTTCCCTACTGTTGCACTCACTGGAGTGGAAATAGTAATTTTTACCCCTACGCTATCCAACGCTTTCCTTACTGTTGCACTCTCTGGAGTGATAATAGTAAATTTTACCCTCCCGCTATCCTACGCTAAAAATATTGAATATTTTTTATTAATATTAAGTTAATATATATATATGTATTAAAAAATAAAAATGTATGTTTATTTTTTTATAACTTACATTAATTATTTATTAATTTTAAGGTTATTTAAGTATTTTTAAGTATGTTTCAGTTAATTATATTTATTATTTTATTAATTTTACATTACTTTTAATACATTTAAAAAATTCGATTTTAACAAACTATATTATTTACAATGATATTTTGGATTCGATATTTTTGTACTTACCTGTTTGTAGATAGGAATTCGATATTTTGGCATTCTATATTTTATCCACTATATTTTTACAGGTCGATATTTTGGCATTCTATATTCTGTCAGTGATCCATGTCTGGTAGTAGATTAAAGACCACTAGCATTTGAATTCAGGGCACCAATGTTTAATTGCACCAGCCACCGGCTTCTGAGCAGAGTTTCAGGTACCCGCTCTTCTTCTGTCACAAATTAAGCACTGCTCACAAGGGTTGGTGTTATATAAACGCAACTACAATAGTATACAACAGACCTAAGTACACATTTGTAGAGAGGAAACCTAACTAGAGAGCAACAGAGTGCTGACCAAGCCCTGAGCTCCGATTGTTTACAAAGAAGCATGATGCTCCTGGGTGGTGAATCCTATTGGGTGGAGATCTAGTGTGCTCTGAAGAAGTGCATCTTTCAGCCTTTGTCTGAATTGCAGAAGGGCTGGGGAAGTTCTGATGTTGAACAATATGTTGTCCAAGATCCTGGAAGCATTACTGCAACTAGATTGGGGACCATAAGCACGTACACATATGTATTCTCCTGCAGCGAGGGGAGGGTCCAGATGTCGGAAGGCAGTAGGTAGCGCAGGTATGGCGCTAGATCCGGGAACAGGGTGACGTCCGACTTCAGCTGATTCTTGAAAAACACTGAGGCTAGCGTGCTGAGATACTGCTCCATCACCTGCAAAGCAGAAGGCCACACAGTTAGAGGAACATTTTTAAAAATCCAAGAGTTTTTTGTTGCCTTAGCTGTTTTCAGGTCTTTTGGTAGGGCACGGAGCGAGAGGGAGGGTGCATTGTATAACCGCAGTAAACCGAGGGGAGAATAACTTTTTATAAATTCAAAAGTAAAACTAGCACTGGGCTCTCTGACAGGGGTCAGACATGGCAGTTATTTTGATCCGTTTGCCTTTATTTGAACACTTTGCAATCATACATTTTTATGTGTTAACAAAATCCAATATTTGTTGTACATAGTTCAGCATCTAGCAAGTACGTTAGCATATTTCAAAGTGTCACTCCAATAATATGTTGAGCTTTGCCAAACACAGAAACCCTTCATACACCAACTATGGTGCTGTGTTGCAAAACAATCCTGTTTAAACTAGCCAGTTTGAAAGTCCCTCCTAAATAGGTTAACCTATTTCTATCTTAAGGCAACCGGACACTGTCTACTGCACTGTAAAGGGCTGCATTCCGTAAAATAATGGTTGCTCTTTAATCCCATAACCACAGTCCAACCACTATCCACGAAGAAAAGTGCCTATTTGACCCTCTATACCTACAGCAACCTTGAATTAATGTAAAGAGAGGCACCAGAGGCAGGGATCAAGGTCTTGGTACCAGGGGCGTAGCTTATTCAATAATGTTAGGGGTTGTAAGACTGAGATTTCCCAACAAGCAATGAGATGTACCCAACTAAAAAGGATAGGATGGGCTGGTGCCACTGGACAGTGGTAAAGGACAGGGTTATGGGTGTTAGTTTTCAATTACTTGGATGGCCAGCCAGTGTATGGCCTCTGTGGGATAGTCTGGACTATATTGTCCATGCTACTCCAGTTCCTCCTCAGAGTCCAGTTCCTCCTCTAGGGCAGAAAGGCCCAGGAGAGCAGGCTAGCATAAGACCACACCAAACATCAGCAGGCCAGGCTTAGGCTAGGCAGCAAGAGCAGGCCTTTCAGTAGCCCAGATTGAATGCGCATGAAGTCTGAACATCTTTATACCATACTGATAGGCTGTTGGAAATTTGGTTACTGGTTGAGGGGAGTGAAATCCTACTCATGCAGCTGCTACAATTTCTGTCAGGGTGAAGTCAAAAGCAACCCTCTCATAGTTTGGCACAAAAGCAATCAGGCTAAACTTAGAGGCAATGTGTAAAATAGTTATGCAGCACTTCAAACAGTAATAAGGTGATAACACAAGAATCCCACACCAATTTAGAAAAATAGAATAAAATGTAATAAATTATTTGACACAAAAACTAAAAAAATCAATCAGTAGAACTAGAGATATGCAATTTTAAAGATTTCAGGTAAGTAAAGCACCTAAAAAGCACAAAGCGCCACTCAGTTACCTGGTTGTGCGAGACCAGGTGAAAGTCACGAGTTCAAGCCGATCGCGATGGAATGCAGGTCGGATACAGGGACCAAGTTAGTCCCGCTGAAAGAGCTGCTTTCAAAGTCCAATGAGAAAAGTTCCATTCACGGTTTAAGGTGCCACAAGGAGCAGGGAAACATTATAAATGGTCATTGATGTTGGACAGTTATTGCTGTAGCATGAAGATCCTGTCAGGCGTCACAGACGGCCATTGCTGGAGCTTCACATTGGCAATCTCTGCAAGCTGTTGATGCTGTAGCACGAATTGCAGATCTTGTGTTGCCCGGCATAACGGGTCGTAAATTGTCGGGTTCACCAGAGCTTCACTTTGCGGTGGCGGTTGTGCGGGTGGCAAGATCTTGGCACGATTGGCCCCATTTACAAAGAGCACAAAACTTCAGGATTTCTCCTTTTCTTGAGAAGAGACCTCAACTGATGCTACACCAAGGGTCCAGGAACTGAGTGGCACCACTTGGGGATCAGGAACTCACTCCAGCGGAAGCTAGCAGGGCTCATGCAGGTCCAGTTGCAGGATCACCTGGAGCTTCTTATGTTCCTGTAGTTCAGAACAGGAGGGCAGCCAACTGACCCTTGGAATCACTCCAGCCTGGGACAAAGGATGCAGGTCTAGTCTTCCTTCTCAGCCAGCAGGGCAGCAGGCAGCAAAGCAGCAGAGTAGCAGGGCAGCAGAGTGGCAGTCCTTCTGGAAGTAAAGCAGCACAGTAGTCCTTCTTCTGTAGTGTCCACAGGTCCAGGAGCATACTGTAGAGTTGGATCTGGTGGTCCAATATTTATACCTGGTGCCCACTTTGGAGGAGGGGAAGTTTCTAGAGAATTCCCTTTGAAGCCCTTGAAGTTTCCTACCTCCTCTATACTCCTCTACCTCCTCTACCCTGGCTCAAAGCTAGCTGCATGAATAATGCTGTGGTGACAAGTCATTTGTGTGAAGGCGGAGCACAGCTTATTCAGTTGCAAGTGGGGCTGTGCCCAGCTCCACCCCCCCATCCTGCCAACGGATGGCCCATCCATGCACACCTAATCCCTCTATTGTGTGGCTGTTTGGGAAGGAATAAACAAAGTCCAACTGTCAACTACATCCAGGCATGGGACCCAGGAACAGGCTGCAGGCACCAAATAGTTAGGGTAGGAAAATGGCACCTTTCTAAAAGTGCCATTTTTAAAATTGTAATGAAAAACCCGACTTTACCATTAAATAGGATTCTAATTACAATCTCTCAGACACCAGACATGAAATGTTTACCTGTTCTCAATCAAATGTGAGCACTTATTAAATGTAATAAGGCAGCCCAATGTTATCCTATGGAAAAGGTAGGCTTTGCAGTAGTAAAAAACACATTTAAAAGTTTTTCACTACCAGGACATGTAAAACTTAAACGTTCATGTCCAACTTTTTAAATACACAGCAACCTGCCCTATGGACTGTTTAGGGCCTACCCTAGGGATGACTTATATGTATTCGAAAGGAAGGTTTAGACTGCCAAAATGTTTATTTTGCCAGCTCGAAGTGGCAGCTTTAAACTGCCACACGCAGGTTGTAATGGCAGGCCTGAGACACGTTTGAAGGGCTACCGAAGTGGGTGGCACAATCAGTGCTGCAGGCCCACTAGGAGCATTTAATTTACAGGCCCTGGGTACATGTAGTACCACTTTACTAGGGACTTGCAAGTAAATTATGTGCCAACGGGGTGTAAACCAATTTCACATTGTTTAGAGGAGGGAGCACAAGCACTTTAGCACTGGTTAGCAGCGGTAAAGTGCACAGAGTCTTAAAAGCCAACAAAAATTGGTTCAGAAAACAGGAGGGTGAAGGCAAAAAGTCTGAGGATGACTGCAGAAAGGGCCAAGTCCAACACAAGGATTGTGAGAAAATCACTCTGCCTTTTTTAAAAAGATCTTTTTATTAGTTTTGCAACCATCAGACAAACATTAAACACAAGACTAAACTCTCATCTGCACGAAGAGCAGAATCTGATTACCAGCCATGTCGTATTGTTTCTGAAGTTCCTGAATGGGTATCACTTACCCATCCTTCCAAACGCCACTTTTTTTTTTTTAGAGATGCTCAGCTGGTCCCACTTCCTGGATCCTTCTATTTTCCATAGGTCCTTCAGTACCTCAGTTTCCCATAAGGGTAACTTCAGTTTAACTTCCCTCCACAACCAATGTTCACTGTTGCTTTTTTCCACAATCGCACTACTATCACCATTAAGTGTGACAATGCGTTTGCTCATTCTCCCCCGTACAGGTATCGCAGGTATCCACTAGAGTCCACAGCCAGCCTGTCTGCCATCAGAGCAGGGTGCTGCTGGGTCACGGACACCCAGTCATTGGCCACCAGTAGCTGTGATGCCCAGTAGTATAGTTTTAGATTTGGGAGAGCCACTCCCCCCCTCGTAGGGTTTTCTGGTCAGGGCCAAGACCGAGAGTGCTATCCTAGGGGATCGCCCATTCCACAACAGTTCCCTCGTCGTCGCATCCACCTCTCTAAAGAACCTATCCGGGACCTCAAATGGGGTGTTCTGCAGGGCACTTTGTTCTGCAGGGCGTATAGGAATTTGAGTATATGAATCATCTCTTACAGGGCCGCCCTGCCGAACATTGATAGGGGGAGCCATTGCCAATGCTTGACACGATTTTTATAATTCTCCAGGACCCTATCAATATTATTGGTATAAAACCTATCTCGGTCTGTTGTCACGAAAAACCCTAAATATTAAATCACATGGGTTCGTATTTTAGAAGAGAATCCCACTCATCTCCCAGTTCCCACTTTAATAGGGGGTTAACCACTGATTTAACCCAGTTTTTTGCCGATTCCCAATTCCCTCTGGCTTCAGATTCATTTCCAGAGCTCTCACTCGTGTCTCGTCATGAACACTCACCCACAACTGGAACTAACCAAGATGCCTAAAGCGTCTGTTCACATAAAAGAGTCATATGTAGCATGAAAAAACTACAGAAGCACAATTTACGGAAAAAACAATACTCTTAGGGAAATCAAGATGAAGTTAAAATGTAATGTAAACAGGGGCTGCACCGTTGGTATGGATGACTTCAAGGCTTACTACAGTTGTTGGGAATTCAATCTGTATTTTTGCCTGTAAAGGACATGAATTTAGGACCTGAAAGGAGCCCATTCCAAAGTTTTTAATTACTGCTACATCTGAGACCTATCAGGATCCGACCCACTTAAAGCCCTGTAGGAGGTGCACTGATGTGGAGTGAGTGACGGGCAGGGGCCCAATCAGATCAATGCCCTTGACCCTGCTTGCATATCACACACAGTCTTAGAGGTGGGTGAGCTACTGAAATTTCAATCCAGATGACTGTCTCATCTCAAGACCCTGAACCCAATACACGTGGAGCTTTTGTGCGGCATTGACCTGCCCCTAAGTTGTAACCGCATGAGCCAAGTATTAACTACAAAGCATTTGTTGTAAAATGGGCAAGAGAAAGAGATGCCCATCTAGTAAATTAATTGCACAGTGTGAAACCACAAAATCTGGGGTCAATCCTGGTTTCCTTCTTGAACAAATATTTTGTTTCGCTGGGCCTCCTTTTTCTTCATTATAACATATGGGAGTACCTTCAAATATGTGAGTCCAAAAAGTGCGCTCTATAAAAACCTTTTATGTTTAACAGACTATAACGCAGCTCCGGCTATGTGTACATTTGGGGTACACATGACAAGTGACTTTCCTCTGATTTCGGTAGTGGCATGTCATCAGGGAAGGGAAAGCAGGAATATTTTTAAGTTTATGTTTTAAAACTATTACTTTTAATAAATGCCTCTTAATGCAGTGATATAATCTGAAGTACAAGGGGAACACAATCCACATGTTAAAGAAATACACTTATTTTAAAGTGACTTTATCATATTTTTACATGATGTTTGTTGCATGATTTGCATGCCAAATATTTCCACGTCTTGACTCGCACACAGGTTTTTTAGAGCAAAGCCCAACCCTTGGCTTGATTCTGGGGCAAGTGTCCCTGTTACTATGTTGGCTTGCTCACCTCTACCCAGTCTGCAGCAACAGTAACATAATATCAATGTCGCTGCAGACAGCCGATCAGACTGGCACTGCAGGCCGAACCCGACCTAATAATTATTAGTGGGGAGTCCCACTCCATTCACCTCCTCCCCCAACCCCCAACAAGCTACATTCCTACTTGGAACCTGGAAGATGCAGTAAGGTGACACTGAAAAATACCTGGATCGAATGTTCTGCTGGAAGACAACAAATTTAAACTGGAAATGTTCTGGGAGGCAACATGAATAGAATACCTAGTGCCTTATCTTTGTTACATTATGAAAGAAAGCAAATCTAATAATGAGTGCACATATTATCCAATATCACTCAAATATCTAACAAAATACAAGTGAAGATACCGGTAAACAGACCATTGTATGTCAGAATATGGAGTATAAAACTATTGCTGGACAAAAATATTATAGCCGGTCTATCGACAAACACAGTATCGTTAAGGTATATCCAGGTAAGTATATATTTACTGTTTTCAACTCCACATCTACGTATCTTGAAGATACCAGCAGTTAGACGTACGTGTGAGCTTGCATCCTTCTAGAAGGCCCATTGGTTAGGATCTCTATATTTCTTGGCTTTACACTAGGTTTAGACACTGCTACTGATGTTATTCAGTGACCCAATATGCATAAAGTGTTTTCTGGTATGTATGTCATGTTAACATTGGCAGTTTTTGCTTTCCTGGACATACCTATCTCTGCTTCCCACTGCAATCCATTGGGTGAGACCATGTTTAATTGCACATGGGGAATGCTCTGAGTACCTCTCATGTCAAACTATGAGTGTTTCAATGAAAGTCTCATCCTACCTGCGGGTCTCCTTGGGTGGCCTTCAATATGGCAAGCAGGTTCCTTGCAGCCTCTGGGCTAAGCCCCGTCACGCTGGCTTGAAACTCACTGACCGGCAAACTGAAGTATTCCTGAGGTTCAAAAGGTATGAAGTTAGTGGCATCAAAGTTTTCATAAGTCATCTATTGGCACACATCTATTTACTTTATTCATTTAAGTATAAAATTTGTATCACGCATACTGCATAACTGAATTGCTTCTAGACGCTTGCACGAGAGAGCACAAGAACAGAAGCGACATGAGTAAGAATTAGAATGGGTGGGTTTTCAGCCCTTTGCTGAATGCATGCAGGTGGTGTGAGTTGCGCATGTGCTGTGGGAAGATGTTCCAGTTGTGAAGGTTGGTTCCAGAAAAAAACACCCATCTCCACACTAGAATGTGTGCAGGTTGTGAGAGTTGCACATATGCTCTGCCAAGGAAAGCTAAAGAGAAACACTTTTCTCTTTTCCAGTCCTTACTAATGGCCGATCCTGCTGCCTGTACTTCTGTCTCTCAATTGGTCTGTTCCCACAGTTCCAAGGAAAACAAGCATTTGCAATGCAATAGGTCTCGCATCTGCAAGAGTTTGAGCTATTGGCATTGTAAATTAAAATGCCTTTAATTTATGTTTTTTGTAAACCTGCAAGCGGTGCGTAAACACGCACTTTGTTCTTATAGTCCTTGCTTACGAGAAGCAAGACTGGCAGTTAAGAGGCGCAGTTACTGCCAGCCTTGCTTTATTCCAGATAACTGTGCTCTACGTTTTATTACACTAATAGTGAATAATATGCTATTATTCACTATTAGTGTAATAAAAAGTTGACACAAAACAAAGAGTCGAGCCCAAACTAATGCCCATAAGGACGAGCTGCCACTGTGTTCCTGGCACTGATTTTGCCACACTTGAGACCAGGGGTCACAAAGGCAGTGCCAGGGGTAGCAATGGGCAAAGCAGGGGTCGTAGCTGCGACCTCTGGTGACCCCTAAATGACATCTATGTTTCCAACTCTAACGATTAGACAGTGATTAGTGTAGAGCTGCTGTTGCTGTTGCTGCTGGTGATCGCTCGCGCTCGAGTTTCCTGAGAGCTGCGGGAATCTCCGCGGGAATCTCAGGAGCTGCGAGTCCCTCCTAACGGCCGTGAGTGGCCGCGAGTTGCCTTTCAGTGCGGCGGGAGCCGCAAACTGTTTTTTGTGCGGCGGGACCCGCAAGTTGCCTTCCTGGGATCCTCGGATAATTTACCTGGCGCGGCAGAGGCTGAGGCCGTGTGGCTTCTCATCGCGGCAGGGGCCGTAAAAATACTGTGTGCGGCAGCAAGCCCCAAGTTGCATTCATTGGACAAGAGCAGAGGAGTAGAGGAGCAGAAAACAGCAGAGCAAGGACCCCGTGACCCCGTGAAGACACCGTGAGGGCGGTGAGGAGAGGCTGTGAGTACAGGAGATTGTGGCATATGTGAATAAGTAATTAACTAATTAATGACTCATGAGTAGTGACTAGTGTCAGCTGTGAGTTAGGGACTGGAATCTTGGCGCTAGGACCAGTGTTGCATGAGCGGCGCACTGGTGCACTGGCGCTTTGGAGCTAAACTTCCCTTGTTGGGCTGGATGGTTTTGGTAAAAGGTACTTCTCTAACATTGGATCGTGTTGGCTTAGCAAGGAGTGCACTAAGACCCCGCTAAGACCCCGCTGACCTCGCTGGATCAAAAACAGGGGATAGCAGGGAACAATAGGATTAAGAGCACGGCTGGCTACGACTTACGACCCACCAGGTAGTACCCTCTCAGTATAACCAGCTCGATTGAAATTACATTACATTACATTAAGTTATCTTTTGCACTTTAATGGCCTATAAAAAATTAAGATCAAGAACTATCTTTATGAAGAGGATGGTAACAGAAGAAGCAATTAGAAAGAGCGCTGGGAAGACGATAAGAGCAGGAAAGACTGTATCGATCCCAGGAATTAAAAAATACTTTGCAAAACTAACCTCAGATGAACAGGGGCAATTACAAAAAGATCATCAGACAGACCATCTAAAAAAGGGGAATAATGAGGCTGGAGAGATTGGAATACAAACCAAGGATCAAACCCAAATCCAAAATCAAAAAACACCAGAGGTCCCCAAAAAAGTACCTCAATAGACCTGGATGAGTCAATTACTAATCTTACTGTATCGGAATCAATAATACCAGAATTATTCCAAATACAGCAATCTCAAGAGTACAATATCATTTGCTCAGATATCAATAACAAAGATCTGATATTCCATACTGAATCCCAAAAGGAGCCGCAGAATGTTCAGAATAGTACTCCACTAAAACCATCTGATCTAGAGGGATCCCGCGATAAATCATCAGATTTTCTTTTTTTAAAACTACAGGACTCTCTAATAATTACACCCCAGTATCCAAATCTCTGTTTACCTTGCAAAGTATTCTGGAATCAGTGCTCAATCATCTAGGGAATATATTGGAAAATTCGGATCAAATGCTTGATACCCAATTAGGAATGTTGAAATATCTAGTGGAGAAAAAAAGGAAGAAAGAGCAATTAAAATCAACACTAATAGCAGGAGTCTGGAAATTGTAAAGTGGAAAATCACCCTAAACCAATAGGTGAAAATATAAAAGCTCTTTCGCCACTAAAGAAAGAAATTGCAACTCAAACTGGAAGGGTATTACCTAAGGACAAACAGGACCATAACCAGATATACTCACTTAGAAAAATTTTCAAGGAGGACCATAAATCAGAGACTCATCAACTGCCTCTAGCATATTATCCAATTTTTACAAAAATAAAAACTAAACCACAATTGAATTTAAGCAGCCTAGTAACTCCAAAATCTAAAGTTACAGCTGCTACTGGGCTTCCTACAAATGCTGTACAGGACCCAGAAAATCCAAATAGCAAAAGAAAACAAAAGAAGATCAAATTGAAAAGGATAAAGGCGCTAAGAAGGATCGAGAAAAAGAAAGCCCGTAAAACAAGGTTCCAGAACATATCTTCTACCCCAACGCGATTATTAGATAAAGAGGAAAGGTCAGAAATGGCTCAGATATCGATGGCAAAAGAGCAGAATTCGCCATTTAAAAAGCAAAGAATCAATTCTAACCAACTTAATAAACTTAACCCAAAGGCGACAAGTTTCTCAATAGAAGATCACGGACCTATCACCCCGGCATTAAGGGATATCCCAAAAAGAACTTTCACCATCGGGAAAAAGAACCCACAAGTAAAGGAAATTAGGCCAAGCCATCTGGAAATCACAGATCTATTCCCTTCAGGTGATGCTCCACTTAATCGCGACCGAATTATCAGTCTGCTTCAAAAGATACAGCCGTTACACTATCTAGCGAGAAATGAAATAAAACTAGTTACGTTCCCGGAAAAAAGTATAACTACAACGGCGATTGTAGAATTCTGGTCTCCAATAATACCAGGAATTATTTTAAAGGAGAGGGAGACTCTCCACAAATACGGCTATGATTTGAATCCAGTATTAAATCGCGAAGTCCAAAAGAAAGAAATAACAGAAGAATCTTTTAAAAAGCAGCAACTGAATCAAAGCCTTAATGCCATGAACATTCCCCCAGACTCCTATGCAGAAAATATATTTGTCTCCATAAAGAATGGTGAAAGAGAAATTTGGAGTAAAAATACCCCAAAGAGGGCTATAACAACGAGGGATTACTCATGGGCCTGGATCTCGGAGAACCTGAACAGTAACAAACAATTTAAGGATAATAAATCTTGCGTTTAACACAGGCTTGACTATCTCCTCATGGAACATCGCCGGGAAAACTCAAGATAAGATGGCTGAAATAACAAAAAACTGTCCAGCGATAGTGGCCCTACAAGAAACTTGGTCTACTTTAAATTTCGATCAAGAAAAATACTACGTATATGATATCCCCACAGAGCAGGTTGATCGGGGACATGCGAAAGGTGGGTTAGCGATTTTACTTAATGAAGATTACAAGTGGGCCCAAGAAATAATCCCATCTAACTCAAAGAATTTCCAATATATCAAGATTAAGTTTGGGATAGACCGACCGGAAACTCTAAAAGATCTACTAATCTGTAATGTTTATATCCCCCTGGTGCAAAAATGGATATACTGGCGATAGAAATCCTTGAGGATATCGAAAAGACAGTAGAAGGACAAGGTTATCCTTCACTATTCATCGCGGGCGACTTCAATGGGAAAATATCAAATGAGCTACTTCAAAAATGGGCAAACTGGTGCAAAGATGAGGCCCTGGCAATCTCCATTCCACTATTTCCCAAAGAAAATAAAGCTAATAAAAGAGGGAAAATTCTATTATCTTCACTCCCATTGTTAAGTGGAATAATACTAAATGGTAATGTAGAAGGGGACATTCCCGCTTCAAACACAAGACAAGGGAATTCTAGCTCCTCACTCCTGGACTACATGATATGTAGCTTGGATCGGTTTGGAACAGTCTCACACCTAAAAATTAGTTTTGTACACGGCAGTGACCATGCAATCCTGCAAGCAAATACAGAGTGGAGGACACAACTGTCTTTTCCATGCCATACTATGTACATTCATAGTACAGTTTTGGTAAATCAGGCTCAAAGAAGGATTCAATGGAATTCAGCAACATTCAATAAAATTATTGCTATAATCGATACAACGCAACTATTACAGATAATTCACTCTAAAAATCCAATAATAAACTTCAAAATGGTTCTTAAAAAATTATTACAAAAACTACTAGAAAAGTTAAAACAACGGGGTCCAAGAAAGAATCAATATGGAAAACCAAAATTAGTTACAAATACAAAACAATTAAATAAATTAATAAGATCGCAATTTCTTGAATACTCTGTATCAAAACAGCTAGAAATTAACAAGTTGAAAAATCAACGCAGGAGAGAAAAGGCACAAAACAAGGGAATAACCCAGGATAAAAACTGGCTAGACATTCAGATAGCAGCAAAACAAAATAATCAACGCGCCTATTGGAATTTAATAGCTAAGGAGACAGGCACGAAAAAAGAGTACAAGCCATCCCGATGCCTCCGGCAGAATGGGAATTATACCTTGCCAATATATATAAATTAAATACTAATCCAGAATTTTCCAAAAATGTGGCTAGAAATCCTGAAGAAAAATCTGTAAATATCGGTGCACCAAGTCCCTTTTCAATTGAGCTATATATAAAAAAGGCGAGAACGACGGGAGCAACGGGTCCTGACCAAATTCCAATCAAGGTCCTCCAATGTAATCGTAAAGCATGGAGCAAGATGCTATCTCCCCTTTTTAATTACATCTTTGCCACCGGGGAAATCCCCAATTCTTGGAAGGGGAGCATTGTAATACCGATACACAAAAAGGGGTCAAAGTTGCATCCTGGCAACTATAGGCAGATAGCTCTTCTAGATGCAACAGAAAAGATTTTTACAGCAGCAGTATTAGACCATCTAAAGGACTGGGCATTTTCATCAGGACTAATCCCCCTATATCAAGCCGGATTCAGACCAAAGCACTCAGTAACGGACAATATTGCGGTGTTGCAAACCATCTTAGACAAATATGTGGCTATAAAATCCCAGGTTGTGTATGCTGCTTTCATTGACTTTACCACCCCATTTGATAGAGTGGACAGGGGAACACTTTGGAGAAAACTCAGCAAAATGGGTATTCCGGAAAAATTACTCCATATAATAACATCATTATATTCTGGAACCTGGTGTCAGGTCCAAATGGGGATGGAAAAGGGTCTCACAAGCCCTATCCCGACTCCAAACGGCCTTAGGCAAGGATGCCTTCTTGCTCCCCTATTGTTTTCCCTTTACCTCAGCGATTTGCCTGAATGTTTTAAACAGATCTGCAACTTTCCACCTAAAATTGCCCTCCACAAAATTCACATCATGATGTATGCAGACGATATAATCATTTTAGACCTAACACCATTTGGCCTGCAAAGAAGCCTGCAAGCACTCCACAAGTATACGGAGGAAAACTATTTAATACCGAACATCGCGAAAACAAAAATAGTTCCGTTTTCAGGAAGGAAACAGAGTGCCAAATTTGACTGGACTCTAGGGGGAAAAACATTGGAAGTGACAAATGAGTATACCTATTTAGGTCGAATCTTTACAAAGACTCTACAAAATGTGCTCCATACTCAGAACCTGTCTCGTAAGTCCGATGTTCATGTGGGGGCACTTTCACGCTTATATGCTTCAACTGGACAAAGACATTTTTCTTCACTGCTTCAGGTATACAGTGCAAAGATTCCACCAGTGCTGTCATATGCCCTTGAATACATCCCAATAAACCAATGGAACTATCTAGACCTACAAGAAGGGAAGATTTTACGGAAACTAATAAAGCTGTCTCAAGCAATACCGGTACAAGCTCTCCGCCTCGAATTCTCATTAACCAGCGCCTTTGCCAGAGGAATTACCAATATCATCAGATGGGCATATAACCTCCTCCATGCCGAAGAAGGAACGCTTCGATTTTTACTTAAAACAGAGTCATTTGAAAAAGAATCTTCGAAACATGTATTTTCAAGGAATGTTTTAACTGCTTTTAAGTTATCTAATGTTAATATTAATCTGTTACAGTCATGGACTCCTGCTCAGCTGAAGCTCTTTTTAAAACATTTTACTCCAAGACTCAGCTTTGATCTCGACTCGCAACACTGCGCTAAATTGTCGTTATATAAAAATTTGCAGAAACTATGGTTTTTAAGAAAACACAACAGTATAGTAACTTTAATTTAATGCATGGGAGCAGGAGATCGATTGTACTGCTTCGATTTGGGATACTTCCTTTAAAATCTTTTACATATAAGTGGTTACCAAAAGAAAAATCAAGTGTTCTTTGTAATTTGTGTAATGGTGGGGAGCAGGACTTGGAACATCTGTTGTTCATTTGCCCAAATGCGAAAGTGGTAAAGGCAAGAAAAAGATTTTTAAAACCAATTTATATTAAATGTAGAATTAACTCTGTACAGGAACTGATCACACTATGTAAGGCTCCGCCAAATTAGTTTGTTTGCTACAATTTTTATAAATTTTTAAAACCTATTTTAACTCTGTATTAGAATGAAAACTTTTCCTTTTTAACTAAACTGTTTAAAATTTTATATCATGTATTGATTATTTGTGGTTCTCACCTGAGAACTAAATCAAATAAACTAACTAACTTGGTTGGTTGTAACTTGGTTGTAGAGCTGCTCCTGGCAGCAGTTGATATTGCCAGGGCTACTGCAAAATAACCTGACACACTGCCTGAATCAACTAGAATAAGACAAGTATCTCAAAAGAGACATGTACACTGATAAGTTTGATTTGTGGTTTGAGCACATGCTGCTGAGATTGTTAACATGTAACATGTTGCAATCTCCATTTGTCAAGCTGACCTTTCACATTCTGAAGCAAAAAGAACTGATGGACAGAATGCTGAACATTTGAAAACAATCCCTCCCAGTCTCAGATTTGGGTTTAATCCATTGTTTTTTGCTCACTATATCACCCCAGTTTGGACCCAGCCATATGCAAATCAGTCTTGACCCTGCGCCCCATGGGAACAGTCCAGCCCGAACTGCCGGGCCAGGTCCTCCCTGGACTGGAAACAAGCATTCTGGGACTGGTTTCGGGGTTTCACACTCTTAAGACCAGTTATGGAAGTCCGAATAACCAGCCATTAACTAGAAGTTATGGTGCAGCATATGCAAGTCAGGACAGCATGAGTGTGTACAGTAAGTAAGCTAGTTGGGTGACGTATCTCTTATACAAGTAACTGCAACTGTGCAAGCCACATGCTTAAATGGACGTTGCTGAATTTCAGTCCGTGCCCTTGATTCTTCTACAAAGTGCCAGCGCAGTATCACACCGCTCAAATTAATTTCATATTTCCCTATACTAATTCCCCACTAATCCTGTTTGGGTTCCGGAGTAGAGTGGCACCTGCCAAAAAGCACTTCAACACCTCAACAGGGGTAGCAAGCTCTATATAAATGCAAACCTTTCCCTCTTCTATCCCTCCACTATCCTTCTCAATACAAATAACAGAATAGCATATCCACTGCTCAAATTAGTTTCATATTTGTCTATACTAATTCACCACTAATACTTTTGGGTTCCGAAGTAGCGTGCTACTCGCCGAAAAAGCGCTTTGACGCCTCGTCAGGGGTGGTAAGCGCTATATAAATGCAATTACAATACAATACTACTGGGTTGGGATGATAATGTCAGTTGTTTACTGAACATAAACAGAAATTGCCTGCCTGAAGCAGAAGGCATGATACATGTGAATGTAATTATCAGATGTGAGCGGGGTATGTACATGGACTTTTAAATATAGAGTGTTACTCCTTCTAACACAAACGTGTGTACAAATGCAAAAAGTGCATATATCTGGCCTTTCACAAGGGCATAACAGAGCACAAAAGGGAGCGCAGCTCAGAAGGTACATTCTCAGTGGTTAACAAGGGCCTAACTTGCATTTTGTTTTCCGCCTCAAAGCCTGAATGAAACAAGCATTGGCATAGCCAATAGGTCTCGCCTTTGGGGCCTTATAAGTGTTTAGCCAGAGCTATTGACTTTGCCAATGTCTTCAAGCTGTGCTGTAGAGAAGTGTGGCTGCTGTGCGGCATGCTGAAAAGTTATAATAAAAAAGTGTCAGAAGCATTTTTGTTACTTTATATATGACCAAGAAGGCATTATGTAAAACTGAACGACCATATTAAAAAAGTATTTACAATAAAAAATGTCCTCAGTTTTCTTTTGTTCTTGCAATGCTGGCAATGGTTGTTTGTTAAAGCTTTTTTTTGAGGGGGCATAAACAATCGGAGGGTGAAGGTTGGGAACTAGTACCTGTATTATAACACTAGCAGCAGCCAGACGCTAGGGGAGAATCAACAGATGCCAGATTCCGAGAGCAGGCTGAGGTGGTGCTGAGTGATGCTGAGGTGGTAGTGGTGGTGGTGGTGACTGTTGCGGAGACGATGCTGAGGTGATGCTGAATGATACTCGGGTGTTGCTGAGTGATACTGCTGTGGTGCTGAGTGATGCTGTGGTGGTGCTGAGTGATATTGTCTTGGCGCTGAGTGATGCTGTGGTGGTGCTGAGTGATATTGTCTTGGCGCTGAGTGATATTGTCTTGGCGCTGAGTGATGCTGTTGCGGCGCTGAGTGATGCTGTGGCGGCGCTGAGTGAAGCTGTGGTGGCGCTGAGCGATGCAGTGGCGGTGCTGAGCGATGCAGTGGCGGTGCTGAGCGATGCAGTGGCGGTGCTGAGCGATGCAGTGGCGGTGCTGAGCGATGCTGTGGGGGCGCTGAGCGATGCTGTGGTGGCGCTGAGCGATGCTGTGGTGGCGCTGAGCGATGCTGTGGTGGCGCTGAGCGATGCTGTGGTGGCGCTGAGCGATGCTGTGGTGGTGCTGAGCGATGCTGTGGTGGTGCTGAGTGATGCAGTGTTGGCCCTGAGTGATGATGTGGTGTCGCTGAGTAAAGCTATGGTGGTGCTGAGTGATGCTGTGGTGGCGCGGAGTGATGTTGTGGTGGCGCTGAGTGATGCTGTTGTGGCGCTAAGTGATGCTGTGGTTGTGCTGAGTAATGCTGTGGTTGTGCTGAGTAATGCTGTGGTTGTGCTGAGTGATGCTGTGGTTGTGCTGAGTGATGCTGTGGTTGTGCTGAGTGATGCTGTGGTTGCACTGAGTGATGCTGTGATGGCGTTGAGAGATGTTGTGTTGGTGCTGAGTGATGCTGTGCTGGCTCTGATTGATGCTGTGCTGGCTCTGATTGATGCTGTGGTTGCGCTGAGTGATGCTGTGGTGTTGCCGAGTGAGAGATAGAGTGAAGATATAATGCCCAATTAGAGAGGGTGGTGAGAGAGAAAGGGTGTACATAGAATAAAGAGTGGAGCGGGATAGAGAGAGAAAGAAGGGAGAGAGAGTGAATGAAGGAGTTTGAAAGAGAAACAGATAAAGGGGTGAGAGAGAATGAAAGGCTAAAAAAGATAGAGAGGGAGAGTTAATTAAGTAGAGAGAGAATTAGAGAGGGAGAGAGAGAGAAGGAGAGAGACAATAAGAGTGGGGGGTGGGGTTTAAATAGAGTGAAGAAGTGACGCGGAAAAAGTAACCTTAAATATAGCTTTGTGCTTTGCGCGAATAAATATTAAAAAAAATAACAGTGAGAGACAAAAATACTGGTAATTAGGCTGTGACTCCCAATATAAAACAAATAGCGATATAAGGTGAAATCAACCCACCGACGCAATATTTCTAACTAGACAAAAAAAAGCTTGCATTTCAATGTTAATCGCTGTTGTTTTTCATGTGACTGTAGTCCAGGGCCCTCAGTTGGTAATGTGAGCTGCTGCTGCGATTGAAACATCAGAGTCCAGAGAGTTAATGAGCCATGACGAGGAAATGAGGAAGAGATAGGAAACCCAGATACCAGCTACGCGTGCACGCCATCGCGAACTCAAGCTGGTCGCCAGCCGAAAGCCAGTGTTTGCACTTCCAAAACCCGCTTACTAAAACTCTTGCGCTGGTGCAGGCCGAGACCTAAAAAACTGTTATTTGAATTTCTGATATCCGATTCTGCAGCAGCCCACTTGCAGGTTCCATGCATGCCAATAGACACGATGCAGGCCGTAAAAGAAGTTAATAGGAGAAATAGATTCTCCCGATTATTTTTTTTAGATCTCCCACTTTCGTTTACCAAAATGTTGGCATGTATGTTCCCCTCCGCTGCATGACAAGGAGAACCTAACTCAAAGGCAGTGAGACAGGACGCATGGGGACCCAGCTGCGCTGATCTTGACTTTCTTTAGGATGCAAAAAAGCGAGTCTCCCTGTCGCGTGCTAGAGGTTGCGTCTCCAGGGTCATTTGCCCTGCGTGTATGCTAGGCATTAGGCAACAACGACTCGTGGAGAGAATCAACCAGCCAGCAGCGCCAGCCGGCTCACTTGCGGCTGTACCACGCGTTCCGGAGTAGCGGGACTATCTCTTCCGGTTTACTATCAAGGGGCTTCTTCCGGGCATGCAAGGTTTGTTTGGGGATGCGTGGGCTTTCTTATTCTGGAGCTACTCGTTTTATGTTAACGTTGATTCGAAATCAAATTAGAGCATTAATATGTGGGATGTCTGTCGCCGGAAGGTGCGAGGTAAAGTTCACATTTGAGACAATGAACAGGGAGGTTTGTCATGAATGGTGTTGGAGGGCTCGGTTTATTGCCTAAGTGTGCAGAGGGGCTGAAAATAAAAGAAAGTAGGATGGCCTTGTGTCCTTTGCGCTGCAGGGTTGATGGTTGACAATGGTGCCTTTGCGTGCTTTGTGGGGATAAGGGCTGAGCAGGCTGGGGTGTCATCATGTACCATGTAGTTTATGAACCTATTATAGACGAAGTACCGCTAGGTCATATTGTCGGTTGACGCCGTGAGGGTTCCTTGCAACCTGGTGTGATTTTTTTCAGCATTTATCAGCAATGCTGGGAATTGTAGCCGCAATTGGTTTAGTGTCGTCAGCTGGAAAAACTAGGGTACTGTCTCCGATTTTTATTTAGGAGATGAGGCTGTTCCGCCTTTAGTATAGCTGATTGATCTGCCCCGGATTTAAGTAAACAAGTGAGGTGTTCTTTGTTTCTGTAGAAGGGGAGCGAAGCCGGAAACTACGGGGCGCATCGGGGGACAGGGAGTGGGGGCGAGCGAGCGCGGCAGCCTGCAAAGCAGTCCAAGAAACGCTGTGCGTCGTGGCTGGCCTTTGGATGAGTACGCGCGGCAGACATGTGTTTCCACTTATCGCGCCCGCGTCTGGGCACGATAATTGGAAACACATGTTTGCCGCGCGTACCCATCCCAAAAGGCCAGCCACGACGCACGAGCGTTTCTTGGACTGCTTTTCAAACTCGCTTACAATAAGTCTTCGCCTCTAAGCAGCGCTTGCGCGCTACTCGAGGCTCGAGCTAAAAAGCACCAGCTAACTTCTTCACGCATAGTGTCTGAGAACTATAATGTTCCAAACTCTGAAAAGATTAGAGGTGTCTTTAAATTACATGTTACCAGCGTGCAGGATACAAGTAATTAGCATCCATTCTCTTTAATTGATGTCGGGCAAAGGTGGCACATTGATGCGGTCTCCATTCATAAAATCTTAATATGAGTATCTGTAATTCATACTATTTCTGGGCACCCAAAAAAATCCCAATTAAAAATTATACTATTGTGTGTTTTTATAGTGCTAACTTTAACAGGCGCTGCCTTTTCAAGCTGTAAATAAGCGGAATTATAATGCAACTCACTCGATGTTTTGTGTTTAACATCCCAAAGAAGGATGAAAATCGGAATCAGCCCTGCCGGATTTGAAACTGCAGGTTCCACACCGATGTCTGTAGCAGGTTCATTAAAGTGTCTATGCAGACGTCGAGGCTTCTGAAGTTCTAAATCTGTGCGTTAGGTGAATAGTTTTTTATTCGCGCATTTTCACAGTTCTGGATGTTTGAAAATAAAACAATTTTAAATGAAAAACAAGGAAAGATATCTCGGCGCCTTGACTGGCCCCTGCTCTAATCAACCTGCAAATCACCAGCGTCCTAAAAAGCCAGGCTTACAAGTTAGAGAAAGTCGGTATGGTTAAGTTTGGGTAACTCGTAACTCAAAGATGTAACTTACAGCGCTTCGATGCCGCACACACCTAACAGTCTGCACTACATTAAAATACAGTTAGGGAATCTTTGAATGTCTGATGTCGGTACATTTTGTACACAACTGTTCCACCATCTGTGACACAGCTTACATGGTGCAGGACTTGTCACACGCATGCGCTGTTGCAATTTACGAGCATGCTAGACTGCAGGCTATATTAAGAATCTAGGCTTCATATAGGAGACCTGTGGCTTGCCTCATAGTTCAGTAATAGCATTGCCATGAGGCCGGGGGCAGGAATGTTTCTCGGTTCAAGTTTAAAAACTCTCACTTTTAGTGGATACTTCAACAATGCAAAGATATAATCTGATGTGCTAAATTACAACGCTTCCTCCAGTTAAAGAAAAACACATTTTTTTTTGAAGACACATTATCAAGTTTTTACACGTTTGTTGCATGGTTTTCGTACCAAACATGTCCAGGGCTCTGGTCGTTCTCGGGCTCAGAAGCAGTTACTACAGAAATCTGAGCCTAATGCTGCAGGAACACAATGAACAAAGTTTGCCTCACGTAATATTACTAACTCTTCTTCCCACACACTGCCGGCATCCAGCACTGTATCAGTTAAACCACTGATGTAGTTTACCCCCTTAACACACCCCTGCCCCTCTCCCCATCCCCTGCCTTCCTTACCTCAATGTTTCATCACATGAGCCCACCCCGCGTTTCGCCGCCGCAGCCTGAGCTGTTGTGGAAGCCTTCTCCGGGCCGCTCTCAGCGCGACTCGGAAGTCAGGCAACCTTGCCTGGGACATGGGCGGGGCATGGAGCGCGCGTCCGGAAGTGTCCAGAGCTCCCGTGAGCTGAGGGAGCCCCGCGTGTCGGAGAAGCGAGGCGGGAGCCCACCCCGCACTGGCAAGCAGTAGAGGAAGTCCGGCGGGAGCCCACCCCGCCTTCGTGAATGCCGCATAATGTGGCCGGAGCAGGATTCAAGAGCCCGGTGAGTGGTGCATGCAAGCGCGACGCGCCTGGACAGGAGATGTGCACGCGTATGGTGCGAGCAGGTGTTGTGATAACGCCGCGAGCCGTACGCGTGCACATCTCCTGTCTGTTAAGCTTTGGCACAGACAGTTGATGTGCACGCGTACGGTTTGCGGCGTTATTACAACTCCTGCTCGCACCATACGCGTGCACATCTCTTGTCCATGCCGTGCCGTACGCGTGCACATGTCCTGTCCCCCTTCCGACCCAAGTCGACAACAATAGATCTCGCATAGCGAGCAGCGCTTTGCGCTGCGTCACTAGGCGAGACCTAAAAATTGAACGTGTCCTGCAGGCCGATGACTTGTCTTTGGCAAAATTAGGTGGTTTCAGTGTTTAATTTGAGCAAGAGGTCTGGCCCTTAATAGTCAATGCCGGCACTTTTAACAGTCCACCACATGGTGGCATTGTTTTTCTAATTTTGAAATGTGCACTACAACAGTTGTGTAATAATTTAATATACATATAAAATGACTAATACCTACTACCCAAGCCATTCTTATAGTTTAGAGTGGCACTTGTGTGAGGTTAGTAGTTGTATTGGTATTGTCATTGGCGGCGCTGGCTGGGGCAATGGGTGTTGCGAGTTGCAGTGGGCTCCAGACAGGGGCCTTGGCACTTCTTTTTTTTTTTTTACAAATTTAGCACTGTCAGGTTTCGCTTAGGTCAGAGCACATGAAAAGCCCCTGGGACTGGAAAAAGGCTGGTAACATTTTTGATGTATCCAGAAGAGTATCGGCCTCAGCACTGCCAGTAACTCAGAGGCGCCAGCCTGTAAGAAGTCCTCCTGATTGAGGGGCCAGTTTAGATGGGATAGTAGCGCTCAAGTCTCCCAATTTTTACATTGCCATGTGAGTAATTAAGATGAATGGCATGCACGTTTTGTCAGTTGTTGGCCAGGGGTGTTGCACTCTGTTACAGGCCATGAAGCCCTTGCCTCTGTCTCTCTGATGGAGAGAGGGGCATTGGATCATTCCCTCGCCACCCCCTAACCGGGCCCTGCAGATGTCTCACTACTACAGTACTTGTGCATAGTTCAAGTCTGGACAGAAGTATGTTGTGAGAGTTAGAAACGTCTAGACAAATTCATAATTGAATCAAGACTGCTATGAAATGGAACCCATATGCAGATGGATGGTACTCCTCAACTCCCCAAAGTGCTCCCATCGCATAAGTAGCAAACTCTACTAAGTATAAAATGCCATCCCAAAGGCTACACACACAATCAGAAGCAGACATCTGCTGTGAAGTGGAACCCAAACGCAGATGGCTGCTCAGCCTCCACAAAGTGGGTCCATGCATAATTAGCAAGCTCTACTAAGTATAAAATGCCCCAAAGGCCACACACACAATCAGAAGCAGCAGCAAAACACTTATTTTGAGTCTGTGGACTGAGGGGAGCACACACCATGGAGCAAAGCTTTGAGATAAAGTGCAGGGAGCAGCAGGGAGATACAGGACAACTTCTGTTGCAGGTAAAAACAATGCTAGCTTATAGCACTTACATGTTTATTTATCTTTAAAATGTATTACATTTCACCGTCTGCTTTTTTTATGGTTTGAAAATAAACGTGTTAGCTGAACCATGTCGTCTGTTTCATGGTGTTGCAATGCTTACCTGAAAATCTGCGCTTTTACAAAAATGTTCAAATAAAATCTATTGTTTAAAGCAAGGGTTTTCCAGGAATTAAAGGTCAGCAGCATGCTTTGAATGTGCTTTCAAAAGCCCTTAGTAACAGGACCAGGGGCAGGAGGGGCGGAGTTGGAGAAAGAAAACTGTATGTGTTTAGTGCAAGCGTTGATTAGGAGTTATTTCTAATAGGCTTTGAACAAGTCTGTACAGGCTATGCAAAAGGGTACATTTTCACAAGGCAGCCCTTGGTAGCATCCTGTCATTAAGAAAATGCAAGTGTAAATTAGAGGTGTCAGAGGGACAGCTTTTCTTATTTTTAACTGCGAGAGGTCAAGGACCTCTGTTATAGTTCAGTGAATGGTAGCTGAACCATGTCGTCTGTTTCACTGTGTTGCATTGCTTATGTGAATATCTGCATTTTTACAATAATGTACAAATAAATCTATTGTTTAAACCAGGGGTTAAAGGTCAGCAGCATGCTTTGAATTTGTTTTTTTCAAAAGCCCTGAGTAACAGGACCAGGGGCAGCAGGGGTGGAGGTAGAGAAAGAAAACTGTATGGGGCAGATTTACAAGCCCCTTGCGCCACTTTTGAGTCACTTTTCCCATGTTAAAAGTGACGCAAAAGTGGCGCAAGGGGCTTGTAAATCTGCCCCTATGTGTTTAGTGTAGGCGTTGATTAGGAGTCATTTCTAATATGCTTTGAACAAGTCTGTAACAGGCTTATGTAAAAGTGTAACTGTTGACAAGGCAGCACTTGATAGCATCCCATTATTTAGAAAATGCAAGTGTAATTTAGGGGTGTCGGAAGAACAGCCATTTCATTTTTTTTTTACTGCGAGGGCTGAAGGACCTCTGTCACGGTACAGTGAATGGTAGCTGAACCATGTGGTCTGTTTCAGTGTGTTGCACTGCTTACGTGAAAATCAGCATTTTTACAAAAATGTACAAATAAAATCTATTGTTTAAACCAAGGGTTTGGAAGGGGGTTCAAGGTCCGCAGCATGCTTTGAATGTGTTTTCAAAAGCCCTGAGCAACAGGACCAGGGGAAGAAGGGGCGGAGGTGGAGAAAGAAAACTGTATGTGTTTAGTGCAAATGTTGATTAGGAGTTATTTATAATATCCTTTGAACAATTTGTAATGTTGGGGTTAAGGATCTAGCGGAGCCCCTGTACTTAGATGCCTGAACTGTTTAGCGCAGGTTCAAGGCCCCTGCTTTAATAAGCCCTTTGTGTTACAAAGTTTTATAAGAATGCTGGTTTCAGCAACTTTACAAGAATTATTATATTGTGAAACAACACGTCTAGAATATTTTCTTTTTAAATGACTCAATCAACTATGATGTGTGCTGTTTGTTAGAGTTGTTTTTAAAGCAAAGGTGTCTGCTCTGCACACAGGATCTCCCAGAATTAACATAGAGCCATGAGTTAATAGTTGAATTTCAGCAAGGTAAAGATATTTAGAGCACTATAGTTCTAAGACTGTTGCGAACCTTATTGTCTCAATATTGCAGACTTAGAAAATAAAATGTATTCTTGTGTATATATTTTTACAGGTTATGAAGCGGACGTGCAGCTAGATATTGAAAAGCTATAACAAATCTTAGAGCCTAAAGATGCATCGGACAGCATCCAGCATGATCCTGCTATTACAGGTGACTAAAGGGATGGCCTTGTGTTATAAAGGATGTGTATTGATTAGCCCGTACAGTCGAAAACCTCCCAAGATTCCACCGTGCCCTCAGAGATTGTGCTAAATCGGTGTATTATATTGGAAAATTTACAGTGATTCATTTTTCTTCACAGTTCCCCTAGAAGCTCACAATTATGCCAAACCTCAGCAAAAGGTAGCCCCTTGAGCAAAAGTGTTGGCCGGAGCCTCAACGAGTCCTGGGAAGGTTGTGACATTGTTCCAAAAAAGGAAGTCTTTGGGGCCTATAGACAGACCGGCTATAAAGAAAGGGGTTCCACAAAGGGGCAACGCATGTGTGTTTTACAAAACGTAGAGCCAAAAGAACCCTAATGTATTTTTGCCTCAAGCATCATGTTCCTCCAGTATTTAATAAGGGCTATAAAAATGAAAAGCAATAGTTAGACAGGCGGTTACAATCATAAGGTTGTAAAGAGACGTAAAGATTTCTTTTTGTTTGTTTCCATCGTAGATCCAAAACAAAAGACCAGCGCCAGAGTACAATGAAAGGTTAAGTGTACATCAAAGCCGCTAAAGGGCATCACAAAGATCCATCAAAATGACCCTACGCAACCGGTGAGAGATGCCCAGTGCATCATAACAAACTATGCGTAGACTCTGCAAATGCAGACCATAGAGACACTTGTTACTCAAACTCCTAAACTGCTTTACCAGCAAAACCCACAAGCAGTACAGCAAACACGCGTACAGGAAGGCCATTTTTGGCTAGAGGTGTAGACCTTAAAGGGTGCACACTTCCAACCGCAGACACACAACAGCCAGGGTCATGTAAAAACCACGAAGTAGATCTTACGCTAAACAAACCAAAATTGAGTCGCCTTTCCTTAAAGAAGAAGATGAAACCCACGGTCCCGGAACTACAAACCGTCCGTTTAGATCTATCCTTAAAAAACACAGATTCCGCACAGCCATATCCTCATAATCTTCATGCATGTAAATGTTCACCGTCTGAGTGGGTGAAAGCGATGTGGTCCCGTGAGGATCACCAAAACCGACTATAAATATCTCACATAGCCTTTGGGACGAAGGGCTTGAAAACGATCATCCAGAAGCAGACACACTTATAAAAATCTCACGCACTCTGTTTGACGAAGGGTTTGAAAACAATCATCCAGGCCAGGACCTGTATTCTGCATGTATAGGGCTTCTCCAGTGTCTAACCTATGAGCCACAACTATATATAAAAATCTCACAAAACCTAGTTGATGAAGGGCTTGAAAACAATCATTCCCAGATGGACAACACTTATGTATGTACAGGATATCTCAAGGGGCTGATAGGAGTGCCATTGAGTTGTGAAACACCAGCAGTCGCCGTAGCCATTCACAGTGTTCCTTCTAATGTAGACCCCGAGGGGCAGCAGCCACCTGTTCCCAGCCCCATCACTTCCTATTCCTCTACCACACAGAGCTATTATGACTAACATTTAAATTCACCATATTCTATGTCACCAGTTACTCCTCCAGGCGCGGAAAGTCCCATCTGCCCCACGTCAAGTGTAAAACCTCCATCACCTGCCTCAACATACCCCGACAGCAATACAGGATGGAGCGGATGTCATAATTAGAGCTTTGAAACAGAATATAGCGGTGAGGCATCCTCAGGAGCAGCCGGCGTATACTCCCCTGGGTGTTTGGATTGGGAACGGCTTTCTTTGATCCGCCCAATTCCAGATCTTCAGAATGGTGTTAGTGGGGGTAGCCCGAGAGCGGTGCTCAGTAAGTTTCTTGGTAATATAAACCCCACCCCTATTTTCACAGGTAATGCCCTAGAATATGGGTTTTTAGCCCAAAAAGCTGTACTAGGGTCATATGTGAAAGACATGCACCAGGTTGTCAAAAAACTAAAATCCAATCTGAACTCTAAGGCCATAAAACTGTGGAAGACAGAAACCGAGAACTGACCCCTGAGTGAAGTACAGAGGGAGATAATACAGAGGGTACAAAGGTGTAGAAGAGAGGTGTTACAATCTTGCAAATCAGACGTTTCAGACGCAGAGGTTATTTCATCTTGACGAGGTCTGCAGCGCTCCCTAAAGAGCGGAGGTTCCAGCTTTATTAATAACTGAGTCCAAAGTTCCAAATATTAAAAGAAGGTACAAGACATCCTTACTAAAGCGTGATGGTTCTCATGAGTTTGCATGGCCCAAAAAAAGTTAGAACCCCACAGATAGGGTCTGAAAGCTCAAAATACATGACAGGACTTCGTAAAAGGCACGAATTGGACCTGCAAACTCAAATTTAGGAGAGGGCTGCAGGCGTCCAGGCATTTCAAGCGTTCACAGATCAAAGCTGAGAGACCCAGATACACCGAACACAAAGACAGTCTCAAAGTAAAGGCTGTTGCCGGGGAATTGGGGAGGGTATCTTCAGCAAATACTCCAGAGACCGTTCAAACCTGCTCCCAAAGGCTGCCTAAAAATGAGTGGGCCGGTAAGAAACAAACATGGGCTAATAGCGGCAAACAGTGTAGGCTTTTAATCAGTAAATTAAAGAAAGCCAGAATTTGTGCCACAAGGAGGCTTCAAAATACTCTGCCTCAGAATCAGAGTCAGACCCCCCAAAATGATTCGCCGGAGAGCTCAACATCCAACGCAAACCCCCAATCTAAGGATTCAGAGATGGTGTTTTTAGAGAGCGTCAGAAGGTACCGGCGAAATGTAGGGAAATTTAACGCTACAGAGTATTACGATGAATTCAGGTTTGTTAACTTAGAATGCATAAACTCATCTGATCATGGGTTTTTAGCTATTCACCAGGCCGTACAAATGCTCGTAGAGTGGTTGTTACTCGACGTGGGGCCGAATGATTTCTTTCAGCTCTGCTTCCATGGACAGGGTATTGACAGCCCCTTGTTCACCAGACGAACGCCCCGCAATGTGTTTGGTGCTGTGGAATTTTTGCGATGATACAAATAAGAGTAGAAGGACAACATTTCCTTCTGCACAGCTGCCTGGCCAGTGACGACTTCTTCCCTATCATCGAGCAAATCACCAATGTAATTGTTAGCCCAAGGTTTTCGTAACAGTCCAGCTAGAGTCGTTCCTGCCCGGTCTCCTTCGCCATATCGTCTAGCTCACGCTTCCATCCCACGTAGTGCGTTTCACGCAGCGTAGCCTCCTCAAATTCATCCACTTTACTGCATATGCCGCCTAACAGTTCTGCTTGCCGATTAACATAGTAGTCACGCTCAAGGGCTCGTATCTCGGTCGCAAGGTGTTACAGATCTCGTCTTAGTTCCTGAAGGTTTCCGACCTACTTAGCAATGCACTCACCCCTGATCACCGATTTGCAAGCCTCCCAAAATATGGAGGGAGACTTCACTGATCCCTCATTATGACAAAAAATTCAGCCAGAGCCATGAGGTCGCCAAAGATATACAAGTACCCTTGGCCGTATTAACGTGCCTGGTCCGCTGCACATCTATTAACCCATTATCTGTTAGTAAAGTCTGGAGTTGGGCCTCCGCCCTAGGGTAAGGGCGGTGAGAGACACCTGACCTATCGCATTGTGGGTCCAAAATGAAATTAAAATCTTACCCCCACACTACAGCTCCGGGCCCAATCGCATCCACATGTCTCCAGAGTTCCCCAAAGAAATCAGGGTCATCGTTATTAGGCCCATAAACAGAAAAAAGCCTAAATGGGTACCCCTCCAAGGTGCCCGCTGGCAGCACATACGTCCTCTGTTGATTACAGACCACTGATCGCGTATGCCAGTGCAACCCCCTTCTAATATGGATAGCCACCCCTCTGGCAGTCGCGGTCCGTGTAGGAGTGCCGGCCGGGCGGTGACGTGGGGCGGGGGAGGGGCAGGGTGGGGGGTAGCAAAGTACGGATTACGGACCAATACAGGTAAGTAAACATTTAAATCAATGAAACGAATTTCGTTGCGCGCACTGCATCGCATTTGGCGATGCAGCGCTCACAACGAAATTCGTTTTATTGATTTAAATGTTTACTTACCTGTATTGGTCCGTAATCCGTACTTTGCTACCCCCCACCCTGCCCCTCCCCCGCCCCACGTCACCGCCCGACCGGCACTCCTACACGGACCGCGACTGCCCTCTGGCATAGTTAAAATAGCACGCCACATGTTGCTCACCAATCCAGCTTGCCCGGAAGTGCGCCGTAGTATGTTTGGTCAGATGTATTTCCTGAAGAAAACAAATATCAGCGCTATGGCGCTTCAAGTATGTTAATACCATTCTCGCTTTACAGATGTCATTCAGTGATAAGCTTCAGGGCACCATTAAGTCAGTCTCCCTGCATATCATGATGACTCTTCTAGATCGCTAGCCACGTAGCCCCTCCATCACGCAGTGAAATGTTGTAGTGCAGTCAGAAAGAGCATAGGAGAAAAGGAAGACAAATACCAGAAAAATAAGGCCACCAGGTGAAATACTTTTCTCAACTTCCCGCCCCCACCAACATCAGCCCCCCAAACGGGCTAAAAACATGCCACCATCCCCTGCAATAGCTGGCAGAGGCTAACATGACACAACAACACAGGAATCATCTCAAGGGGGAACACTAGGTGCCAAGCGCTGCCCAGCCAAAACGGACTGGGTGGCCGGAACCGATGGGATTTCCAGCATCGCCAAGCCATGGCGAGACAGGGCTACCCCCACCAGAACTCAAACACATGTACCAATAAAGAGGGCACTATGAGATACACCCCACACTTTAACCAACCCCCCAGGGAGAGGCCCCCAGACGGGAGCAGCGCAAGTCCCAGATATCCAATCTAATGCGCTCAGTCATTATCACTACTACGGCCGGGGTCCTCATTGCCAGAGACAGATTTCAAGTCAGCTCCAGCCAGCGGCAAACCCTTAACAAACTTCGCAGCCGCTTTTGGATCAGAAAAATAGACAGTCTAACTGGCATGGAAAATTTGTAACTTCACTGGGTAGAGCAGGGAGAACTTAGCCTCAGTCTTTTGAAGGGAGCGCTTCACAGGGCTGAATTCTTGCCGCGCAGCCTGCACAGCAATAGTAAAATTGGGATAAAAAGAGACGGTAAGTTCCTGATACGACGTGGCTCACTGCTCCCTAGCGAGTCGGAGGATAGTGTCCCTATCTCTGTAGTTCAGAAGCCAAGCAATGATAGGGCACGTGGGGGCCCCCGGCGGCAGCCTCGGGCCCAACGACCTCTGAGCTCGCCCCACTATGCACACAGTAGACAGAGATGATCCAAACAGCCAAACATTTGTTCAACATAATCCTCAATTCGTGTCATCGCAGTGGACTCCAGCACTCCCATGATCTTGATGTTGTTTCTCCTCGACCTCATTTTTACTTCAGATTAACCCCTTCGCTGCTAGGCCTTTTCCCCTCCTGTGCTAAGCCTTTTTTTGGCTATTTGGGGTAGTGCGCGCTTAGGCCCCTGTAACTTTTTGACCACATAAGGTATCCATGGCAAATTTGCGTCCTTTTTTTCTAACATCATGGGGATTGTAAAGGTACCCAGGGTTTGTGGATTCCCCTGGAGGGGACCCAGAAATTAGTCAAAATACAGCTACATTTTGTTTTTTTGGGAAAAATGCAAAAAAGGGCAACAGATGAAAGCGTCTTGATTTTTCCCTGCAAATGGCATCAAAAAGGGGTTGTGGTGCTGAAATCACCATCTTCCCAGCTTTCAGGGACAAGCAGACTTTTGTCAGAAAACCAACTTTTTTACACAGTTTTGGCATTTTTCTGGGACATAGCCTATTTTTGCTATTTTTTGTGCTTTCAACCTCCTTCCAGTTAATGGTAGAAATGGGTATGAAACCAATAATGGATCCTGGAAAGCCATACATTTCTGAAAAGTAGACAAAATTCTGAATTCAGCAAGGGGTCATTTGTGTAGATCCTTAAAGTTTTCCTTATAGAAACTAACAGTTAAATAAAGGAAAAATTGAAAATTAGTTGAAAAAAACAGCCATTTGTGTCAACGTTTTCACCTGTAACTTCTTCTAATTATGACAGATATTTGAAGGCAATATACCGTTATATCCGCTGGACCTTTCTGGTTGTGGGGATATATAGGACTTGTAGGTTCACCAAGAACCCGACGAACCCAGAGCCAATAATTGAGCAGCATCTTGCAATGGTTTTTTATTATGTACCGGGTATATAGCAATTATTTTGGGAAAATGTATACATGGAAAAATTGATATGAAAGACACCTATGTATTTCTGAAATGGGAACAAAATGTAGATTTTAGAAACAGTAGATATTTGCACATTTCCGAAATTGGGAGTACCCATACTAGCATGAGAATTATAGGTCATTTTTCAAAATGACTTATTTTTTACACATTGTCTTTCATTTGGAAGGCAGAAATGCATCGAAAGTCAATAGGTAATAACAGTTGCTCTACAATTCTGTGTTACCCAAAGTCTCCCGATAAAAATGGTACCTCACTTGTGTGGGTAGCCCTTGTGCCCACAACAGGAAATGGCTCAAAATGCAACGTGGACGTACCACATTTTCACAATGAAAAATTACCCTTTTTTGCAAAGTGCCTAGGTGTAGTTTTTGAACCCTAGCACTGCCGGAACCTAGGGAAACCTAGCAAACCTATACATTTTTGAAAACTAGACACCCAGGGGAATCCAGGATGGGGTGACTTGACTTCCTCCCACCAGGTTCTGTTACCCAGAATCCCTTCAAAACATAAAAAATTGTCAAAAAAAACACATTTCCCCCACATTTCTGTGGTGGAAAGTTCTGGAATCTGCGTGGGTCCACAAATTTCCACCCACCCCGCGTTCCCCAAAGTCTTACGAGAAAAATGGTACCTCACTTGTGTGGGTCGGCCTAGTGCCTGCGACAGGAAACGGCGCAAAACGCAACGTGGTCACACCTCAATTTCGCAGTGAAAAATGACCCTTTTTTGGCAAAGTGCCTAGCTGTAGTTTTTGAACCCTAGCTCTGCCGGCACCTAGGGAAACCTAGCAAACCTATACATTTTTGAAAACTAGACACCCAGGGGAATCCAGGATGGGGTGACTTGACTGCCTCCCACCAGGTTCTGTTACCCAGAATCCCTTGCAAACAAAACAAATTGTCCAAAAACCACATTTTCCACACATTTCTGTGGTGGAAAGTTCTGGAATCTACGTGGATCCACAAATTTCCACCCACCCCGCGTTCCCCAAAGTCTTCCGAGAAAAATGGTACCTCACTTGTGTGGATCGGCCTAGTGCCTGCGACAGGAAACGGCGCAAAACGCAACGTGGTCACACCTCAATTTCGCAGTGAAAAATGACCCTTTTTTGGCAAAGTGCCTAGCTGTAGTTTTTGAACCCTAGCTCTGCCGGCACCTAGGGAAACCTAGCAAACCTATACATTTTTGAAAACTAGACACCCAGGGGAATCCAGGATGGGGTGACTTGACTGCCTCCCACCAGGTTCTGTTACCCAGAATCCCTTGCAAACATAAAAATTGTCAAAAAAACACATTTCCCCCACATTTCTGTGGTGGAAAGTTCTGGAATCTGCGTGGGTCCACAAATTTCCACCCACCCCGCGTTCCCCAAAGTCTTACGAGAAAAATGGTACCTCACTTGTGTGGGTCGGCCTAGTGCCTGCGACAGGAAACGGCGCAAAACGCAACGTGGTCACACCTCAATTTCGCAGTGAAAAATGAACCTTTTTTGGCAAAGTGCCTAGCTGTAGTCTTTGAACCCTAGCTCTGCCGGCACCTAGGGAAACCTAGCAAACCTATACATTTTTGAAAACTAGACACCCAGGGGAATCCAGGACGGGGTGACTTGACTGCCTCCCACCAGGTTCTGTTACCCAGAATCCCTTGCAAACATAAAAAATTGTCAAAAAAAACACATTTTCCCCACATTTCTGTGGTGGAAAGTTCTGGAATCTGCGTGGATCCACAAATTTCCACCCACCCCGCGTTCCCCAAAGTCTTCCGAGAAAAATGGTACCTCACTTGTGTGGGTCGGCCTAGTGCCTGCGACAGGAAACGGCGCAAAACGCAACGTGGTCACACCTCAATTTCGCAGTGAAAAGTGACCCTTTTTTGGCAAAGTGCATAGCAGTAGTTTTTGAACCCTAGCTCTGCCGGCACCTAGGGAAACCTAGCAAACCTATACATTTTTGAAAACTAGACACCCAGGGGAATCCAGGATGGGGAGACTTGACTGCCTCCCACCAGGTTCTGTTACCCAGAATCCCTTGCAAACATAAAAAATTGTCAAAAAACACCCACATTTCTGTGGTGGAAAGTTCTGGAATCTGCGTGGATCCACAAATTTCCACCCACCCCGCGTTCCCCAAAGTCTTCCGAGAAAAATGGTACCTCACTTGTGTGGGTCGGCCTAGTGCCTGCGACAGGAAACGGCGCAAAACGCAACGTGGTCACACCTCAATTTCGCAGTGAAAAATGACCCTTTTTTGCAAAGTGCCTAGCTGTAGTTTTTGAACCCTACCTCTGCCGGCACCTAGGGAAACCTAGCAAACCTATACATTTTTGAAAACTAGACACCCAGGGGAATCCAGGATGGGGTGACTTGACTGCCTCCCACCAGGTTCTGTTACCCAGAATCCCTTGCAAACATAAAAAATTGTCAAAAAAACCACATTTCCCCACATTTCTGTGGTGGAAAGTTCTGGAATCTGCGTGGATCCACAAATTTCTACCCACCCCGCGTTCCCCAAAGTCTTACGAGAAAAATGGTACCTCACTTGTGTGGGTCGGCCTAGTGCCTGCGACAGGAAACGGCGCAAAACGCAATG
Organism: Calotriton arnoldi; assembly: GCA_963921515.1. Taxonomy (NCBI): domain Eukaryota; kingdom Metazoa; phylum Chordata; class Amphibia; order Caudata; family Salamandridae; genus Calotriton; species Calotriton arnoldi. The sequence goes on from CAWUFW010009175.1 coordinate 521,279, forward strand.
TGGTCACACCTCAATTTCGCAGTGAAAAATGACCCTTTTTTGGCAGAGTGCCTAGCTGTAGTTTTTGAACCCTTGCTCTGCCGGCACCTAGGGAAACCTAGCAAACCTATACATTTTTGAAAACTAGACACCCAGGGGAATCCAGGATGGGGTGACTGGACTGCCTCCCACCAGGTTCTGTTACCCAGAATCCCTTGCAAACCTAAAAACTGTCAAAAAAACCACATTTTCCCCACATTTCTGTGGTGGAAAGTTCTGGAATCTGCGTGGATCCACAAATTTCCACCCACCCCGCGTTCCCCAAAGTCTTCTGAAAACAATGGTACCTCACTTGTGTGGGTCGGCCTAGTGCCCGCGACAGGAAACGGCGCAAAACGCAACGTGGTCACACCTCAATTTCGCAGTGAAAAATGACCCTCTTTTGGCAAAGTGCCTAGCTGTAGTTTGTGAACCCTAGCTCTGCCGGCACCTAGGGAAACCTACCAAACACACACATTTCTGAAAAGTAGACACCCGGGGCTTCCAGGGAGGTATGGCTTGCGTGGATCCCCCAACGTTTCCTTACCCAGAATCCCCTGCAAACCTCAATTTTAGCTGAAAAAATCACTTTTTCACACATTTGTGTGTGGGAAAGTGTGGCATCACTGGCCTCACACAAATGTCCTACCACCCAGCGTTCCCCCAGGTCTCCCGATAAAAATGGTGCCTCACTTGTGTGGGAGGCCCAAGTACCCGCGACAGGCAAGGGCCCACAACGTAGTGAGGCGACCTCAAAATGGCCTTTCACAAAACTACCTGGTTTTGCAAGGGGGTCACCTGGGTTTTGGCCCCGTGCTCGGCGGCCATCTAGGGAAACCTACCAAACCCACACATTTCTGAAAAGTAGACACCCGGGGGCTTCCAGGGAGGTATGGCTTGCGTGGATCCCCCAACGTTTCCTTACCCAGAATCCCCTGCAAACCTCAATTTTAGCTGAAAAAAATCACTTTTTTCACACATTTTTGTGTGGGAAAGTGTGGCATCACTGGCCTCACACAAATTTCCTACCACCCAGCGTTCCCCCAGGTCTCCCGATAAAAATGGTGCCTCACTTGTGTGGGAGGCCCAAGTACCCGCGACAGGCAAGGGCCCACAACGTAGTGAGGCGACCTCAAAATGGCCTTTCACAAAACGACCTGGTTTTGCAAGGGGGTCACCTGGGTTTTTGGCCCCGTGCTCGGTGGCCATCTAGGAAACCTACCAAACCCACACATTTCTGAAAAGTAGACACCCGGGGGCTTCCAGGGAGGTATGGCTTGCGTGGATCCCCCAACGTTTCCTTACCCAGAATCCCCTGCAAACCTCAATTTTAGCTGAAAAAATCACTTTTTTCACACATTTGTGTGTGGGAAAGTGTGGCATCACTGGCCTCACACAAATGTCCTACCACCCAGCGTTCCCCCAGGTCTCCCGATAAAAATGGTGCCTCACTTGTGTGGGAGGCCCAAGTACCCGCGACAGGCAAGGGCCCACAACGTAGTGAGGCGACCTCAAAATGGCCTTTCACAAAACTACCTGGTTTTGCAAGGGGGTCACCTGGGCTTTTGGCCCCGTGCTCGGCGGCCATCTAGGGAAACCTACCAAACCCACACATTTCTGAAAAGTAGACACCCGGGGGCTTCCAGGGAGGTATGGCTTGCGTGGATCCCCCAACGTTTCCTTACCCAGAATCCCTGCAAACCTCAATTTTAGCTGAAACAATCACTTTTTCACACATTTTTGTGTGGGAAAGTGTGGCATCACTGGCCTCACACAAATTTCCTACCACCCAGCGTTCCCCCAGGTCTCCCAATAAAAATGGTGCCTCACTTGTGTGGGAGGCCCAAGTGAAAAATGTGTGACAAACAAGTGATTTTTCAGCCAAACTTCAGGTTTGCAGGGGATTCTGGTCAGAAAACGTTGGGGGATCCACGCAAGCCATACCTCCCTGGAATCCCGGGTGTCTACTTTTCAGAAATGTGTAGGTTTGGTAGGTTTCCCTAGGTGGCCGCTGAGTCCCGGGCACCAAACGTCATGGGACCCCCCTTGCAAAACCAGGTCGTTTTGTGATAGGCCATTTTGAGGTCGCCTCAATACGTTGTGGGCCCTTGCCTGTCGCGGGTACTTGGGCCTCCCACCCAAAAATATGTCAAAAGTGATTTTTTTGAGCAAAATATCAGGTTTGCAGGGGATTCTGGGTAAGAAAACGTTGGTGGATCCACGCAAGCCATACCTCCCTGGAATCCCCGGGTGTCTACTTTTCAGAAATGTGTAGGTTTGGTAGGTTTCCCTAGGTGGCCGCTGAGTCCCGGGCCAAAACGTCATGGGACCCCCTTGCAAAACCAGGTCGTTTTGTGATAGGCCATTTTGAGGTCGCCTCAATACGTTGTGGGCCCTTGCCTGTCGCGGGTACTTGGGCCTCCCACCCGAGTGAGGCACCATTTTTATCGGGAGACCTGGGGGAACGCTGGGTGGTAGGAAATTTGTGTCAGCCCCATGATTCCACAACTTTACCGCACAAAAATGTGCGAAAAAAGTGATTTTTTGAGCAAAATATCAGGTTTGCAGGGGATTCTGGGTAAGAAAACGTTGGTGGATCCACGCAAGCCATACCTCCCTGGAATCCCCGGGTGTCTACTTTTCAGAAATGTGTAGGTTTGGTAGGTTTCCCTAGGTGGCCGCCGAGCCCCGGGCCAAAACGTCATGGGACCCCCTTGCAAAACCAGGTAGCTTTGTGATAGGCCATTTTGAGGTCGCCTCAATACGTTGTGGGCCCTTGCCTGTCGCGGTACTTGGGCCTCCCACCCGAGTGAGGCACCATTTTTATCGGGAGACCTGGGGGAACGCTGGGTGGTAGGAAATTTGTGTCAGCCCCATGATTCCACAACTTTACCACACAAAAATGTGCGAAAAAAGTGATTTTTTCAGCAAAATATCAGGTTTGCAGGGGATTCTGGGTAAGAAAACGTTGGTGGATCCACGCAAGTCATACCTCCCTGGAATGCCCCGGGTGTCTACTTTTCAGAAATGTGTAGGTTTGGTAGGTTTCCGTAGGTGGCCGCCGAGCCCCGGGCCAAAACGTCATGGGACCCCCCTTGCAAAACCAGGTCGTTTTGTGATAGGCCATTTTGAGGTCGCCTCAATACGTTGTGGGCCCTTGCCTGTCGCGGGTACTTGGGCCTCCCACCCGAGTGAGGCACCATTTGTATCGGGAGACCTGGGGGAACGCTGGGTGGTAGGAAATTTGTGTCAGCCCCATAATTCCACAACTTTACCACACAAAAATGTGCGAAAAAGTGATTTTTCGAGCAAAATATCAGGTTTGCAGGGGATTCTGGGTAAGAAAACGTTGGTGGATCCACGCAAGCCATACCTCCCTGGAATCCCCGGGTGTCTACTTTTCAGAAATGTGTAGATTTGGTAGGTTTCCTTAGGTGGCCGCCGAGCCCCGGGCCAAAACGTCATGGGACCCCCTTGCAAAACCAGGTAGTTTTGTGATAGGCCATTTTGAGGTCGCCTCAATACGTTGTGGGCCCTTGCCTGTCGCGGGTACTTGGGCCTCCCACCCGAGTGAGGCACCATTTTTATCGGGAGACCTGGGGGAACGCTGGGTGGTAGGAAATTTGTGTCAATCCCATGATTCCACAACTTTACCACACAAAAATGTGCGAAAAAGTGAATTTTTCAGCAAAATTTCAGGTTTGCAGGGGATTCTGGGTAGGAAAACATTGGGGGACCCACGCAAGCCATACCTCGCTGGACTCCCCAGAGTGTCTAGTTTTCAGAAATGTGTGGGTTTGGTAGGTTTCCTAAGATGGCCGCCGAGCCCAGGGCCAAAAACCTCACTGGTGTGGGTGGTTCAAGTACCCGAAACAGGCAAGGGCCCAAAACGTATTGAGGAGACATCAAAATGATCTATCACAAAACAAGCTGGTTTTGCAAGGGTAGTCACCTGGGTTTTGGCCCCGGGCTCGGCGGCCATCTTGGGAAACCTACCAAACCCACACATTTCTGAAAACTAGACACCCGGGGAGTCCAGCGAGGTATGGCTTGCGTGGATCCCCCAACGTTTTCCTACCCAGAATGCCCTGCAAACCTCAAATTTAGCTGGAAAAAATCACTTTGCTCTCCAATTTCTGTGTGGGAAAGTTATGGAATCTACGTGGATCCACAAATTTCCTACCACACAGTGTTCCCCCATGTCTCCCGATAAAAATGATACCTCACTCGCATGGGTGGGTCAAGTACCCACGACAGGAAAGGACCCAAAACCTATTGAGGCGACATCAAAATTACCTATCACAAAACAACCTGGTTTTGCAAGAGGGGTCCCATGAGTTTTGGCCCTGGGCTCGGTGGCCATCTAGGGAAACCTACCAAACCCACACATTTCTGAAAACTAGACACCTGGGGAGTCCAGCAAGGTATGGCTTGCGTGGGTCCCCCAACTTTTCCTACCCAGAATCCCCTGCAAACCTCAAATTTAGCTGAAAAAATCACTTTTTTCTCAAATTTCTATGTGGGAAAGTTCTGGAATCTACGTGGATCCACAAATTTCCTCCCACCCAGCGTTCCCCCAGGTCTCCTCATAAAAATGATACCTCACTTGCGTGGGTGGGTCAAGTACCCGCGACAGAAAAGGGCCCAAAACCTATTGAGGCGACATCAAAATTACTTATCACAAAACAACCTGGTTTTGCAAGGGGGTCCCAGGAGTTTTTGGCCCTGGGCTCGGCGGCCATCTTGGGAAACTACCAAACCCAAACATTTCTGAAAGCTAGACACCCGGGAGTCCAGCGAGGTATGGCTTGCGTGGGTCCCACAACGTTTTCCTACCCAGAATCCCCTGCAAACCTCAAATTTAGCTGAAAAAATCACTTTTTCCATACATTTTTGCGTGGGATCACCGTGCCGGCACAAATGTCCTACCACCCAGCGTTCCCCTTGTTCTCCCGAGTAAAATGATACCTCACTTGTGTGGGTGGGCCAAAGGCCTGTGACTGGGAAGAGCCCAAAACATAGGGATTTAGGGTATAGCACCGAGAATTCTAAGCGCTATATTTTTTTAAAAATACGTTTTTAGCCAGTTCTGCTTTGGACACCCACACAAGTGAGGTATCATTTTACTCGGGGGAACAAGGGCAACGCTGGGTGGTAGGACATTTGTGCCAGCACGGTGATTCCACGCAAAAATATGTGGAAAATATGGTTTTTTCAGCTAAATTTGAGGGTTGCAGGGGATTCTGGGTAGGGAAACGTTGGGGGATCCACGCAAGCCATACCTCATTGGACTCCCCAGGGTGTCTAGTTTTCAGAAATGTGTGGGATTGGTAGGTTTCCCTAGATGGCGGCGAGCCCGGGGCCAAAAACCAGGTGCCCCCCCAAAACCAGGTAGTTTTGTTATAGGTAGTTTTGAAGTCTCCACAATACGATTTGGGCCATTTCCTGTTTCAGCCACTATGCCTACCCACACAAGTGAGGTACCATTTTTATCGGGAGCCCTGGGGGAACGCAGGGTGGTAGGAAATTTGTGGATCCACGCAGATTCCAGAACTTTCCCACACAGAAATTTGAGTAAAAAGTGATTTTTTTCTGCTAAATTTGAGGTTTGCAGGGCATTCTGGGTAGGAAAATGTTTGGGGACCCATGCAAGCCATACCTCGCTGGACTCCCCAGGTGTCTAGTTTTCAGAAATGTGTGGGTTTGGTAGGTTCCCAAGATGGCCGCTGAGGCCGGGGCCAATAACCCAGGTGACCCCCTTGCAAAACCAGGTTGTTTTGTGATAGATAATTTTGATGTCTCCTCAATACGTTCTGGGCCCTTGCCTGTCGCGGGTACTTGACCCACCCACGCGAGTGAGGTATCATTTTTATCGGGAGACCTGGGGGAAAGCTGGGTGGTAGGAAATTTGTGGATCCACGTAGATTCCAGAACTTTCCCACACAGAAATTGGAGAAAAACGTGATTTTTTCAGCTAAATTTGAGGTTTGCAGGGTATTCTGGGTAAGAAACTTTTGGAGGACCCACGCAAGCCATACCTCGCTGGACTCCTCCGGGTGTCTAGTTTTCAGAAATGTGTGGGTTGGGTAGGTTTCCCTAGATGGCCGTTGAGCCCGGGGCCAAAAACTCATGGGACCCCCCTTGCAAAACCAGGTTGGTTTGTGATAGGTAATTTTGATGTCGCCTCAATAGGTTTTGGGCCCTTGCCTGTCGCGGGTACTTGACCCATCCACACAAGTGAGGTACCATTTTTCACGGAAGACTTTGGGGGACGCGGGGTGGGTGGAATTTTGTACATCCACGCAGATTCCAGAACTTTCCACCACAGATATGTGAGGAAAATTTGTTTTTTTGGACATATTTTTAGGTTTGTAAGGGATTCTGGGTAACAGATCCTGGTGAGAGCCAGTCAAGTCACCCCATCCTGGATTCCCCTGGGTGTCTAGTTTTCAAAAATGTATAGGTTTGCTAGGTTTCCCTAGGTGCTGGCAGTGTTAGGGTTCAAAATCTACAGCTAAGCACTTTGCAAAAAAGGGTCCGTTTTCACTGTGAAAATGTGGTGTGTCCATGTTGCGTTTGGGCCGTTTCCTGTCGCGGGCACTAGGCCTACCCACACATGTGAGGTGCCATTTTTCTCGGAAGACTTTGGGGAACGCGGGATGGGTGGAAATTTGTGGATCCACGCAGATTCCAGAACTTTCCACCACAGAAATGTGAGGAAAATGTGTTTTTTTTTACAAATGTTTCGGTTTGCAAGGGATTCTGGGTAACAGAACCTGGTGAGAGCCAGTCAAGTCACCCAATCCTGGATTCCCCTGGGTATCTAGTCTTCAAAAATGTATAGGTTTGCTAGGTTTCCCTAGGTGCCGGCAGAGTTAGGGTTCAAAATCTACAGCTAGGCACTTTGCAAAAAAAAGTCAGTGCCTAGTGGGCTTTCTGCCGCCCTGGGGAGGGGGAAATCAGGGGCTATTGCCCCGATATGCCCCCGAGGGGGCAGAAAGACTGTGGCTATTCTTTTGGGGGTCGGCGGCATTGGGATGCCTATTCTGGTCAGGCCCCACTCCTCCGTATAAAAAAGCCAGCATAATCGCTGGCACATAGTGGGCTTTCTGCCCCCGGGGGCAGATCAGGGGCTACTGCCCCCATCTGCCTCCTGGGAGGGGCAGAAAGACAGTGACATCTTTTTGGGGTGGGTGGGGGCATTGGCATGTCCATTCTTGGCAGCCCCCACCCCGAACTTTGTAAAAAAAAAAATCCCTGGTGGCTAGTGGGCTTTCTGCCCCCCGGGGGGCAGATAAGGTGCTATTGCCCCATCTGCCTCCCAGGGGGGCAGAAAGACTGTAGCATTTTTTTTGGGGTGGGGGCATTGACATGCCCATTCTGGGCAGCCCCCACCCCTACCTATATAAAAAAAAATCCCTGGCGCTTAGTGGGCTTTCTGCCCCCTCCCCGGGGGGCAGATCAGGGGCTATTGCCTCCATCTGCCTCCTGGGGGGCAGAAAGTTTTTTTTTTCTTTGGGGGGTAGGGTGGGGGCATTTGCATGCCCATTCTGGGCAGCCCCCACCCCGGGCCTATAAAAAAATAATCCCTGGCATCTAGGGTATTTCTGAACCCCCGGGTGGGGGCAGATTGGTGGCCACTGCCACCATCTGCCCCCCCGGGGGGGCAGAAAGACTGGAATTTCGTGGGGGAGGGGTGGGGGCATTGGCATGCCCATCTTGGGCAACCCCCACCCCTAAATGTATCGAGGGAAAAAAACCCTGGTGTCTAGTGGGCTTTCTGCCCCCGGGGGGCAGATTGGGGCTACTGCCCCCATCTGCCCCCAGGAGGGGCAGAAAGACTGTACCTTTGCGGCGGGGGTGGGGTGGGGGCATTGGCATGCCCATATTGGGCAGCCCCCACCCCAAATTATAATTTAAAAAAAATCCCTGGTATCTAGTGGGCTTTCTGCCCCCAGGAGGGCAGATTGGGGGCTACTGCCCCCATCTGCCCCCCAGGAGGGGCAGAAAGACTACCTTTGCGGCGGGGTGGGGTGGGGGCATTGGCATGCCCATATTGGGCAGCCCCCACCCCTAACTATAATTGTAAAAAAATCCCTGGTATCTAGTGGGCTTTCTGCCCCCCCGCGGGGGCCGATTGGGGGCTACTGCCCCATCTGCCCCCCAGGGGGGGCAGAAAGACTAATTTTGTGGCCGGGGGGGGTGGGGGCATCAGCATGCCCGTTTTGGGCATCCCCCACCCCTAACTATAATTTAAATAAAAATCCCTGGTGTCTAGTGGGCTTTCTACCCCCCCGGGGGGGCAGATTGGGGGCTACTGCCCCCATCTACCCCCCAGGGGGAGCAGAAAGACTAATCCTGGCAAATATTTTATGGGGGGAGCAAAGGCCCTTGCCCAGGGGCCGCTCCCCCTCCCTGGTGCCTAGTGGATGGATCCCTGCTTGGGGATCGCCCTCCTGGGGCGATCCCCAAGCAGGGATCCACTAGGGAGGGGTACCATTGGAAAGGGAGATTCTCCCCTTTCCAACGATACCTCTCCTGAGTTTCTACGTGCTCAGGGGGCTGAGATAGCCCCTGAGCACGTAGAAACTGAAATTGAAATGAGCCTCTTGGCTCATTTCAGTTTCAGTTTCACTGAAATGACATCAGCGCGACGTGCGCGCCGATCGTCATTTCAGGGAAACCAGGGGGCCTCGGGAGCTGGGGAAGCTCTTCCCCAGCTCCCGAGGCTTTAGGGGATTAAAGGGAATCCCTCTGGTGCCCGCACCAGAGGGATTTCCTGCCCTGGGTTCCATGACGAGCTGGACTCGTCATGAGCACACGAGCACTGTGTGCCATGACGAGTCCAGCTCGTCATGAGCATGGAAGGGGTTAATTCAAGCACTTTCTCCATGCGGAGGAGCTTTTCTTGCACCATGCTACCATCGTCCTCAACCATAGAAGAGCGCTGCTCCAACTGATCTATTCCCTTGTCATGATTCGAGACTTTATCCTTTAGGCGATCAAGCCTGTCACCCAAAGAATCAATTTTATTGTCGATTGTGGTGAGAGATTGTTTTAAATCTTTAAACATGCCCGTATTTCAGGTTCCTGAGGGTCAATCTGACTGCACCTCCGTACCACGCAGCGGCCTCCGCTGCTCGAATTGCAGCTTTGTCTGTTTAGTGTCCGTCTTACCCATACCGGCAGGGAGGGGGCGGGGGGGGCACACCCAATCTCAGTGTGACCACTTGTCAGCTGGGGTACCCCCCGGAGAGCAGATCCACCACCCCATCGTGGGGTCGCAAGGTCTATGCCCGCAGGTACCCCCATCAGTCGTAACGCCTCTCCTCCGACCGGCGGCTCCCCAGGAACATCACAGGCTCACACTATCAGCCCTCTCAGGCGTCACACAATCCTGTCATTGTCATTGGAGCAGACCATGGCTCCATTTCAGGCGTCCAGGCTGTAACTGCCTGACAAAAGCTCTTGGAGTAACGGCCCAGCTGCAGAAGAACCTCGACCAGGCCCCAGAGGTCACGCCATAAAAGCAGCTCAGACAATGCTCCCCAGCGCATCTGCCTCTGTACTCACAACGTCTTTCCAGGTGACACCCACGCGGCTCTATGCAGTCACATGCTGCACCCTTGTCACGCCACCAGGCCCTCAGCAGACTTAGTGAGAGCCCACAGACTCTGATATCACTCTGGGCCACCCCCCTCTCAAATCAACTTCCCTTCAATCAGGAGGATATAGTGTAGGGCACAATCACCTTGGCGCCCGCTGGTCTGGAGGCTCCGGGTCCCACCTCGACCGCTGGCTGCCGGCTCTCACCTCAGGCTGCCGGCTCGTCTCCACTCCGGGACCGTCTTCGCCTCCTCCGCTCCCCAGGCAGGGCACAGTGAGCTGCACTGAGGACTCCTATCTCAGTAGATCTCCGCAGGCCCACGAAGGCCGTTCCCACTGCGCACTCCTGGACGGTCTCGCCCACAATGCCGCAGGCGTCACTGCCATCTCCGCCTATCCCTGCTCCAGAGGTAAGCCACGCCTCTTCACTTGGCTCACGGCGTCGCAATCAGGGCTCTGTCAGCAAAATGCGAGCCTTCTTGCCACTCCTCCGTAATAGGGGTGTCCCTCCACTGCCCGGTCACACAAAGTGGGTACGATGTCCCATAATAAATACCAAATTATCATTCTATCCGCAGAGCCTCACCGTAAGGTAGCCATCTTGAGTCCGGGCTCTCTGGCGCCCTCCCACCCATAGCGCCGCATACTTGATGTCATAATGTTTGAAATTGAAAGGGTTTGAGGTATAGAGACCAGTAAAAGCTGTGTTGTTGACAAAACCTATGATAATAAGTTTCGGTAGTTGCCCTAAAAATAATATTTCCTGCTGGGTTAATCTGGTACCAGCTGGGATGCTGAATGTCTTCAGAGCTACTTCTTCAATGACGTACTTGACGTTCGATAGCTGTAAGGTTTCGGCGTGAGCCAGTCTGATGTTTAGGGACACTTTCACTCTCTATAGAAACAAACTAGCGGACAATATGACCAGTTTATACTGTTTCGCATCCCTTCTGATGAGTCCTTGGTGTAGTTACGTTTAATCTTAAGATCAATACAGTTGATGAGCAGTTTATCTTGGAAGAAAAGTTCTGAATGTATATGCCTGAGGAGGTCAAACTGGCTACGGCCGGTGGCGAAACTTGCTCTTTTTACAAAACTATGATTGTCACCGTCCAGCTCCTTGTATTCAAAGTGTGCATAAGTATCCTTGTAGAAGAGCTCTGCTGAAAGCTTTGTATCCAGGGCGTTAATGCTATAATATAGAATACTCTTGATGTAGGCTCTGTAGACATACGAGTTATCACTTTGCGTGATGATTCAATTGCCGAGGGTAATATCCACCTGATTAAACATGCTCGGGATGGGCTAAGTGATCGTCGCCACTTTAGCGGCGGCCGGTATGTTGGCACCGTCCACATTTACGATTTTACAAACAAGATGCAGCACAGTATTGTTGAGGTCCAGAAACATATCCGTTGACCCTGACACAAAAAACTCTATCGGCACCAACGGTGTCAAAGAGGCTAGAGGCGATTCCATGAAAAACCTGTTTTCGATACTAGTCTGAGTGGCCTTTACAGAAAACAAGTCTAACTCCGATTTAGCGCATTCTCCTGATGCGCAATGTACGAAGGGGATGTTTCAGGTGGTTGCGTTAAAAAAAATATTTACAGTAGCTGGTGTTCTCTATAAACGCCTGTAGAACAGTCGTAACAAAAGGGAATGAATCACATGTGTCAAAGATCCAGAGCCTCAAGAAAGATGTTTTCGGAGACCCTCAACCACATTTGCAGTTTGCGGTGTATACATATTCTCTGCTTGTGTTGTTTGGTGGATAGCATCATCATTGGGTCTATCACTTGAGTGTTCTGTTCTCCAAGTGATCTACTTTCCTCCACCAGGAGACTGTCTGGATTGCGACAGTTGTGAAAAATGGGTAAAATTACCTCCTATCCTGTGTGTGACTTATTTATTGAGCCAGGAAAGGGATACGGTTAAAATAAATGGCGGTGTTAGTGTGAATACGTTACTGGGCCACAACACCTAATGGTTTTATTCATGGTTTGGTCGACATGTTTTGGCCAGGGAACACCCTTACGGGTCGGCTGGCCTTCAGCAGGACCGGTGTGAAAGAGGTTCCCAAATTGAAACGCTCTTCACCAGGTGTTGGTAAGTTGACTCACCTACCACTCTTCGTCAGTGAGCACACTGGCTTGGATTTGACTGAATGTTTATAGGTGTGGTCTTTTGCCTATAACTTAATGAGGAGGTGTGCTGTCTTCCTTGAGGCGTAGGAAGCTTTGGACAGGCCCTTATTGAAGCTTGTCACCGCTTCCACTGCTGCAGTCTCCCCCGCCCTGAATGTGTATTTCGTCGTTAAAAGTCTGCTGGTAGACCCTCGTAAAGACCCATTTCAACTTTGAAACCCTAACCTAATCACCTTCTTTTAAAAGAGGCTTCTTTACTTTGGTAGTGAAATGGCTCCCGTACACCATTCTCCACACCGATAAGTAATTCTCGGTCGTTACCTCTGTGAGAGACATTTTCATGGTTCTGTGATAACTGGCATTATAAGCATCGATAAACGTCTGTAGAACATCCACATATTGGTAGGTGTTGTAGGCCATGAAATATCTCCACGAATCACTGACAAAATATCGAAGGTCAGAATATCGACCTACAGAAATATCGACGCAAGAATATCGAAGTCAAGAATATCGACATCCTATCTACATTATGGTAAGTACAAAAATATCGGAAAAAAAATATCGATGTCAAAAATATTATTGTTAAAAATATCGTTTTTTATTTAAGTTAAAAAAATTATGTAAAATAAAGTAAGTAATACATATAATTAAAATAAACATAGATAAAAATATTTTAAAATGTTTAAAAATTATAAGTAATATATATGTAATGTAAAAATAAATTAAACATATAATATATAATATCACTGCTCCAAAGTTGTCCACCTGTAAGTAGCACTCGAGCAACAGCTTGATTCATGTGTAGGTAAGGACGGGGAACCGCCAGTAGGAGCCGCTCCATAGTGGTATTGCCTGACGCGTTTCGAATCACCATATGATTCTCTTCAGAGGCTTTAATGGAACGGTGTGCGCAACCGCTGACCCACTTCTGACACACCCCCCCAATGGGAGGCTCGAATGAAACTGTGCCTTCTGGGAAGTGTAGTGCAGGTAGCACATAATCAAGTCCTGTATGGACCCCACAGGTGGGCCCGTCCACGATCCTATATACAGCTGCTGTTCCACTTTCGTGGCCCCCAATCTTACCGGGTGGTGCACACTCCGTGGCTGGACTGCCGCGTTATAATCACTGCTCCAAAGTTGTCCACCTGTTAGTAGCATTCGAGCAACAGCTTGATTCATGTGTAGGTAAGGACTGGGAACCGCCCGTAGGAGCCGCTCCATAGTGGTATTGCCAGACGCGTTTCGAATCACCATATGATTCTCTTCAGAGGCTTTAATGGAACGGTGTGCGCAACCGCTGACCCACTTCTGACACACCCCCCAATGGGAGGCTCGAATGAAACTGTGCCTTCTGGGAAGTGTAGTGCGGGTAGCACATAATCAAGTCCTGTATGGACCCCACAGGTGGGCCCGTCCACGATCCTATATACAGCTGCTGTTCCACTTTCGTGGCCCCCAAACTTACCGGGTGGTGCACACTCCACGGCTGGACTGCCGCGTTATAATCACTGCTCCAAAGTTGTCCACCTGTAAGTAGCACTCGAGCAACAGCTTGATTCATGTGTAGGTAAGGACGGGGAACCGCCCATAGGAGCCGCTCCATAGTGGTATTGCCTGACGCGTTTCGAATCACCATATGATTCTCTTCAGAGGCTTTAATGGAACGGTGTGCGCAACCGCTGACCCACTTCTGACACACCCCCCCAATGGGAGGCTCGAATGAAACTGTGCCTCCTGGGAAGTGTAGTGCGGGTAGCACAAAATCAAGTCCTGTATGGACCCCACAGGTGGGCCCGTCCACGATCCTATATACAGCTGCTGTTCCACTTTCGTGGCCCCCAATCTTACCGGGTGGTGCACACTCCGCGGCTGGACTGCCGCGTTATAATCACTGCTCCAAAGTTGTCCACCTGTAAGTAGCACTCGAGCAACAACTTGATTCATGTGTAGGTAAGGACGGGGAACCGCCCGTAGGAGCCGCTCCATAGTGGTATTGCCTGACGCGTTTTGAATCACCATATGATTCTCTTCAGAGGCTTTAATGGAACGGTGTGCGCAACCGCTGACCCGCTTCTGACACACCCCCCCAATGGGAGGCTCGAATGAAACTGTGCCTTCTGGGAAGTGTAGTGCGGGTAGCACATAATCAAGTCCTGTATGGACCCCACAGGTGAGCCCGTCCACGATCCTATATACAGCTGCTGTTCCACTTTCGTGGCCCCCAATCTACCGGGTGGTGCACACTCCGCGGCTGGACTGCCGCGCTATAATCACTGCTCCAAAGTTGTCCACCTGTAAGTAGCACTCGAGCAACAACTTGATTCATGTGTAGGTAAGGACGGGGAACCGCCCGTAGGTTGCGCACACCGCTCCATTAAAGCCTCTGAAGAGAATCATATGGTGATTCGAAACGCGTCAGGCAATATCACTATGGAGCGGCTCCTACGGGCAGTCCCCCGTCCTTACCTATACATGAATCAAGCTGTTGCTCGAGTGCTACTTACAGGTGGACAACCATGGAGCAGTAATTTAACGCGGCAGTCCAGCCGCGGAGTGTGCACCACCCTGTAAGATTGGGGGCCACGAAAGTGGAACAGCAGCTGTATACAGGACCGTGGACGGGCCCACCTGTGGGGTCCATACAGGACTTGATTATGTGCTACCCGCACTACACTTCCCAGAAGGCACAGTTTCATTTGAACCTCCCATTGGGGGGGTGTGTCGGAGGTGGGTTAGCGGTTGCGCACACCGCACCATTAAAGCCTCTGAAGAGAATCATATGGTGATTCGAAACGCGTCAGGCAATATCACTATGGAGCGGCTCCTACGGGCGGTCCCCGTCCTTACCTATACATGAATCAAGCTGTTGCTCGAGTGCTACTTACAGGTGGACAACCATGGAGCAGTAATTTAACGCGGCAGACCAGCCGCGGAGTGTGCACCACCCCGAAGATTGGGGGCCACGAAGTGGAACAGCAGCTGTATACAGGATCGTGGACGGGCCCACCTGTGGGGTCCATACAGGACTTGATTATGTGCTACCCGCACTACACTTCCCAGAAGGCACAGTTTCATTTGAACCTCCCATTGGGGGTGTGTCGGAGGTGGGTTAGCGGTTGCGCACACCGCTCCATTAAAGCCTCTGAAGAGAATCATATGGTGATTCGAAACGCGTCAGGCAATATCACTATGGAGCGGCTCTACGGGCGGTCCCCTGTCCTTACCTATACATGAATCAAGCTGTTGCTCAAGTGCTAGT
This sequence comes from Calotriton arnoldi, assembly GCA_963921515.1. Lineage (NCBI taxonomy): Eukaryota > Metazoa > Chordata > Amphibia > Caudata > Salamandridae > Calotriton > Calotriton arnoldi. The sequence goes on from CAWUFW010009175.1 coordinate 536,312, forward strand.
TACAGGTGGACAACCATGGAGCAGTAATTTAACGCGGCAGTCCAGCCGCGGAGTGTGCACCACCCCGTAAGATTGGGGGCCACGAAAGTGGAACAGCAGCTGTATACAGCATTGTGGACGTGCCCACCTGTGGGGTCCATACAGGATTTGATTATGTGCTACCCGCACTACACTTCCCAGAAGGCACAGTTTCATTTGAACCTCCCATTGGGGGGGTGTGTCGGAGGTGGGTTAGCGGTTGCGCACACCGCTCCATTAAAGCCTCTGAAGAGAATCATATGGTGATTCGAAACGCGTCAGGCAATATCACTATGGAGCAGCTCCTACGGGTGGTCCCCCGTCCTTACCTATACATGAATCAAGCTGTTGCTCGAGTGCTACTTACAGGTGGACAACCATGGAGCAGTAATTTAACGCGGCAGTCCAGCCGCGGAGTGTGCACCACCCCGTAAGATTGGGGGCCACGAAAGTGGAACAGCAGCTGTATACAGGATCGTGGACGGGCCCACCTGTGGGGTCCATACAGGACTTGATTATGTGCTACCCGCACTACACTTCCCAGAAGGCACAGTTTCATTTGAACCTCCCATTGGGGGTGTGTGTCAGAGGTGGGTTAGCGGTTGCGCACACCGATCCATTAAAGCCTCTGAAGAGAATCATATGGTGATTCGAAACGCGTCAGGCAATATCACTATGGAGCGGCTCCTACGGGCGGTCCCCCGTCCTTACCTATACATGAATCAAGCTGTTGCTCGAGTGCTACTTACAGGTGGACAACCATGGAGCAGTAAATTAACGCGGCAGTCCAGCCGCGGAGTGTGCACCACCCCGTAAGATTGGGGGCCACGAAAGTGGAACAGCAGCTGTATACAGGATCGTGGACGGGCCCACCTGTGGGGTCCATACAGGACTTGATTATGTGCTACCCGCACTACACTTCCCAGAAGGCACAGTTTCATTTGAACCTCCCATTGGGGGGGGTGTGTCGGAGGTGGGTTAGTGGTTGCGCACACCGCTCCATTAAAGCCTCTGAAGAGAATCATATGGTGATTTGAAACGCGTCAGGCAATATCACTATGGAGCGGCTCCTACGGGCGGTCCCCCGTCCTTACCTATACATGAATCAAGCTGTTGCTCGAGTGCTACTTACAGGTGGACAACCATGGAGCAGTAATTTAACGTGGCAGTCCAGCCGCGGAGTGTGCACCACCCCGTAAGATTGGGGGCCACGAAAGTGGAACAGCAGCTGTATACAGGATCGTGGACGGGCCCACCTGTGGGGTCCATACAGGACTTGATTATGTGCTACCCGCACTACACTTCCCAGAAGGCACAGTTTCATTTGAACCTCCCATTGGGGGGGTGTGTCGGAGGTGGGTTAGCGGTTGCGCACACTGCTCCATTAAAGCCTCTGAAGAGAATCATATGGTGATTCGAAACGCGTCAGGCAATATCACTATGGAGCGGCTCCTACGGGCGGTCCCCCGTCCTTACCTATACATGAATCAAGCTGTTGCTCGAGTGCTACTTACAGGTGGACAACCATGGAGCAGTAATTTAACGCGGCAGTCCAGCCGCGGAGTGTGCACCACCCCGTAAGATTGGGGGCCACGAAAGTGGAACAGCAGCTGTATACAGGATCGTGGACGGGCCCACCTGTGGGGTCCATACAGGACTTGATTATGTGCTACCCGCACTACACTTCCCAGAAGGCACAGTTTCATTTGAACCTCCCATTGGGGGGGTGTCGGAGGTGGGTTAGCGGTTGCGCACACCGCTCCATTAAAGCCTCTGAAGAGAATCATATGGTGATTCGAAACGCGTCAGGCAATATCACTATGGAGCGGCTCCTACGGCGGTCCCCCGTCCTTACCTATACATGAATCAAGCTGTTGCTCGAGTGCTACTTACAGGTGGACAACCGTGGAGCAGTAATATTATATAATATATATACTTACTAATAATTTTTAATAATTATTTTAATAACTTATAATTTTAAAACAAATATCATATAAATTATAAATACATCTATACACATAAAACAATAGAAATAAAAATTAAATAAATATATATAACAAATTTTAAAAAAAATATATATTTTTAATCTTTTTAAAATTAATTATATACTACATTAACTAAAATAATACAAAAAATATTAGATAGCGGAGGTAATAAAATTACTATTCCAACTCCAAACAGTGCAACAGTAGGGAAAATGTTGGATAGCGTAGGGGTAAAAATTACTATTCCCACCCCAGTGAGTGCAACAGTAGGGAAAGTGTTGGATAGCATAGGAGTAAAAATTACTATTCCCACTCCAGTGAGTGCAACAGTAGGGAAAGTGTTGGATAGCGTAGGGGTTAAAATTGCTATTCCCACTCTAGTGAGTGCAACAGTAGGGAAAGTGTTGGATAGAGTAGGGGTAAAAATTACTATTCCCACTCCAGTGAGTGCAACAGTAGGGAAAGTGTTGGATAGCGTAGGGGTAAAAATTACTATTCCCACTCCAGTGAGTGCAACAGTAGGGAAAGTGTTAGATAGCGTAGGGGTAAAAATCACTATTCCCAATCCAGTGAGTGCAACAGTAGGGAAAGTGTTGGATAGCGTAGGGCTTAAAATTACTATTCCCACTCCAGTGAGTGGAACAGTAGGGAAAGTGTTGGATAGCGTAGGGGTAAAAATTACTATTCCCACTCCAGTGAGTGCAACAGTAGTGAAAGTGTAGAATAGCGTAGGGGTTAAAATTACTATTACAACTCCAGTGAGTGCAACAGTGTGGAAAATGTCGGATAGCGTAGGGGTTAAATTAACATACTTATTAATTAAATAATTTTTGTAAAATAAATAACATATTAATAATTAATTAACTAAAAAATTAATAATACCAATAAAATTAAATTAATATTTACTTAAATAACATTAAATTACTTCCCACCCTATTCCCCCATAAACACATAACCCGCTACACATAAAAAAGAACACAATTAATTTAATTATCAATTAATCAATTAATTAACAATTAATAATAAATTAACAATAAATTAATTAACAATAACAATAAATAAAAAATAATAATAAATTAATTATAATTAATATAATTATAAATTAATCAATTAATAAAAAGTAATTACCAATTAATAATTAATTAACAATAAATTAATTATCAATAACAATAAATAAAAAAATATTAATTAAATAATTATAATTAAATTACTTCCCACCCTATTCCCCTATAAACCCACAACCCGCTACACATAAAAATTAACATAATTAATTTAATTATCAATTAAATAAAAATTAATCACCAATCAATAATTAATTAACAATAAATTAATTAACAATAAATAAAATAAAAATCATTATAATTAATATAATGATAAATTAATCAATCACATTTTTTTATTACCAATTAATATTTAATTAGCAATAAATTAATAATCAAGAACAATAAATAAAAACATATTAATTAATTAATTATAATTAAATTATTTCCCACCCTATTCCCCTATAAACCCACAACCCGCTCTGATACTAAAACACAAAATGTACTTTAAAAATTTTACTAATTTCTAAACATTTAATACATATATTTAAAAATAATAAAAATACATTACAAAAAATGTTAAACATACATATAAAATACATACTAAAATACATAACACTAATATAAATATCGATATTATTAACAACGATATTTTTGCTAACGATATTACTTACTTCGATATTACTTACTTCGATATTACTTACTTCGATATAAAAAAACGATATTACTTACCTTAAGGTCGATATTCTGGTCACCGATATTCTTGACATCGATATTCTGTCCCTACGATATTAAAAACTCGATATTAGTGTAGGTCGATATAAAAAAATCGATATTTTGACTGCGCACCATCTCCACATCTTAGATTTTAAAGTTCTGCTAAAACGCTCTAGAACACCAGCTTTTCCCTCTGTGTGCGTTTCAAAATGATGAACAGCGTGCTCTTTTAATAATTTCTGAAATGAATTTTTCAAAAATTATTTTTCGGCATCTGTTTGCAGTTTTTGAGGGGTTCGCCCTTTCTTGAATATGGCTTTAAAGGCCGTGGTGATGCTAGTATCACTTTTATCGCTTAGAGATTCTGCAAAGCCGTACTTGGACAATACATCTATTATTGTTAATATATATTGAGCTCCGTTATTATGCTTGGCTAGATCTTGAAGACTGATTATGTCCGCCTGCCACTGATAATTTAGCTGCACATTAACAATGGTCGGTCTCCTCTTAAAACTCCTCCTGGCTGGCTTGTGGAGTGAATATGCCTCTTCACCAGATAACCAGGTCCTCACGTGTGCTCTGTTTACTGGCTCATTTTTAATTAGCGCCCTTCTAAACAGAGCTTTGGCACTTTTGAAGCTTCCAACCCCACTTGTAATAAAGCTTCCTTAACCCGTACCCCGACATGTTATCAGCCCCTGTGTCCCATGAAATGAAAGACGATGATTTTGTGTAAGGGCATTTTATTAAAAATGAAGAATGTTAGCAATACATAAACAGGGCATAGTTTACAGTTTCATGGTACATGTCTTGTCATTGTTGTTGGACAGTCAGCTGACTTTTCACTACATATACATAATATGACACATGCTACATCATTACTAGGTCCGGAAGATAATTTGCCTCAGCGTCACAAGTTTTGATATTTTTACAGCTATAAACTCAACAACTCAAGACAGAACTTCCCTCTCACCCCTCCCATATCTTTGTACACTCAGGATACTGACGGCATTTAAGAGATAGTACAATTCTCTGTTGTAACCTTTATTTCTGAAATAATCTTTGGTCAGAAGCTCCAAGGCGATATGTAAGCTGGTCATCAGTGATAGTATTAACTCCCTCATAAAGCATTTGTAGGGGCTCCAGTATTCATCTGATGTAGGTAGCCACGCATTGATACACCAGTTGGCTATGCACGTAGGGCTGTCACACTGCATCGCCGTTGGCGGCTCACCAAGCTTCAGATAACGCAGAGTTACGGGTTGTATTTCAGCTATTCTTTCTTTAAGCAACACATATACCAATCTGGCAATACATATGTATCCTGGACGTAACTCAGAAGCATCTTGTGCACGACATTCTGATGCTTGGCCTAAAAGTGAGTAAGTATGTAATGGTAAATAATACAATAATGACACAAATACTAGGGGAATCATCATTTTTTTTAAAACAGTTTTTGTGGGGCTAAAGATTGGACTTATCATTTTTTAAAATAAATATTGCACACGTCTTTCTATAGCGCTTTCTGCCAGCCTTCTAACAAAATATGTACACAAACCTTGCATATGACAACGTTTTGAACTTGGCTCGCTTGAGCATCGGATCTCTTTGAGCATGGTCGACAAGACCTTAATCATATCAGGTTGGACATTTTTCTTTTCCTCGGACAAACCATACACCCACCTTAACAGTTTATATACTTTGTTCGGGTCTAGCAAGCTGCATATATGACTGATTGTTCTTGAAGTGTATGAGTCATATAGACACTTGTGAGCCTCCTGCTGCTGGTCATTAACTTTATGGCCGTAACAGGAGTTATAATAGTCACATTTGACACACGTGCTCACAACAATCGCAGCAAAATGTTTAACAGGCCACATGGCATTGTAGGGTATACCTGGAGTTTCCTTTTCAAAATCTGCGATATTATAGGTACAAACACATTTCTTACGTGGCTCTGTATTTCGGATTGTAGAACTTTCAGTCTGTTTTGAACAGCATAAGCAGTTAAACTTTACAGCGTTTACCTTTGGCAGCGTCCTCTCTACCACGGCTCCTTTTGTTGATGCTTTCTACGGTTCAAAACAGAAAGAAAAACAGACTATTTGTTAAAAATAAAATATAGCTGTTCATACGGTATAAGTAAGTGTCTATAGCGATTTCTACGAACCTCATCATTTTCGTGGGACTCGGCGACGGCTCTGGAATCTTGAGAGTCGCTGAGGTCCATCGAGGCATAATCGATGATAGAGTTTGTGCGCGGCTGTTGCATGATGATATCCTCCGGAGCCGATTCCTCCAGAAACCCCATATCTTCATAGACCAGTGAGTTAGGATCTGTTATAGATTCTTCATCATCTTCCATGTCGAGGAAATTGTTTCCAGCATTTGCATCGTTACTCAAGGCTTTGCTGTCGCTGCTGGAGCCCTTAATAGGGGCTATCAGTTGCAGCAAATCCTAGAGGCTGAGCGTTTTCTTAGGGGCTCCTTATATATATTCTAAGCATAAAAAAATGGGGCGTACTCCTCTACATCACATCATGGGCACCGGATTTCCAGGGGCTCTCATTTGTTGAGGGCTGTCGCATAGCCCTAACCACATGGTAGAACCACGAGCACATGACTAGCACATGACCAGGGTGATGTCACAACACACGTGACCCAACACGGTCACATGACCCCCCCACACCACCCCCAGAAGTGACGTCACTTCTGGGAAGGGCCCCCAGGGGCTCGGAAGTCCCGGTAATGGAAGTGACGTCACTTCCGAGGGCAGGACAACTGTCAATATGACTAGTTTATACCTTTCACATCCCTGCTGATGAATCCTTGTTGCAGTTAAGTTTGATCTTAAGATCGATACCGTTGATGAGCACATCATGGGCACCTGATCCCCAGGGGCTCTGGTTCGTTGAGGGCTGTCGCATAGACCTAACCACATGGTAGAATCACAAGCACGTGACTAGCACATGACCAGGGTGATGTCACAACACACATGACCCAACACGGTCACATGACCCCTCCCACCCCCACCCCCACCCCACTCCCAGAAGTGACGTCACTGCTGAGAAGGGCCCCCAGGGGCTCGGAACTCCCGGTAATGGAAGTGACGTCACTTACGAGGGTGGGACAACTGTCACTTTTTGCTTGATATGAAAGGTATCCCTCCTTAGTACTGCTGTGATGTCTCCACTGTGAATTAGAAGCAAGTACCTAGAGCAGTTGCATTGGGGCGCTCTGTGAGTGTCTCAGCACTGGTGACTACATCGCTTGGCGCTTGAAGGGGGAGGGTTTGACCAAAAGCACGAATAGATGATGCATATGTTTTCTCAATATGCCATGCAATACCGTCTGACAAATGGATTCTTTGCAATGTATGGTGAAGTTTCAAGAACTTTTCAACAAAAATTATTTTAATTTTTGTAAACAATATTTAATCTTTCATGTATTAAATATGAACCAAATTATCACCAAAAATCAAAGCAGTTGCAAATCCCTTGGGGAGAGATGGGGGTGCATCCCTCTGTGGAAGTGGAATTGTCCCGCTATTCAACCTTCAGGGAGACGTGCTGACCTGTTGCTGGAGAAGGATGAGCAAGTGGAGAGGAGGAGGTAATTAATGCGTGACGTCAGTCACAAGAGCGGGGCAAAATGGACCACAGAGCTCTATGGACCCTGACCTGCCGTAACCCTTCTCATTCCAGTTCTGGTAACCCAATGCCCCAAAAGAACTCTGCAAGTCCAAGGCAGATACCCTCAAACCCAGACAAGCCTGTCAATGCACAACGTCATTGTTTGACGCATTTCAATAACAGTTGAAGTATGGAGCCGACTGCATAGCTTAGTTTGCAAATCCAAAACAAACATTACAGAATAGTTTTTTTGATTTACGTCAAATTGAGAAATGTTGCATGCATACACTACTAAACTACATTGCATCAGAACAGGACACGTGAGTTGAGGACAAGAAAGCTCCAGACCAAACAGGGCTTAGTGTTCTACTCTCCATTAACCTCCTAGGCCAAGACCACTACCAGCTCCCTCACAGCCACTTCCAGGCCCATCTTTTGACGCCCGCCTGTGCCATGGTCTATGTCCTAAGTGCCAGACAGAGGTTGTTGTGTCAACAAGCCTACCTTTATTAGGGCCTCGTTCTTGGCGGGCATTGATGGTTCAGCAAGCGCCAGCTGCAGCAGGGTGCCCTAAAGGTGATATAATGGCATGTTCAGAAAATGAAACAGAAGACAGGTATACGTCAGGCAACCGTGGTTCACTTGTCCCTCACAGAGCATGTACTGCAAGGGATGCACCCAAAGAGCTTCAGTAACACCCACGGAAAAGGTGCAGCAAGGCAGCACCCATGGACGCTTCCTCTGCACCCACAAGAGGGGCAACACTGTCAGCGTCAGGGGAATGGTATCTCACATGCGCACAAAAGAAACTATCCTCACACACACAGAGCAGATACAGCATTGAAACAACCCTAAGAGCGTCCCTTGCATGAAGAGGAGATCCTGCACAGGCAGCAGCATCACAATCTTCCCTCATATGCGCATACAGATACAGAACAAGCAGTACAAGCCCAGCACAGCACAGATCCAGTGCAGGCAGCAGCACTAAAAGCTACAAAAGCAGTCTCTGAACAGGTACAGCACAGGCAGCAGCCATGAGCTTCGCTCACACAACAGCTCCAACACATGCAACTCTAGTGACCTCATACAGCACAGGCAGCATCAGTGAAAGCTTCCAGTGCACACATGTTCAGGCCAGCACAGACAATAGCAGTGTAAGCTGTCCTCGTAGAGCAGTTAAATCACAAATAAAGCAGCACAGAGTAACCTCAGCAATAGAAGAGACACTACACCTGTGGCAGTGATGGAAGCCCCATTCCACTGTAGTAAATACAAAGAATGCTGTCACCAAAGAATAGTATCATCATAGAAAGTCAGAAGCGAATGTAAGCAGAGAGGAAATGTTCCTTTAGGAGGAGAGAGAAATAGAGCAAAGTGCAAGCAGCAGAGCAAGCTTTCCTTTCACACAGTGACACTCAGGGGCCGATTCCGATCTCGGCCGGTAGGGCTCCGAATCGGATTCGGTTTTACCGGATCCGATTCGGAGACCTGTTTCCCGACCGAATCGTACGCGGGTCCGGCCGAGCGAGTACGATGCATGCGCCCGCGAAATCGCCGACCGACTCGTACGCGGCTTCAACACGCTCCGACCGACTCGCACGGACACGACTCGCACCGCGCTATGGAGACGTTTCCCGGCCGGGTAAGTACGATGCGCGCCGCAAGCAGTCCGACCGACTCGCGCCGTCCGGCTCGAAAGAGCTGTCGGAGCCGGACTTTGGGGGTCCGCGTCGGACCCCCTAAACGCGTAGGTGCACGAGTCGCACACAGGGGGGACCCATGGGTCCCCCCTACCTGTGCATGTACGCCACGATGCGCATGGACGCGTACCCACTGTAGGGGGCGCCCTTGTTCGCCTCGCACCCATTGAGTCAATGGGAGCCCGCGTACGCGTCGTACGACCGGCTCCCATTGACTTCAATGGGAGTCCGACCGAATCGAGTCCGATAGCATGCGAATGCATCGTACTCGTCCGGTCGGCCTGCTGGGGTCCGATTCGGTCGGAATTCTCTCCGGGTCCGGCTCGGTCGGAGAGATTTCCGGCCCGAATCGGAATCGGCCCCCAAGTGTCAGTCTAAGCTTTCCACACACAAACGGGTACAGCCACTGGCAATAGCCACACACAGAACGTGTACAGGACTGACAGCAGCAGTACAAGCTTCCCTCTCACAAGGTGACACACAGTGTCAATCTAAGCATCCCACACACAAACAGGTACAGCCCTGCCAGAAGCTGCAAACACAACGTGTACAGGACAGACAGCAGCAGCGGTGCAAGCTTCTCTCTCACACAGTAACACACAGTGTCAGTTTAAGCTTCTCCCGCCCAAACAGGTACAGTCCTGGAAGTAAATGCACACAGAACATGTACAGGACCGGCAGCAGCAATGCAACCTTCCCACTCACACAGTGACACACAGTGTCGGTCTAAGCTTCCCACGAACAAACAGGTCCAGTCCTGGCAGTAGCCGCACAAAGAACATGTACAGGACAGACAGACAGAAGCAGCAGTGCAAGCTTTCCTGTCACACAGTGACACCCATTGTCAGTCGAAGCTTCCACGCTCAAACAGGTACAACCCTGGCAGTAGCAGCACACAGAATGCATACAGGACAGAGAGCAGCAGTACAAGCTTCCCTCTCACACAATGACACATAGTGTCAGTCTATGCTTCCCACACGCATACGGGTACAGCCCCTGGCAGTAGCCGCACACAGAACATGTATAGGACAGACAGCAGCAGTGTAAGCTTCCCTCTCACACAATGGCACAAAGTGTCAGTCTATGCTTCCCACACGCATACGGGTACAGCCCCTGGCAGTAGCTGCACACAGAACATGTATAGGACAGACAGCAGCAGTGCAAGCTTTCTTCTCACACAGTAACACACAGTGTCAGTCTAAGCTTCTCACGCACAAACAGGTACAGTCCTGGAAGTAGCTGCACACAGCACATGTACAGGACATATGTCAGCAAAGCTACTTTCCCTCTCACAAAGTGACAAACAGTGTCAGTCTAAGTTTCCCACATACAAACAGGTGCAAACCTGGCAATAGCCGCACACAGAGCATGTACAGGCCAGAGAGCAGCAGTGCAAGCTTCTCTCTCGCACTGACACATAGGGGTCGATTCCGATATCGGCCGGTAGGGCTCCGAATCGGATCCGGTGAAGCCGAATCCGATTCGGAGCCCTATTTCCGACCGATTCGTACGTGCGTCCGGGCGAGCGAGTATGATGCGTGCGCTCGCGAAATCGCCGACCGACTCGTTCGCGGCACCCGACCGCTCCGACCGACTCGCACGGACACGACTCGCAGCGCGCAATGGAGACGTACTCCGGCCGGGTAAGTACGATGCGCACCTCGACCAGTCCGACCGACTTGCGCAGTCCGGCTCGAAAGAGCTGTCGGAGCCGCACTTTGGGGGTCCGTGTCGGACCCCCCTGTACGCGTAGCCGCGTGAGTCGCACACAGGGGGGACCCATGGGTCCCCCCTACCTGTGCATGTACGGCGCGAGTCGGTTCGGCTCGTACCCGCTGTAGGGGGCGCCCTTGTTTGCCTCGCACCCATTGAGTCAATGGGAGCCCGCGTACGCGTTGTACGACCGGCTCCCATTGACTTCAATGGGAGTCCGACCGAATCGAGTTCGATAGCATACGGACGCATCGTACTCGTTCGGTCGGACTGCTAGGGTCCGATTCGGTCGGAAATCTCTCCGGGTCCGGCTCGGTCGGGGAGATTTCCGTCCTAAATCGGAATCGGCCCCATAGTGTCAGTCTAAGCTTCCCACACACAAACAGGCACAGCCCTGGCCGTAGCCGCACACAGAATCTGTAAAGGACAGACAGCTGCAGTGCAACCTTTCCTCTCACAAACTGACAAGCAGTGTCAGTCTGAGCTTCCTACGCACAAACAGGTACAGCCCTGACAGAAGCCGCACACAGAATGTGTACAGGATATACAGCAGGAGTGCAATCTTTCCTCTCACATATGACACACAGTGTCAGTCTAAACTTCACACACACAAACAGGTACAGCCCTGGCAGCAGCTGCACACAGAATAAGGAAAGGAAAGACAATAGCAGTGCAAGCTTCCCCTTCACACAGTGACATACAGTGTCAGTCTGAGCATCCCACACACAACAGGTACAGCCCTGGCAGTAGCCACACACAATGTGTACAGAACAGACAGCAGAAATGCAACTTTCCCTCTCACACCGTGACACTCAGTGTCAGTCTAAGCTTCCTACCCAAACAGGTACATTCCTGGCAGTAGCCGCACACAAAACATGTACAGGACAGACAGCAGCAGCAGTGCAAGCTTCTCACTCACACAGTGACACCCATTGTCAGTCTAAGCTTCCACGCACAAGCAGGTACAGCCCTGGCAGTAGCCGCACATAGAACGTGTACAGGATAGACAGCAGCAGCACAAGCTTCCCTCTCACACACTGACACGCTGTCAGTCTAAGTTTTCACACAAAAACTGGCTGTAGCTGCACAGAGAACGTGCACAGGACAGACAGCAGCAGCACAAGCTTCCCTCTCACACAGTGAAATGCAGTGTCAGTCTAAGCTTCCCACGCACAAACGGGTACAGCCCAGGCAGTAGCCGCACACAGTACATGTACAGGACAGACAGCAGCAGTGCAAGCTTCATTCACATTCAGAAGAGATGCATCATGGCCATGGCAGTGCAAATGTCCCACACACACAAAGCACATATGCAGCAAGGTATAAAAGAATTTGAATACAAACTTACCCCGAAGCACTGCAGGAGCTCCCTTTGACTGTCTGACTCACCGGCCTTCTGGAGGTAACTGAGCACTGACTGTAGCATGACTGTCTGCACTGCCCCTGAGCTGGTCAGGGAGATGATCTGACTGTCCTCCAGCACCAGAAGCAGAAGCACCAAGGCGTCCAAGGCCCCATCATAGGCCTGGCTCAGGTCGGCCAGGGAGGATCCCTGTAGGGGCAGTCCAGCATTCTCCAGGCCGCATTGCATGATTGGCAGAAGGCTGCCCACTGACAACCCACCACCCTGACAGGCTGAAGGCAAGTCCACGCTGCAGCTCCAGTTGAACTGTGCCTTCACCATCTCAAGGAGGCAAAAGGGGGCTTCCGAGTCACCTGGACTGACAGATGTGCTTGCATTTGCACACAAAGGCATGATCCAGAGGTTATCGGGCTGACTGATCAAGTAGGACAGCAAATCCTTGTTCTGGCAAATATGTGCCACAAAGTTGACCTGGTCGTGATCCCAGCAGAGAGCCAAGATAGTAGGGTCAGTGTTATCGTCCATCCAGGTGTCGTACAAGCACATTTCACTGGGTAAAAAACCGAAAGGATTCCCGGGAGTGGTGTCGTTGATGCAGAGAGCAGATATGGAAGAGCCACCATGTTCACCCAACAAATTCAACTCATTGCCACAGATGTTATCTACAAAGTTGAGCTGGTCATAGGTGCTGCATAGCGTCACAACGGAGATATCCACCAAGGAAGGAGCTGGCCACTCTGCATACTGACACAGGGAAAGGACGGCATCCTGGAAGCTGTTGGAGAAGGAAGAATTCTTGTAATGGCAGGCAGGCTTCAGCCAGGCATTGACGGTCTCTTGTATTAACCTCTCCACCAAGCGTGTATTGTTGCAAACCCAGTGCGTGAAGTTGCTCTGATCATAGACCCAGCAAAGCTCAAGCAAGGAAGAATTGACGACCTGCAGCTTCCATGCCTGATAGGTACAGTGCTGCTGGGTGCTGAACCTCTTGAAAACAATGGAGATGGATGCTACACAGAGCTCCGGGATCCAGGTGTTGTTGGGATTCTCTTTCAGCTGCCTCACAGCAGTGACATTGGTGCATATCGCATTGGTGAAATTTTTTTCATCATTGTCGGCACAAAACCGGACCAAACTGTGGTTGACGGTGGATGGATTCCATGTCTCATAGGTGCATTGATTTTTACGGGATTCAAACACATTTTTATCCACGGCCACAACTATGGAGTTGCAATCTAGCTCTAGCCAGAAGTTGTCAGGATTCTCCTTAATTTTTTTCAAAATATGGCTATTGTTGCAGAGGTACTTAAGGAAGTTAAGCTCATCAAACATCCAGCAGTAGGAGACAATAAATGTGTCAATGGAGTCCAAAGTCCAAGTTGAATAAATGCAGGACCGCCAGACAATAAACAGATTGAGGATGTCTGGATTAGAGACGTTTATGCAGAAGTCCAGAAGCCAATCATTCCTCAGGTCTTTGGTGAGGGCCTGAAGAAGAAGGGCATCGTTGCAAACAGAGTCTCCAAAATCCCACTTGTCATTGTCACGGCAGACTAACAGAAGGGTGGGGACTGTAGAGATTGTGCCGGAGGAGCCTATTGCCTTCGTGGACCAATCAGCATAGTTGCACAGTTCTGCTAGGTAGGAATTGGGAAGATTCCCACTTGATTTCAGGCAATAATCATAGATCCAGCTGTTGCTTGTTTTGTTACCCAATATGTTGACAGTGGTGAGATTAGCGCATACCATCTTGGTGAAGTTGGCTTTATCATACTGTGCACAAAAGGAAACTGTGGCATAATCAACTGAAGCTGGATTCCACAGGGGATAGGCACACAACTTCTGAGGTGTGGGCAGAGAGCGGGCCGCGTCTTGTGGCCTAAGAAAGGAGCAGTTTGGATGGATCCAGAGGTAGTTTGGGCCCATGCTTATTTGATTATTGAGTTGTTGATTCATGCACAAAACATTGACAAAATTGACCTTGTCATACATCCAGCAAAATGACACCAAGAGCAGGCTGGGGTCTTCTGTGGTCCAGTTGGAGTAGAAGCAGACCTTTGTGGCCAGGAGCGTGAGTAGGTCTGGACTGGAATAATTTGAGCAGAAGTCCAGCAGCCAGTCATTTCTGGGGTCCCTGGCCAGCCCCTGCAGCACACTGGCATTTCTGCACACAGCGTTTGTGAAGTTCTCCTTATCACTTCTGCTGCACGCCATAATGTTAGCTGGGTCTATGGAGGGCACGAGGATGGAGTCAGCTGACCATGCAGCCCACTCAGAGTACCTGCATTGCTCCTTTGTGTTTGACAAGCTACCAATAACCAGGCTGAAGTTGACACAGTGCTGGCTCAGCCAGCTGTTGTATGGGTTAGTTAGCAGCAGCTGCAAGTTGAGTGGGTTGTTACACATTATGTTCTGGAAACTGGCGTCATCATACTCTGCACAAAAGCCGACCTTGGTGAAATCAGCGGTTGCTGGGTCCCACCGGCTGTAGTTGCATAGAGTGGAAATAGGCAGGAAGCCTGCTCCGTCCATTCCATTGGCTGTGGTACAGTTAGGCTCAAGCAGCTGCTTCTCAGAATCTACCCAGGGTTGCTCCTGGAGATGGGCATTCACACAGAGATAGTCAGAGAAGCCAGCTTCATCAAACATCCAGCAGTAGGTGACAAGGGAAGAATTTGGAGCAAGGCTGAGCCAGGAGGAATAATTACACACCTCCTCCAGGATAAACACAAAGTTGAAGCAGAACTTTTTCAACCAGCTGTTCCTGGGGTCCCAGGCCAGGACTTGCAGCAGGTTAGGATTATTGCATACAGAATTCACAAAGCCAGATTGGTCAAGGGTACTGCAGTCTCTCACAGCGGAAGGATCTGCTGCGACAGCCAAAGAGGACCCATTACTGAAGTTGCCCGGCAAACTCTGCTGCCAGCTTGAATAGACACACATGCTTGATGGGAATGCTGTACTAAGCACATTAGTACTGATGTTGACGCAAAGCTCGGCTACCCAGGAATTACTTGGATTTGCCAACAGCTGGTCTAGTGTGACTTGATTTCCACAGATGGTTGCAGCAAACTGTCCCCCATCATTCTTTGCACAGAAGGACACCTGGGATGTTTCAATAGTGGTCAAGTCCCACTGAGTATAGGCACACATGGCCGCAACTGGCAGGGAGCTGGCATCGCTTGGTGAACAGCTGGGCTCAAGCCACTGATTATCAGGGTCCCGCTTTAATTCTTGCAGAACATCAGGGTTCATGCAGAGGTAGCTTGAGAAGTTCACCTCGTCATAGAGCCAACAGTAGGCTACTGTAGAGGTGTCCGGGGTTGTCCAGGTGAGGTAGTTGCAATCCTGGAGGGTGGAACGAAAGCCATTCATGGTGTAGTATGCACAATACCCGGGCAGCCAATCATTATCTGAGATCCCAGACAGCTTCTTGAAAATCACACTGTCCGTGCACACTGCACGGATGAAGTTCTCTTTGTCATTCTCGCTACAAGTGGCGACAATAGATGGATCCACAGAGCCGGATTCCTGCCAGATCGCATAGGCGCAAACCACAGAAGAGGACTTAGACATGCTCCTCATGTCAAAACCTCCTTTGGTTGTCTGATTGCACGGGTCAATAACCAACTGAGGCAGAGTCAGGAAATCAGCATAGGCAAGGCTCACACGATAGCAGAACTTTCCCAGCAGAATGGTTCCTTGAGAGTCTGGAATGTTTCTGATGACGGTGCACAAGGCCTCCAGGCGTGAGGCGTTGGGATGCAGCTGCTGGACCTGGCTGCAGACCCTGTCCTTCAGCAGGGCAAATGCTTTTTCCTGGCAGGCCTCGAGGAAGGTAAAGGGTTCTAGGTAGGACGTGTAGGACATCGTTCTGGAGCAAGACCATGCCCCCCGGCATTCACTTGAGTTCGCAGAAGCAGCTGCTTGGTAGGTAGCCAATGGCAAATCCTTGAACTTCCACTTCAAGTTGTGTTTCATGCCCCTGAGAGAGACAAAAAGACGCTATGTTAAGCAATACCAGGCAGACAGACAGGATGACTGGCCTAGAGGAAAAACAGTAGACCTCCACCATAGATAGGCGTATATCCTCTCAGAGACAGCCACTTTTGACATCACAGATTTACCACTGCAAGGCTGGCTTTTTCAGAGCAACCAGCCTCTCGCAAAAAACTCATAATTTCCCAATAGGGCAATCTGCAATTGCAGACACTGCATATGAATGTACAACAAGTCCAGCTGTGTATAATTCTATTCTGTAAAAATATGTGGGATTTGGTAATATTTCTATAGACCTTATAGTTATCGTGACCATTTTACCCATGCCTTTCTCTGCTCTTTTCTCCCTTCCTAGACCCTCCCCCCTCTCTTTCCCTGTCCTTTGGTTCGTTCCTCCTGACCGGAGTAGAATGTTATGTGTGACAGTTGGTGGTGAGGTAGCTTTCCTGTGAGGTGCTACTGGCAGGTGTTCATGAGATGCGTCAACGGTGGAATAAAGATTAACTGTTAATAGCTATATTTCATAGTAGTATACACTTATTTACAACAGGCCTGCTCAGTTGCTCTATGTGAGATTTACCTGCATTCATTTATTAGATTAACAGTACAGAGCATCCACTGCCGCCAACACACTACTCTTCCTGCCAACTCTCACCAGCTGTGAGATTGAAAGTACGGGGAGATGTAGTAAAACATTATCCAAAAGCAATGAAAAATGGTTACAAGTGGTAACTGAAAAACTGTTATTGAAATCGAGCTGTTTCGTGCGAGTGCCCAGTTATGGCACACTGCTCCAATATAGAATGAATTTCTAAATGCGGAGAGAGTATACTCAGAAAAGAAACAACTCTTGTTACTTTTCCATTGCATGGACATCTTTGCATAAGCTCTGGTTTTCCACAGCACATGCAATTCTAATCAAACATTTTTTTACGAAGTTGTAAGACTTCCTATTTCAAAATTTTAAATAATGAATACACTTGTCTTACACTGCTTGCTCTGTGAACTACTGTTCTCAATCTCAGCAAATGTTAGAGTGATCCTGCCTGGAGAAATTGCATATATTTGATGCTGATATGTACATCTACGTGTACAACGTTTGAGGGTCTCATTCTATAGGGAATAAAATACCCCAATTATTGCAGGCCACCGCAGGCTTTCATGATTTTATAACATTACTAAATGGTCATGTATCACCTTATTGACCTGCGCTATCCTAATTGCATATCGCTGGAGGTTCTTTAAGACATATAAAATCCAGGGGCGGCTCCTCCACTAGGGCAGAGGAGCATCGCCTCACTGCTTTCTCGCAGTGCAAAAAGCAGAAACATAAAATGGTAATAACTTCCAGTTATTACCATTTTATGTTTGGTTGTGGGTGGGCGGGGCTGCTCTGCGAGCAGGGCAGGGGAGGAGTGGTGTGCCTGCCCACTCCTGAGTGCGCAAAGAGTCTTTGGTCAGCCCCCTGGGGCCGCCCAAACAAGTCATGCGCACTCTGCCCTTCTCCATGCAGGCTGCAATGCAGCCTGCATGGAGAAACTGGCCTCCCCATTTGCCCCTGGCTGGGCGGTGTCCCGACCAATCACAACGCTGCTTGCAGCATTGTGATTGGCTTAGGGGAATTAACCCCCCCGTGCGTGACCCCCCCCCCTCCGTGCGCGACCCCAACCAGCCATGCCGGCCGCGACCTATAAAATCCAGGTCAAGTAGCGACACCCCCACCCCCCCCACCCGCCAGCCATGCCGGCCGCGACCTATAAAATCCAGGTCAAGTAGACCTCTTGAAAAAAGTAAATGTCATTTTAAAACAAAAGGAACTTTTTCACAGAAACACTAGTTGTGCAGTCCAGGTCCCTCTTGTACTATGGTGATGTTTTACATGCCTGTGTTATTGATTATAAAATGTAATATGTCGCAAAAAAAAAAACATAAATCACTAACCTGAAAAAATATATGTATATGTATATCTATATACATATATATATATATGTGTGGTGTGTGTGTATTTATATATAAAACCTACTGGCGGTCACCAGTAGGTAGTTATAGTTAGGACCTAGTTTCCATAGGAAAAGCTTTTTTTTGCCTTTCCTATATCTTTTGTGCCGCTTGACGAATCTTCACAAAAGTTTCCAAACAATGTACGCCGGTGATTCTAGTTGCGCATGGAAAATTTCGGGGCGATCTGGCAAGCGAGGGCTGAGAATAAGGAGGGGGTAAAAAAAAGTGCATTTCCCATGTTAATTCCCATAGGGATTTTAGACATGACTATAGCCTGAACCACTGAAAGGAAATTCACCAAATTTGGCAGAAAGGTAGTTCTTGGTTCAGAAAGCTCCCTTTTTGGTATTTGGTGTAAATCTGTTCAGTAGTTTTGGAGATATTAAAGAAAATCCAACACAGATCCTCGAAGGATCCGGCAGTCCCCGTGTTAAAAATTTGATTGACTGCCAGCACTTCAACCAGGAAGTGTTGGCAGCCATCTTGGAACTGGGCTTCAGTAGAGTCCCCCAAAAAATGTTTAAAAAATAAAGGGGGATAGGATAGGAATACCCTGACCCCCTAGCACTGGTACTGGGGTCCCCTAGGAACCCCGCCAGGGCGAAAAAGCATTTTTTTACAGGTTTGCCGTGAACTCGCGACGGAGTTACGAATCCAAGGCACACAAAAAAAGAAGAAGCACAGGCTTTGAAGATTTGCCTCCGGGTGGGCCAGGTCCCGGGGGCTTACTTTAATTTTAAATAAGGAGAGGGGGGCACACGAGGCCCTCTCCACATGGCCAATCTTGGCCCCGGGGACCGCCACCTTCTCGGGGGCTGGCCAAGCCCAGAACAAAATGGAGGAGTACTGCTTGGCCCTTCTCCTGAGACTCTAACAGCCTCCACCTCCCTGGGACTTTATGAAAAAAAAGGAGGGGGGCCACATGCTCAAACGGGTCCCAGAGACCACCACCTCCCAAGGGCCAGGTATATAATCTTGGGAGCGGGGCTGCCTGGCCCCCTTCCCAGGCCATATATGACCTCCAGGACAACCACCTCTCCAGGGCATGGCCAAACTAAAGGGAGAAAGAGGCTGCATGGCCCCATTGCCATGCCATATGCGGCCCCAGGGACCACCGAGTCCCCGGGGTGGCTCCATATGTCCCGGGGCGCTCATCCCCGGGACATAGCAGTTTGCTTTTTCTTGGCAGGAGCGGGCAGCTCCTGCCAAGCGAGATAAAACACTAACTCCGCTCCCAGCTAGCGGGAGCTGTCAAACTGTTCCAGCTTGCTGGGAGCTGAGTTTTCATCTGTTTCCTTGCCTACTGTCTTGCGGGCAGGGAAACAGATGAAAGATTGCTCCCGCATGCAGGGAGATGCATATTTAGCAATTACCTGCGTGCAGCAGCAATGCTGGCTCCCGCAGGAGGCGGTGACCCAGCTGGGACCATGGGGGCCTTAATGCTCCTTCTGCTGTCCCAATCATGGCACACTGGGTACCCTGGGTGGGCTCCGGGACCCCCAGGGAGACGTGGCTGGGTCCCGGGGGATTTGTTGCTGGGAGCAGAAATTGGCCCAGGGAGGGGGGCTGCGCATCCCCACTACTCCAATATGTTTTAGCCTTGCTCCAAGGGATGGGGCCACAGGGGTCAAAATGGGCCCGGAGAGTGGGGCCACACAGTCCCCCTCCCCATTACAGAAGAGGGCAAAACAGAGGGCAGAAAAGGTAAAACAGAACAGAAGAGAGCAAAACAGAGGGCAGAAAATCGAGCAGAAAAGCCAAATTGGAGGGCAGAAGAATGAGCAGAAAACGCAAAACAAAGAGCAGAAATACAACAAAAAAAGGCAAAACCAAGGGCAGAAAAACAAGCAGAAAAGGCAAAACAGAGCAAAAGAGGGCAAAACAGAGAGCAGAAAAACTAGCAAAAAAGGCAAAACAGAGGGCATAAAAATGAGCATAAAAGGCAAAAACACAACAGAAGAGGGCAAACCGAGCAGCAAAGGCAAAACGGAGGGTAGAAAAACAAGCAGAAAAGGCAAAAAAGAGGGCAGAAAAACTAGCAGAAAAGGCAAAACAGAGGGCAGAAAACCAAGCACAAAAGGCAAAACGGAGGGCAGAATAATAAGCAGGAGATGCAAAACAGAGGGCAGAAAAAATTGCAGAAAAGGCAAAATGGAGGGCAGAAAAACAAGCAGAAGAGACAAAACAGAGGGCAGAAAAACAAACAAGAAAGGAAAAACAGAGGGCAGAAAAACAAGCAGGAAAGGCAAAAGAGAGGGCAGAAAAATTAGGAGAATAGGCAAAAGAGAGCAGGAGAGGGCAAAACAGAGGGCACTCAGACACTTAGAACCCACTCACAGACCCACTCAGAGATTCACGCACCCACTCACAGACCCACTAAGAGACTCATGCACTCACTCACAGACCCACTCAAAGACTCACAGACCCACTCCGAGACTTATGCACCCACTTACAGACCCACTCAAACACTCATGCACTCACTCACAGACTGACTCACACACTCATGGAGGCACTCACAAACCACCTCAGACACTCTGACACCCACTCAAAGACCCACTCAGACACTCACATACCCACTCAGACACTCAACACCTACTCACACCCAGTGAGACATTTATGCACCCACTCCCAGACCCACTCAAGACACTCACACATCCACTCACAAACTCACTGAGACACTCATGCACTCACTCACACACTCACTCTCAAAGGTTACAGGATACAGTTAAGAAATAAAATAAAAAAACCTTAGAAATTCCTTTAAAAAAAGGAAAGTTTACAGGGATGTTATATTTAGTAAATAACATTAAGAAACCATAGAAATTAATTATAAAACAAAAATTACAAAGACGTTAAAGTTAGCAAATAACATTTAAAAAAACTTAGAAATGTACTGACAATACCAAAGGTTAGGGATACGTTATAGTTTGGAAATAGAATTGAAAAACCTTAGACATTCACTGAAAAAAACAAAGGTTACACGGACGTTATAGTTAGGCTCAGATTTTACTCGTACAAAACTATTGAAATTCAGCAGTTATAGTTACCTGAGCTGTTACATATAACTTACACCCCCACAATGTACTGCTTATGACCTCACATATTACATCACTCATGACATGGTCAGTGACATCACTGATGACATCACTGATGACATCTCAGATGACACCAATGATGACATCATCAACAGAACCACTCATACACCAACTCACACACCCATACAACCACTCAGACACCCAATTACACACTGATACATACAGTCACACAGCCACTCACATAATATATGTTAGAGGTACAAGCACTCTCACATCCACTCACTCACCCATACAGCCATTCACATAGACACTCACTCTCTAATACAGCCACCCACACACCAACTCACTTAACTAAACACCCATTCAAACAGCCACTCACTCATCCATACAGCCACTTAACACCCAGTCACTCACTCATACAGACATTCAGAGGCCCACTCACCAACCCATTCAGCCACTCACACACCCACTCACTCACCCATATAGCCACTGACACAGCCACTCACTCACCCACACAGCTACTCATACACCCACTTATACACCCATAGAGCCACTCACACACCCAAACAGCCACTCAGACACCCACTTACACATGGATACATACAGTCACACAGCCATTCACATAATATATGTTAGAGGTAGTATCACTCATTAGTAGTACACCTAGGGCCCGATTCACAGAACTAACTTAAGACAAAATCCTAAACTTACTACCATTTTGGTATTCACAGAAGGCACTTACTCATTTTGGTATTCACAGAAGGCACTTACTCATCTTGGTATTCACAGAAGGCACCTACTTACTCATTTTGAGTAACTTACTCATTTGGTATTCACAGAAGGCACTTACTCATCAATGAGTAAGTGCCTTCTGTGAATACCAAAATGAGTAAGTTACTCAAAATGAGTAAGTAGGTGCTTCTGTGAATACCAAAATGAGTAAGTGCCTTCTGTGAATACCAAAATGAGTAAGTGCCTTCTGTGAATACCAAAATGGTAGTAAGTTTAGGATTTTGTCTTAAGTTAGTTCTGTGAATCAGGCCCCTAGTATACTAATTTAACTTTTGTAGTAGCTTAGTATATATGATTAACAATCATAAACTCTTTGAAAATACTTACACCCAGAAAACCACTCACACATCCATTCACAGACTCATAGAGCCACTCACACACCCACTGAGAAAGCAACACAGCTACTCGCTCACTCACTGGCAGATCTATACAGCCACTCACACACACACACACCCACTGAGAAACCCACTCACACACTCATACAGTCATGCAGCCACTGAGATAACATATATTAGAAATAGTATCACTCATTAGTAATACAGAAAGTATACTAATTTAACTTGTGTAGTAGTTTAGTATATATCTTTAAATTGAACAAACTTTTATGAAACACTCACCCTCACTGGAGGATGTCATGAGTGATGTCATTTGAGATGTCATCAGTGATGTCACTGACCATGTCATGAGTGATGTAATATGTTAGGTCATAAGCAGTGCATTTTTGCAGGGGCATAAGTTATAGTTAGCTTAGGTAACTATAACAACCCCGTAACCTTTGGTTTTTTCAGTGACTATATATATATATATATATATATATATATATGTACATTCACTTGCCTATATATACATGTATGCATTCACTCGTCAGAAAGAGCCAGTTTTAAGATATATATATATATATATATATATTTATACCAAGAGCAGTATTACTCTCTAACCTCATGCTATTGAGTATTTGCTGTATCATTCTGCCTTTCAAGACATGCCTCCCCTGGAATGCATGAGGGAGTATTTTACATATGAAAATATACTCACTCGCTCGAAAGGACCAGTTTGAGATATATATATATATATATATCACACAACTGGTAATATATATATATATATATATATATATATATATATATATAATGTATGACGTTACATCGCATACATTCGCAACGCGGTATTTTACATTGCGTTCGTTACAACGCAAGTCGTTACAACGACTTGCGCTGGACTTAGGAAAAGTATGATTTACTATTCCAACTCCAGCCTACGTAACAGTAAGGAAGGTGTTGGAATAGTAAATCATACTATTCCTTAGTTTTGAGCACCATCCAGCGCAAGTCGTTGTAACGGCTTGTGTTGTAATGACCGCGATGTAAACATACCGCGGTGTAACAACCGCGTTGTAAAGGTCGTTCTCCATATATATCTCTCTCAAAACTGGTCCTTTCAAGCAATATATTTATATCTCAGAACGGGTCCTTTCAAGCGAGTGAGTATATTTTCAGATGTAAAATACTCCTTCATGTATTCCAGTGGAGGCATTTCTTGAAAGGCAAAATGATACAGCAAATAGTCTATAGCAGTGATACTCAAAGTTCGGCCCGGGGGCCGCTTGCGGCCCTCCTGACCTTCACATACCGGCTGAACAACAGCACTGGCCTGCTGTAATTTCTCGAGCAAGCATTAACATTCATGAAGATGTTAAATAAACGGTTACGCTTTTATTTACACCTAAATGAAGTAAAAGAAAAGATGCAAAAGAGTTGTCCTGCACCGTTAACTTTAGCAACACATTTACTTTTAAGATATCTATCCTTAAATGTGTACAAAATATGATAAAAGCCTCACCAAATGTCATACAAGTGTATTTTTTTTAACATGCAGAGGCATTTCACCTTAGTACATCAGATTAAATCAGTATATTAGTAAGCATTTTTTTTAAAAGTGATAGTTTTTAAGAATGCACATAGAAAGGTTCATGCCTCCTCCCACCCTGACAATGCCAATAGTGAACTAAGAGGCAAGTCAGTAAATCATCAGGGTCATGTGGACCCCCCCCCCCCCTTGATGGCCTTGGTTGTTATTATATATGGATAACATTATAGTTTAATAAACCAAACACAGGAGAAGGTTTTGTAGAGCGCACATCCAGAATTTGGGTATTTTAAGGTTCTCTTACATGTGATACTGAAGAAAAAGGATGCAAGGTGAAATAAAATAATTGTCTAGGATCACACAATTTGGTCAAGTGAGGAAGCCGGGATTGATCCCAGGTTTTCTGGTTTCCCCTCTGCCCACCTTACCACGTTATTCTCAAAGACCCTTTCCCACCCTGCTGGCATCAATGCGGCCCTCGGGGACTCCACAGACCATACTTTGTGGCCCATGAGACAATGTTTGCGAGTACCCATGATCTATAGCGTGAGGTTAGAGAGTAATACTCCTCTGGATGGAGCCAAAGCTCACTCTATGAATATCTTAAAGTACTGGTAACAGTAAGTCACAAAGACCGCTGTGTTGTTAAGCCAGACCTAAAAAGGAGGAATAGAGGATAAATGCAGAGAAAGAGGCCAAGGTCATAAAGAGGCAAGTGCCAGAGTGGAGTAGTGAATAGCAGAAGCAGAGCAAGAAAGAGTTGCAGGAAGATAATAAAGTCTAGAGAATAAATCAGGACATATCATAGAGAAAATCAGATGGATCCTGTTGGGAAAGTCTGTCGAAAATGCTCTCTGAGGATGTTGATAGAGTAGAATGTTTGACCATCTTGAAAGCCACAGATAAGTCGAAGGCAACAAGTGTATATGAATTTCAAGTATCAAGAATGTGTAGTGCATCATCAAGGGGTTGGAGCAAAGCGGTCACCGAACCCTAAATGTAATTCATTGAAAAATATTACATAAGATCTATTGAGTTGAGAGTCAACATAGCTTTCAGTGACTTTTTCAAGGAAAGGAAACCTTGAAACAGGGTAGAAATTATTACAATCACCAACGTCAGCAGAGGACTTCTTCAGCAAGGGGAGACTTATCTTACTTCAAAGTAATCTGGGAACATATCTTGCACAAAAGCTAGATTAACTAATCTATCTAATAAGGTCAGAGCTGATGACTGTGATAATTAGCGTTGTCAGGAGGATATGGGTCTGTGAAACAGTCTTAGCATTTCAACAATTCTCAGCAGATCAGGTCAGCAAAGTTCTTAGAACTGCATCTATATACCCTGCGATTTCCAGTGAACAAGGGCATTTTTCAAAAAAGAATAACTACATCGGGGCAAACAGAGCTCAACGGATTTGACTTTAATCCTCACAAAACAAAGCTAATTCTTAAAATGTAGTGTCAGGATCTTCAGCTGTAAAAGACAGAGGTGAATTATTGGCTAATTTTGCAGCTTCAAACAGTAAGTAGTGTGTGTCGATTATTCACTTTCTCTATTAGTGATCTGGTGCGAGTAGCCTTTGCATTAGAGAAGCCTCCTGAATGCCCTAAGGCCATCTCGATTGGAGAAACGGAGCAAATGTCTTCATGTTGTTCCCTGAACAGATATATTCTTTCATCATAGAGTTTCAAAGAAAGCCAGGGAGCAAATGGCCTGGATCATTTCCTTTTGGAGGTTCAATATCATTAAGCAGTTAGTTCATTAACCCATTGTGTTAGGTAAGGGTTGCACCGATGTCATGAGTGAAAGATGTACGAGAGAGATCATTTGAGGGTCATCAATGTCAAGGTTTTAAAGTCCTATTTTTAGTGTTTTGAAATGAGGATATCTTGTCCTTAGCTTTTCCAACATTTGCTGTGTGTGAAGACTAAAAAAAGGATCTGGAAATTATTAGACCAATCAACCAGGATTGGGTCTTCAGTAGTCAGAAGACCTTTTCTAAAGATAATTACATCAAGAGTGGAGCTTTTGTTGTGAGTAGGCTTACAGCAGTCCCTATTTTTAGTGTTTTGAAACAAGGATATCTTCTCCTTAGGTTTTCCAACATTAGCTGTGTGTGTGTGTTCCAACATTTGCTGTGTGTGAAGACTAAAAAAGGATCTGGAAATGATTAGACCAATCAACCGGGATTGGGTCTTCAGTAGTCAGAAGACCTTTTCTAAAGATAATTACATCAAAAGTGGAGCTTTTATGGTGGGTTTGGTTTTACAGCAGTGTTGACTGATTCTCAGCTAGGAAACAGGAGAATTGAATTCAATATCACTGAGGTCACCCCAGTGGAGGTTAGTGTCCCCTGAAATGATTTTAGTGTCACAGGAGATAAATTAAATAATAGTAAGATCCATGCACTTCTCAATAAAATTCCCATTGTCACTGAGTATCATAGATAGCGTTTAATCTGACAGAAAGTAAATTTAACGATTTGATTTCCAGTACTAAACATTGGAAGGAGTAGAGTATATCTGTGGTTAGTCATTTGCAGTGAACATATTATTGGGGAATACATCTACAGTGGTATTTTGATTCTGCCTAGCCTCAGTCTGCTTTGTCACCAGTTGCAGGCACTTTTCCACTCTTCACCACTCTTCTGCTGTTAGGCTGTAGGTTCTGCTGCCACAATCTCAAGAGAATACTGGCCTTTAGAAATGTTCAACTTTTTTTGTTAGGTAAACTGGAATACCTGAGGGAAAGACATATAGTGGATGCAAGCTGTCTTGCAAATAAATCTAGACTTGATTGATAGCCATTGTAGAATTGAGCATTTAGAGCTAGATTTACTAAGTTCTCATGCAGCGCAGTGCAGCAGCAGTAAATGCTGCGCTGCATGAGTTGGCGAGAGCAGGAGAGCCCCAAATTTATGGACATATGGCACTCCCCTCTCCCCAGCACCCGGGCTGAAATCAACTGCTGTGCGCCACAGGGACACTTTTGCGCCATGGTGCAAGGGTGTCTCTGTGAGTCTAGCACAGGTTTTGTACTGGAAGGAAACCTTCCAATACAAAATACCATGCAGAGACTGACTTCAACCCATTTCAAACTTTGTATGTGTGCTGTACAGTGCAGCACCACGTACAAAGTCGGAAAAGGAAGGAGAAATGAAAGCATTTCTCCTTCCTAGCGCCTACTTTAAAAGGGCGCAGTTTTTTGACACTAAACCCTGTCTACTTTGTTTAGTAAATTGGGTTTAGCATCAGGAACTTTGGGTGGTTGCATGGGAACACCCATGCACCTCCTAAGGTACTTCCCCTTGGCGCTAAGTAAGGCAAAGCGCTGCTTCACGTTACTTTCACGTTATTTCCAGTTATTTCCAGTGCTAAATAATTTTAGCGCTGGAAAGTAAATTGGAAAAAAAGATTTTGCGCCGATTTACGTCACTCTGTGATGCAAACACAGCGTAAAATCTTAGTAAATCGCCCCCTTTGTGTTTTGCTACCCATGACAAAGCAAGCAGCGGGATACTGTGCGGCCTTTAGGAGGTGCAGGGTGTACATTGGTTGTGCCCGCTAAAAGGGAATTACCATAGTCAAGTTGAGACAGAACAAGTGCTTTAACTAGGCTCTTGAGGTTGTTTTCCTGGATGAAGTATCTAATACCCCTTAGTAATCTCCTTTGAAAACATGCACTCTTAGCCATTTCAATGAGATTAGAGGAAAAGTATTTTACTAGGGGTAAAAACAAGAGAATTCAAGCTATGAATGGTGAATTGATTGCAGTCAATAATGTTGCAAAGATCAGCATACGGGTGGTATAAGATCCCTTGGTTTATTAAGAATGGTATTGAGGGAACTTTTTGTCCATTGCCCAAGAAACACACATTATTAACAGTGGGCAGAATATTGATTTACACTCGATTTCACATGTATATGTAAATATGATACTATTGCTGGTGAAACAATTTTTCTATGACCGTTAAAACAACTACATTAAGTAGAAATTTACAGAAATAAGTTAAAAATCTCACTGTAACAGATAAAAAGGCCAACAATTATATTATTCCAAATCGTACTGGACTTGCTCCAACATGTAAAGCCAGGGTCAAGATAAATATGAACCTCAATGTATGCCTTTGATAGAGACACAGCCAAAACCCATAATATATTCAATGGGATACAAAGCTGATTGTGCTAGATGTAGAATTTCACAGTACTATATGAATTCAACCTCATGCTGTAAGTAATGTGGGAGCACAGGATTTGCTTGCAGTGAGCTCATAAAACTATATTTATTTGCTGACCTAATGCCCAAAACCTTGCATATAACAAAGCATGTGTGAACATTACCATGCACCAGCCATTCTCACTATTTCCAAAACTAACTAGCTGGTAAGATATCTCTATGGTTTGAGATTGTTGAAAGGGAGGCTGGTGTGAGGCACATCATTTCTATGTACTTCGCCAAATGCGCTTGTAGCTTTAAGACGTTTCACTACTGCATGCCAGGTATGTTGGCTGATGGGGAAATTGGTATGGCAATACTAGGTCTAATATACAAGCAGCAGTGTGTTTGAAAAGATGAAAGTGCAGCTGTGTCATCCAGTTATTTGATCCTCAAGTTCCCGCTGAATTTTTCTTATTGGTAACAGTTGGATGGTATGTTAATCAGTAAGGGTCCCACAAACTGCTGATTGGCTCCCAGCTAGTGATCCCTTTTCGGGGGCCCTGAGAGGAGAGACCCTCCTTTGATATCCCAACCTTGCATTGAGCTAGTTCTCAGGGAGAGTACTATAGCTTTTTGGGTTCCTAGATAAACCCAGGCTTGTTGCCTACAAGCCTCCCCAACTAAATTAAAGTCCAGAAGCTCGGGGCAGACCTGGGGCCGTATTGTTATCAATTAATGTAACTTTCACAAACGTTTTGTGAAGTCATTGCTGGTGTAACCCTTCAGAAAAATCAGAATGATTGAGTTATGGTAAAAGGCTTAACAAACCAACTGCTGCACCTGTGCTTAGTGTGACCAGTAACTGTTTGCAAAGGTGTAGTTTAGCATAAATTTGAATTTGCATAATGAGGGGTGAGTGCTGCCCTCAAACGACAACGTCATTCTTCAATTCTATCCCCCTCAGTTACTTCCTAAATTATTTTTTAAGGCAGTTATTGCAGAAGCATTCCTGAGAAGGGACACTCTGTCCCCGCATGATTGGCTAAACCTTTTAAATTATGAGATTCACTGGGCACTGATTGACAGTATCAGCTGAACTGCAAGCCAGCTGCCTAAATCTGGAAACCCCTCGTGGTCTGTTGTGAGCAATGTTTACTCCTAGGGCCTAATTTACAAACAAATGACACAGTGCGGCGTCGCAAGCCATTTCTCTGCGCCGAGCGGCACCATTTTAAAACCACAGGCATGCATTGTATTAACAACAATACGACGCATGTGTGCTTTCCCATGCGCTGGCGCACGATGCCATGCGCCAGCGCAGGCACCTTGTGTCATGTGGCAAGGGTAAACACAAGGAGATGATGGACGTAGTGCTGAAACGTTTCAAACACTCACCCCCAGTCACAGATCTGTGTTGAATCCATCATCGTTCTGTAGGTCACTTTGCCTCCCCACTTCAGTCACAGCTATATGCAAATCAGTCTTGACCCTGTGCCTCATGGGAACAGTCCAGCCCGAACTGCTAAGCCATGTCTTCCCTGTGCTAAGCCACTTTGCTTGGCTTAACACAGCCTTGCAAATATGGGCCTTTGCAATGCAGTTTTCTGTGGCAATCGGGCATGCAATGGGTTTTGCTGTGGGCGTTCCCAGCAGAACCCATGGGTTTTTGACACTGCTCCAGATGTACAAGGATCTGAGGCAGAGCCAAAAACTAACGCCTTTCAAAAGGAGGCATCAAGTGGCGCAACAAGTAGAAAACTTTTATTTCTCCTCGTTTTTTGCTCTTTCTATGTAAGCTGCATTCTGGAGCACATATCGAAGGAGCAAAACACTATTAATGATTGTTTTTGTGCAGGAAGGTGTCCCTTACTGCACAAATACAATCATCTCTGCAATGCTGGCACTCTGGCACCCTGGTGCAAGAGTGCCTGTGTTGGTGCTAGGCAGCTTTTTAAGCACCAACGCAGAGGTGAGCACAGGGATGCCCTGTATTCTTGTTAATTCGCCGCATCCCTGCATTTTGAAAATAATGCAGCTCAGCGCAGCAAAATTGCTTGTGGCACCGTGCTGCGTCATTTTCATGTAAATATGCCCTAATGTCTCCTTATCAACATCTTTTGTCAGATGTACCAGCTTTGAGCCCATCAATCTACACACACACACTCTAAAACTGTCTCTGTCCGTTGCAGGTACCATCAACACTGTAGTTGCTATTGTTTGTTTTGTTCATTGTGGTTTAGATGTAGTGGCGGTCAGTGGCAAACAAAAATGGTGGGTGAATATTTAACCCACTGACAGGCACTGGTGAAAAAAAACAGCAGTGCTCTTAGGCTCCGTGGCAAAGCTATCAACTGTGGTCCGTTTTAAACAGTGTTTATGACGGGCCATGATTGAGAGCTCTAGAGTTGAGGCTGAAGGCCCTACGAATTTTTCACAATGCTTGTCAGTGAGTTAATTTAAAATAAAATACAGAAATAAAGATTTACTTACCCGACTTGGCACTCGGTGGCTCCTCCAGCACTGGTAGCCAGCTGCAAAAGCCTTGTCCAAGTCCCCTATACCAATCCTGGCGCTGCTCTCATGCTGCCTTAGAGCAGCGCCAGGATTGGCTGGAGCGCCCTGGTACGACGCTCCTTCAGGTCCTGGAGGCCAGTGCATTCTCTCCACCCAGCTGTCTAAGACAGCTTGGGTTGGAGTGTTTAAAGTATGCATTGAGGCTGGCCGCTGCAAGACAGCCAGTCAAAGTGACATGCGCACTTTAAACTGAAGTGCACTGGGCCCACTTTTCCTACCTGCTGCCGGCCCTGCCCTCTCAGGCTCGGCTGCTTGCCAGAATGAAAAATAAAATGGTAATACATTTGTTTTATTATCATATTATTTTGTATGTTTCCCTTCACTTTTAGCGGAGGGGCGACGCTCCTTTGCCCTCATGGAGACACTGCCGCTGGGGGCAACAAACAACTATTTCCGTAGATACATAAAGTAACCTATTTTGGCAGGAAGATTGTGATACTCCGTTTAGTTACAGTGTCCTTCTAAAGGTTTGCAAACATAAGCCACTTGTGAACGTGCTGTTACCATACTACCAGTCGCAGACTGCATTCTCTCTGTTCTGTGTTTGTCCCGTTCTGTGTGTGTTTCGAGCATTACAGCTTAATGAACATTAGATGATTGTAAATAGAATATACAGTTTTAGCCAGGGTTCCTCAGTTTCATTGTATACTGTGATTACCATCAGATTTATTTGACTACCAGTTAGTTTCTGGATCTACCATTCTCTATGTCAGATTACTAGTTTCATTGCCCAATTACAGTATTATATTTGTGTATTATGTCCTGTGTGTTTTCTATTTTCTGACGACTCCTCATTCTGAATACAAATATATATGTATATATATATATATATATATATATATATATATATATATACACATGAGATATAATTAAAAATGTTGTATAACACACAACTTTGACTGAAAAATCATTCTTTTTTTCGCACTTGTGATAGGTGTCTAGATTTTGGACCATACCCCTCTCTTGAGTTAAGACTTGGCTCATCGTCCTGTCTACCCATTTTGTCTAGGAGCATTAAGTGCAGGGGACTTTCTGTTTCTGACTTGGTATCTTGACCATTTGATACAAGGCGATCCTCAAACTTCGCCCATGTCTAGAGCTCAGTGGCCCCTATAACCTAGTAACACCGAGAACATGTCTGACAACAGTCATAGCCTTTGTTGATTTGGTGGGATTGGGGCCTTGTGTATGCGTTTTAATGCATACGATCATTGGGTGGTGGGGAGCACAGTCTGAAGATCCTGAGACTGCGGCTGCCTGAGTCTTCTCTCCAGTGGCCTCTCCACTGCGGTCCAAGGAGCAATCCCTGCAGGGGCCCCAGGGAGTACCTGCTGAAGGGGGAGCTTGTGGTTAAGTCCATAGTCTCATACAATTTACCAATGGTACTAGAGAGACCTCGGAAAATGATTGATGGCAGTTCAATAAGGCTACAAAAAAATCCCAGCCTCCCTTTCAAGTCAACTGTCTGTGAGACAGAGGCAATTCCTAGACCAGAAGTGAGGGGTCAGTCTTAAATTAAAAATTGTAAGGAAGATTCTCGAATTTCATCCTAAGTCTACCAAAGGGACTACCGAGATGCACATTGCTTTTAACTTACAGACTTTTATACCCTGCAGAGCTTCAATGAAGAGCCCCAGAAGCTTCGGCATAGACAGCAACATCGCCAAATCTACTTATGACAGATCATTCTAGATTTCATAAAGAGGAAGAGATTGTTTAAACAGCCATTATAGTGTGTGTGGGAGGTGGCACGTAGGTGCACCTCATGGTGCCTTCTTTCTCTTTACTAGACCCTGAGGGATTAGAATTGCCACAGTTTGTCTGTAGGACTCCTGTTCCTCACACACACATATCACCTGAAGGTAGTTTTCTGGAGACAGAGAAGAGGTGTCCAAATGAGTACCAAGAAGTGAGGGTATTTAACATCCTATAAAAGACACTAAAGTTCAGTGCATCTTAGTGACTTCCCAGATATCTACTACCTTCATGGTCCTGAAAGAAGTAAGGCTTGGAGACCACCCTTCTTTTCTGGGAAGAAGAGGTAGTCTCTAACTTCATAGCAGGACCCGAGGATAAAATTATCTGTAACTCTTTTTTGTTACTCTTCCAGTTGATGATTCCCCAGGCATCCCACAAAACTCTGGGTTCTCTCCTTGAAGACAGTACTTGAAGGGGAGGACGGGTCAAGAACAATTCTGCCCAACAAAGGATTACACTGGCTGAATTTATAGCTTTTTAGTAGAACTACTATTTCATTACAGGTTAGCAAGCTTAGAGTGAAAGGTGAATCCAAGAAGTAGTGTTAGAGCTGAATCCCTGGTGATTTCCAGGGGCAGGGTTTCTTTTCTGAGGATATTATGTTTGTGCACATCTATTCCAATATGTTACTGTACTACAACTATGACAAAGAACCTGATAGTGTACAAATTTCTATCACTAAATAAATGAACATGGTAATCATTCCTGTGTCAGGATCATTGGACATAATACTAACTAATTTGTAAGATGTAGTAACATCTACTAAATAAAGTAGTAAATCAACAACAGCAATTAAACTTTTTGCTTCAATATACGGAGGTGGTGATATTGGTTCGACTATTACTGTTATTAAATAAAAAATAGTTTCCTCACTTATGTATGGTTCTATTATAATTAGGGCTCCCAGTTTTCCGTTTTTACTGATTTTTACAGATAAATACAGACAGAAAACTATTTTTTTCCGGTCTGTATTTATTTTAAATACAGAAAAATACGGAAAATAAGTCTTCTTTGGATGTTTTTTTCTACTGTCAATCATGAGTGCCAGGTCAGTAGGTGTACAGATTGAGAGGTAGGGAGATGAAAAAAGACAGTAGGTTTCCTAATTAAGCTCAATTAAGTGCAGATCTACAGTTAATTATGATATTCTACAATGCAAGTGTTTTCAGATAACGCTATTGCACTGTATACTGCTGAAACAATTTGGACATTCAAATGCGAATTTACATTTATCAGTCAAATAAATGTGGAAAAATACCCATTGCAGCTTCATTTGCACAGAAAACACAAAATAAAAATGGATAAATACAGACAAAATTAGCAAAAAATAAATATGGATAAATACAGACGGAAATGTCGAAAAAGTAAATACCATAAAACCGGGAGCCCTAATTATAATTAATTCTGCTTCTTTAAAGAAATTAGATATTGTGTTGTACAGTTGTGTGAAGAAGTTACTCAGACAATCTGCGCCCAGTGATAGACTGCGAATGGAACTAGGGTTACTGTCTATTTTGTCCCAGAGCAACATCAATATGCTCAATTACATCTCTGACTGTATGTCTGAATTCAGTAAAATATATGATCAAGTCCAAAATGTTCTCCATTAGTAGGTTTACAGATATGTTTTCTAATTATAAGGTATATACTTTGTTGACAAGCAACTATCTCCCATTACCAATTGTTCATGTTGATTTGAAGAAGCCACAGCATAAAAAGTGAATTAAACAAGCAAATACTTCATCTCAATTTGAAGCTGATATTGAGAATTATTTGGGCCAAAAAAAGAAGTGGAATGGCCTAGATCAGGGGTCTCCAACCTTTTCTATAACAAGAGCTACTTATGTTTAATAAAAATTATCCAGAGCTACTAATATTATTGGCCTTGTAATAGTGAGCACATCAGACAAAGGTATATTAGTGGACACAGGCAGCGATCACCTCAGTGCATCAGTCAAGGTTGCCAGCAGTAACTTAAAAAAGCATTGTCCTTTTTCATAGGTAATCCATAAAAGCCTTAGCCTCAATGCTCGTGGCACTGAGGTAATCATATTAGTACTAAGTCACCTGAATGTCACATGGGTTATCACTCAGCTTTAAAAGTATTTTAGAAATCCAATCATAATCTTATGAGTTCTGAAAACGCACTAATTTTCACCTTGAAAACATTTTTCAATTTTGTTATAAATATATTGATTCAGCCTAGTAAAAGCTTCAAACTTAGTAGGCTGAGATGCACGCAGCAGAGCTACTCAAAGGTAGCTGGACAGTTACTAGTAGCTCAAGAGCAACTTGCTGGAGTCGCCTGGTCTAGATTCCTACGGTCATATAAAACAGGATTATTTAGATTCATCAATTGATTCCTTTGTGATCAAAACATTTTAAGGTTTCGTCTATTAGATATTCCACTCATCCAATTTGATGGTTTACAGAATAAATCAATGAATCAGATGCAGTAATGTCATTTGTGTCATTATAGTAAAGAGGGAGGTAGAAGCCCCCTAGGATCCTATCGGACCTTTCGAAATTTAGATTCATTGTATATTCCAGTTGATCACAATAAAAGGTGATTTACAATTATAGACATCATAATGAGCTGTTAAAAATAATATATATATGTTAGTGAGGTTGTCGCAAGTGATATGTTCTGTTAATTTGCAAACACGGTATGAGTGAGGGGAGAACAGTATAATTGCCAGATGGTTTATTGAGCCTGCTATATATAAAAAAAAAAAATTGGTAACAGTTAAGATCTTTGTAATCTTGTGCCTAGGCAATTCATAGGGAGTGTTATTTTCGCTATTGTATAAGATATTTGGAGCTTTGACTACAACCAGGGGTGGGATTAGGGGTCAGTAGCTTTGACACTAGGTAGAATTATCCATATGACCCTTTGATTTGTGAGTTTTATGTATTGACATATGTGTTTTATTGTTCAGGTGGTCCAAATTGTTCCTGGCTTTTATCTATTGTCTATGAGAGTTACAAATGACTCGGTCTTGAAAAAGATGGCTATATAAAGGCACCATCGAAACGCGTCGACGCTTGTTAAAAAGAACACAATCCGTGAGCAAACTGGGACCTTTTGAATGCTCATTTCATGTATGGTATCGGGTCTCAGGCTTTAAATGAAACAATCATGGATGTGTTCATTCAATGACATAGTCTTCTGTCTTTTATGTGTACTCTCTTTGTTTTTTATGTGTATCTGTTTTTAATGATTTTTGTATGTCTCTACTGTACTTTTTGATGAGATTTTGATGTAACAGAGATATTGTATACCCATGTATTGTTAAGCGTATGCTTTTTTTAAACAAATGAAGAAATAAATCGATATATTTTTTTTAATTCTTGTTTTGTAGTCCCTAGCAAAGGGGTTGAAATTATACTGTTCCCTCCATGTATGTGGATAGTTTGAATGTAGGTGAGTGCGTTGTATAATAGAATATACAGTCAATAGCACGAGAGTAGCAATTTTTCCAAAGGAAACCCGTTTTGTTCACATTATAGTAAGGAAACAGTTGAACATGTTCTCTGAATTTGTCCTAAATTACTTGATATTCAGAAAAAAATTTAAGACCATTGTTCAGGGAGAATGGACTAAGAACAATTAATGGTGCCACTAGATTTTGTTTTATGGGGACATCGCGAACAACACATGGTTGTGTGATGAAAGAAAGTTTTAAATATATTACTTGATTCGTATTCTTCCAACCTGTGTTTTTAAAAAGAATGACTTTTAGAATTTGATATGTGCTATATTTTGCATTTTTAATGTATATGATTTTAAGAATTTTAAACAATAAACTAACAAATGTAAAAGTATAACATCTACTGCAGCAGATTTCTTCTCTGTTATCTAGGATCAACCTCCTCCAAGCGTGCGTCCTTGTCCTCCTCACTCACTTCCCACCCCTCTACTGCTACCCCTCTGTAGCTGATGCTTCTGCATGAGCTAGATTCCACTGGTTAGAGATCATGAAAAAGTAAATGAGGCCTATATTGAGATATCCTGGTGGCCAGTGTTTAATTTAAAACGTTAGGAGAAATTTATTTGGTCCCTCACCATTTTTGGATTTTTCAATATAGGCAAACAAAGATTTTGGTGTTGATGGATTAAAGTTGACAGTAGTCAATGTCACAGTAACCCAGCATTGCCACAATAGCAGTCAAGGCCTTTTGGTGATATTTTCACCAGTAGGATTCTCTGAGAAATAATAACAAATCAGCATGTGAAATTCATCAACCAATTTTGTTAAACATTTGAGGTAATGGATCACAAGAACCTGAGCCTTTTAACCAGAGGCAAACGGCAAATAGTAAACTTTGAATACCCCATCAAATATATATACAGAAGCTATTCTGAAAGCTCACACTGAAGAAGCTTAGAAACCCTGTCTCAAAATGGCGGACCTGTGGTGGCTCGAGATTTATGGATAGTAAAGACTCTGACACCTCAATATCCCCATTAACCAGAGGTCCAGAATTTCTACACAGGCTTTTGAAGTTAACTAACCACATACCTGGACTACCAATCCCCCACCATACTAGTGCCAGACCTCACTGGATTTATTGAAAACGTAAAAAGCCTACTTAAAAGTTGTTTCTACTCTCACCGTAATTAAGTCCAACTATTGCTTTTTTCAATGAACCCTTGATTTTGTTGTGAAAATCTTTCAGTTAAAATTTCAAGTTAACATTGTCCATATTCTAATCTGCTTATTTTGCTATGTTCACTGCACACTTAGTTATTTGAACTTTTTATTTTGCAAGCCTCGTTTTGTTTTATTTTTATTTTCATTTTATTTTGGAATTACTCAGAAGAGGGTATTTTTAATCTGTGCAAAGCATTTTATTGCCTCTGTCATAAGAGTGCTAAGATAGGTTTCAATGAAAAAGCAATTTAACATGTGCAGGTGGGTAAAAAAAAGTGTATCCTTTCTCCTGTTTTTCCTGTAGAAATTACCAATGTAATCAATGGTTTTAGCTTATGTATTGGGAGAATTAGATAGAGGCTACAAAGGGCTTGGTAGACTTATTCAAGTAGCCATGGGAAGGCCATCTTGAAAGAGGAACTTAGACAGTCCAATATGTTATATGCAGCAAAAAATGAGCACTGAGGCTTTTGTCAATTGTATCATGTTGGTTCGGACACCAACATGATACAATTCACAAAAGCCCCAGTGCAAATAATCGGCACTGAGAATAAAACAGGGCAAATTATGTTAGCACCAAAGCCTTGGTGCTAGTTGCACAAGCAGTGCACCAGCATTAGCTTTGGTGCACAAACATTTATGAAGTGAGAATGAGGATTACTTGTGAAAGCATTTACCACAAGAGCCCATCTAAAAGATGCCCGCTGATGAAAGGGTAGGTCAAAATAAGAAAATGCAACACACCACCTAGGTGCCAAGAATGCCGATGCAGCAGAGGTTGATGAAGAGGTCCTGGCTGCATTGACGTCCTTTCTCCAAAACATGTCAAAAGTGCTTCACTGTCGTCATATGAATCTGTGAGCCTCTCCTGACTCCTCTGCCATCTCCATTTTGCTGCACTTGCTGGTAGGGCACATCTAGGGGTATCAGGCAGTGCTTTAAGTGGGTTGAAAAAGGTGTGAGCATGGCCTACGAAGCATATTTCGGAACTGTTTCTAAGGGGTGTGCTATGTCCTAAAACGTGGCCTAAATCCACATCCAGACTCCTGGTCGTGTGGTCCAAGCCTTGATCCATGTCACCCTGAACCTTTTGAGGATCATAGTCTTCTGGTGGTCCCAATCCAGGCGGTCCTTCACGTCCCCCTTTTCCATCTCCTGGACTTCCCCGTCCTACTTGTGATCTTCCTGTTTGTGCTGTCATTCATGCTGTTGGTCCTGGTCCACCACCTCCTCGTCTTTCTGGTCCTCATCCTGGCCCCCCTTGTCCTACAATTCAGTACTTCATTTTCCCAGCTCTATTTCTCCTCATACTTCTCCCACCCATTCTACCCAATGGAAGCCATCCAGTAATGATCTCAATTAAATCTGTGTAAAGAAATGGATACTACCAAGGAAAGATTAGCGAAGCAGACACCCTTTCATTCGTGCAATTCATCAAAAAACATATATTTTTTGTACTTTTTGTTTTAGCATTTTATGCAAGTGCATGTGCTTTCTAGCACTCTCTCATGCGCAAGGAATCAGGGAATCACCAATGAACTGAGACTTGGAAAGGGGAAGACCAGCAAAACCAGGAGGCACAAGAGAGAAAACAGGAAAGCCAGGAGCTGAGTATGAATCAGAACCAAGAGAGAGAAAGGTTCAGAATGCAGATCTAAAATGGTCAGGATAACCATAGGATGCAGGAGCCAAGCTAGTGACCCACCACCAGGACGTGTTGTAGGAAGGGTCTCATGACAGAGGGAACTACAAGGACTATAATGCATCAGGGAAGTGGGACAGAAACCTGGGCTGGTAGGTGAAAAGAAACTAAGTAAGTGAAGTGGAGACATGCATATTTTCCTATAGTTATGTACTGGCTGGTTCCCAAAGAGCACTCGTGAGTGACATCTAGTCACAGTATGATAGATTCCTGACAGTCTGTGAGGTGTTGTTTGAAAAACTAAAAGAGAAAAACATTTCACAATACTGTAGGAAAAGCAAACATATCTTTTGTTATCTAAAAACTGTGCCGTGAAGTCAATACTTTTAATCTGGCATGGCTTATTTTTCAATACTTTTCACTCAGGAAAC
This sequence comes from Calotriton arnoldi, assembly GCA_963921515.1. NCBI lineage: Eukaryota > Metazoa > Chordata > Amphibia > Caudata > Salamandridae > Calotriton > Calotriton arnoldi. The sequence continues at coordinate 575,394 of CAWUFW010009175.1, forward strand.
TGAATAGAATTAAAAAAGAATAAGGACAAGTCAGAATTAAAAGAAAAGACTCACCAAGGTCTAATTTACATTTTTTTCCAGAGTTTTATATAGAGCAAACTTGACTCAAAGGTATCAGAGCACTTTACATGAGCACTAGTGGCGTTACATAAGGACACATTCATTTTTGTTAGGCACGGGGAGATTAAGTGATTTGCCCAGAATCACAGGATGTTGAGCATGTTGCCGAGACTCATACCCGGATCCCCAGATTTGAGGTTGATCGCCCTAGCCGTTATGCCACATCCTCTCCCCATCCACAGAGTTCTACCATTTGGTCCTTCTGTAGCAGCCTAGGGAGGAGATTTATAGGCCTCTGGGAGATGTGTTATTATAAGTACACCTCTGCTTCAGAAGCCAGCTAAGGGAGTGCAGGAGAAGGCCCTTTCCCCAGTACCATAAAAGCCTTTGAATGACAATGCTTGTGCTTTCATGCAATATGTGAAATGGAGGAGATTGAGCGAAACCAACCCTTAATGCCTGCTTTTCAGCTGGCAAAAATATCTCTGTTGCTGTGCTCTTACAGACACAATGGGAGGGATGAGGAGAAACACTGCTCAGGGGGAGCATATGGATAGAGTTAGAAAACTAAGGGCCAGATGCATCACAGCAAAAACCGCTCGCAAACGGGCAGATTCTCAGAATCTGCCCCTTTGCGGCCGGTATTTTTGCATTTGGGATGCATCATCCCAAATGCAAAAATCGCAAATTGCGATTGCATTTAAGGAATCGCAAATTGCGATTCCTTAAATGCAATGCAAGATGCCATTTAATATAGCGATTTCGCTATTAGGGTCCGCTATTTACCGAAAAATAATGCCAGGTGGTAAATAGCGAAAACTTTGAAAATTTCAAAGTTGCATGCTACACACACACATGCCCTTGGGACATGTGTGTGCGCAACATGGGTGCACATTACAATTTCAGGGGTGCAACAGGGAGTCCTTTTGACACCCTTGCACCCTTAAAATTGCATGCGCAATTTGCGAGTCCTAATGGGTACTCACAAATTGCGCATGCAATTCCCATTCATTCCTATGGGCCTGTGGGCCCATAGGAATGAATGGGAAGCCATTCCTTAATTGCGACTCGCAATTTGCGAGTCGCAATTAACGAATGTTTAGGAATCGCTATTTTTATAGCGATTCCTACATGCATAGGCTTTTGCGATTCCTTAATTGCGATTCCTTAATAATCGCAATTAAGGAATCGCAAAAGCATTCCTTGATGCATGTGCCAGAAATACATTGTCATGAAGTGCTAAATGGAAAAGAAAATAGCAATTACCTAAATTTGAGCAGTGAAAGGATACAAGCCAGCCAATCAAAAGGATGGGATGTAACCCATTGTAAATTAACAAAAGGTCTTTCTCAACCAGACACCTTGCACTGTCTGGTAGGTTTGACCTAAAAATGAAATCTTCTTTGGAAAAGGCATGTTTCTCTTTTGCACGCGTAGACATGCAAACCAGGCAGTTTAGAGAATTAGTGGGAAATGCAAGCGGGTCAACAGTCATCAGAATAGGAGGCCATGGCACCTAGCCATAAACAGCTTCAAATACTGGGTGTCAGGACCCGCTCACCAGGTTCTGGCAATGAGGAGCGGGGAATGAGGGTACACAGGATGATTTAAGAACCCTGGAGCACCTGCATATTCCATATGGTATTGACTCATAAACCAGCTATGCCATTTTGTTTCTTCTGAAACCATAGGGCACTACACAGTGCTGGGAGGCCATACTAATCGAAATACAGCACTATGCCAATCTCTGTTTATGTAACATAACATCATATAACATAATCACAAAGATGGCTGTGTACCCAAATCCTAAGTACACTGTATACCGGATCAGCTAGCCCCACCAATGCTTGACCATGGTCGCGTTATCAAAGCAATGATGACACCTAACTTTTACTGAAAGGATAACCACAAAGATCATCTTCAGTGTGTATGTGGGTTGTTGAAAGACACTGGTATGCCGTTTGGGCAAAGCTATGCCCTATTCACATTACAATGACTGAATGACAGTCTGCTGGCTGCTAGGGGTTGGTATTGCCGCATTAGGCCTGCATAACTGCCTACCGCCCTGACTGCGAGGGTCATTTGTGTCACAAGGGAGTTGTGTTGAGACTCCATTGGTTACATGAGAGGTGAGTGCAGCTAGCAGAAACAGAACAAACCATTCCAGTGTTTAGGGGCATTAATGGAAAAGGAAAAGAAACATGACTGAACACAAACAGAAGGAACAAGCAATTGAATCTGAGAATGTGTATGTAATGAAAGACACATACCATAAACAGGAATCAAACCGCAAACAGGAATGCTCAAGTCCAGGAACAGATTTGAATACAGTAATTGAAATGATACTGAAAAGGAAGCTACTGCAGAGAAATAAGGAGGGTAACCTGGGTAGAAAATAAACTGCAGGGGTGAACGAGAGCAGGCCAAGTGGCCAAGAAACAAAGGGGAACAATAGTCAGGTCGTGGAAACACAAAGTGAGAACAAGGATTTTAGCTTCAGAAAATGTAAGGTAAGGTGGAACCATGCAATTCTTGTATTAATGATGCCAACAAGCATGAGCAACAGCACAAATGAAATCTGAGAAGGCTGAATCAAAGATGGCGCCTAGTTTGCAAGCCATAGATGCAGGAGGAAGTTAAAGAGGAACAGTCTTAAGTTTTGCAGAAGTCAAAATAATGTTTTAGTGTTTGAGAGTTTAAATATAGAAGATACTGTCCAAGTGTGTACTACAGTAAGGTAGTTTGACCAGTGGGTTAATATTAGCCCCCATCGGCACTGTGCACAGGTGGCGGGCCCTTGGCCTGAGAGCTCCTGACTGGGTCCAGGGCATGTGGCAGGGTGGGGGGTAAGGGGGTCTGTGTACTTTGCGGTGGGGCACCTTCCTGCACAAAAACAATCAATTGAGGTGATTTCCTCTTCCAATGTGTGCTGTAGAATGCAGCATGCATTGAAAAAGGAAAAGAAAAAGAGTAGAAATGAAAACATTTCTCCTCGTAGTGCCTCGCTACGCAACCCTTGGGATGGCATAGCATTCTGATGCATTCCCAGGTTTATGATTGCTCGTAAATCTGGAAAAGTATCAGTGGACATGGGTGTTGCCTGGGAACACCCACAGCAACACCCATGTCACGCCCCTAACACGCAAAGTGTTGCGTGAAAAGGGGCGATATTTACAAGCACAAGTAAGCCACGCAGGGTGTAGCTTCCATCAATATGTCCTTCAGTCTCTAGTTAAACAATACTTAATAAATATGTATACAATGCAGTGTGCAAGGATACATTCTTTCAGAATGATAAGTAAGCAAGGCCCACCCATGAATGGATTGAAATTTGATGGTCATATGCAGAAGAACAGCACATTGCATTGTTATTGTGTACACATAAGGCCCAAGACAGATATTACCCTAGCTGGTCTTACAGTTGAAAGGTCATTATGTGCATTAAAACTGCAGTTTCATACATTTACATGAGTAAAATGAGAATTTCTATGATCCCGAACATCTTGTTGATCAAAAATATTATCTTAGATTTCACGTCTTTGGAACACGTTTCCAACTAGGACTCAAGCTAGACAACAGCATTGCAGTGCCATCAAAGCAAAACTACAAGGTGAACAAGCATTGAGTTTAATGTGCTGACGCATGCAGAGTAAGCACATTAGAGCGAGACATACATGAGGGAGTTCCATTCCATTACCCTAGCATTTTGGTGTAACAATGTCTACAGTATTAAGTCCTTCATCACATATACTTCCCACTTTGTTGTCAGACTTTTCCCTATCACCACCTTCTCCCCATTTTCAGAAAGAACCTAGACACGAATCTGAACCGGTGTTAAGTGTGAAAATGCAGACTCATGTTCAAACCACTGCTGCCACTCATGCAACTTACCAAAGGAGAAGTTGCTTCAGGTCTCCTAAATGAGTGAAAAAGAGAATCAGAGTTAGCAAAGGACAAACAGTACATGCCTCAGCCCCCATCAAAAAGTGACCAGAAGAGCTAGATTGATCAGCCACATGCCAGATGTGACTGAGCTGTGTTGCTGTTACGCACCCCATGGTAAATCCTCTATATCCCATATTACACTGGCCCTAGGTACACAAGCAAAACAGTCCCTATTTATGCACAGAATGCTCACTGGTTTGAGGCCTTGTTCTTTGGATCCTGAGGCAGTCAGTTATTACTGGGCTCCATCTGTTATGTGTACTATTGTTTATGACTGCTGTTCCAGGCCCCTGACACTATTACACTTCAATTGGATAACCGTATTACTCCTATTGTACACTTAACTCTGTTGGTCTTTTATTCACGTGTAGGAAAGTGGGGCAAGTAAAATAAAGAACACCATAGAAAACCAGAAGTTCCTAGCAGCTTGTGGTGCCAAGACATCAACCAAACACACAAGGTACAGCACTACAATTCATATCACATAAATTCCTCTGACCAATATTATACTATATGAAAGTTTTGTTTCTATGGCAAAACTTGGCAGCTATCAGGTCTCACATCTTTAACTTTAATATATTAGTATGTACAATGTTCAGTCATTTTAGTGAACTTGACAGGGAGCCTGTTACCATGCAACAAGTTGCCTATAGTAATTTTACCCTTTGCCCTGGAGGGTTGAAGACTGACCCACTCAGTGTGCTTGAGCCCAGGTGGCTAAGGCTCTGCAAAACAGGTCCAAAAACTATACTACCTCCAAAACCCAGCACACAAAATGAGCATGGGTCCCAACCAAGACAAAGGTGATGGTTTCAAATTACCAGGAGTTAGTTTCAAAGACTGAAAATCTCCCTGTTGAGTTAATCGAGCTACTTGGTGTCTGATGGTCAGTGTGTGAACAGCAGGCCACAGTCCAAGTAGATGCTAGAAAGGGTTTAAACTGTCATCCGAGGCTACTGGTGCTGATATTAGCTTAGAGGTTTACGTACATCTCCAGGGTGTGTGAAAACATCCAGCTTTCTGGCAGGTTTTGGTCAAGTTTCACAGCTGGGGCGGGTACCTACTGTACCATAGGCACCAACCAGGCTAACCACATCACCAGCTGGAAATGGAAAAGGAAGACTGAATCCAAGGCCAGCAACGTTAAACCGTGATAACTGTGGCACCGAAAAGGCTACACGCATGGTTAAAATGTCACTGGAATCATGGCACCTGGTTGAGCCATTGGGGCACTACCACAAGGCCTAAGTTGAAGAGGAAAACCCTCTATGTCCCTTGCAAGCAGGATAGAGTAATGTAGTGCCTCTCACTGTGCCAGGGATGGTTCAGGAAGGGTTAGGGGTGATGGAGGCTCATCACACTTGCAGTTCTGGAATATTGTCTACAGGCTCCTGTTTCTCTGGTCACACAATCTCATTCAGTCAGTTCTGGAAAGCTGGGTTGTAAGCTCATCTCGGGCAGTTAACTTCCAAAAGACAACATCCCCATAGGTTTCAGTCACCTTGACCTTGTTGCGTGCCCTTCCCATCTGATGCCTGCTGCTCCCCACACAGGGGACAGTACAGTGTCGCCTTCTTCAGAACAGTTTGCAACAGCAGGGCTTCTTCCAGAAGCCAAGACTAGATCCTGTCTTTGATGGAAACTGTGGTACAGAGCTACAGTGGCGGCTGGCATGTCCGTTGGGTGATGAAGCGGGTGGCACAAAAATAAATACATTAAAATAAATTAAAGAAAACACACTTATCTTCCTGCAACAAGCGCAACATCCTCAATCGTCTTCTCTCCTCGAGGCAGACTCCCAAGCCAATCCTGGCCTGCTCTCATGCTGTTAACCAGCATGAGAGCAGCACCCTTATTGGAGGAGTCAATCTGTCTCGGCGCTCCACAGCTCGCTGCAGGCCTGCACTTACTCTCAACTCTGTCTTAAGACAGCTGGGTTGAGATGTTTAAAGTGCACGTGTCTGGCTGGCTGTCTAGGCAGCTCACCCTCCTCCCTGCTGCCATTCAGGAGATCCTGCCCCATCTTGACACTCCGTTCGGGATGGGGTGACGAAAAAAATAAAATGATAATGAATTAACTTCATTACCATTTAAATTTTCGTCTCTGGGGGCATTTCAGTTGTAGGGCAATTAATGTGTCGACTGTTCAGACACTACCGCATTGACTGTTCAAATGCTAGTTGCTCTTCTGTGAGTGGACCCGAGGGAACCAATCACATTTGGGCCTGGGAGGATCCTGTCAGAGCTTCCCCGGTATGTTATGGAGACAGCAGCGTTGACACCCAGCAGACGCGCCAAAGGTGCGCCGAAGGCAAGCCTGTCTGCGCCCATCCGCACCTGGACGGCGCCAGGGGCCAGGCATGCTGTCCCTTTCAACTCTCACAGGTTAGTCTATCCCTACGATGCACTCCTTGCTTTTTTCAGATTCTCTCATTGCTCTGTAGTGAGCACAAGTGGGCACCAGATGAGCTGTCTCAGAGCTGCAAGACCTACAGTTTGCTTTGAGATTGGCTTTCCCACACCTACCATTAGGCCACCTTCTCAGATCCCTGTGCAGTCCACAGAGTACAAGTTTTACAGCATCAACTGTCATTCTCTGGCTAAACACCATGCCAATGTCTTCGCTTTCATCCAGGACAATACCCCAGATGCCCTGTTTCCCACAGAAATCTGGCTAAGCCAGGTCACGGTAGCAGAACCTGCCTTAGTGCTCCCCCTCGGCTACCACTTGAAGAACATCAATAGAACCAATGGCAGAGGGGGTGGTATTGCTGTAATCTATAAAGAAAGCTATGACTGTAGCCTGGCACATCCCAGACTGTGAAAGGACTGTGTTTAAAATGTCTTTGAATAGCAACTTCACCTTTACAGGTCTTCTCATTTATCACCCTCCTGGCCCCTCCAAAGCTTTTAGGGAGGCACTGATTAACTTTACTGCTCTATCATTAAATTAGCCAATTTCAATATCCTGGGAAACCTTAATCTTCATTTGGATGCTACCCATGATTATGCTATCGCTATCTTTATAGATGATCTTGCTGCTCTGCAATTAACTCAACTGGTGTCTGGTGCCACGCACTCAGCTGGTCACCTTTTAGACTCAGTCTTTTATAACCTTAGCTCCCTATGGACAGCAACCCTGTTTCCCTTGGCTTGGACCAATCACTTCATGATTCCCCTGGCCATTCTCCTGCCTTGTCTAATACAGACGCCCATTTCTGATTGGATTATGAAACGTTCCTGGCACAAGCTTGATCCTCAAAAATGTTGGGACTTTATTCATGCTAGCCATCCTCAGCTTGCCCCCAACGCAGAGGTGGCTAACAATATTTTGTAATCTTGGCTCACCTCAGCCTTAAATGTCTTCATTCCTGCCAAACAGGTCGCCAGGAGGAAGGCGCAAACCACGCCCTAGTTCAAAGAGCACCTCATTGCAGCCAAAATGCGATGCAAAGCTCTAGAATGTTCCTGGAGGAAAGCTTACGATCCTCTACAAAAAAATACAATGTAGAGCGGCCATCAAATCCTACCATAAACTGATTGTTGAAGCGAAGGCTGAATATTTTGCTAACAAATTTAAGAATAGTAATAATTCCACCATAGACATTTTTTACCTTATGAATTGCCTTATCAAACCTGTCCTCCCAGCGGATCCAATTGACTCCTCTAGCGCACACTGTGAGAATTTAGCGGAATATTTCATCGGCAAGATTCACAGTGCCCTGGACGATGGCTGATCTTCCGCTCTGATTCTGCTCAATCTGAGCATTTATTACGATGTATCATAAAATCTTACTGCAGCGCATACAAGGCATTGACATAGGTGGGTCGGCACTGTCCTGGTTCACATCTTTTCTATCAGAACGCTCCTTCCACGTCATTTCTCCCCCTTACATTTCCCAACCCCACACTTTACATCACAATGTTCCCCAGGGCTCTTCACTGAGCCCTATCTTGTTCAACGTTTATATTCAACTGGTGGCACAGTTTATTAAATCTACTGGGATGGTGTTGATTTCCTAAGCCGATGACACTCAGCTGGTGCTCTCCTTCACAAATAATCCCACGCTTGACCGGGAAAACTTCCAGAGAGGACTGGTAGCTGCTGTGGAATGGATAAATGCCAACTGTCTTCCCTTGAATGCAAATAAAATGGAAGAACTCTTACTGGGAAAAGATATCCACTTCTGGGGTGACCACTGGCAGTCCTCCTCCTTCAGGCCCCCTCCTATACCTAAATCCTCCATCAAAAATCAAGACTTCAGTTGACTCAAAATGTTGCGGGCAGGCTGCTTTTCTCCCTCCCGAAATTCTGCTATGTCTCTGTCCTTCTTCATAAACTGCATTGGCCCCCAGTGGATAAGTGCATCCACTTTAAGACCTTGTGTGTTGCTCATAAAATTCTGCATTCCCAGCGGGCCCCATTTCTGTCCAATGCTATATTCCCTTACCGTCCCTCCCACTACTTAAGTTCAGCTGATCTCAATTTGACCATTGTCCCTCGAACTTGGAGACCAAGAGCGGGAGGCCGCTCTCTTTGTGCCAAGGCCTCTGTTCTCTGGAATTTGCTACCCCTTTCCATCAGGAACACTGAGAACTGTATGCATTTTAGGAAAACCATGGAGGCTTTTTTCTATTTAGTATCTCTTCACTCCTCGTCTCTCTGTAAGCCGGCAGATGCAGCACAACTATCCTCTAGGTCCAGCGCTGGGATGCTCCGTGGATTGGAGCAGTTATGCGCTTTATAAATAACATAACATAACATTTATTCTGGTATTTTTTCCTGTAAACAATCTATCTGCCAGTTACCTATTATGAACGTTGAACATATGTGCAACCCCACGTAAAGTAACCTTTGCTCGACCAACCAAAACCTCTTTGCTTCACATAAACCTCCAAGTGCTGTCGAACCATTCATTTATTTCCATCTACGTGGAACCTGCCTTTCGAATATACTCCCTCCATACTCTTGCCACTTTCAAGACCGCTTTAGGGCCTGACTTAAAAAAACTGGAAAGTGGCCTTAACTAACTCTCACTCACTCTTCTGTGCACAGCTATTCACCCCTAATATCCCATATGTGAAAAAACGATCTCTATATTTAGTAGTGAGTCTAAAAGTTTGAGGATACTTGGGAGTCTAATCTGTTTATTGCCCAAATTTACTTTTATCCACCCATCGAAACCCACACAATTATTCCTATTTTACACCAAAGTTCTGTATCACCTTCTTTACTGTGGTTTGTTGTTATGTAGATAATTTCTCATTAAAAGGCTAACTTCCTACATAATAATGAATTCGCTATTTTTCATTCATTCGTTAAATAAACTGGAGATGAATGATGGGCTAAGCTCCATAACGCAAATTACCCCACAAAACAATTCTGGTGTCTAATTGGGACAGAAACCTTACAAGCCTGCAGCAGATTATTTTAGCTCTTTTGAAACCTGGGAAAATCACTTGAATCAACATTTCTCTAGTTCAACTTCTACAGTGGATGGGACACTCAGTTATACGTGAATATCAAAACACGTATATTCCAGTCAAATACACCTTGCTACCTAATAAACAATGTAGCATTACTATGGATTACTAAACCAAATTAAAAGTAAACCAAACTACCCACCACATAAAATAATAATTGAGTTTGAACAAACCACGATCCAAATAATATTTAAAGTATACCCACACTTTATATTACTTACTTATACCCACACACAGTCATACAAGGCTGTTACTACCATTTAAAAAAAAATATAAACACATTTTATTATTTTTGCTTAAGGAAACATATACTACAACCACCATTTCTGGCCACCACCATAAGTACAATAGGTGAATTTCCGTGTAATTCCAACAGCATGAAATCAGCATTAACATCAGCAGTAACAGAGCCCACATGGGTACAGGTTAAGACATTTACAGTTGATTACCAAGCCCGAAATGGTCCCACCATTTGCTCCAGATCTTAGCATGCTTTTTAGGGCAGCCTGTGCCTCGTACACCGGCTTCTCCTGTTGCGCACACCAATCCACCTTCCGGCACCATTGAGACAGTTTGGGCGGAGTGGGTGATTTCTATTTGCAAGCTATGTCCTGTTTTGCAACCATAGTAGACACTCCAGTCAGTCCCCGGTAGGCCTTTGTGCCCCCCTTCTCCTCAAAAATCCCTAGGAGAACGATTTTCAGTGACAGCTCCACCTCCCACCACTGCACCTCCGATAATGTCTGGATCACCTCACACCAGTAACTTATAATGAGAGGATATGTCTGCACTGGGCATAGACTGGGGCATGAGGAGACCGGAAACATGTGGGACAATGGAGGAGATGTGCACTGTATAAACGGCTAGGAGTGAGATTCACATAAGAGAGGTAGTAAGTGTGTACATGCCGCAACCTAGAGGAAATTGTGATGGTTCGGGGGAGCCATTCTGGCAAATTGCCAGTCGCCATCCTCCTTGGATCCCACCCAGTCCTCACACTGGGCTCGTAGTGGCGCAAATGTGCCAGAGGCATTAATGGTTAAGGAGTGGTACATTTGGGAGATTTCCCCTTTCAACAGCACGCCCATCAGGAGTTTCACTTCTAGTGGGCTGTGTTCGGGGAGTTCCATGTCTGGGTAGACATGCACCCTCAAATCATGTCACAGCTGAAGGTATCTGTGAAATTGCGTTGATGAGAGAGGTCGACTGGAGCTTCTGAAAGGGGTGTATATGGGTACCAAACCAGACGTCCCCGAGCGGGGAGATGCCTATCTTGTCCCATTGGGTAAATCCCTCCCATGGATTTCATAAGCTACTTTGTCCCAAACGATGCCATCAGGAACTGGGAAAGCTGAAATATTCACAAAAGACTGGTCACGTTTCATGATATGGAATGATGTGTGAGGAGCCAAAGTTCCATCGACCATTTTTACTGCAGAGCGTTCAGGGAGATAATGGCCATTTATAAGTAAAAAGAACACTGTCACAAATCCAATTGACATGAAGAGGAATATCAGGATAAGTACCAACCAAATGTAGGTCCATGGGGGAACGAAGTATGTCTTTTTGACCCAGGAGTAAAAAATACGCAACTTAGACTTAGGTGCATCAGACAAACTGGATGATGAGGAGGACGAGGCAGAAGAAAGGTGTGCCGGTTCTCCATCACAGGCACTCACTGGACTTGCAAGCAAAGGTGAAAGCGTCGAATCGTCCATTCGTACTCGTGGGCTAGATGGCATCTCACTCACGGAATCAATAGCCGGAAAAGGGCACACAATATTCATTGCAGAAGAGGATTGTCGCAAAGGCTGAAGATCAATTACTGTGTCCATCACATGAGCAGACATCCGTGTGGCAGCAGATGACGACAAAGTTAATGGTGCTAAGGATATTGCGTTGCACAAAACTGCAGGTGTCACACTATTCAGAATCGGCCACACGGGGTAACTTGACATTGTCCACTGAGATGTACCTGTTGTCTTTGCGACCTGGCAACGGTGGTAGAATGACTGTACGAGTACCCTTCAGTCCAAGTACTGAAACAAGAGCACAGTAAGAGGGACCAAATTCTTTTTTGTTTTCAATCTTCTCTCTCACCAGATCCCCGATTTTAGGAAGCCAACCGGTAACATGATTCAGCAGTGCATCAGCAGGCGAAGATGGTAAATGCTCAGTTGCCAGAGTATCACGTGCCTTTTGTAGATCCTGTAACATAGCAGAATGATTATCTACATCAAACTGAGAGGCAGCCGCCACAATGTCCAGACCATCAAGGTCAGGAACAAACATGTGAAAGCCAAAGAGCATTTCGTAAGGGGTCCGCCCACCCAGAGATCTTCTAGGGAGATTATTTAGTGCACGTTGGACCCCATACAAGTGGGACAGCCAGTCCCTGCCAGTACCTAAGACTCTAGCTGTCAAGGATTGCTTTAAGTCACGGTTCATTCGCTCCACAACTGAATTGCCCTCAGGCCTGTATGGAGACGAAAACTGCACCTGTACCCCCAACGACTTCATCGCATCCTTGTAAGCCTTAGAGGCAAACGCTGGACCTTGGTCAGAATGGAAGGTACCACAGGCAAACATCCCGATAAAGACACGCAAATCCCTGATGACATTTCGAGCGTCAGCACTACGTTGTGGCCAGACCCACAGGAATCGAGTGCACGAATCAACCGCAACCAAGATATACTTGTATGCAGTATCAGAAGAAAGAGGACCGCAGTGATCAAGATAGACACAGCCAAAAGGTCTATTAGAAATACACAGCCGTGTTTGTGGCGGACGTGGGACCGTAGAAGGCTTGATTTGTTGACAAACATCACAGCAAAGAACATAGTTACGAGTCTGTTTATATAAACCACGCCATCAGTAACGTTGCTGAAGAATAGAGACTGTTGCCGACACACCAGCATGTGCCGAAGCAATGCCTTCATGTGCGGCCTTGATCAAAGATTGTCTGCGGACAGAGTTGGGAATCAGCCGATCCCCAACCGAAGGAATGGTAGCATAAGGAACCTGTTCAGGAGTTACATGATAAGAGTATTTAGAAGGGAAACCCGCAGGATAATTACCTCCCTCCCTAGTTGCAGCGACCGCTGCCAGAATCTCATTATCAACCTTAGTCATAGATCTTGTAACTGCTGCTACGGAACACGTGGCTACTGCAGACTTGGCTGCTTCATCAGCCAAAGAATTACCAAGAGCGTGCGTTCCGACACGCTGGTGGCCAAGAGTGTGAATAACATGTGTGAGAGGCAGACGTTGTTTAAGATCTGCCACTCGAACCCAAAGCGTTTTATGCTTAATTGCGCTGCCTTTAGAATCGCGGTAATCATTTTGAGACCAAAAGAATAAGTTGTCATTGAACGACTGGACACAATAGTAAGAATCGCACACAATAAGAGTATTCACAAGAGGATCAGCAAACTCTAGAGCTAGAACAAGAGCACGCAGCTCCGCCAATTGCGCCGTACAGTCTCCTAGTGCCTGTGTGTGCACAATGGAAGACTTAAACTCTCCATCTTCAATGGAGCCAGCCACAATAGCGCAAGCTGCTGAATGAGCATGTTTGGAACCCGTGGCCGGCTGCGCCGAGCCATCGGTATAAATGATACATTTGTATTCACTCAGAGGAAGAAGCGACAAAGGAGGCGGATGAACAAATTCATACTGTAAAAACTCCTGAGTCTGAAGTGATGGATCAAAGACAAATGTGACATCCGAAGACGTCAAATAAGTAGCCCACTGAATCCAACGTGGGTGTAATGCCTTCGAGTTAGGTACACTTGCTTTAGTCACCGCTTCCAAAGCAGGGAAGGGGGTGACCATAAGAATGCGTTTGCCCTGCGCCAGTGAGCATTCCTTTAGAATCGCCATCTGCACTGCAGTCAAGATTTTCTCAACAGAGGAAAAACACATTTCAGCCGCAGTGTACAAGTGTGATTTGTATGCAATAGGTATTGTGTCTCCTTCATTGAATGTTAAGTACGTGAAACCCACTGCCCCTGAAACAATACGTATTACCAGGTTGGTGGTGTTATCACGAGTCATTAAGAAGTTAGTCGCAAGCAAATCCGCCTGCAAAGACTGCAGAACGGAAGTATGTTCCAGAAGCCAGCTGGCAGATGAAAACTTAGGTTGTATCAACGCATAAAGCGGTTTGATACGCTGGGCATAATCGGGAATGTAAGTCCTCCCGAAGTTTAAAAAACCCAGCAGGGATTGTAACTTTTTCAAAGAAGAAGGTGGCTGCAAATGTGCACATTTCTCTAGGAAGTGAGGTGCTAAACCCTTTCCCTCATTATTGAGCTCATAGCCCAAAAAGAGCACTGCCAGATGGGCAATGTGTGACTTTGCAAAATTGAATTTATAACCGTAGTCGGCAAAAGATAAGATTATGCGGTCGACTCGGTCAAGATGCGGGGCGAGGTCGTCGTCAGTCAAATAGATGTCATCAACGTACGACAAGGCCTCAGGGTCAATGTCATGCAACAAAGACACAATGCGCGCTGCAAATGTCCCGGGGCTATTCTTATACCCCATAGGCAATCGTGTAAATTTTTTCTGATTTCCGACGGCACTGAATGCTGTCAGGTCACCACTCGCACGGTCGAGATTGTGACTGTAGAAACCATTGGAAATGTCAAGTGTCGTCTTGTATTTTTACGAACAATATTATTCACCAGCGCCGAGCTGTGTGTGTTTTGCAAAGGTGCGGCAATGGCTGTTCAAATTTCTATAATCCAATACAATCCAAAATGAACCATCAGGTTTAGGGAGAGTAAAGAGAGGATTATTCATAGGTGATGTACATGACTCAATTACCCCCTGATACTCCAATTGTCTTAGAATGTCACAAACCGAAGCTTTAGCCTCTCGTTTGATGGGATATTGAGGTTGAAGTTGTGGCATAGAGCGCAATGGTATTTCATGAGCTGGTGAATCAACGTCCCAACCCACCTGATTGCGATACACTGCTGGGGCTAAGGCCAAAGCCCATTCCTCTGCGAAAGCCTGCGCTTGTTCCTCAGGGACACAACGTGAAAAACTCAGAAATATCACATCTTCCCCTCTAGAAGAGGCTAACACAAAGGGTGGAGGCCAATCCTTCTCCACCAATAAAATGTCATATGTAGCGGTTAGATTCTCCCAGAAAACAACCTTAATGGGTCTCAGGATATCACCTTCAATTTGGAAAATGACTTTGTATAGTCTATCCGGGTATCTGCAGTCTCAATAGTAACAAATGTGTCAGTTGCTGTCACATCCAGACGGGGACGCAGAGCCTCCCTGACTATGGTAACTTCGGCCACGCTGTCGAGCAGAGTCACTGCCCATGTCCAATGCAGGAGTCGCGTCCTCACCGTCTGTGGCATTTCTCGCCGTTAAAGCGGCAACCTTTTTCTTTTGAAAAGGAGGTCGGGTACGAGCGAAATCACCCTGCTTGTCCTTGACTTCAAACTGTCGAGGCTGTTCACGTTGTTGTGACGCAGACTGACTTCTACCCCGATCCTGGCGATCACCTCCACCGGCTTGTGAGCCTGATGTTTCCTGTAAAGAACGAGGAGAACGCTGATCAGGAACCTGAAATCTATCAGGAGACTTAATTTTAGTGCGATCGCGCAAGTCATAAGTACGTTCAGAAGCATCAGGGGTCGGTGAACTGGCACACGAACCCTGCTTCTGCTGTTGGGAACCCTGTTTCTTATTTCTTTGCCAATTCTTTTAGGAAAGAAAGGGCGCCCATCCTTATCAGGCTGGGCTTTCTGTTGACTTAGAGACTGCGTTTGTGTTTGAGTCGTAGGCTTATTTCCCAGACTATTGCGGCCTATGGTTTTATAAGCCTTCGCGATAATCTTTGGTAATTCTCGCGGTCTGTCAGCCTCCGCGACCGCTTCTAAGCGGTTTGCTACTTGAAAGCTAACGGCATCGCCCTTGACATTCGCAAGGATCATATCAGCAACCACGTCGAACACTCCCACCAGTCTCATCCCCAGCTCGACAGCCGCTTCTGCTCCGTGTTCATCTTGAACGCGTTTAATCACAGAGGGGAGTACGGTCATGGAGGGAGTGCCGAAACACATAGAATATACCGCTGCAAACACCCTGCCCCAGGTGTTACAATCAGCCAATTCGGGAATTAAGTCTTTAGGTAAACTAATAGTCAAAATCCTGTGTTTCTCCACAGGAGTGGTATTAGGAAAGACAGCTTCTATCTGTCCAAATTTCTCGGCAAGCCAATAAGGAAATTCATCCTTATTCTGTGGGCGCTTGCCCATGACAGAATTAACTATAACGGGACTGATGGTCACGCCACCAGGACCCGTAGGTTGTACAGCAGGGCCAGGTGGTCCCACCTGGACGGTGCGTGTTACATACTGTATTACAGCTCTATATACGCGTACCAACGATGTATGTAAGACGCAGAGCTCTGCCAGAGTCGCAGTTGTAAAAGCACGTGGGTGTGGGGTAAACCCAGCCAAAACGGGCCATGTGGCCCCATCTATAAATAAAGGGCCTAAACGGACTGCCGTTAATGGGTGAGGAAGGGCGCCATTAAACCAAATACGGTGTTGCCAAGCTGTAAGCGGAATCTCAAGAGCTCTATAAGGCTGATACTGCTGAGGAACGCCAGTGGCAGTATATGTGTGAAACATATCATCAGTTCCATCCACCGCCGGTAAGGTGACCCAAGAGTAAAAAACTTCAAACTGGTGAGCCGGATCGGCTTCTACCACAAAAATTAGCGCGGCCCCAGCATCAGGGACTGCATAACGAGTCAAGTGCGCCCTTAGCGCGGCTCTGCTATGAGCCGGAATATCAACAGCCATTACAGAGAAGACAGTAGAACAACTTAAAGAGAGGCAGCGCAAACACGGGTTATAAGAAAAGAAATACCTTTTAAAACTTCAAGCTTGAATAAACCTATAAAAATGTCAATATAGGAGGTTACTCCGTCACAGCTGTCTCTGGAAACAGAAGTGAGGGTATTGTGGACCAGCACGAGCACTACTCAAGCGTCTCGCAGATAAGAACCAGACCAAACGTTGGCGGCGCCATGTTGCGGGGATTCTGCTCATACACAGAACTATGCACAAGAAAACAGGACCTCAGTAAATAGGGGTGTACCTCCTATCACCTTAGTACCCAAAATCCCAACCAACTAGCAATAGTGTCTCATTCGGTCGCCTACAAATATCAAGAAGCTACGAATGTTTAGACAACCCAGAACACGAGCACTCCCGACTCACCTCAAAGTCGCGGGAACAAGACAATCTTTCGCTCTCACGTACTTGTCCACAATAAAAATAATCAGAGTCACTAAATAAGTTCAAAATGTTTATTTTGACCATAGTGATTCATAAAACAGTATGCGAACCACAACCAGCAGCAAAATGCATAAGGCAAGCATCATTAGCATTGTTACAATACCATAGAATACAAAAGGAGTCGTCATTTTATAAAGACTGTGAAAAAGGCAAAATAACTGGGCCTAATCACCCTCCCCTTGGTAGTAAGAAGTTATTTTATATAACAGAAGTTCTCTAGGCATTATTAGCAGACCCCCTACCTGAAAGCCTAAAGGCAAAGGTTTACATCATAGGAACAGCAGAGCTCAGCTCCATGGAACGGCTTTCTTCGAGTGTGTTTCAAAAACATGCACCAACGCTATATCAAAGCTCGATTCTTCCATATTGCAGCTGTTGGTAACATGTTTTGTCTAGGTAATAGGGACTGACCAGAACAGAATAACAAGAGACATTGTTGATCGACCTTCGCACATTATGTTCAGACAGAATTGAAGGGAAAGCTGAGAACGTGAAAAACAATCTGTTATCATGTACAGGGCAGAGGCAAAGTGTCGCGAAAACAAACTCTTAGCAGAGGCGTGCGCAAAGGCAGCAGCATAGGGCAAGCAAAACTCATGCTAACTTAGCAATGTCGACAATGTATCTAAGGGCCACATAACCTCATATAACACAGGCTGGCTGTTTCACGCAGCCATGTCCCTCTCCATAAGGGGATCTACAATGTTGGTTTGGAGTTCCAAGTCGTGTAATGCAGTGCTGCACGCCAGCTGAGAAGAGCCTCTCTGGTCACCTTGGGGAGTATCAGAGGAACCTGGGCTCCATAGAGCATCCCCATCAAGGTGTCGAAACCCATCAAGGTCAGCTCCATTGTGTATGCCGGATATGACAAGCCCCCGTCAAACCAATCATTGATAACAAGGGTTTGAGATACCAGGGAGTACAGATAGAGGTTAGCCATGCCCAGTCCCCGGTCATGTGGTGACTGCTGACATTTGACTAAAGGTAATCTCGGCCTGGACTTGTGCCAGAGGAACGACATCACCATCTCTCTGAACCATGCCGGGGCACCACTTGTGGGAAGTTTTGAACAAGATATAAAATCGCAATAGTTTCATCATTTGATAGAGCACTATCCTTCCCATTACATTGAGTGGGAGGGCCTTCCATCTCTTCAGATCTGCTTTCACTCTTTGGAGTAGCTGAGTAAAGTTGAGGTTCCATTCCATCTCAGGAAGGAGTGCCATATGGATCCCCAAGTAGTGGAAGCTCGAGCATTATACGGTAATGGACATCTGCCATTCGACGCATTCCCAAGAGGGATGGAGTGGGACCAGCACCGATTTGGTGTAATTGACCCGCAAGCCAGATGCCTCCTCGTACAGCTGGAGAATGCGAAGACAACGTGGGCCTGTCTCTGAAGGGTTGGACAGAAAACAGAGGACGTCATCCGCATATAAAGCGATACGGTCATCATGGCCCGTATCCCACATCCAGCCCCGAACCTGCGCATCGCAGTGAATAAATTGTGCCAGTGGTTCTATAGCCAGAGCAGAGAGGAGAAGGGAGAGGAGGCAGCCCTGTCTTGTAGCCCTATGAATAGGGATCGGTCCGATACCTCTCCGTTAATTTTTACCAGAGGCAGTCGGGTTAGAGTAAAGCAGTCATACGTAGCCACAGAAGCGGGGGCCCAGTCCTGACCTCTGCAAAACTTGGAACAGGAAAGAGCAGTCCACTGTGTCAATTGCTTTTTCGAAATCTAACAGTAGTGGGCAATAGGTGGCATCAGAAGGTATCGGCACGCCAGTGGAACATGGAGTCGCCAAAGGCAGTGCCCCTAGCTGCCATGAAGCTGCATTGGTCAGGGTGGATAAGGGTGGTCAAGGCTGCTTTCAGTTGGGAAATTAGTTTCTTGTTGAAAATATTAATTTCCCCATTGATCAGTGAGGTGGGCCGGTGGGCCACAGGCCTTGGACGGCGGGTTTGACTTTGGAAGTACCACATGTCAAGTTCCTATGGGAAGTGGCATTTTATTTTTGCAGCGTCTTCATAAAGTGTGAGCAAGTGTGGGGAAAGGATGTCTCTATGTGTGCTGTAAAAGTCTGTGCTGTGCTGGGTGTTTTCACAGTTGGTGTAAGTCGTGCCGCTGAGTCCGTGACATCTTAGGCAGGGGAAAGCTGTCCAATAATGGGAGGGCCACTAATGGTAGGCCGCCCACAGGGTGCCTGCCGACTCCACCGTATCCCAATTGATTTGAAAACAGGCAGTCAGCTCTTTGGGGAGAGCACATGAACAGTTCTCATCTTTTCGGTCTCAGTCTCAGCAGTGGCTGGTGCAGGTAAGCACGTTGGGGCGCTGAGGGGGGATGTCGACAGATGACGGAATAGGAGTTATTTATCTATTTAATTTGCCCTATTCCGTCGTCTGTTGACATCACCCTCACTCAACCCCGCCCCACCGCTGTTACCTGCACCGACTGCTGCTGCACAGTCTCCACACATCACACAATCCCTGGGTGTCCACCCAACCAGATAACTGAAGGGCCTTAGTACACCTGTGCCTGGATGGGGCACCTATGGAGTCAGTGCTAGGTTCTAGGACAGCATTAAAGTCCCCTCCCACCACTGTGGTACCGCCCAGGAGCGTCAGGAAGAGGTTAGTTAGGGTGTGAAAAAATGACTCACCAGTTGATGGGGGGAGGGGGGGGGTGTAAATACACATCACATTGAGGCCCTGTCCCTCCACTCTACCCTGAAGGGCGAGGTAGTGTCCATGGTCATCGGGGACGACCCAGGTAAGCACCCTGGGAAAGGAGCTGTGAAGTAGAATTGCTGCATCTCAGGAGCCCCGCGTGAAGCTGGAGTGGAAGGCCCTGTCGTGCCCATGACGAAGCAGAAAGGGGTATTGGGCACCCATTAAGTGTGTCTCTTTAAGCATCAGGATGGTGGGGAGTAAGCGGCGGGCATAGTGCAGGACTACGGACAATTTGATACGGTTCAACAGCCCATGAACGTTCCAGGACAAGGGTCAGCATGTGGAGGGTAGCAAATCCAGGAGGCTGGATACCTCACGTGTGGTGCCGATGGCAGGGCACATCGGGGTTGTCGCTGCGCAGGCCAGTTTGGGCGAGTTACTGTATGTGTTGGTGTGGTGTAGTGACAAAGAACAGCTTGAGCAAACAAAACATTGCCAAGAAGACACAAAACCACCCCACCAACAGCCATCACCTACGTCGGCATTATTGGGTTGTGACTGGGATGAGTCTCCGATAGCCATGGCGTGCAGTGTGGGCTGGTTGGATCCAGAGGCCGCTTGTGAAACTTCAAACACATATGACAAGGTGGAAAATCACAGAAGATTAATGGGGGGAAGGGGTGAGTCAAGGGACCCTCCACTCTCACCCATGTCTCTACCCCACCGTATCCGCCACGGCCCCTGTGCATCTACAGCCGGTGGCAGGACGTCGTAACCAGCAGTTGATGGCTATCAGTGAACAGGATAGTAGGGGGTAGATGAGGCAGTGCAAGGAGCCCCAATTCCTGGGCCACCGCAAGTCCCATGGCCCCACTGCCACAGGGAGCAGCCGCTGTGATCCCTCCACCAGCCCCCCTGACTTGTCCCATGTTTCCTGGCTCGCTCCAGGGGGGCTGGGGTAGGGGCAGGGCAGTTGATGAGGGCCACTAGGGCTCAGTAAGGCCAACTATATCAGAGGGGGAACTCTTGTTGGTCCCAGAAGTGTGGTCTCCGGTCAGCCCCAGGCACTGAGGGCAGGGGTAGGGCCCCAATGGCCCAGCGAATGTCCCTCGAATTCTCAGCTGCCCCTTTGGGACCCTTCAGGCTGCCCAAGCACATTGGGGCCGGAGGTCCAGCTCGCGCTGAGGCTCCCATAGGTGCCCCAGCCAGTGTTAGGAGCGGATGACCAGCAATGGCCCCCACACCTCTGCGCAGGGCCTCTCCGAGGTTGAGGCCTCCAGCCCAGCAACAAGTAGCCACAGCTCCTGGTGCTGAGCCGTTGTTCGGAGTCGTGCCAGGCACACCGCAACCCCAATCCTCTCCAACCAAGGCCCCCTGGCCCCACTGACCCCCGATGGCAACGAGGCGGTCAGGAGGCACTCAATGTGGGCAGCTTGTAGAGGCAGATGTTGGAGGGGGGTCGGAGCACTATAGGAGTACGACCGCCTTCTTGACACCTTAAGCCACGCCCCATCTGTTACTACCATTTTAACCAAACCATTTGGAGACACCTTCAACAATCTGCACTAAGTGTAGAATATGCAACAAACAGCCAATTTGCCTTTGTAATTAAAATGTTTAAAAATGATTGCACTAGCCTATGTACCTGTAATAGAGGTAGCTAACCACTACAACTTACTTATAGATAGTCCATTCTACCAACAAAATGAGCACAAACTAAGTCTCCTAATGGACTTCTTTGAAGACACCTGGGTTGACAGACTGCACCGCTTTTCACTGCCCTGGACACAGACGCCAACCCAAAATCCAAATACCATGGTGGAATGTCAAGAAGCCAAAACTAACAATGCAGTAGGAGGATGGCACAATGCCTTCCAATCTACACTACGGAGTACCCAACTTATACTCTACAAATTCATAGAAGCCCTTCAAAAAGAACAAATCTTCCAACAGCTAAGAAAAGGAGTAATCAGTAACCCAAATTAAACCTAAAATTAGCAAACAAACCAATAGAATGTGCGACATGCTACAATCTAAAGTAAACTCTTCATTAAAAATAAAGGAGTACACTACTTAGAATCAATAGCAAAAACCATATTATAGAAATAAACCTTTACAAAGGTGCGCACCAGCATAACTAAAATATTTTTAACTAAACAAACATATTATTTTTATACATCAGTCGAAACAAAATATAAATAAAATAGCAAAAAAGACTGATACATAAACATAACATGTTTATTAATTAGTTAAAAACAAACAAATCACCAACCACAAGTTCAAAATTACAAATAAAATTAAATGGAGCCCAGTATATTCAGCACATAAAATGTAAAATAAGTCCTAACAATGTTATAAAATACATATACATAATAAAATGTAATATTTCTCACCCAAAAATAATTATATAAATAAAGCTTACTATTCTGTAACTGCAGCTAATCCTCCATATCCTTGTTGTAAAAATATGATCCACCAAAAACTGGAAGAAAAAAAAAAAGCCCCAAAAAAGCAAAAATGAAACAGGCCCTTTTTAATTCCAACAAAGCATTCCAACGTCATAAGGAACCATAACAAAACCCATTAAATTGTAAAAAAAAAGGAAACGCTCCAGAAAAAACGAAAAATCTATTGAAATCAATATTACAAATGATGGTTTACTAGAAACCAAAATATTTCCATTTGAAAAAAACCCACAAAATTCAAACATCCAGACAATAAATGTTGCTCTGTAAACCTGTAAAATAAAATACAATACCCACACTCAGAAAACACTATCTTCAAACATTATAGAAACGTAACAATAAAACTATACAAAACACATTGCATAGCATTATAAAAAATAACAATCTAGTACTACCAAACTTTAACTAGGCCTAACACAGAACACTATTAAACAAAATAGCACAAAGTACAAATAAAACACCCAAAAAGAAGAAGCCAGCACTGACTACAATTAACTAGTTCTACCTACATCCCCCCATCCCCAAAACACATAGAAAACCTTAAAAGGGGTCTTACCTTATCATGACTCATTCCCAGGAAAACCACCCAAAAGTAACACAAATAGACTACAAAAGTAAAGTTATTGGTAAAAAATGGCTGCATGAAAATAAAAAAAGACTATCCACCTATAGAAAAAATGTGACTTTAAATAAAAATCATTATAAAATGTTTAAAAAAATTTACCAATTGTTATAAAAATACAAAACGTCAGTAAATGGGAAATGAGAATGGGAAACAGTTGTGTAAAGTATAAAATAAATACTACTATAAAAAGAACAATGTGAAAAAAATATATTGCACAAGTTTATATATTTAAAAAATAAAAATGTACCATACGTAAAAATAATGTAAAAACAAATATCAGTGTTATAAAAGAATGTATAATTTGAGCAATGTAATAAAATCTCCATCAAGCACACTGCACTTTATTCCGGGACTCTTGAGCCTTTCATCTTGCCGCACCTTGTACTCGCTCCCTGGAGGAGGGCGGGCTCCTATAAAAAGACCGAGCAGGCTCCGCTGCGCGGGACGCTCCATCAAGCACACTGCACTTTATTCCGGGACTCTTGAGCCTTTCATCTTGCCGCACCTTGTACTCGCTCCCTGGAGGAGGGCGGGCTCCTATAAAAAGACCGAGCAGGCTCCGCTGCGCGGGACGCGCGCGGGCGTGGCGCGGTCCAAGACGGGCCCGTCTTAGCCCGTCATAGCCCGGAAGAGGCTGGGCTGGGCAACATCTCCTGGTCCCTATTTTAAAGTTTGGGTAATAATCTGCGTAAGTAATAATTATATGCACAGAGTCTATATTGACTATACTGACTCAAGTATACGGATCTGCTAGGATTTAATCGGACATGGCACGTGTAAATGCATCTTGCTAGTATTCGGTTACCGAATCTCTTATTGTTGATATTGAACTTTACTAGTGGATATTGTTTTACCTTCTGCCTATAATGGGGAAGAGGAAAAACCTGAGTACACAGAGGAAAAACCCGGAGACAGGCCCTCTGCAAACTTTATTAAACTACTTAACAGGGGCAGTGGGGGCCATAGAGCAACAAATCATCTCAGTTGAGGAAGTTTTAAACACGGACAAGCGACTTCCAGAGGCAAAGACAACCCCCATCATAGCCGACTTAGGACCCCCTATCCCCGTCGTATTACAAGTTAGCCCCTATACGAGCCTAGTTAAGGCCAATGGTTGTATACTTAACGTTTCTGATCAAATTTGTGTCAGTGATCAGGAAAGTGATTCACACCCACCACCACCAATTAAGCGTCCACGAAATCTGGATCTCCCCCAGGTTTTACCCTTAACCTTGGAGTTATAGTTAAATCAAACTACGCATAAAGTGCCGAAAAAACCTTCAAAGAAAGACAGGGCTCCTAACTTAACTAGGGAAAAAATAAAAACAAAATCCGCCGGGCCGGCCCAGCAGCCGAATCCGACGGAGATAGTTAAACTAAAATCCAAATTAGATGCACTGGATGCCTTTGTTAGAGATAGTCTAACAAAGATGATTACTAGAATGGGAAAAATTGAGGACTCGTTATCAAAATGCCTCGAGTTACAACAATTAGCTACTCCGACTATAACTAGGTCGGAACAACCTACTAGCGGGGAATCTAGATTAAGTAACCGACAAACTATAAATGAATCACCAGAGAGGGAACAAAATACTAGGTCTGTTCCCCAGGTAACTGGCCCGCCTAACTCCGCAAATACGAACCACTTGTCTGCCCTTAAGTTAAATAATGTTTTCCTCCCGGATGATAATACAGTTCCTGAAGTAGTTAGGGCAAATGGGGGGCCACATCCATTAATAAGACTAGAAGATAGAAGGATTAGATCTCAAATCACTCGGCCAGTTCAAGATGATCCTCCCATACTAACAACATTAGAGTTACCCCCTGCAGCCACGCCATATACTGTCATTTTAGCAAGAGACCTGGGACGTCTTAAGGAATAAGTCTTTATGTTGGTTGGGTCAGAAAATAGGGCAAACAGAAAGACTATTTGCCGAGTTCAAGATGGCAAGAAGGACAGGCTGGATAGGGAGAGGGTCGAAGAAGTTAAATGGTGACTGTGTAGTGCTGACATTTACAACACCGCATTTCACACAAATGATTCTGCATAGGGCGGGAAACCGGGTTCTCGTAAATTCTGCGATAAATATTCTTCAGTTGGGCTATTTTTACCAACCAGTGCCCAAACCCCGCCCTTCAGACTTACAGGATTTACAACCTGTAAACTATAAGTACTTGTATAATGTCCCAGTCTGGAATAGATTTGACACCCTCCCAAATTTAGAAGGCGTGGATTGACTGTGTTTGGAACAAATAAAACAACATACACCCGGGGAAGGTATTCAAGCTAAAAGTGTAAGAAGTCAAAGGGTCCAAGAAGTCAATCTACACCTTAGTGAAGGGACGGTGATAATATACGATCCTCAAGTGAATATAAAGGGTCCTGTTACCGAACTCTTCACCTACTCAACAATAGGTAGAAATGGCTCACTGGCATGTTCCAATATATCAACTACAAGCATTAAGCCTGAGATTGTAGATCTCTCCCAGCCCGTATCAGCGAAGCCAGAGGGGGGCAAAGTAGAAAATAAAAATTCAGGGACAGATAGACTGCATCATTGTCAGTTCTTATTTTGGAATGTAGCGGGTGCAAAAAGTAAAGTGAACTATAAGCTATGGAGTGATTTTATAAAGAATTATGACATAGCTAGTATTCAGGAGACCTGGGCTGAAGATCCTATTTATATAAATGGTTTTAGGACATACCATGGGCCGGCCATTGCATCGACTCATGGTAGAGCGAAGGGGGTTTAAGTATTTTTGTTACAAATCATCTGAATTTGATAAAAATTAAGATGATCACTGCTGATTCATATTCCCAGGTATTATTGTTAGATGTTGACAAAACTTTGAGCTTCGTCCTAGTGAACTTTTATAATAACATTCCACACGATAGATTTGAGGGAGTTCTGAGGTCAATAAGTGCATTTCTACAAACTACGCAGGCCTCACTAACTAAAGATTTATGTATAATTTGGGAGGGGGGATTTTAACTGTACTGTGTGCAAGCATGCAGATAAGGGGCCTTGTGGGATTGCCAGTGATAAGAATCTGTTGTTTCAACATTTCGTGCATTGCCTTCATGGAGACATCTTGAATGATATCATGTTTGAATTAGATTTGGGATTTGCTAATATTTTATGTACCCCTTCAGTTCCATTTAATCCCACTTTTAATGGGCGAGCTATTTTTTCGACCATTGATTTTATTATAGTCTCTGGAAGGTATGCATCAAGGCTGACGGATTTTAACACACACGAGATTGCTTTGAGTGACCATTTCCCACAGAGCGTGACAGTTACGATGAATAGTAATCGGGGGCGCATGAGAGCTTATCCAACCCGCACCGTGGGGAATATAGAATTAACCAGGCAAAATGGCTATGCTCTGAGATGGGATAAAGTAGATCCAGAGAATTTTACAAATAAAATTGTTACAAGATGTTATGAGGCATTTCTAGCATGCTTAAATGAAGAATCCTCACATAGTGAGATCACAGCGGGTTTTCTGTCAATTGTGGAGTCCATCAAAAATGAGCTGTTAATGAAAGATAAAAAAAAAAGCTGGGCTAAAAAAGGGGTGGTTCGACACTAAATGCACCAAAGCCTATACTAAGCTTAAAACCTCCCTACATAAAACACCTAGAAACCAGGATGAGATCAGAGTAGCTAGAAGGGAGTACACTAGGATATTACATTTAAGGAAGAGGGTGTTAAAGGAGGATGCATGGCAGGCATTACATTCTGCATCTAAGTTGAGGGATTCTTCGGCCTTCTGGAAGGCGGTTAACAATCCGTTTTTGGTGAGGAGGACAGGGCGACCATGGAGATAGCCATAAGTGAGGCGGAGTGGGTGGACCACTATGCCAAGTTATATAGCACGTTTGTCACGGAACCATGTTTGGAAGGTGAAACTGTAGAATTGTCAGGAAACTCAGAGGTAAATAGGCAAGTTAACATAACTTTTGATCTTACTGAGGTGAATCTGGCAATAATGTCGAGTAGGGGGGGAAGGCACCAGGGCCCGACGGCATTCCAGTCGATTTTTTCAAACATAACATTGTACTATGGGGGCCAGTACTGACCCAAGTTATGAATGCCTGTAGTAGGACTGAATTTCTCCCAACATGGTTTGATTCTATACTGGTCCCGATTTTTAAAAAGGGGGACCGGTCTAACCCGGCATGTTACAGACCCATTTCACTGCTTGACTCCACGGTGAAAGTGATTGGTAGAGTGCTGTTAACCAGGTTACAAGAGTGGGCAGAGGACCATTCAATTATTAATGACTTACAGTTTGGATTTCGTAAGGGCCTTGGTACCGTGGAGCAAGGATTGAATTTAAATATGCTGATGGGCAAATATACCAAAGCAAAAGGGGGTAGACTCTTTTTAACTTTTGTAGATTTAACTGCGGCTTTTGACTGTGTTGTACATGAAAAATTATGGCGAATTTTAGAAAATTTGGGGGTGGATCTGATTTTAACACAGTTTTTAAGACAGTTATATGCAGGGGCTACAGCAAGGGTACGATTCGGCGAGGGGGGGGGAATGCACAAAGCATTTCAAGGTGTCAAAAGGAGTGAGACAGTTGTGTCCTGGCACCTTTTCTCTTCATGCTATATATAAACGACGTAGGAATAGTGTTGGAGAAAGAGTGCCAGGACCTACCGTTAGTAGGAAAACGCCCAATACCGGCACTAATGTATGCCGATGACACGGTCCTGATGGCCCGTACTCCTAGGGGCATGCAGAAACTAGTATGCTCATTTGCAAATTTTATGTCAAATTTGGGCTTCAATATCAATATATCCAAAACTTTCATGATGAAATGCAGGCCAGGTAGCAGGAAGTGTAGATCCCTATATTTATATACTAAACGAATTGAATGCACTGACACTTTTTCCTATCTTGGGATTTTATTTGATAGAAGAGGATCTTGGACTCAGGGGATTAAGGCAAGGAAGTTGCTGTTCTCAAAAGCAGTGGCCGCTTTAGTTAACTTTAGTAGGAAGTTAGGAAAACGGGCGCCCGAGGAACTCCTCCAGATCTATAAGGCTAAATGTATCACTATAGCCACCTATGGGGCAGGCATTTGGGGATATGAAGATGTTAAGTCCCTCCAAATGATTGAGAATAGATTCTTTCGATTTTTGCTGAATGTGCCTGAGAGTACCTCGACCTCTATCTGTCACTCTGAATTGGGCATGCCATATATAACCGATATTTGTAAAACCCAGCCAGTTCTTTTATGGCACCGGATATGGAACTCCCAACACACACTGCTAAATAGACAGATTCTAGAGGATAGCCAAAGGCTGGAGGGGGCGGTGCATATTAGATGGTTGGAGTACATTAGAAAATTTGTGACGAGCCTAGGCCATCCTGAGTATTTTTCTGATCCCACAAGTATATGTGTAATAAACAGGAAAGAACTAAAAAATAGTTGTATGCACCATATGGAAGCCTTCAGAAGTTATGTAGAGATGAATAAAGTAACTGTTCAAGCACATCATTTGATTCTGACCACCTATAAAATACAACCCTACATAGGGCTTATAATAGGAGATTATAATAGATTTCTGTTGACGCGATTTAGGCTGGGAATAGTACATAGATTAATTTCCTTTCCGTTACAGAACGACTGGTCTAGGGTGTTGTGCAATTGTCCATGTGATAATATTTCAGCCCAATTAACTATGCATATTTTATTTTTCTGCAAATTTTATTCTTTTCAAAGAAAGAGGTGGATCCTCCCCTTTTTAAGAAAAATGGGTTTAAGACAATGTCGCCCCGCATTTTTGAATCTACAGTCATTAGGAGAAAACCTCATTGTTGAATTAGTTTTAATGTTTTTAAAAAATGTTTTAATCTGCAGGAAATCTATATTGATGTAATTAAATTGTATTTTAAGGATCCTGTTATTACTATTTTATGAAAATGATTAAGGATGAGACTGTATTGATGTTTTATTCACGCTTTTATGATTATTGAAAATAATCGAATAAAGTTTGTTGAAATTGAAATTGAAATAAAATCTTGTTAAAATAACAATAAATGTTTTTTTCTTAGGTAAGAAATGTATATGTATTGAAAATGTACAATTATAAACAGTCATGTATCTTCATTAACTAAAAAAATGCTGATATTAATAATGTATGTAAAAAATACAATACCCACTCCATTTATGGGAAGGCAATGGACACTAAAAGGATGACATTCGCTATTTCCACTCCAATCTAAACCATTTAGGTGAAGGCATGGGACATTAAAAGGGGTAACATTTAACAATCACACTTTGTGTTGAACACAAAGGGAGTTACATTTAGTATTTCCACTCCAATCTAAACCACTTAGGGGAAGGTGTTGAACACCTAAGGGGTAAAATTAACTATTCAAACTCCAATATAAACCGTTTAGGGGACGTTTTGGACACTTAAGAGATTACATTTACTATTCCACTCCAATCTAAACCTTTTAGGGGAATGTGTTGGGCACTAAATGGGTAAGATTTACTATTCCCACTCCAATCTAAGCCATTTGGGGGAAGGTATTGGACACTGAAGGGGTAAGATATACTATTCTCATTCCAGTGTAAACCATTTAGCAGAAGCATGCATTTAATTATATTATTTTATTTCCCAAATAAAATTGTATATACATTTTAGAAAAATTACAAAAAATTCTAAATTACCATACAAATTCATTAATTAAAAAAATTAATTTGTGTAAAACAAAGATATAAGATTAATGTTAAATTAAAAAAATATACATATTTTATGTAAAACAATAAATAGAATACAAAATGTAAATAAATTTCCAAAATAATAATACATTTATTTTACATAACGAGACATAATTTATAAAAATTGTAACAAAAATCAAATAAATATAATTCATTTAGTACTGTTGTACGGCTTGTACCTCCCTCTGTAAAACTGTGTGTTTATTGGGCAACATAAACGTAAGGGTTGTGCCAGACTGATTCCGTGCACACTACCTAGCGCTCCTTAACCTAGTTTTGCCTAGAGAGGCTGATCGGCCGAAACCCTGCCAGGTGGACTAACTCCCCGTTACCTGTGCGTAAGTGTCATCAGGCTGAGCGTCTTGGTGTAGAGCTGGACATCCTTTGTGTTGGTATGCAGGAATCAGATGAGCTGGAATTCTGACATGTGGTAACCCTGCAGTGTCAGCTAGGTGCTCCTCTGCCTAAACAAGGAAGTGGTTTTATATTTATAACAATAGAACCCATGTGGCTATATCGCAACCCTTGCCAGGCCATAATTGTTTATTTTAGTTGGGTAGCATTTTCGCCTTTCGGGCAATAACATAAATTATGTTTGCGTGGTGAACTTTATCCCTTGTGTTGAATGTTCGAGGTATAGTTATAGTGTGCCTACGAAAAGGAAATGTGAGCAATGCAGATTCAGAGAATGTTATCCTGAATGGTCACGCACGCAAATGTATGTCAAAAGTCACTATGTGAAAAAGAGAAGGTAACTTAGGAAACGTGAGCATGTATAATGGCAGCGTTTCTTACCAGGCCTATCCTGACCACGTGATACCCACTCCTTGGACGAAAGTCGATAAAAGCTATCCTTAGGCAAATGCTAAAATATAAGGGTCAATCAGTATAATATGAACCTTACTAAAATCTAAGAAGCATCACACCTCTTTAATATCAAAGAGCATAGAGAAAGGCTTTACTTAAAATCATTAAATAGGAATTAAAAATGATTAAAATAGATTTAAAAAGCAATTTAGCATAAAAAGTGAAGCCAAATTAAAAAGTGTCCCATGACTTGAATCTGCCAAATTGTTTATGTGTTCCAAGAGGTGGATAAAACATTTATGTTCCTAGCCACCACACATGATGTTCCCAGAGGCACCCATCGAATCAGATCCATTGAGCAAACATGTTCCCATCCATCCACTTCAGCAGCTGCCGAAGGAGGAGTAACGAGTATGAGATTCGCAGAAGCTGAGCCAAGATCCAGATCACTAGGAGCATCCCAGGAGGGGTCTTAGAATGCGTTTAGAAGCAACGGCAAGTACAAGGGACAACAGTACAAGTGGGCTGTTAACGTCCTCACCAGCAGGTCAATGTCCAAAGACTTAACCAGTTGCGTTCCTAGGCATATATCCAGTGCACATTCGAAAGTGCACAGAAGACAGCGGGATACAGGCTGCACGCACTGTAGCCACGCCGGCCGAAAGGACAAAAACCAGTTTTCATTTTGTTCCTTAAGCAAGGGTGCGCCATAACACTGTATCATGCGTTTATGACACAGGAACACGTATGGAACTGCTAGTTAGATTTGGCCTCTTAATGGGAAAACCATTACGGAGCACAAAAAGTAAAACCACAGTCCCGACAATCAGGAACAGGACCAGCGGAAGACTTCCAAAAATGCTTCCCAACACGGAGTGTATAAATGATTGAATAACTCTGAAGACTGTCTGGAAGGCACTAACCAAGCCAGGGCCTATCTTTTTTTTTAAAAGAGCACTACTCCCGCAGTACTAGACCTGTGAAAAATGTGGTGCATGAGTTCCCCAAAATGTAACGGGAAATTAGTGCGAAGTAGCGACTGTATCTCAGAGGAAGACCTTGCAACTTGAAAATCAAACGTCTCCTTTGCAGATGTTAAGGCCACATCATTCTGGAACAGTAAGGCTTTCAGTCTGCTCAAAGCATCAAAGTGCACATTTGAAAGCTTTATCAAAGGCCAAAGCATTGCCTCCCAAACTGTGTGGGCAGGTGGAAACAGTACTTGTGTGCAACAAGTCACAACTGCAGAAAATGTCAACAGATAGGCCATTACCAGTTTCATTCCACAGCAGCTTTGATTGTTCAACATCAAATAACTCCCATTTGACAGCAATCTGAAAGCCGAACATATTACAGCAGCTGTGGAACCCTTCAGATAGCAGGAAAAATGTGCCATTGACACATGATGAAGCAAAACCTCTCTGCACACCAAGGAATGTCCTAAAGTGTTATTGCAGTCTGACCTGATAAGAAAAACCTCAGTTTTGCCATTCCCACAGCAATATCTAAAAGGTAAATTCCATGACTCGTGCACATATCCTTCTCCCAGGGCCTCATATCTGCCTACTTGATGGTATTGTAAACAGTATTGAAAATGGAATGTCAATACTGGCAGAGAAATAAACCCCTGGATTATCCAATCCACTGAAGATATTTCTGCAACAGTAAATGGTAATTTCTTTAGCTTCTCTATGTGTAACATAGCATACGTTGTGTCCTTCCATGCCATTATTGTCTGCTGTTTTGTGAGACTGTAAGGTAAAAACAAGCTTGTGGCATTAAGGTGTTGACATGGTACGTGACAGGAATGGAGTCTCTGCAAAGTCCAGCTTAATGACATAATTGATCTAAGTAGTGACTGCCCATGTTGGAAAGAGGACATGTCATTCAGTATGATGTCTATCGCAGATGACACGATGTTACCCAAAGAGTATATCCTAGTGGACAATGTAGTCATACCATAATCTACTACCGCAAGAGCCCTTTCTAAATTTGCTCTGTCAATCTTGCACAATCTCCCAGGAGCCTCCTGCTGGGAAACTTTCCACACTTCGTTGTATATTGCATAGAAGAAGCACTTTTGACGTGGTTTCGAGGACCTAGTAAAAGGTCCTGTTGTCCCATGTCATCAGAAAGAAGGGATGAATGTTGTTTCACCTGGGACAATGTTGAGGTTTTTAGCCAATCAAAGCATAACTTTGCAACACTGTAAGTTGTTACCACCCCAAGTGTTGTGTCTGAAAGTAACGAGGGTCGGGCCTACTGATCTTAAACTCTTCGGTGTCACCCAGGAAATGTGCATGACATCTGTTAGTATTTAACGCCCACAATAACCATTCCCCCTGATTGGTCCCTGAGGAATTGTATGAACTGTTGCGAAGCATGGTATCTAATGTTTCCTCTGCATAATTTGTGAACTGTTGCCAGTTGGCAAAACGTGCAAATGCGGGAATGTTAGGTGGATTCAAATCCTTTATCTGAACCAGGCCAACACATGATGTCTGCTGCACAGTTTTGTTCAGGAAAATCATTTGCTGTGGTATCTCGCATGCTCTGAATAGTGCTTCGTTCCCCTGAACCTGCCAATCTTTAACTCCCCAAATTGGTTTTAACTCAACTGTGTCCCTCCAAAAGTTGAACCCTTGTGTGGACAATTGGAAAAGAAAAGATTTAGAATGTATCAGCTTTGTATTAGTGGGCATATTATTCTTTGCCGGTGATGGTGTAAGCCTATAACAATAAGACACTGGGTCAGTCTTATCGTGACCAGAGAAATATGCAAACTTCTGTGCAAACATTTGTGAGCCACACCATGGTGGTGTAGGGCAGTGTTTCCAGTGCATGTAATTAATATCGCACATGGAGTACTTGCTTTATGCAAGAAGTGATCACCATAATACTGAAAATAGAACATTTCATCATAGTTAGAAGTGCCTTCATTCATTTCCTCGGAATTAAAAACAGTGCAATACTTGAGATCTTTCAGCATTTCATGCACTGTATCAATAGCTCAATCATTGGAGACAGTACAAGGGGTGATAAAATCATTTAAAGAGATGCGAAACACATATGGAATTTGCAAAAGTTCACTAGGACCGAATATATCATACAATACC
This sequence comes from Calotriton arnoldi, assembly GCA_963921515.1. Classification (NCBI taxonomy): domain Eukaryota; kingdom Metazoa; phylum Chordata; class Amphibia; order Caudata; family Salamandridae; genus Calotriton; species Calotriton arnoldi. Next base: position 608,647 of record CAWUFW010009175.1, read on the forward strand.
ATATCCCACACAATTCCAACAGGAACAGCAGAAATGTTCACCAGGGAAAGGTCTTTTTGCACTTTGTGTGATGAAGAATGGGGTGTTAAAACCAAGTTCACCGTTTGTACAGCAGAGCATTCTGGGAGACAGTGCCTAATTTGAAGCAAGAAAAAGATCGCCACAAAAAAAATCCACAGGATGAGGAAAAGTAATGAAATTGTAATCCACAGGTATAGCCATGGAGGGACGTCTTCTTCAACCAAAAGTAGAAAACGCAATCTACCTTGCAGAGGTGGTAGTAGCTCTGATGAATCTGACGAGAAGTCATCAAAGTCGGCAAAGTAGCCATAGGCTGTTTGATCTATTTTTGTCAGCTCTGTATGTTGTGTTGAACTTGGAGTAGACTTGAATTGTGGTACGTTGACGTGAACAACATCAGTGTCAGGTTTTCAAATATAAAACTCTGTGTTTCTTTACCATTTGTTTGTACAGTTGTTGTAGATGTAGAAGGTAGAAGAAATACTTCATTATTTGCTATCCCCAGCCGGGGATTAGCAGCTTCATCGCTGATCAAAACTTCCAATGGGACTTCCTGCATAGTAGTGAGAGGAGACAGGTAACTACTCAGGATCCCACATGGTCTACTGTGTAGAACTGGCCACATGATGTGGTTTTATGAGATCTATTGACACAAATCTCTTGTTTTTGCAACCAGCAAGGGGCAGTAGAAGTACAGTTTTAGTACCTTCAACAGCCAGGACAGGTACAAAAGCAGCACCAGGGCCCAAATTCTTTCTTGTCCACAATTTTCTTCCTGACCAGTTCACAGATCATGGGGATCCAGCCGGAAGCTGATGGTGCTTCCTTCACTTCTCCAATGTCGGTGCGCTTTATTTGGACATTGCTTTGCTCATCCCAGAAGCTGTTGAGTTCCTGTAAAACAGCCAAACGTTCATTGATGTCAAACAGTGCTCTTGCCACCACTGTGCTGGGACTGTCGAGGTTAGGTTCCCACATCTTAACCCCGAACAGGATCTCATAAGGAGTCCGTCCACCCAGGGATTTTCAAGGCAGATTGTTTAGTGCTCTTTGGACCCCATTTAGGTGATGGACCCAACTGCGACCTAAGCCTTATACCCTTGTTGTTGCTTTAGGTCTCGGTTCTTCCTTTCCACTACTGTGTTTCCCTCGGGATGGTAGAGGGAGGAGTACAGCACGGTCACATCCAATTTTCCAATGGTGTCTTTGTAAGTTTTAGAGGCGAACGCCAGTCCCTGGTCCGAATAGAATGTGCCAACTGCGTATGTCCAGATGATGACTTGCAAGTCCTTGATAATAGTTTGGACGTCAGCTGATCGCTGTGACCAAACCCATAGGAATCAAGAGCAGGAATCCACTGATACCAAGATGTATTTGTAAGCCCCATCTGATTGTATGTATCTGGACCACTGCGGCGTCTTACAAACGAGAGGCTTATCTGAGATCAAAAGAGGTGTCTGCAGTGGCACGCTACAGTGAAACCCTTCATCTGCTGGCAGATGTCGCATTTGTGGTCGTAAAGGGGAAAACGGCCCGTTTGCGACCGCAAAAAAGGGCCCTGGCATGTACAAACTCTATTTTGCGAGTCAGTGACTCACAAAATAGCGTCCCTTCCTAATAGTGAGTCACAATGGAATGTACCATTGTTTTGCGACCGTATTTGTGGCCGCAAAACACTTGCAGTTTACCACCTACTTCACGTAGGTGGTAAGCCACTCGCAAACTGGAAGGGGTCCCCAAGGGACCCCTTCCCCTTTTTGAATGGATGCGGAAAAAAAAATTAAGAGCAGGCAGAGGTCCCAGGGACCACTGGCTGCCCTTCAAAAATGAAACAGAAACGTTTCATTTTTCTTTTTTAAATGCAGCCCGTTTTCCTGTAAGGAATATGGGCTGCATTTAAAAAAAAAAACCCTGGTTTATTTAAAAAGCAGTCACAGACATGGTGGTCTGCTGACCCCAGCAGGCCACCATCCCTGGGAGTGCTAGCCATTCCTAATGGGGTCGCAAATTGCACCTGCCTCATGAATATTAATGAGGCATGCAATTTGCGACCCCATTAGGAATCGTAAACAGTGTCTGAGACACTGTTGTAAATTCCAATTTGCGAGTCGCAAAACGACGCAATTTGTGACTCGCAAATTGGAAGGGTCGGACATCTGACCCAAAGTCCTTAGTCTGTTTATAAAAACCTGGCCACCAATAGCGTTGCTGCAATAATGAAATTGTAGCTGACACTCCTGCGTGTGCAAATGCTTAGCCCTCATGTGCTGCTAGGATCAAACCTAACCTGCAAACTAAGTTTGGTATCACTCTATTCCCCACTCCAGGAATATGAGCAAATGGTATGTTTTGCACACCTAACTGGTAGGAGTACTTTGCTGGACAGCCTCTCGGCAAATGGATTTCTTCACGTGCAGTGTTGACAGCCATCATGATGTCTCTATCTACCCTCGTATTGGAACGAGGAATCGCGACAGTAGCAGTTTGCACTGTTGCTTTTACAGCTTCATCAGTCATGGAATTCCCTACAACGTGTATCCCTACATGCTGATCACTCAAGGTGTGACTCACATGAGTCTGCGGCAAGCATTCTTTCAGCTTAGCCACTTGCCCCCAGAGCATTTTGTGCTTGATGGTGTACCCTTTGGAATCTCTGAATCCATTCTGGCTACAATAGTGTAGATGCTTAATGTAAGACTGGACACATTATTACGAATTGCACACAATGAGTGTGGGGAATTCGGGATTCTAATCCTCCGCTGCTAGATTTAGAGCCCTGCGTTCCACCAGCTGCGCTGTGCAATCACTGAATCACTGAGTGTAGATTTTTTTCAGGGTGGAATTCTCCATCCTGCATTTGACCCTTCATGGCGGCGCATGCTGCCGAGTATTGGTGCTTTGTCCCTACAGTAGGCTGTGCAGAACCATCAGTATAGATGATGTAATCATACTGATCAAGACTCATAACTTCATTAGGTACAGGATATTCTTGTCCGTATTGCAGAAATACCTGTGTTCGTAGTGTACAGTCAAATGTGTAGTCTACATCTGTTGCAGTGAGAGATTTGGCCCAATGTATCCATCTAGAATGTAATGCTTTTGCGTTAGGAACACTAGCCTTTGTGACAGCCTCTAAGGCTGGCACTGAAGTCACAACAATTATTCGTTTCCCATGAGCCAATGCTCTGTCTCTCCTCACAGATGTCTGTACTGCCGTCAGGATTTTTTCTGTTGGTGCAAAATACATCTCAGTATTGGTGTATAAATGCGATTTACATGCAACTGATACAGTGTCACCTTCATTGAATGTAACATAGGTGTGGCCTGATGACCCTGCAATGATATGGATCACAAGGTTTGTGGTGTTTACACATGTGTGTGGGTGTTTTGAAGCTAGCATGTCAGCTTGTACTGAATGTAAAATGTGTGTGTGTTCAGGTGTCTAATGTGTGCTTGAAAAGTCTGAACGAATTAAGTTGTAGAATAGTTTAACCTGTTCTGCGTAATCTGGAATGTATGTTCTGCCAAAATTTAGGAATCACAATGTGGATTGAAGTTTCTTCAATGTTGTTGGTGGTTGTAGCAGCGCACACTTCTCTAAGAAGTGCATCATAAGGCTTTTGCCTTCACTTGACAGCTCGTATCCCAGCAACAGGACATTAAGATGAGAAATGTTTGATTTTTTAAAATAAAATTTCTAGCCCATGTGAGCTAATCCCAGAACTATGCGATCTGCTCTCGTCAAGTGTGTATATAGGTCATCATCTGTCAAATAAATGTCATCGACCCACGACAATGCCTGATCATCAAATTCTTGTAGAAGTTCTGTAACCTGGGTTAAAAACAATCCAGGGCTATTCTTATACCCCTGGGGCAAGTGACAGAACTGTCTCTGAGAACCCAGAGTGAAAAATGTGGTGAAATACCTGCTTCAAGGTGCTATATTTTAGTAGAAAAATCTAGTGTTGTTTTATATTTTTGTATGCACTATATTGTTCATTAGTGCTATGATGTGCACATTTTGTACAGCAAACGTACCTGTAGCTGTGTTCGATATCTATAATTTAATACTAGACGATATGAATAATCATGTTTCATAACTGGAAACAAGGGTTTATTCATAGGAGAGGTGCAACTTTCTATTACACCTTGGTATTCAAGTTGTGTGAGAATCTCTCTAACTTGTTTCTTAGCCTTATTTTTAATGGGGATATTGTCTTGAGGTTGTGAAGCCAACCTCAATGGTATTTCATGATAAGGGGAACTGTCATCCCACCCAAAATGGATGCAGTATAATGCAGGAGCTAGCGCTAACGCCCACTCCTTGACGTGTGAATGTTTAACTAATTCTGGAACGAGGTTGGAGAAAGCAGGTAAAATTACTGTTTACCCATTCGGGCAATCCATCACAAATTCAGGTGGCCAATCCTTTTTGGCCAAGAGAATGTTATAGCCGAATGACAAATTCCCCCAAAAGAGAACATTAATCTATTTTGGTACGTCTCCCGCCAATTGGAGTTGCATCTCGTATAAACGATGCAGGACTCTTACCCTAGTGTCCGGTGATTCCACCTGGATATAGTCACTCAACGCTACTGCCATGAGACAATTCATTAGGTTCCGGCGAACTATTGTGACTTCTGCTGTGCTGTCCAGCAGGGTCAGAGCCCACTCCTTGCTCAGAAGCAGTGTCCTCAATATCCGTGGTATGCTTGACCTTAAGTCCTGCTTCCTTCTTTTTTAATTGATTTTTTGACTGTTTATGTATGTCTTCTTTTTCTATTATGTAGTCAGACGACTGTTGTGAGTCCTTCTTCAGTTTCACGTACTTCTCTGATCTGCGCTCTGACCGTCCACCTCTATCCAACCGTTTTTCGGATGTCTCCTGAAACAAATTAGATAAACATGTATCAGTATCCTGATACCTGTCAGGTGCTTTAATATTATCACAGTTATGCAGATTATAGCGTTTTTCAGGGGCCTCCTGTTGGGGAGATCCACCCCGTGACTTTTCATTTCCTTTTTGTTTCTAATTATCCCCCTTTTTTTGTAGAACAGTCGGGTGCTTGCCTAGAGTTATTCTTTTCATAATCAGGGCCGTTTCTACCACTAGGCAGGACTAGGCGGCTGCCTAGGGCGGCAAAAGGTGGAGGGCGGCTGTGGCAAAAGTTAAAAACATGAGTTGAGTTCTTTACTCTCTTCTGACTTCTATTGAATGAATCCGAATCTACCAGGTAGCGTAGCGCGGGCGCGGCTCGCCTTCAATTAGAGACCGTCGACATGACCAGGGTGACGTGACGTGAGGTGACGTGAAGTCACGTTCGGCGCCACGGCGGCCGCGGGGGCTGTGCCTATGCTCGCGCGGCCGGCAAGAAGAGGCAGAGCAGAGAGAGTTACTGCGGCGCTGCGGCCCGCCTGCTGCAGGCCTATCAGGTACGGAGAGGGGAACTTTCGTCTTCAGAAGGCTGCGAACTTTTAAAGCAAGGTTTCAACCTGCAGAGAGAAAGAACTAATCAACAACCGAGTGGAGGGAATGCACAAGAGTTTGGGTTTGTTTTTTAAATGTTTAAAGTTATCTGAAACTTTCCGACAGCTGAGCCCCCTGACGGACCACACGGAGGCATAGGGTTTCAGCAGGTGGCCCCTCTGGGCGGGACCTCACTGGTGGCATGGAGGCGCCCCTGAGGTAGAGAGCTACACAAGACGGAGCACTAAACAAAGCAAGTCAGGTAAGAATCGCCTCGGAAATGTTTGTGCTTCTTGTGCACAGTTGTAGAAATGTCACACGTGGCCTTTAAAAATCAGTGTGTGGCGCTACGTTTATTTCTGCTTAAATTTCCATGGCGCTACATTTCGATGTTATTACTCAAGAGCAGCGACACTATTTAAAAGCTCAAAATAGAACCGGTGTATTATGTTTTAATAACTTTGTAATAAAATCTTACAAAATGGAGAACCACGTTTATAACGAAGCGGCGCTTCAATCGCGTCATGGAGCTTAGGGGCTTGCAGGGCACTAAACGTGCTGAGCAAACACAGAAGTGCAGATCCCCAGGTCGCAGAAGTGCAGATCCTCCGGTAGCAGAAGTTCAGATCCTTACGGTGCAGAAGTGTAGATCCTTAGGGTGCAAAAGTGTAGATCCTTAGGGTGCAGAAGTGCAGATCCTCAGGTTGCAGAAGGGCAGATCTTCAGATCGCAGAAGTGCAGATCCTCAGGTCGCAGAAGTGCAGATCCTTAAGATGCAGAAGTGCAGAACCTTAGGGTGCAGAAGTGCAGACCCTAAGGTGCAAAAGTGTAAATCCTTAGGGCGCAGAAGTGCAGATCCCCAGGTCGCAGAAGTGCAGATCCTCAGGTAGCAGAAGTTCAGATCCTTAGGATGCAGAAGTGCAGACCCTAAGGTGCAAAAGTGTAGATCCTTAGGGTGCAGAAGTGCAGATCCTCAGGTTGCAGAAGTACAGATCCTCAGGTTGCAGAAGTACAGATCCTCAGGTTGCAGAAGTACAGATCCTCAGGTCGCAGAAGTGCAGATCCTCAGGTCGCAGAAGTGCAGATCCTTAAGATGCAGAAGTGCAGATCCGTAGGGTGCAGAAGTGCAGATCCGAGGCTGCGGAAGTGCAGAACACAGGGTACAGTAGTTCAGAACCTTGCTATAATATCCTTGTTAGATTTATGAGGCAAGCTGTGTGTGCGCACGTGCATGCGTTTGTGTCACTTGTTTAAGTGTGTTTGTGTGCGTACATACGTGTGTCAATGTACACGTGGGTGTTGTGTTGTTGACAATTGGCGCTTGTGTCGCGCACAATCTCATAGACGAGCAGTGTTCTGCCCCTCCTGATACCTTGCTTTAAGTGCCGTTCTCTCGATTCTCTTGGTTCGTAGTTGACTTTAGTTTTCCTTAACTCTGGCTGGGTGGGTGGTGGTGTGTGTGGGGGCGGGGTTATAGGGACGTGCTATATTTTAGGAGCTACTTTAAGTGATGTTTCAGGCTCGAGAAGGGACGGTGCTCCCACAATCTGAGCCAGCGCACCCTTCTGTGTCCTCCTCGCTGCTTCCGTTCGAGCAGGCAGCGGTCTCGACGTGTGCTCTTGGCACTTTATCGGAATTTATTCTAAAACCAAAAACCGGTGTCGTTTACTTACGAGGCTTTTGTTCCTGCCAACCCCGAGCGGATAAACTCAAAGGTGACCCGTCCAGCGCCAGTCCTGACCCAGTGACACCACTACTTGGGATTCTGGGACTTGCTGTTCGGCTTTACCCATTAGAAATTCCCAAAATGCATTTTGGCTGGCTAAAGCAGCACTAATTATCAAAGCGAAAATGAAAAACCACGGCTGGTGAAGCATCCACGTTGTAACTGCACATCAGATGACTTTTTAAGTCTTAGCCCTGAGATGGAAAAGGTGTGCTGACACGGGTTCCTTGCCCAGTCACTGAACTCTGACAGCACAGGGGGCTCTTAAGGAGGGGGCTCGTGTTCCGCGCTAAAGGGGGGCTTTAGATGCACGTAGGTGGGGCCGGTAGAGGGGTGCCAGACTTGTGGAAGACAAGAGAAAGGTAAACATTTGCGTTTGCACGTGACAACAAGAGCACGCCTTAGGTCCGTGCACTGCATTCATCAGTAATGCCTTAAGTGCCTGGTCCGGGGTCAGGGTGTGGGGGGGAGTCTCGGGCTGCCACTGTTTGAAGTGCCGAACGCACTTTGCACAAGAGCTCACAGTGCCTGCTCTCAGCGCCGTCCGGTCCCGCGGTGCACTAATGAGGCGTCGCCGGAGCAACGAGACGGGATGCGGAATCTCAAAGGGGCACAGCTGCCCGGCACACATATAGGTTTTCACTCGGTGTGGGGGGTCGTCTTTCATTCAGGAAGTATCTCCCAGCGGACTGCGTGCTGGAGCCGGGTGGCTTTGACAGCTTAATGGGCGTCTCACGATGTGAACCAATAATGAATGACAGTTTCAAGTTCTTGAAAGGGGAGAGCTAGACTGCTGACTTAGGCGCTGGGGAACTGAGTTCCAGCCTCGGCGTCGGCTTAACGTCACGTGATTCTGGGCAAATCCTTAATCTCCCGTTGCCTACCAAATAATGAATGTGTCCTTGCATAACGGTAACTGGTGCTCCTATAAAGCGCTCCAATAACTCGACCGTTCGCGCTATATAAATCTGCAAAAAAAAAGTTAGCTCTGAGGTGATAAAGGCAAACCAGGCATGGAGGGGGGGAGGGAGGAGGCACAGGAAGAAAGTAGTCTGCAGTAAAGGGGCCAATAGCCATGGAAGGACACAAATGAAGACCTGTCCATCATAAGGAGGGACTAACAAGCCTACAACCAATCTGAAGGCAGCATTTAAGACACAAGCCAATGAAAATAATGGGTGGAGAGTGGGCGGAGCTTAAACGAAGCTTCCCCCCTATAGTGTATACTGCATGTCTCAACGAGACAGCGCAAGCGCTGCCTAGGCGAGACCTAAAAAATATAGGGGGCTAATTTAAGGCCTGGTCAGTTAGGTCCTCCTGGCTAAGTAAAGTATGACTCGGTTTGTTAATGTTCTTTACAACACGCTTTTGGCGACGAGTGGCTCGAGCCCATTTGAGCCCTGAACAGCATCTGAACAACCGTTTGTTGGCTTTCATTAACGTTCAGGCAAGTGCACAGTTCGGCATTTCTTTACCAAAGCTGCGGTGCGGAGAAGTGCGGGACTACTTTCAGGCAAGTGTGGCATTTATTTGGGCAGTGCAGGACTATTGTTAGGCTTTGACTACCTGTGCGGCAGTGCCCCAGGCCTATGCGTGAGCTGACTCTACAGGCAGCATTAAGGGATGTCAGGGCTATGCACATGCTGCTGGTGTTGCCGCTCTACTTACTGTTGGCTCCTACCAGTGCACGTGGTGTTTGCGCGAGTGACAAACTCAATCAAAACGTTTGTCAAAGGAAACTCGACAATTGTTAGATATGCCAAAAAGATATCGTTTCCCATGAATCCGTAAGACACACAACCTAAACTAAAGGTCCCAGAAGTAACACAAACATGCTCTCACGTGATAATCACCGACTTTCATTTCTAAGAGATTGTGGGGAAACCGCCAGAGCTGCTGACTTTAGAACTGGGAAACAGGCCGAGTCTCAGCGTCGGCTTAGCAGCCTGTGGTTCTGAGCAAATCGCTTAGTCTCCATATGACTTAAAAAAACTAAAATGAATGTTTCCTTGTGTAATATAACTGGTGCTCATGTAAAGCGCTCCAATACCTTTGGGCCAAGTTTGCGCTATATAAAACTGCTAAAACAAATACCATTGGTATTAAAGTTTCCTGAAATACATGCATTGAAGACTGCAGATAGACACACCACGAGAGATGGTCCCGGGTGAGAAAGTCCATTTTGGATTTTTAAAAAGTACAACAATGGGTTACTCCTCTGTTGGGGCAGCTGCTCCTTAGAAGTGGGTTTGTCAATATTGTCTAGGAACAGAGTAACCACAATAACGGGTATAGACAATGTCTGCATTGAGACATATAACGTAAATGTAATATATACTGCGGCAACGGTAGATAAGAGATCATTAGATATTGCCGAATGTAAATCAAATGGATTACTAGAGGAAATAATTTATGAAAAAAGGCAATTTACTTCGTAAAATTCTGCTTATTATTTAACTTCTTTGCCAACTCTATTTAATAATGTGTATAACTAGTATTAAGTGTCTGCTCCCGGTGAAGCCCCAGTTAGAGCAATCTGCTGAGTGTGGCCCTTTTTACAATCCATGAAATTCCTTTTGATAGATCTCCGTGGAAAAGCAACTGTTATATTACCGTGGCTTGCAAGTGCCTTTTAGGAGCCTGCAAAATCAATACAGTCCTGTAAATAAAAGAGAGCTGGGAGCCGCTGCAATAAAACTATACACTGGGCAGCCAGAGGAGGTATTTTTAAACCACCAAACTTGCCTTTAGAAATGAATAAGCCATTGATATTGGTGAATTATCAATAACCTGGCTTATTTACTCGTGTAGACCAGACTTTGAACCGAATCTTGGGATGTTTGACGTTTGATGGCGAGGATTTCCGAAGTACCACAGAACTGGGCTTCTTCTTGTAAGCAACATTTCTAAATCTGCACATAGGCTCCATTGTGAATTTCTCGTCCCTTCCATTGTTTCTCTACGTTAGTCAAATACAAATGCAGACATTTATAGTAATTATATTTTTTTATTTATAGAGTTTTTATAGCGCAAACTCGACCCAAAGGTATCAGAGCCCTTTACATAGATGGCAAAGTCTTAGTTACAAGAGTTAAACATTATGTAAATATAAACAGGTAGTAGGCACAATATATAGCCACAATATACACGAAAGGTATAAGATAAACAGTAGTAGTTGCACGAGTTACATGTGGAATAAATGTATAGCCACAATATACACAGGAAGTATACAGTAAACAGTAGCAATAGCTCGAGTTACATATGGAGTAAATGCAGTCATAAGGAGTAAGCACAGATACATAGCAACAGAGTATATGGGACGTATATGGTGAACAATATGAAAAGTGGTCCGTAAGGTTCTGAGGTAGTTACGCCAGAGTGTGTTGACTTGGGAAACAGTGTATGCAACATTGTGCATAGGGGGTATTCGATAAACAGTAGCAGTTGGACTAGTTACATAAGGAGTATATGTCGGTACATGGGGTAAGTCTGCACAGTTATTTCAGAGAGTAAACAGAGTCTAAAGATTAGACGTCACGTAAGAGTGCTTTTCGGATATTGAGAGAGAAAAGCAGCAGGAGAAGAGCTTGAAATACATAGGTGTTGTCTAGCTGTGAACAGTGCCAGATCAGTATGTTCTATGTATGACTGCAAACCCCCTCCTGTTTTGAGTGTGTTGTCTATATGTTGGATTCTATAACCATCTGGGATGAGGATGTCGAGGATGTGTGTGAAGGAGGGAGGTTGTGCACTAGGTTTCAGTGATGAAGAGGGCATCTAGGTTATGTTGGGGGAAGACTGAAGAGTGCGCATTGATAAGCACTCCTCCCACAACACCCTCAGTTGATGCTTATCAAGCAGGCAGAAGTATTTGCATGCCTGAATCCAGAAGTGGCCCCGAAAAAGATTATCCTGGCATTGCTTGATATCTTGTCTAAGGTAAAGCTTGCTCTGTCTCGCCCCATAAAGCAGCATACTATGGGTTGATTTGATTCTGCGTGGGTCTGTGTATCTGCCTGTGTTGGGTGTGATTGGAGGTGGTAGAGGCCAGTAGCCCTATTGTTCTCCCAACTCAAGCCCATGATAGCATAACTGAGTTAATACCCTCAGAACAGGGCAATAACACTTACATAGCCGCAACAATTGACACAGATGACTTACTTTAATACGGATTTGACAGTCCAGACTAGATAGAGAGGCACCAAAGCAGGCCTCTATTCCCCAACACCTACATGACAGGGGGAGAGAGTGATGGTAGTAAAAGGGAGGGGGCGGCATTTTTCAATTCTCGCCTAGGGCGGCAAAACACCTAGAAACGGCCCTGTTCATAATTACCCTTAATTTGAGATTTACTAGGTCTGGCTCCCAAATTATCTCTACCCACTGTTGCGTACGTTTCTTCAATAATTTTCAGTAATTTGCGCTCCTGTTGCCCCAGAGCCAAATCCCGTAGACGCTGGTGTATAGACAATTCTGCTGCTTCCTCTTTAACGCTACTTAACATAATGGCGGATACTGCAGCAAAATTGCCCATCAGTTTCATCCCGAAGGGGCTGCCCCGTACTCATTTTGAATCTGTTTAAGCGCTTCTGGCAAAACAGCCAATGAGGGTGTACCATGAGTTCTGGTATATACTGTAGCAAAGACCGTACCCTATGTATTGCAGTCCTCCACCGGGGGACCCATTGGCAAGCAAATTGTACGAATTCTGTGTTTTTCCTCAGGTCCCATATGGACAAACACTGCTTCAAGCTGGCTTGTTTTTTGTGCAATCCAGAAGGAAATTTCATCCCGTCTGGTGGGAATCTTACCCATGACAGCATTGATAGTCTGTTGACTAATGGCTGGTGATTGTTCAGCTTGAGCAGCCCTCGTAGGATTTATTGTCATTGTTCGCATGACAAACTGAGTTAAACATCTATATGTTTTGACCAGATCTGTGTACGCAGTTCTGGCATTCCCAGATTATCTAAATCTGGATATGGTGGGTAACCAGCTAAGACTGGCCATGTTGCTCCCTCGTTGCTAAGGGGACCTAGTCCAACATTGGTATGTGAATGTGGTAGGGTACCTTAAAATTGATTTTAATTTTCAGGGTAAGTTAATGATACTTCTAGAACTTCATAAGCTCTGTAGTTGTTAGGTACCGTGTCTTCAGTTAATGTGTGAAACTATCTTGTAGTTGCATTGGCTGCTGGGAATGTAACCCATGAAGAGAATACCTCTGTCCTGAATGCTTTGTGAGCCTCCACCACAAAGGTAACATCTCCACCCATCGAGGGCAAAGCACGTTGTAACCGCATGCCTGCAGTTACCCATTATGTTGATAGCCATGTCATCAGTTTGAGACATTTTTGATATGTAGAATCAGAGAGGGCACCTCTATGGGGTGATCCTTTGAAAGGTTTAAGCTTGAACAACCTACAGCCAATACATAGAGTTTAATCTACTCAGCTGAGGAGGATTTTCCCTAACACCAAGGACGTCTCCTGTTAATAGGTGAGTAGGAGTCTTTGGGTGCATAAAAGAAAACTACTCAGGCGATCCATTAAATAAAAGCCCAAACTATAACGTTATATTTTAAAGAACAAGGGGACCACAGTAGTCTGACTTGGGGTAGTCTAAGGTATATTAAAGAACAATGGTCCAGGGTGGGCAGGAACTGCGGGGAAGCTTAAGGTCCCGTGTAGGCAGTGAAAAAGCGGCAGGTACTTAATATCCAGAGGCCGCGGGGGGGCCTGAAGGAAGACCACGGAAGTGGTAGAAAAGGGTCAGAATCCTGAATTCGGTGTGTCGAGGACAACCTGGTAAGCGTGATTATGCGTACCAATTTGGAGATCCTTATGTAATCGGGTCTGAGGGGAAGACGGGACGAGTCTGATAGTCTTCTGATAGCTGGAGTGAAGCCGCGAAGTGTCACCCCCCGGACCCTTGCGGGCCTCCTGACCCGACCTATGTTCTCAAGAACTTGTTGATGTGCCCCTGCGCACCAGCCCTCTCGGGTGCTCACGCCGCCCAGTTACCAGCACGGGAACAGCTCCCCTCCTACGCTGCTTCTTATCCTGGCCCCCCGTAGCCACGGGCTTCGCCTCTTCTGGCAAATTCCACTTGCTCACACTTGCTTTCGTCCTGATGATGATCTCACATTTATGAGATCGAAACGCCGTCGACCTTTTACAACCAAAACTCCTTCTTTGTATTAATTTAATTTGGAGTTTTTCAATGTTGTCAATGCGATGTAATTTTAAATGTCACTAGCACCCGTCACTTCACGCACCTTCACTATATTCTTGTGTGAGCACCAGAACTATTACTTAAACAGCAGAATTTTGACACTCCATTTATGCTGTTAATAAATGTGATGTCATTCCAACCTTGTGTCCCTGCATACATTGCGTAACCAGTCCTCGTAGGACTTTTTTCTGCTCTTGCTGACTAAACGCTCTTTTGAATAACAGTAGCCCAGGCTACCTGAGGACCAAACTATAACGTTGGCGGCATCATGTTGTACGGCTTATACCTCCCTCTGTAAAACTGTGCATTTATTGGACAGCATATAAGTCAGGATTGTGCCAAACTGATTCCATGCACACCCTCAGGATATGTTGGCCTATGTCCCTGCTAGCCACAGAGTGCCATCTGTACCCCTAACCCTACAGGGCAACAAATGTGTGTGCAACCTCATTACATGACGACTCTGATCTCCCAAGGAAATCGTGGTAACGATTCATTTGGACTCTCATGCATACCCAAAGAAACACACAAGAAATACTCAGCAAGGCTTTTCAATATTTATTGAAGCGTTGGGATTCTTGCGTAAAGTAAGTGTGCTGCGATAGTTAGTAGAATAAAACAAATTAGCGTAATTAGCATCACAAGAACAGTGAAAAGGATGGACATTTCCACCATTGTGCTAAGACAGTGAGTATATGCAAGCATATAAGTATTGTTATGATTCGTAATGTACCCCAAATATTGGCCTGGGTAGTCAACTGACCTTTCACCTACATTTACCGTGCCATTGTACTACATAACGGGTTTGTGCTGACCTTTTACCTAGTTAGGTGCTGCATAAATGTCGTGTGGTTTTCTCAGAAAATTAGCCTCATTTATTATGCATGAGATTTCTCAGAATCGCAGCAGGACTACCATCTTCTGCATAATAACTATGTATAAGGGTCATCCCTATCGTCATCCTCGGCCGACACAGCAAGGTAGAACCCCTGAGGGTACCTTTTGGGTATATAAGAACCGTATCCTTGCTGAGGCGGGCAGATGAGAAAAGACTTCCATGCGGACAGGCTGACACGAGACGCTGGGGTTCCTGCACGCAGACACTCCAGCACGCAGTTGTCTGACATCCCTCGCAGGGTGTCCATCTTGAGACCAAGACGGGGTCCTTCGTTCTCTCACATCAGGGAATGGCGGTGGCTTTATCCTAGAGGGATTCTTGGCTCTACACCTACATACATGCTAGGTACATCTAGTTAGGGTTAACATCGTTGGAGTACCCATTATTACTGTCATGCATTCATATGCCTGCATATATTCATTGTTTTAGCACTATGGTATAATTCTACCATCTTTTTACTCTGTTTATGCTGATAACAGTATACGTCTGTTTCTGTCTTATGGTTGTTGCAGCACACGTATTTTACACTAGAATGACGCTGGTTCAATAACTGCTTATTGAAAACGTCCCCATCGTTTATTCTGTGTATCTCTCCGAGACAACGTGAGCACAATTACTGAGCGAAAAGTACTGTACTGTTTCCACGATCCCTGAGGGGTCAGGGTTGTCATGTTCGATAGTTGCCAGAAACTATTCTCTCCTTTGGTAAGAGGGGTTCATAGTGGCACTGTGAGCTAGCTGGTATACAGGCGAGCATATCCGGTGGGGGTGTCTGGAATCAGACTGGACACCACTCCCACAGTTTATGTTGTCTAAACGTGCAGATCCTATATAGATTTATAGGAACTACACGACATGGTGCGCCAACGTTGATTTGGTTCTTATTTAATGGTCATATCTGAGTAGTTCAGTCGTGCTGTTCTCAGATACCCCAACTCACATCTACCCAGAGACGTCTGGAGTGGGAAGGGAAAAATACGTCATATCCTATGTATTGGTTGTAGGTTTATTCAAGCTTGAAGGATTATAGTTCCCTATTGTACATAAAACCTTATCTCATTTTCCTTGAAACTCTTTCAACAATGTCTGTTGAAGACAATCCTGCGCCAGCATTACATGTGAATGCAGCAGGGGATGGGGAGCAGGAAGGTGCTATAAACATTTCAGAAAATGTCAGAAATGCACTTACTTTAAAACTAGCAGTGTTTGGAGTCTCAGCATTAGGTGAGACTGTAACATTCGTGATTGAGGCACACAAATCATTCAGAACAGATGTATTCTGTTCATGGGTTAAATTCCCACCTGCAGATGCACGCACAAACACATTTCATTCTTACACACCGGAAGAATACTGTCTGTACGAGGACATTGAAGTTCCGCTCAGTTACCAGGAGCATATAAACTGGTTTAAAGGCGCCCTCCCACACACGACAGATTGAGTAAGACTCAGTCCACTCAGCAGAGACAGAGCGACTTGGCCAGTCCAAGCGGCTTACACACTGCATCCAGACGTTGACACATTGCCAGTAGCAGACCTACGTCCACTTCACAAAAAAATAATAAAACTTTACAGAAACTTGACACAGTTTGTTATGAGAACACTCACACTTCAACCAACTAAAATTACCACAGCAGGTCAACTACAAGGGACTGCTACCAAAATCATCCCACAAACGCTGAACGCGGTTATGGGAAGAATGCCCACTAAACGTGAGCAAATGCTATTCTGGATAGCACAGAAAATAGCACAGTTAGAGGCAGTGTTTCCACACACAGGCCCACAAGAAAAACACAGAATACTGACAATTTGCTTGCCAATGGGAAAAGCTCCCTCGATAGAGGATTGTACCACTTGGGGTACAGTTTTTGCTGCCATCTACACCAGAACTCATGGTTTCCCTTCAATTGAGGTGATACCAGAAGTATTAAGACAAATACAGAAGGTGTATGGAGCGGAACCTGCTCTAAACTTGGAGATGAAATTATTAAGCAATTTTTCCCAGGTATT